>CM076983.1:20976838-21326838 GCA_039105355.1 Benthosema pterotum | reverse complement strand
TTAGCTGGGGACCACCTGGAATCCTCTCAGGGACCACCTGTTGAAAACCCCTGATATAAACCAAGAGGCACCAACAGAGGCTCACACACGCCAAGGGCGCATATACAGTATATGGTGATATCATGCAGCTCCATGATGTATGAATGATGCTCTATTTTGGCCTCTGTCAGGATAATAATACACAGCCCAGTCTCTTTATTTTCTTTTTCTCTCACTGTAGAACGCCCTTTGGTTGTCTATGGGGCATTGGCGCTGAAGTTTCAAGGGACATTATTTGTGTAAATGGCTGAAAGTCACTGACGCTCTACCTGGTCTGTTGGACATTATTTCTGTTCTATTAGCTGGCTACAGACTGCAGCAGGACAACTGTGCTGTTGGCTGCAAAATATACTGTACTTTTACAGTATATGTCTGGAAATCTCAATGTCCTTTATTAATGGCTGAAATTCCTACCTCTACTGTCTTTTGGACAAGATTTGTGTTATATTTGCAGCAACTGTGTTATTGTCTGCAAAAGAATATGGGGTATGGACATTATTTGTGCTAAATGGCTGCAAGTCTTAATGCCCAGTTTATGGAATTGGCTGCAAGCATGCAGCAGTACTGGATGGATATTGGATAAACATATGTTATTGTATCCGGTTTCATGTGAAGCAATCACTCTTATTAACGTGATGTTTTAGGCAACACTGTGGTGACAGGCCCCTAGCCAATCATTGCATTGGGCAGGTTTTTCAGAAACGCCAGTGACCGAGGCACTGCCTACGGACTAATGTTAGGCAACCAATGGACTAATGTTAAAATCAGATGTTCAGCTAAACAGCTTCATATATGATGTGATGGGAAGGGGGTAGGCCTACGGATATAGTTGGCAGATAATGTAAGGAGGGCATCGATTAATGCAGACGATCACCTGGCTCGATGAAAGATCTGGGGGAGCGCGCAGACAACCCAAGTGTAAAAAAAAAAAAAAAAGTTCAACAGAATCCATGTCTAGTCAGTCACGGGAGTGAGCATGAATCAAGCATTGTGCATAATAACAATTTTATGAGGTCACGGTCATGTAAATATGCTTGCATTGTCACTCCTCGACTTGTGCGTACAGAAAAACATACACAGGTCTCATTGAAAATGAAGTACTAGGTACCTTAATTGTTGCCCAATAGGTCTTAAAAAGAACAAAATTGACCCAAAAAGAACAAAATTGACCCAAGTAGACCCCTTTGGACCCATTGTGTATTTGAGTACACTCTGAGTTAAATAAACACTGAGGACTTTATTATGGTTTTATTTCCACTAGTTTTTCTATATCTGTTGTATATCAGAAAATTGCATTCTTGCATCTTGCACAAGAAATCCTTTTTGGTCGGTCTTTTATTTCTCTTCCAATGACTTTCCGACTGTCTGGTTAGTAAACAACCTCTTTTCAGTGATATTGGCATCTCAGCAACTGTCCCTCGTAAACGCGGCTAATCTTTGAAGCAACAGAGAATGTTTCTGGGTCACACACACACACACACACACACACACACACACACACACACACACACACACACACACACACACACACACACACACACACACACACACACACACACACACACACAGCTTTAATTCATGCAGGGTTTGTCTACCCTATATTGATTCTATTTAATGACTACACACATTGCTGCTGTCCACACTGTCAGCTGCCCCAGAGCAAAAGGCTATTAAATGCCTTGCTCAAGAGCACCTTAGTGGTGCTGTTAGTGGTAGCCGTTGAGCTAGGACAATAGTTCCACTTGCTTGCAAGATATCAAACTTGAACTGGTTCATGCAACATGCCTGGATGATCAACCCTGCTGAATCTGGTAACCCTCTGGGCTTCCTCTAGATCTTGTAGACTAAAATGTTCACTTTAATTCTCACAGGCTGCATTTCAAAATATACTGCGGTGGTTGACGTGAACACATTGTGATGGCATAATTTGGAAAGCTCCCGGTTCAATCTCCTTGGCTTAGTGCCAAGCGTCCTTGAGCAAGACATTTAACTAATAATTGCTCCCAATTAAATTGCTGGTGTCTGTTTTCCTATGCAGTCAGTGTGTGAGTGATTGAAATTAATGCACCTGATATAGGTGTTATACATATAAGTACCATGAATGTACTATTTTTATACTTACTGGAGGATAAATCCTCTTCATCTAGCCTTAGGCCAAAATACACTTAAAAAAGCCTGGTACTTTACTTTAAATGTTTTGCTGTTCTTTTGCTATTCATCCAGTGATATAACTGCCAAAAACTTTGGCTTGGATGGGTGAGTCAAAGTTCTTTGAAGTGATCAAATCTAGAGAGACCTTGTTGTGCAGATCGGCAGTTGTAATAATGTGAAATGATGTGCAAATAAATCAGTCTTTTTGTTATCCTTCCTTCCCTAATCCTAATATCACATGTTTCTCTCCCTGTGACAATTTGTCCTTTTCTTTTGCCTAGTTCAATTGCAATATGCAAAGCACACCTTGTGTAGTAGGGGTGGGCAAAAAACAAAAAGATTCTTTAATATCACTATTCTTAATGCCACGATATCGAAATTTGTCCATGTCTGCTGACTGACAGACTGATATTATATTGTTTAGAATTGCTTTAAAATGTTCACGACATCGCCAATATAAATCAACCCAGTACCCTAAATATCAATATCATAAGCAATGAAAATTGCAGCACTGATGATAATATCATCAGTGCTGCAATTTTCATTGCTTGTACTCCTGACCTACACTTGCCAGGATTCCATAAAACCTTTGCGAAAATAGGAAGAGTATGCTAATAAGTGAAAAAAGAAAAGCAAATTGTCTGCCATGTCTGCCGTTTCCATCTGTGAGTCTCAAGCGAATAAATTGTGATAATTGATCTACAAAACCAGTAGGTGGCACACCTTTTCACTCCAATGGCTTGATACAACTGTAGAAAAAGAATGCAGCCAGTCACGTCATAACATACGGACAATTGGCATAACAACAGCAACAACAACAGTGTGGATAGCAGCAGGGTGATTGGCTGATGCCAGAGACGGGTTGACGCTGTTTCCATGATTTGATTGACAGACATTTTAGTCAGTCAAAAATTGCTATCATGTTTACGCTTGTGTTTCCACATCTCTGATGCACATTAGACTCTTTTGATGCGCTCCAAAATCCACCAGCTTTCAGCGAAAAAGTATTTTTGCGCAAAATAGTAACTTAATCGCATGTGTTTCCATTCAACATTCTCAACAGTCTCTTCGCAAGAGCCGTTGCGCAAAAATAGGGCTTATGGAAAGCTGGCTAATGAGGGCAAAGGAAACCAACCTGTATAAGGCACCAGCCTGCGCATCAGGAGTAATTAGGGGTTCAGAGTCTAAAGAACACCAACTCCCCCAGAGCAAAAGTCATCTTTTATACATATAAAAATGTGTTAAACTTGAAAATAGTCTGAAAATTAAAGTTTTTTTTGCACTATAGGCTTGGATTAGATGTTGAAACAAATGACAGCATTGTTTCAACATCTATAGACGTTTTATATTTAGACATTGATTAGCCAGGCTATTTTTTAGACAAAAAGTTTCTATTTTTACTCAATTGTTTAGACAACCCTATGTCTAATAGAAGAATGCTCAGTGCAGATTCTGGGGGAGCCATGTTTTAAACTAGCAGCCTTTTTGGATCTACACGTCTTATTAAAAAGTAATTTTTCTGCTAAATTAGGACGACTACAAGTCTTCCATGGCCAATTGGCTGTTGAGAATGACGAATTGATGTACACAACTTTAGCCAGAATACTGCCAAATGAGACATAACCCATGCCTTTATATCAAACCTTGGAACTTTTCGTCTTGCTGTCCGAGTCTGCTGTTTGCTTGCAGACATACTTAACCTTGCTGTCAGAGTATGGTGCTTGCTTACAGAGGGATGGTGGAATAATAACCACCCGAGGGTCTACAAAGGCTTTACTCTCTCCCTGCAAACAGATCTCAAAATACAATATGAACAGAAATGAGCTAAGATTAACACTAAAATAATTTCAATAAATCAAATATATTTCTAATCTTTGAAGAAACAGAATGCACACACACACACGCACACGCACGCACACACGCACACACACACACACACACCGTATTTTCTGGACTATAAGGCGCACCGGAATATAAGGCACACCTTCAATGAATGGTCTATTTTAGAACTGTTTTCTTATATAAGGTGCACTGGATTAAAAGACGCATTGAACAGAAGCTACCACAGTCAACATAGGACAGAAGCTATGTAAGGCGCACTGGATTATAAGGCACACTGTTTTTTTGAGAAAATTAAAGGCTTTTAAGTGAGCCAGTCCGGAAAATACGGTAATTGATGGTAGGCTACTTGTCAGTTTGCTGCCACTTTACATGCACCAAATTTTGCAAAGTTCTCTTGAGCCAACTCAGCACTGTTCAGGTCATGTTCGGATACATACAGAATCATAAAGCAGTTCTGGGCTTTGTGTTTGCCCCAGTTGTCACTCAAAGTGGCTGAAAGTGACTTGGTGGCAAATCTCATTTGGTCCTTTATATGAAAGTAACTTACTTAAGGGACAAAATGGGAGAACCACAATGTACTGTACACAGACAATGTGATGGATGACACCATATGAAATATGTAACACAGGTAACTAATCTTAAAACTCTAAAACTTAAGTTATAACAGAGCAATAGTGTGTTGAGCCAAACATGTGCCAAGCCACACAAGAGACTATTGTGACCTCCTAATTAAATCAGTTAGTATACTGTATGCAACTATACAAAACACAACTATACAAAACACAAAACAAGTTTGGGTTTTCATATACACTGACATACAAAAACAAGAGTATAATGAATGAGTAAAAAAACAATCATGACATCCATACTATGGAAATGCCTGTCTGACTTTTCACACGGGCATTGACCATAATATTACATACAGATTATTAGTATTTTAAAATTGATTAAGAAAGCACTTATTGGTGCATTAAAATTTCCCACCCACAAAACAATTCCCCTTTCTGCCATATGGGGCAATGTAAATAGCAAAACATTTATGGAGATTCACCCTGGTGAGTGTGCACAATACTCGGACACAACCAGGGACATGAACACGTGTCCCTGACCCACGCAGGTGTCTCTGACCCATGCTGTCTATAGGAGTGGTTGCACCACTCAAAAAGCAGTAGGGAATTTAAGTTTCCGTCTCTAGGCCTTGGACACAACGAGAACAGTAGGCGTGGCCCGTTGCAGTTGCAACAGAAGCCCGACATAGTTAAGAAAGCAGGCGACGCCGGCGGGATCCACCTCTTCCACTGGCGTCTCTGGTTTCCATGGTGACGCTCCTCTACAGCGTAACTCTCGTCCACGTTGTTAACACGACTCCAAAAGCTGCGTTCTGCCGTCCGAGGAGAGGGTAGGACGGCCACGAGGATTATATATCGAGCACAGATCGATTGATTACTGGTATCGTAGGTCGGACGTTCTACGAATCTTAAATAGGCTAGTTACACGTTGAGAAGACCCCTAATGTCTTCAATGTTGCTAAACTGGTCTAACCGTTGCAACACAGCCTTACTGTATATCGAGGTTACAAATTTCTTAAGCTTTCTAGAAAAAAATAGGTACTGCAGTAGTTGATGGCAAGGCACACAGTTGGGCAGAGAGTTTAACAGTTTTATTTCCCAGATTGTGACAGTAAGGACACCAAAAATCTGAAAACATATATGAAAAACAAATCTTAATATCATATAATATATATTATAAATTCATTTTTAAATCAACTATTTATAATGAATCATTTGCCATCAACTACTTATACAAAGTAATAAAGCGTAAGTTAGCGCTTTTTGATTAAGTAAATCAAACATTTAGACAAATCAAAAGGACTTTGATCCAAATATCAGAAAAACACACTTGAAGCATGGCTACAAAAATATAAAAATCAAACATCACCTGTTAGGCTCCTCACAGATTGACAACTCAGAACAGTGGCCTTGTGGTTAGAATGTCCGCCCTGGAACTGGGAGGCTGGGGTTCGATTCCCGGTCGGGTCATACCAAAGACTCTAAAAAATGGGACCCAATGCCTCCCTGCTTGGCACTCAGCATCAAAGGGATGGATTGGGGGTCAAAATCAGCTAATGATTCCCGAGCGCGGCAAGCCGCAGCTCACCGCTCCTTGGAGCTCACCACTCCAAGTGATGGGTTAAAAGCGGAGGTCCAATTTCGCTGCGGTAACGTAGTGACAAATCATGCGACTTTTGACAACTCTAAACAGTTGCAATAACAATAGGCTGGAAGTGCAGTTTTCGTTGAGCTATATAGCCTAACCCTTGGCTCCACCCACAAAGGACCATATGAAAAAGGGGTCAACACATACACACACATGTCATAATGGCTCAATACTGGCACAAACACACATACTTGCATATTTCATTAATTTGAGCCGGTAGATCTTTCCTTTCTTAAGGCTTTTGCCTTTTCTAAAATCTTTTGAGTACAGTATCCCTCTGTGACATGAATGATTCTCCCGGACCACAGACAGGAGTTGGTTTGGCTCAAATTAGCCCAATTAGTGTTCAGCTGTGCGTCTCTCTATTTAAAGACACAGAACCCATTGGACAGGTTTGATGCAGAGCAGAAATATGATGAGAGTAGTTTGGAACAAGAATCACCTGCACATATTTTCTTGATACAAAGTAGCTCATACTGTAATAATCAATGGTGAATTTTATTGGACTTTAAAGATTGAAATGATTATCCTTCCAGCTTTCCCTACAGCTGCAATCTTGGTGAGTTTAACATTGTTTAATACACACATTTCTTCATTAGTAGGAATTCAATGGTATTGCAATTCATCCCATTATATTAAAAAATCTAGATGTTAGTTTTCCCTCTGGTTTTAGCCGCTGCGTCGGAAATCCAGTGTCCACAGAGATAGTTGAGGCTGGCAGAAGTGTGTGGAAGTAGCACAAATTTTCCTCAAAAATGATTAAAAACCCTTAACAACATCAGTGCTCCTTGAAATTTGGCACAGTTACAAGTTACAACCTGTTTTGGCTTTGTGGGGGATTCAGTGCTGGAGCAGGTTGCTGTGAATGATAGTAAGGGGGAAAACACTTCAGATAAAAAATGAACCTGTGGAAGGAAAATTGTTCTTTCAGGTCAGTAATGCAAAATGATTATTTATAAATTGATCTAAAAATGGATCAGACCATTGTCCTTCCAATATGCAAAGACTGCATCAGACTGAATATGAAACAGTGACAAGCATGCACAGAAATATCAGGAACTGCAAGCACCCTTTTGTGTTGCAGAAGTTTAATCGAGTTTACCAGGACAAAGTTGTTTTCCACTAGATGCACTCTGGATACTCCCTGGAGAACAGAAGGAATGAAAGAATGTTGCCCAATTTAAAAGTTTAACCTCTGACATTTGTTTTGTTTTTGTCTTTTCCTATGCTATCCCATGAGATCATGCAAATTCGAAACAATGTTGTACTGAGCCATGCAACCCAGATTTCTTAACTTCAACATAGTTAAAGTTCTTTAGTCATTAAAGGTATATCCAGTGACTCCCTTTCACAAAAAAATACACTTTTTTGGTGATAATCATATTACTACTATATTGTGTGCATACCGTGTAATTATTCCCTTCAGACCCCTGAACTGTGAAATACATGGGTAAAAAAACAACCTAGTTTTGGCTTTGGTGGCCAAAGCCTTCATCGAGTCAGGATGGTATGGGGACCTAACTCCACTTAGCATTGAGTGGGTGAGGCCCTGAATATTTGTTCCTTTGTATGCTCATGTGTAGTCTAGTAGTGTATATGTATGTATGCATGACCTTGTGTGTAAAAAAAAAAAACAAAAAAAAAAATAAAAAATCAAAAAGCATGTGGCAATAGTTTGGAACAATCAAATTGCAATCATAACATTTCTGACAAAAGATGGACCTCAAATTATAATGGCCCGGAAAAGTTTATTTTCATTATGATTTTTTACTGTCAGGGAACTTTCCATCAAAATCATACAATCTCTATACATTTCAAAGTAAAACCCAATTAAATCACAGCCCCTGTGGTCATACTGTCTGTTAAAATGAGAAACCCAACTACTCCATCTGGACCACATTAACCCTGTCATCCCAATTCTGGGCATGCACTGTATAGTCTACCGTATATACTGTATATAATAATTAAAATTCAAAAGAGTTGAGAAAATACTGAAAAAATAACAGGCCTAAAACAAGCTGTAGATTAATGGTGCCACACATGGAAACATCTCTACAGCCTCTATAGAAAGTATGCGTATATAGAAATGGTTAACTCCTATTACATCAGCATGAATACGTTGTAAATTGGGACATAACACCAGCATTTATCACGGATTAGCTCTTATTTTGAATAGCCAAATTTCCATACCAGGTGTGATCATCTTGTTGAATGCTGGACGCATGGTCACTTCCTGTTTACATTTTGGAGTCATTGTAAGATGGTTGCCACCACATAGTGACTGCCTTGGAGCAATGGAATATATGCTGTTTTGACCGGAAATGCCATCTGGGACAGAGATGGGAGATACCGGTGATTTAAAGAAACGGATTGAATTGCTTTGTGGGCACAATGATAATGGTGACGTATGAACGACAGCTAGCGAAGAGAGAGAGGTAGCCGTTATGACCCGATCATCAAAAAGAAAAAGAATTGCCGTTATCAGTTGAGCGCAACATTGTTTTGATATTGTTTAATTGACATAGATCAAAACCAATGGATTTTTTTGTTAAGATGGTTAAATTGAGACCTCTCCCAAGTTGCAGTCCTCATCATGTTGGGTCCACTGTTGGGCAGGAACTAGTTAGTAGTAATATATTACTGTAATACATATTACTGTATTACTGTTATTATGTTTACAAGTAACAAGTAAAGTAAGGTATTGATCTGCCAAAACAGTAAATAGTTACTTGCTAAAGAAAATATAATACATTACTTTTTAGTTCTTGATTTGTTGCGTGTTGGCTTCGAATCATTCCATTTAAAGGGCTGAGAGAGATTGCAGCTTTGTTTGATAGCATTTCTGGTTGATTGGTGATTGTTCTTCTTAATATTATTGAAAACAAAGGGATTCTGTTCTAAAAGTAGCTAATTGTGATTGTGTTGTTGCACTTCCCTTTTTTAGTATCTTGGGGTGCAAAAATATTGATTACTTGATTCCAAGTAATAAGTAATGCAATGTTATTTATTTTCCATGGAGTAAAACCATAATAAGTAAGACATTACTCTCTTAAATAGTGTGTGTGTGTGTGTGTGTGTGTGTGCGTGTGCGTGTGCGTGTGCGCGCACATATATACCTAGCAGATTATGCAGTGTGATTTATATACTGTACAACAGGATGCAGTTGTCATTCTATTTGATTGCTTATGTTAAAAGGTTAATATGTTGATTCACCTGGTTACACTTTGCTCTTTGTTTGTTCAGTATTATTTTCAATCAAAACCGCCTTCGTGCCAAACTTGAGGATGATGTATATGAGTTTAAATGCTATGAAACGCTGCTGTTTCACAAGATTATCCCCTAAACTGGGCCTAAAATGTCATTGACAGTTGACACTATAAATGTATTCATAAGAAGTTGCTGCATTTCAAGTGACTTTAAATTACATTAAGATAAATTACAAACTAAATTGGCCTTCTCCAGTCAGTGCATTGTGTGTGTACTTTGTTTTAAATGGACTGTTTGCTTCTGGAGCAAAAGAACAAATACACCAAGGTTAATGTGTTCAGTCCCCTATTTATGAGAACGGAAAAGGGTTTAGAAGCACTTCCCAAGAAAGATAGCTTTTGTATGTTCAGCTTAATTACTTGCTCGCTTTCTTTCTTTCCTGAGAAAGCGCTCCACTACGAATGCAAGCCATTGCACTCCACCTCAAAAATATAATAATAATATACTTTAAAAAATAGCAAAAAAGATCTACTCAAACAGGCTTACAGCGCGTCACCACTTCTTTTCAGAACGTGCTCTGCAGGTGACAATGCAGGTGAAGTTGAGGCTACAGGAGATTGGGATTTCCCTCCAAGCGGGGTTCCTTTCCCACTGAAGGGAACAAATTCCCTGTTGTACTGTAGGCCTAAGCCAGAACCTGACGTCGTGTCAAGTCTCTCACTTTCTCCTGAGGTTGATACAGACAAAGTTGAATCTGTAGCACACTGAGGATTTCCTCCAAGTGGGGTTCCTTTCCCACTGAAGGGAACAAGGTCCCTGATGTATTGTAGGCCTAGGCCAGAAGCTGACTTTGTATCGGGGCTCTCACTTCCTCTTGGAGATGATGCAGGTGAAGTCGAGTCTGTAGGAGACTGGGAATTTCCATCGAGTGGGGTTTCTACCCCACAGAAAGAAACATCATCACATGTACCCTGTAAGTCAGAACTTGTGATCATGTTGGGGATCTCACATTTTTCTGGAGATGATGCAGGTGAAGCCGAGGAAGTAGAAGACAGGGACATTACTCCAAGTGGGGTTTCTTGACTGCTGGAAGGACTATCAGTCCTGATTTCCTGTAAACCAGAACTGTTAATTGTTTTGGAGCTCTTTTTTCCAGGAACTTGTTTCCCAGGGCTCTTCTTTGCTTTTTTACCTCCAGCCTTATATTTCTTCCCATATCCCTCTGGCTCCTTCACCTTGGTATAGGTACCTCCGCACCTGCGTTGGTGGTCCTCCCACCATGGGTCCGAGGCAGATGGTGCTCGGTTTTTTGCCCTTTTCACATAGCCAAAGTAGGGCCTTTTGTACTGACAGGGTCCATCACACCGCCACCAGTGCTTCCGGTAAACATCTATCTCATCATGAAAGTTGTGGTAGATGGCGATTTCGGCTCCACTAGCTTGGCTGATTCTTTTCCTGTGTTTGCAGAATTCCAGCCCGTGGTCCTGTCTGTCTCGATTGTTCTGGGTCACAAACAGCAGGGCGTGGATCATTTCATGGAGTAGGGTCTGCACCAGGTCACGCCTGGGTCTGAGCTTCAGTAGGGGCTCGCTGAGTTTGATGGAGCACAGTCCCCCAGGACCTTCATAAATACAGAGACCTGCACATTGTGTCATTTTGTGGCTCCATTTGACCTCAACCCCGCTGAGTTTCCCCCAGAAGAACATGTCATTGAAATCCATGAACATAGCATGGATGTCAGGGTTGGGATCCAACATCTCCCATTTCTCGTCCACAATAGATAACGGTCTCTCTGGATCTTCCATGTTTGGTAAGTGAGGTGCAGAGACACTGGTGTGACTGGAGTCAGTTGCTGATTGTAAATCTGCCTTGTATTCTGCGTCAAACTGCTCCTGAAGCTGGACAGCAAGGGCATAATCTTCATCCATGTTCAACGAGCGGAGGTGTAGCATATGGGTGTCTGTTGGAAATAATTAGCCGTTAGCCCACTAGCTAGATTGTAAGGTCGGGTTGGTGCCAGACATTGACAAAGCAACTAGCACTTCTTTCCATGGTCGAATTCTGCATATGAATGAAGTATTGGTGATGTAAGTATTCCGAAATAGTCTATAGCTCAAAAGGGGGTACAAGGTATTGTATTTTACTGTTATGTTTACTGATAAAACATTGACTTCATGTAAACTTCATGTAAAATATTCACTTATCCATACAAACTATAGGCAAAAGCAAAAAGTGGGGTGGGGTGAAGAGCACTTGGCTTCAGAACTCAAGGAAAGGCATACGGAAGCCAGAAAAGGTTTAGAGAACCACTACTCTACTATATAATAGAGCAGAGCAGGCTATCAATGGCAACCAGTCTATAGAGTACACAAGCGGCATACTGTAGAAGCAGGATAAACAGACCTTCTACCATGGCGATTGCTAGAGTAAAGCTCCAATCAATCCAAACCGTATTCTAACAAATAAAATGTTATTTCAGCTGTGCTGTATGGTAGATTTAATACAATAACTACATTGGATGCATCTGGTAACCTTTCTCTCAATTTGATCACTCAACTGGTAACACTCTCCGTGATGAACTCACCTTCAATCTCACTTAATAACGACCCCTTACTTCGCTCATCAGGTCACCAGAATCGCCATTCCCCTTCCATCCAAGAACAACTTCTCCCTCGTTCAACTGTCACCAATCCAGAATCCAGTCAACTTTGGAAGCTACTGTAGTGCTGCATTTTCTCCTCCCCTCTTGTTAATCAGGTAAGGTGTATTCTGTTATTTGTGCTTTCTTCTTTATCATTCCTGTCATCAGACATTCTCCCTTTCACACCCTATGTTTTGTTCTTCCAATCCAATTTGTTCTTCTCCATCCTTCCCCCATTCTCATCATCTCCTCATTCTTCCCTCTCTTCATATACACTACTCGCATCACTCCTCGATCCCCTGAAGGCCAGTATCCATCAAGCCAAACAATGTCATGATGACGTTATGCTGACGGTGATTTTCAGTACGTTCAGGACTAGGCCAGTTCCCAGCCCATATGGCATTGATATTTACATCATTGTCTCCACCGAAGGTGGAGGACTATAAAACGCCCTCCGTCCGTGCACGTCCTAAATTTGTCTGTGGCACGAGGAATCTGTCTGTCCCATGATTACAGCATGATGAGGTAATCATTATAAAAGGGATTATAAAAGGCCCTCTGTCCGTGCACGTCCTTAGTCTGTCTGTTGCACGACTATCTGTCTTGAATCTGTACCTGGGTACAGGTCTCTAGGAGGAGACCTGAGCTTGAGATGACGTCATGATGAGGTCATAGGTAAGAGATACGGTGGAGATAGAAGTGTGAAATAGAGATTTTTGTACGTAATGAAAAGAAGATTATGTAATACATAGCATATATAAGGTGGGGACTATAAAACGCCCTCCGTCCGTGCACGTCCTAAGTCTGTCCGTGGCACGACGAATCTGTCCGTCCCATGATTACAGCATGATGAGGTAATCATTATAAAAGGGATTGAAAAAGGCCCTCTGTCCGTGCACGTCCTAAGTCTGTCTGTTGCACGACTATCTGTCTTGAATCTGTACCTGGGTACAGGTCTCTAGGAGGAGACCTGAGCTTGAGATGACGTCATGATGAGGTCATAGGTAAGAGATACGGTGGAGATAGTGTGAAATAGAGATTTTTGTACGTAATGAAAAGAAGATGATGTAATACATAGCATATATAAGAAAGAAAGATGAGATTCTAAAAATATTGTTTAATAAAAATCAATAGGTAGTTAGAAGAATGTTGTCTTCTCATACAGTAGATGGAAATAAGAATGATTTGAGCATATATGATCGAGAGTGCACAGGGGAAGAATCTCAGAAATTATTAGTATTTCATAAAGGAGAATGGAATGAAAGCAAAGTTCATGAGAAGAGAGAAAAATTGACTTCGCAATCTTGGGGCAAAGACTTATCCATGAATGCTGAAGAAAGCTATGGGGTAGAATATCAGGAGTCATTGCTATTTCAAATAGGAAAGGAGAGTGAAAGCATAACTCGTCAGTTTGAGGAACAGAGACATCAGAGAAGAATTAGGGAGAGAAACAGAAAGAGAAAGTATCGGGAGAAGGAAATAGAAGAAAGGAAGAAACTTAGACAGAGACGATTAACTCCAACGAGATCATGTGAGTACCAATCACCGAAAGTGGACGTACTAAACACATTACGTTCACGTCTGGGAAACATGAAGTTATTAATTATTGATGAAGCGTCAATGGTTGGAACAGATTTCTTATATCAGATTCACAGAAGACTTAAAAACATCACTGGCTCAAATTCTCCTTTTGGCAACATCAGCATTCTTGCAGTCGGTGACTTATATCAATTACCACCAGTCATGACAAACCAAGTTTTTGAGAACGGACGCAAGCGACCCTGACCATGTGACCATGTGTCAGCCACGCTGAGGGAGCACGTCAGGAATGTGGAGGAAGAGAGGTCTCGGTGAAAGGCCCGCGGCCGAGAACAATGAAAATGTCAATACAGGCCCGCTACAGGCCCGCTACATATCTTCTGTAGCCTGTGCACAGCTTACATAAAACCTTGGTGATGATTCAGAAAAAGTTTAGATGGTGATGTAATGACGACATGGATAACAGACCTTTATAACTAATGTCATGAATATTAGCTTGCTCCACTTACACACAAGTAGGCCATGGCCTCTTGTTTGTAGAATGAACGTGGTTTTTAATGTTCCGCTGGAGCAATGGATATTGTGATGTCATTTTTGAGGAAATTTTCTTCCTGAAGTTAAGTATCATATGGAATTCCTCTTATCTTTCCAATTTCTTCAAATCTTTTTCTGTCTTCTTCATCTTGCTCTTCTTCGATGTTTATCGGCCATCCTTCACACCTCCGTCATAGGTGTGAAGGATGGCTGACAGCATCATAATTGGGTTCAAGGTTCAGAAAAGACATTAGTGTTTTATATATATTAGAATAATATCATCAATTGCTGAGCCTGGACGGTGGAGACCTGTGCCCCGTAGGGGCACAATCTTGTTATTACTTGTTATTTGCGTGAGTTGTGCAGGCACAAGTTTAGTGATAGGTGTGTGGTGTGTGGTGGTCGGTCGTCCCTTGGAGCAGTCTGATTGGCCTGTTTAGTTGATGATGTAATAAGTAAAAGTAAGTAAAGACTATATTGCGAAAGTCATGAGTATTAGCTTGCTCTGCTCATGCACGAGCAGGCCAATAGCCTATTTGTGCGGAATGCGCAAGTTTGCACTTTACTGAGTGCTGATCTAGTTTTCACAACATCTACACCAGTTTAAATAATATAGGTTGTTGTTTTTTTAGAAACACTGATTAACTGATTTAGTTAATGTAACGGCTACTTACACCTCCAGGAGATAAAACTAGGCTGCTTGCCCTCTCCTCGCTCACCCTACTCAAGCACAAGTAGGCCATGCCATGGCCTACTTGTGCTCCCCTCTTTGCAGTGCTATATAACTAGAACTGCACCAACTTGTGTGCGAGCAGAGGGCAAGTACCCTCGACACCTCCAGCAGATTATGCAAACCGAAAACAGTAGAGTAGTAATTGCGATAAAGAATGCTACTGCACCTCTGAGCTGTGCTGTAGGAGACCCGAGTGTCTCTCCAGAGAAGCAACTCTTGGGGAATGTTTTTCGTCACAGTGACTGCACAGCTGTGTGTGTGTGCGTGCGTGTGTGTGTGTGTGTGTGAGTGTGTGAGTGAGTGAGTGAGTGTGTGTGTGTGTGTGTGAGAGAGAGAGAGTGATCTGTGGTATCGAAGGAGCGAGACAGAGCTGGGGGTGTGAGGGAGAGACAGAGAGAGAGAGGGAGAAGGAGGCAGATAGGAGATAGGGGACATCTGGGAGGGAGAGAGGCGGAGGGGATTTTACTTGAGATGTGTGCGTATGCACATATTTTTGTACATTTCAGCGCACCTATATGGACTCTGTGTGACAGCGTGGGGGTGCCCTCATGTTCACGCACCTCATGCATAATTCTTCTGTCCCTGCTCAAGTGTCTGCGGACGCTTCTGAATGACTCTATGGATTTAGATTTTCCGCCCTGGTTGGTCCTCCATCGGGGTCACATCATGCTTAGATGACCTCTGCTCTCTGAACTCTGCAGCACTGTGGACCTCAGCTGATGCCTTGGAAGTCGTTCCCCCTCCTACTGATGTCATTACACAGCAGACACTCAACCGCTGATATATGTGTATAATGTATATACAGTATATCTTTTTTTTATAATATTATATATCAGGTTGACCATATTCAAAGCAGGACTCTTAATTCAGGCTTAATTCATGCATATTCATTGAACACACACATATAGAACAGTCTTTGAAGGATGAAATTCAGGGAATGGCTTATGTGACAATTATATATGTCAGTTTTAATGAAAAGGCTACCTAGTACACCTTTAAGTTAGTCTGGCCTGATTCTCTCTCATTCATCCAGGGATATCAGTCTTTAGTGGACAGATCTGTGTTGGTTGAAAGGTGATATTCTGCGTCAGATTTGACTAGTCTTGAATGGCGTCATTAATTAGTCCCGGTCCTAACCGTGCTTACTACTACTAAACTACTACTACTACTACTACTACTACTTTAATCCCATTCTGGCATCCAAACAGTGTATTTTCGGTTTAAACTCAATCATCACGTTAGAATGCTTATCTAAACACACAGTAACGTGGCAGAGCTGAGTGAGTGATTGTAAACAGTCCATGTGTTGCTTGTAGTGGAGTGGATCTCTCTCTTTGCCATCCCATCGCTGAAGGGATGCCTCCTCTGATTGGGCCAGATGATCGGGTGGGATCCTCCATAATAAAATTCCCACCGTTTCTGTTTCATTCCTGTTTCACTTACTTTAAAATAGTTTGTTGGGGGACAGGACACATACACAAGCAAGATTTGTCACCATCTGTTATGCTTTCTGTTGTTTCACTTCAGGTAATGGAACTATGAATGTACATGTGGGTAGATTTTGTGTGTAGAGGTTCTATTTGAAAAGCTCTGCTTCCAAAATACTACAGTTACTACTAACCCATCCCCACTGAGTCTCGTCGGTCGAGTCCGAGTCGAGTCCGAGTCTTTGGCTTCGGAGTCCGAGTCGAGTCCGAGTCTTTGGCTTCGGAGTCCGAGTCGAGTCGCGAGTCTCTGACCGCGACTCGCGAGTCAGTCGCGAGTCTTTTTTTTCCTATCGTTGCCTGAACCCTGAATACAAAACTACTCCGACGGATTGCACAATGCTACAACACATCCACATAGACACGGCGGTCTCAGTATAGCAGGGGTTTTCAACAGGTGGTCCCTGAGAGGGTTCCAGGTGGTCCCCAGGCTAAATGATGGAAAGTTGGTTAACCAGATGTAACTCTTGAGAGTGTAAAAATGAAACCAAATGCACCCTTGCGGGTCCATTTGGTTTCATTTTTAGTCTCAAGAGTTAAAATATTCATCATCTGAATTAGCACCACTTAATTAAGAAATTTACACTGTTTTGTCGGCAAAATCCAGCCTGGAATTGTGAACAAAACAAAAACAAATATTTGGTGTGAAAATGTAATCAAATGGTGGTACGTGGCCCAAATGCGGAATAAGTGGTGGTCCCTGGAGTCAAAAAGGTTGAAAACCCCTGCAGTATAGCATATATATGACCACGTTAGGAAAGGGTGAACAAATGTACTCACAAATGCTTGCTTATCACGTTCGAAGTTCCACAACTGCAACGGATTTATCGTCAGGGAGGAAAGTTATATCCACAGTGATTGATTGAGTGATTCATTAGAAGAGGGTCCCCAACGTCGGAAATATTAAACATGTATTTTGCAGCATCACCATCCGTCTGTGTGGAATCAGGTTCCAAGCCCAGGAACACTTGCTTGGTTGATTTATAATCCATTTAGTCTGTTGTTTATAATACTAGAAGCGAGCATAACTTTAGCCACTAAACAAGCCGGTAGCAGCAGAGCCGTAATGGAGAGTTACGCAAACTGTGTTCGTGTCATGGGGCACGCATGCCTATAGCTCTTATTTGCGCCAGCCTTGTTGAAAACAATGCATTACCAACTCCAGTTTGTCCCTATTCAGGCTGCGTGAACAGCGCTCGGTGTCTGACTCCTCAATGTCGCAACTCGTCTTCTACTATGGCTCTGTTGCTTTGTGGCAGTGACGTCATTACTGTCGTAAACACGCTATGGCCAGGCCAAAGGAGCGAATACATTACCCATAGTATTCTGAACTGAAGTACGATAAATAACATTCAGATATAGTCCTACTGTACTAGTACAGATAGTGTTGAAATCTACCCATTTATTTCTACTCACTTTTCTTAACATTAGCAAATGCATAGCAGCATAAAGTATGTCAAATAAATTAAATGGTTAGTTCAAAGTTGTTCACTGATTTGATAAGTTTCTATAGTACTGCAATACGATGATATAAATAATATATGAATATAAAAAATATGAATAAACCTTATTAAACGTCCACTTTGTTCAAATATTTTATTGCCATTTTTTATATATATAAAATTGGCTTTTTAAATGAACAATAAAGTTGCTGCAGTGCATGGTTGATCATCATAACATGGTACAAAACACGCTGACAGATTTTCCAATAAAACATATTGAATAAAAAATAAATACAATAAAATAAAGCAATATTAAACACCCACATTAGTTCAAACCTCTTAGTACAATAAAATAGCATTAAACAAGCATTGAAAATGCTACTGTGGAAACAAACTCAGCAGTGCACTCTTGTGGTCACAGTAATACTGATGTAGGTTGATCTCACCAAATTGTCAGGTGAATATCCCCTGAAGCAGCAAAAATCCCACTACTTTTTAAAGTTTGCCAAACAAACATTTCTAGTGGCTGCTCTAGTAAAAAAAAATATAGGATTCCTCCTGTCAGATTTTGGAACAAATCCTATTGGATTTCCAACAGTAATCCAAATATTTTCTTATAGGATTCCTATAAGATTCTATAGGAATCCATTTGGATTCCTATTGGAAATCCAATAGGATTTGTTCCAAAATCTGAAGACCATTCTATTGGAATCCTATAGGATTTTTTGACTAGGGCTGTAGTGGCCCAAGACCTTGAGAAATAAAAATAATAATAATAATAAATTAAATAGTGGGTACTGGCCTGGGTAAGAAAAGGACCCAATGTAATAGACAAAAACTACTTGACACTGTCCTTGTACCAACCCATGCTCTGAAATAACAGTAACAACGATGATTATATCAAGGTTATTCTACAGTGTGTGTATGTGTGTGTGTGTGTGTGTGTGTGTGTGTGTGTGTGTGTGTGTGTGTGTGTGTGTGTGTGTGCGTGCGTGCGTGCACTACACAACATGCCTGTTGCATTTCAAAAAGATCAAGTTTGAGAGATTTGTATCGCTGAGCCTGGCTCTGTGTGGGCGCATTATAATACCTCCATGGCTAAACACTCTCTCCACTGGTGCACTGGTAGCAGGAACACCCAGCACTCTCATGGCCACATTATAGATTCGAGGGTAGACCTTTGCATGTGTGTTCCAGAAAGCCAGACAGTCTATGTCTGATTCAATAGACTCTGCATTCTGGATGTAACGCTTGAGTTCACTCTTAACAGATAAGCCTTGGTCTGCATTCTTCTTGTGTGTCTTCTTCCGGTACCCAGAGAAAAGGCGGGGAACTTTGGCTTGTGGTGGGGACACCTCCTTCTCTTCTCCACTGCTGTTTTCTCGCACAGCGACTTGCGAAGCCTCTGCCAAAACATGGTCTGAAAAATGTCCACAGAAATCATGGTTGATTATATTAAGATTTTATATAACACGCAGCACACACAAAGACAGAAGCAAGAACAGAGAGTAGTTCAATGTAATAATGTGTCAGGTGCACAGTTGCAGGTAGTTTAGAGTTATGTTTGAACCAATCATGATATACCGTTTGTTCAAAATAATAGCAGTCTGTTTAAAAATGAATAAAGTTCAAAATCCTTAGTGGTTTTTATTTCCATGCATTGGGAACACTGCACATTAGTCCATGCAGTGTTCCCAATGCATGGAAATAAAACACACTATAAGGATTTTGGGCTTTATTCAATTTTCTAAACAGACTGCTATTATTTTGAACACAACTGTAGATTCATGAACTCATAAATGTATCAGTTCATGGATCTATATCATGATTCTAACATGACTATCATAACTCCTGTGTATTTTTTTACCTACCAATTACCATCTCCTTCACGTCACACTTGACATCATCTGGGGCAAGGACATCATTCTCCAGCCAAAAGAGACAGTAAGATGGGTCTAGCAGCGCAGACATCATGTAGACCGGATCTCCAAATGGAAGCTCTCCTGCAGGTTTGTCCGTTTCCTGATCCATTCTCACATTTACAAATATTCCCTGAAAGCGGTGTTGGAGGGACCTCTGTAGTGTCTTAACTAAACCCAGTAGGTGACGAGCCTTCTTCAGCATGGTGTTTAGGTGGGCGTTGAGAGAGAGTATGGCCGGGAGAGCCGCACTGAGAGTCACCACTTTCTCCCCTTGTGTAAGATCTGTTGCTTGAAGAAATGGGGACAGGATTTCCACAAGCTCTTTCAGCTGGGTTAACTCCCTGCCTGATAGGCACAGATTTCTTTGTCCTTGCTCTTCAAGCATAGTGTTGAGGCCTTGGGGATCAAGGTCAGTGACAGACTGAACCATGCGGAGAGTTGAATTCCATCTGGTTGCTACAGCAGCGGGGATGCTGCGATTGGCCCCATACTGTTCCTCAAAGGCTTCTTTAAGTCCACAAGTTGAATGGAGCAAACTGCAGAACTTGGTTACCTTTGCCATTGCACAGTTAATACTTTTGGTCTCCTTCAGGCCATCTCGTACGACCAGCTGCAGTGAATGGGCAAAACACTGTAGCCTCTGCTGCCGGCAACTGCTCTGGATGACGTCCATCTCGGCTTGCACCTCTTCACCACCATCCTCCCAGAATTCGCCATTATCAAGATCATCTTCATCGTCGACGTCAACCTCGTCACCTGACTCACCCCTCTCTGCTGCTGACGGGAAGCACACTGTGAACGCCTTCCTCATGTTGGAGGCGTTGTCGCTGACGATGTAATCCAGCTTGTGTTTAATGTTGAATTTGTCACATATCTCTTCAAATTTCTCACTTATTCTCTCTCCAGTGTGTGAACCCTTGAATCTGTCACAACTTAAAAGGAGTGATTCTAGTCGTGTGCTGGCATTCTCTTTGTTCATGAAGTGGGCTGTTACACCTAGAAAGCCACGCATTTTCCTGTCAGTCCAAATGTCCACAGTCACAGACACAGTGTCTGCATCTTGTAGTTTGGATTTGATATTGGTCTCTTTGACTGTAGTCAGGTCACTCAGGCGTCTGGTTGCAGTGTTTCTACTGATTACAGTGTATTTCTCATCCGCCACTGACATGAAGATCCTGAAGTGAGGATGCTCAACCAAAGACAGAGGCAAGTTACAGGAAATGATGAGGTCCTGCACTATGGACTCTGTAAGGGCCTTCTGTCGGGGATTGCACTGGCTATACAGTTGGACACCGCTGCGAGATGAGGCCACAAAGGAATCAATGTTGCCCTGATGGTCTGTTTGGAAACCCTTTTTGGCGCTCTGATAAGCAGGAATCCTGTAAATGAACAACATGGGAGGTTGACATTAGTTATAGCACAAACATGAATGAACCCCCCCACCAGAAACCAAAGTTGTGAAAAAACATGTCCTAAACTGATGTTGCATGAACTGTGAACATCAATAACAGTAGCCCAACTAGTGTGATAAGTGACATAGCAGCCCATATGTTGTCACTATAGTCACAGCTAGTATTGGAGGGGGGAAAAAAAGACATTCATCTACTGTGCAGCAGTGTACAACTGTACATCAAGCTTTAGCCTGAAAAGCCCTAATAGCCTCTCAAACCCTTATGACTAACCAGTAACCCTACCCCCCAAACAGACATACAAGCATAAATGGAGCACATCATGGCATCATGTCTACAGCTTACAGATCATAATATGGTCTGTAAGCTGTAGGCATGTAAGCTGTAGAAGACATGCAGAGACTTTAGTTGTTCTTGTACTTTAAAAACAGTGGAAGGCATGTTGTTGCGACACATCCATAGCACGTAATGTTAGATTACCATTTAGAATATATTGTGACCAAAATGATTAGATTTTGTACCATAACCTCCCCACGTCATTGTTTATGTTCTTGAAAATCTGATCTGTAAGCTGTAGAGTAGACATAGCCTACCATGTCACGTAATGTTACAGACTTCACTACCCTTTATAATATATTGTTACCAAAATGCTTAGATTTGTATAAAATATCACCTCCACACGTTATTGTTAACAATAACGTGTGGAGGTGATATTTTATACAAATCTAAGCATTTTGGTAACAATATATTATAAAGGGTAGTGAAGTCTGTAACATTACGTGACATGGTAGGCTATGTCTACTCTACAGCTTACAGATCAGATTTTCAAGAACATAAACAATGACGTGGGGAGGTTATGGTACAAAATCTAATCATTTTGGTCACAATATATTCTAAATGGTAGTCCAACATTACGTGCTATGGATGTGTCGCAACTTCGCAAGTTACAACATGCCTTCCACGGTTTTAAAGTACAGGAACAACTGAAGTCTCTGCAATGTTTGTGTACTATTAGTAAACGATCTAAAACTAAAGGGATTTAAGATGTTTAAAGCTGGACTGTTGTTGAGTCCAATGCATGTATAGAAGAGCAGCCACAGCCAGCAATTAGTCTGGTCCCACGAAGTGAACGGAGTTTGCGTCGCGGCTCTGTCTATACCCCAAGGTTATGATAGCGATAATCTCATTTTATCAAACAATTCAACAAATGGGTCTGGCAGCAAACTGGCATTAGATAGTTGTTGGCGACGGGCAAAATGTGCCACAGGCCGACGGTATAAAGTGAAGTGACTCACCTCTCTGTATGCTTCGTTTTGAAGTGCCGGTGGAAGTTTGACGTTGTGGTACCCACTTCTGTGATAAACTTTCCGCAAAGTTTACATTTGGCCTTTCGTTCCATGCCCTTTTGTGTAAAGTTCGTGTAGTTGTACTGGATTATAAACGGCAAGGCTGCGGGTGAAGCCGAAAGTGGAGTCTGTGTTTCTTTGGTCCCTGCACTGGTCGCCGCCATGATGAGGTAGGTAGTGTGTGTGTGTGTGTGTGTGTGTGTGTGTGTAGTTCCAGTAGTGCCCAAACGCTGTTTTCCTTTGCGCGCGCGGTTGGCAGGAAAAATGACGAATGGATTTTTTTGTGGGTACAAAAAATAATGAAAGACTCTTAAAAACTCGAGGAGTCATTGAGAGTCATTGAGCTCGAGTCCGAGTCGAGTCCGAGTCATTAGGGACGGAGTCAGAGTCGAGTCTCGAGTCGCATTTTGCCGACTCGAGTCGGAAAAGAGTCCGAGTCTTCAACTCGAGTCGCCATCTCTACTTCCAAAATACTACAGTTACTACTAACCCATCCCCACTGAATATCTTCATGAACATTAGCTCTTACGCTGTAATGAATCAATGGGTGAAACCAAAATCAAATCAATCACTATCAACAGTATTTTGGATATCACAGAAAGCACGGGTGCAAATTTTCGCCATGTATTCATGTCTACAGATTTCATTTCAAAGCCTCCTTCGTCTCTTACCTAATTGCCACCCAGACAGGTCATTGTGGGGAACAATATCAACAGCGTCTGGAGAGACCTGTGCTATTATTCTGCTGAGAAAAGTTCCCCTCTATGCCTTCCTTAGAGTCAACAATGTAATGGGATTTGGCA
Source organism: Benthosema pterotum (assembly GCA_039105355.1). NCBI lineage: Eukaryota > Metazoa > Chordata > Actinopteri > Myctophiformes > Myctophidae > Benthosema > Benthosema pterotum. Next base: position 21,303,529 of record CM076983.1, on the reverse strand, counting down.
AGTCAAATAACTCCACCTAATCACTGTGGACAGATGCTACCCCACGCTTGTGTGTCTGTGTGTGTGTGTGCGCGCGTGTGCACACAACAGTGAGAGGACATAGACACAACAAATGTTTGTGTATGTGGCCAAAGAACAAATCCCACCCTTTTCACATTAGCCTGTTATAGCTCCACCAGCCGGTGGATTTTGGCAAAGCACATGCCTGAAATCATGAATTTTAAACATTGACCTATTTATAGCACCACCCACAGAGGCCACAATAGGCTAGCCTACAGTAGCAATGACCTGTGTTCCGAAGAACACTTCTCTAGTTTATGCTCTGTTGTACGATGGTGTCGCACACCGGAAATGTCAGATCTGCAGGTACTGAACACATAACATCTATGACACATTGAGTGTGGACTGCATACTCGGAGTAGACCTGCCATTAGACCGACACATAGTCAGACTACCAACCACTGCTGCTTCACTGTTTGTGGTTAGCGTTAGCCTGAGCAAAACTAAAAGCATTTCAGTCAGGACAACTCAAGAAGGGTTTAATATTCATTTATTGAATATAAAATAAGCAATATATTTATCATGGTTTGGCGGATGAATTGGATCTGCTTTTTGGGTACTCAGATCAAGCGCAACAGTCCTGACCTTAAGGACTCCGAATCCCCCGTACCCAAAGGGCAGATCCAAATCTACAGGTGGTAGCTGGGGTGGAGGAGGGTTAGCAGCAAAATGATTAAGCATAAAGCAGAACAGCAGTATCAGAGTGAGCAGCAGCAGCAGCAAGCAAGCAGGAAGAGCAATACAAACTTACAGTTTAAATAGCCTGTGAGAGCCTGTGATTGGATGAAGTCAATCGTGTGAATGTGATACTGAGGCGGCCCTTTAAAGGGCCGGCAGCGACTGCACTGAGGTTTCGTTACTGAACTTGCTATGCGCATGTCTGTGACAAGCGCGTCGCTCATTTTAGCCTACAGAGACAGGGACCGACTCAGACAGGCGGTTGCCCTGATTGGATCTCACCGATCTGTCAGTCAAAGTTGGACTCTCCTCTTCTAGCCCACCATTGCCAATCATTTTAGTCCAGACTTTCATTTTTTGTCTGGGTATCGAGGTTAGGGTTAGAGAATGGGTGTCAGTGTCGACTAATGACTGGTTCTGCCCTTTCAGATTAGACAGTGTTAAAGGGACAAAGGGAAAGAGAGCTTGCAGTATGTTCCTGGCATCTACGGGTTGAAGAACAAAGTGAGATAGATGGAGGTAGGGAGAGGACGAATACAGAGAGGGACAGACCCTATCTTTCTTCATCAGACATATAAAAGTGGTCGTGGCTACAATAATAGGGTAAATCTATGTTGGGCACTTTCCCCGTAAAGGATCAATGTTTGGACGTCTGGATTTTTGTTGAATTGTATTGATCTATGGTCTGGGTACTGTGGCATGGCTCACTTTGGTTGTGCTGCCTTAGCAATATAAGTCTTGATTTGATTTCAGATGTAGCTTGTACATTCCGTACATTTTACCTTGAGAATGAGAATTATATGCCTTGACAAATTGACACGTTTTTGGCACTAGTCTTTTATCCTACTGCTGCAATTAATTACTCTGCACGGAACAGTGATAATGATCTTTAGTCTGGCAGACAGGTGGAGAGATAATAGACTTCTAAAACGATGTCGCAGCTGGCTGCATTATCTTAAATAGTCCTCAACTCAGCATGTGAGTGAGACCTCAATGCGTTGCTTATGGTCTATGGTTGGGTAAAAACGTATGCAGCATAAATGTATGCAGCACTACTGCAGGCTATAAGCATGCAGGATACATCCTCAGTGTTAGAAAAGTCTATATTTTGACAATTTCACACACAAATCGTGAAATTCATTTCATTCAAATTCATTCAATCGTGAATTCCTATTTCAAAAAAGTCTAATCATGTGGATCTTGATATCCACGGCCCCTCAGACTCCTGCAGTGCCATGCATTGAACGGGGAATAAGGGGGAAAATAGATGCAATGTCTGATTTTAATATCGCTATTCATCATGCATAATGTATAGGGCATAGGTGGCTAACATGCACCAATACTTAGGATTTGCATTTTTGATTCAAATTTTGTATTTCTGGTTGTTTTGCAGCACAGTGTTGTCCCTGTAGACTTGTAGAGCATACATAGTTTAATTGTCATTGGGTTTTTGCAAAAGACGTCAAGCTCGAAGGGAACTCAGTGACATGCAGATGCTGGTCAATTACATCCACTTTGCATCAACATCCTTGCTTGAATGTCACACAGTGAGATAATCAATGGCGTCTTCCCACACAGTATGGTCACGTGATGCACTGGAACTGTACAGCCAAGGTAAAATTCATCTGCTGTCATGACACACACAACGTCATAAGAGATATTTCTTTGAGATGACCCAACATACATTACCTTTATGTCCCCCAGGTGGGCCAGAAGTTATCAGATAAACAAAGTCAAGAGAGAGAAGTGAGGCATGCAGCTACACTTTCACTAACTACTTCACGTTTTTTGAATTGGGTATGGATTGGATTATGGGACAGTTTACGTTTTAAGAAAATATCCACCAGGCAGCACGCACATCTCAAAAAATGTTGACAGGTGCTGGACAATATACTGTATGTATGTAATTGAAGGAGACAGGATGTCCGCACACTGTTCTTTAAGCTCCATTCATTTTATTCAGTGGGATTCAACGTTTCAAACACATTGAATATTTAAATAGAGTATTATTAATAATCGTAATTGTAGTAATAGGGTTATAATAATAATATACAGTATGAACAATAATTCCTTTCCTACAAGCACTCTACTGCAGGGGGCAGGGGCACAAGGGATTTCCAGAGCCTCCCTGCAGATGGGGTTGCTATGGCAATCATTTCGCCTAGGGGGATCAGATCAACAGTTACCTGATTGGCCAATCCAACCCATGAGGTATAGCTGATCCCAACTTGGAGTAGCACCTACTGTATAGTAACAGATGCAAATAACTTTTTCCGCAACTTTTAGCAACTTTTGACAAGTGACCAACCCATATGCCAGAATAAATGCATTTCCCCTTGAAATGACATGAAATAAAACTATTCTCAGTCACAACACATGGTCTGTTCTATGCCTCGCTGCAAGAGCTCATTGCTAGTGATGGCTCAGCACAACAGCCAAGCACAGGCAGCAGCAATCATTGCTGACATACTGCAGCTGCAGTAAAAGATGAATGCATTGTTTTTATTTTTTATTTTTTTTCCTGAGTACAATTGTTTGGTTAGAAAGTCAGAAAAAAAGACCAAAGATGTGGCGCTTGTAGTCCACATATGGGTGTGGCCCCACTGAGGAGTTCTCTGACTTAATGTACCAGAATGTAATATCAGCCATCTATGACTTTAGTCATGATATTGTGTCGTATTGCAATGACCGCTGGCCACTGGCCTACTTGGAACAATGCAAGTTGGAAATGAATGCCCCATTCCGCACTGTTATGTCTGTGTCCTTTTTATGCCCATATATAGAGTGATTCGTGAGCGGAGCGGAGCGGAGCGGCCGAGAATTCCGCTCATCGCTCTCGACGTATTTGGTCCCGCTCGCAATCCGCTCCCGTGGACCCCCTCCCAGACCGCTCTCGCTCCGCTCCGCGCTCTTATTCATTTGGGCCGCTCCGCGCTCCGCGCTCCGCTCAGCCCGGCCCGCTCAGGAGCAAAATTTGACGGCTGGAAAAAAAAAGGCTGCTGCTTTTTCTTTGTCGGGTATTGGGCTGCTTTAGGGCATTAGGCTACTATCAATGTCTGTGCTGTGCGCGTCTGTGCTGCGTCCTCCTATACTCCTCCTCCTTCCCCCACAGTCTGTCTCAAACAAACGGCTATGATTGCTTATTTGCTTATTTTTTGGAACCACGGCACATCACAAACACCTAAAGTTCACCACCGACGTTGTGAACATGTCACTGCTTTCTTGTCAAATCGCGACCTCCAAAGCTTTAGTCTTTGAAGCCGGGCGTGCGCTCAAACTCGGAAGATTTTCTTTTCTCTCTCTCTCTCTTCGCCGGCTTTTGTCAGCCCGGATATAAGGTTTCACAATTCTGGGGGGGCAGGCGAAAACCTTATATGAGAACAGAGTTACATTTAGGGCGTTTAGGGGGGCATTCCCCCCCTGCGCGCAGCCTTTTATCCGGCTCTGTAAATGCGCCGAAAAAAAGAAAAAAGGAAAGCAAGAACGAAGGCGACCTCGGACATTCTTTCCCTCCGCGTTATGGATTATATCTTTGATAAAACACTGCAAAAGGTAGGCTACACAGTGACAGTAGCCTAAGTTGACATTGATTCTCTCAGAACTAGTGCTGTATAGTTGGACTAATTCTGGCCTTCGAACGTTCGCTGGGAATTATAGGGCGAGCTTCGAACGTTCGCTAAAAAAAAGCAGCATGCTACCCCCCCCCCCCCCCTGCGTGCGCCCCTACTAACTATTAACATCGTGGATGTTGCCATCGGTAGCAAAGTTTTCTACTGCCCTGAGATGTGCCTGACATTAGTGAATACTTCATCATGACACCGCTCTCCTTTCTCTCCTTTCTGATGACACCGATCCGACAGCCACGGGTAACACGCTGTTTTGATTACCAATATATGCCGTCCTTCGGCTGGTTTAATTATTTGTTTGCTGTGAACGACTACGTGTCTATTAGGCCTATTATATGTATAGGCTTAAGCCTGCTGCCCACCAGCGTGCTCTGGTGGTCAGTGAACCATAAAACCAACCTTACAAAAAGGCTGTTTTAATTATTTGTTTGCTGTGAACGACTACGTGTCTACTAGGCCTATTGTATGTATAGGCTTAAGCCTGCTGCCCACCAGCCTGCTCTGGTGGTCAGTGAACCACAAGACCAACCGCTCCGCGTGCAGCTCTATAGAGTACAGACGGAGTTGCGCAAACTCCGTTCACTTCCTAGAGCCAGTCTAATGGCGGATCGCCTACATAGACTTCTATTGAGAATGGGACATCTTCAGTGAAAACAATGCATTTCCAACTGCAGCAACAGCGCGTTTCACAGCGAGTTTCTGACCCCTCAATGTCGCAGATCTACTAGATGGGGGGAAAAGTTAAATAAATAAATAAATGCGAATGGTTCGGGATCATTAATATTCGTTCGCGTGGCGACCTTAGCGAGCGAATGGTTCGAATCCCGAGCTTCGGTATACAGCCCTACTCAGAACACATGCACACGGCTGCGTTGTGAGCCGTATGGCAACATTTTGCGTTTGGTCCCGTGGGCGCCGCGGGCTAAAAAATAAAATAAAAAAATCGACAACATTTTGACACTGGGCCGCGATTCGTCGACATTCCAAATGTGTCGATTACATCCATTTGCCCCCCTCACAGCATAAACATTTAAGACAGGAGTTAAATGTGCAGTTACACTACTGTCTATATTAACCCAGACAGGTGCGGCGAATAATCTTATGCCGCGCTATTTCGTTTACAAAATGCCATACGGGATAATAGGTTATTGATGATGTTACACTGTGGGGGAATTGGACATCATTGGGGGGGTCGCTGCGCTCAAATTGCCGTTATGATGTGCAGTGCTTCAAAATAAATAGCGAGGTGACGCATCTAAGGCAAGATAGACAGCAAGACAGTCAGCTTACTTTTTCTTTTTTCCAATTTCCATCATGATCATCATCTCCTCCTTCCTCCCGCACCTTGGAGAGGATTTTAAATGTCTTGATCGTGTTGCTGGCACTGTAGGCCTATAGTCGCCATCTGAACCACAACCACACGTTTATGCTGTGCTACTGAACACGTGTGCCGTTGTCTGGACTGAACGGCTTGGAGCGGGCTGGAGCGGAGGATAATTCCCACTCCAGAGCGCGCTCCGACCCATTTGAAAACGCGCTCAGCGCTCACTTAAAAATCCACCCGCTCCACTCCCCGCTCCGCTCGCGCTCCGCTCCGCTCACGATCTCTGCCATATATAGAGTGATTTGTCAGGAATGTCCCAATATGGACTATATGCAGATGTCATAGCACTTGGCCTAGATTTTCTTCAAAGCTAAAGCTTTTAAACTATTTAAAAACACATTTTTCAATAGATTAAATGGGCAGTCTACATGCTCACAACGTGTCAATAGATTGGCACATTGAACTATTCCCAAAACTTTTTAAAAATAGTAAAAAAGGAATAAGGGGTTTGGGATAAGGGGTTTAGCATGTAACGAAAATGCAGCCCATTGTGTCAACAGGCCAGCTCCAAACATGGAGATACGTGATCAGGTCCAGAGCCGGGCAGAGGCTTTTGTGCTGCTTTTGGACAACCGGATATCTAATTATCTTTTTTTTTTTTAATTAATCTCTTTAGCTCCCACCTCCCTCGGCTCATCCCTTTGGTACTGAAATACATTTCATAATAGCATATTCTACAGACTCATCCTGGCATTAATCAAATGAACATTTAGGGTGTTTTCCAATCAAATATTATGTTCTATTAATATACTTTACAAGTCTTAACCTCGTCTCTCCTACTTTCCATATTGTACCTTCTGTCCTCAACTACTATTCTTTGCAAACACATTCTTTCGTCTCCATCCCAACATTAATGCCGTAACATTAATTTGTATTCTGAGCACTGAAAGCAACAATATAGCAACAGTGCTACTTTGCCATTTTGTGGACGGTAGTGTGGTTATCAGTCCGATTTGATCACTCATTTGTCACTCATCACTCATTTGTCTGACCGTAATTACCCCGTAACCACATGCAAACACCTCAGGGTGAATCTTAACTTTCCATCAATGAGGGAAATTATGCTGGTTTCAACAACACTTAAAGCAAATAGAAGAGGGCCTCTCTATGCTCCTACACAACATATTAACAATCCAGTTGCTTTTAAAGAGTGACTGAATTTAAAGAGTGAATGTAATTCATGAACCCTTTAGGTTGATTTAAACTAGTCAGAGTAGGCTAAAGTCTGATGAATTGCCATGCCGTCTCCAATTTGAAAGATGTTTTTAAGAAGCAACAGCGAGGCGAAAATTGATTTACGACCTGACACACAGCGACCTTAAGAGACTGGCACTGTGAATGGCCTAAGGCATTGTCCTCAGGTGAAGAGGCATCATGTCCAGTAAATAAAGCCTAGTCATTCATTCAGTGAAGTAAGTGATTTACAGGCGATTAAAACATGGATTGTGCCAGCCAGCCAGCCAGATAGAAAGACAGACAGACTTTGCAAGCCATGGACAAACATTTGGCAAACAAACGGAGGGAAATATTGGTGTCTGTCTCTCTGATGGCTCAATATATCACTGGCTAAATCTAAATCACTGTCCCTGCTCTCTCTCTCTCTCTCTCTCTCTCTCTCTCTCTCTCTCTCTCTCTCTCTCTCTCTCTCTCTCTCTCTCTCTCTCTCTCTCTCTCTCTCCTTATTGATCACTTGTTTCATCTATATCTCACTCTCATGTTGCTTAAAAAACTCTGTCCCCACCACTCTCTTTTCTCCATCTGTTCTCTTTTTGTCTCCTACACATTTTCTTACTTCTCTCTGTCTCTCTCTCCCCCCATTCGCTGTCTCTCTCCCACCACCTGTCGCCAAAGAAGCTCTGTATATGATTTATGAGTCTTCCCACTGTGTTGCTTTTAATGGCAGACTAACTGTATACCCAGCAATAAACAACTAAGGGACCCCAGCAATGAGAACGGGTGGGGGGGGGGGGAAAAGTGGGCCAAATAATCGTTTTCGTCTTGTGTTGGGGCGATCTAATTTGAATGCAAATGTACCGAGAGCCTCTCTGGTTTGGGCCTCCGTTTATTCAGCTTTATGTAAATTGTACAATTAGGCAGGGGTCTCATCTCGACAGGATCAGCTCTTTCCCCACAATGGGAGGTAATGGATGTTATCAGGGTAGGATGCAGAGAAAGCCGTTCAGCCAGAAATTGCTTCATCCAGAGATGAAAAGTTGTTGAAAATGAAAGAAGAAATCATTTCAAACAGTGTTTACACCCTCATCTGATCTAAGCCGAGCCGGCACTACTGTATGGTAACACGAGATCAGATGAGATGAGGTATTATAATCCGTGTTACTACTAATCTAGTGCCCTGATGATAAATAATGGACGCTGTCAGCGGTGGGCCTGTGAGCAGATACCATGGGGGGAGAGAGAGAGACTCAAATGTGTACAGTACCTTTTTAGGAGGCAGGGTTTTTAAGAGAGATCCCTGTCTAATAAGATAAACATCGCTTAAAGAATTATACTTTCCCTATATAACTAAAATAAACAAATAAAAACACCAATGGCATCTTATTTCTTTCATAAATAGAGAATATTTCACTCAACAGGAACTGCTCCTGGCGCAGGATGATGATGTCACGTGTGGTCTAGCTCTATACAATATATGGATGAACATGCTCTGTGACATCATCATCCTGCGACAGGAGCACCTCCTATAGAGTGAAAGATTCTCTATTTATGAAAGAAATAAAGTATCGAAGGTGTTTTTATCTGCATGTTTTAGTTATAGAAGGCAAGTATAGTGTTTTAAGGCACATTTGTCTTATTAAGCAGGGATCCTTTTAAGACAGACTCCCGTTCCATTCCTCTATTGTATCTACAGATCCAGGAGGGGCGAAATCATTTTGCAACCACGACCACAGGTCGCGACCGGTGGCCCAAAGGTGGCCCAACCAAATGGACCCTTGTGGGTCCATTTGGTTTCATTTTTACACTCTCAAGAGTTAAAATATTCACCATCTTAATTGGCCCAAGTCTAAACAACTAGAAGATTAATGGTCAATTAGTTCTGTTTTGACTGTTTTGTTTCCCAAATCCAGGCTGGAATTGTGGACAAAAGCAAAAGAAATCTTTAGTTTTGGGATATGTTGGGGCTAAAATGTCATCAAATGGTGGTCCGTGGCTCAAATTCTAAATAAATAATGGGCCCTGGCATGAAAAAGGTTGAAAACCACTGCTCTACAGATCTGTCTAACTCCCCTGTGTCCATCCAGAGCAGACACAATGTCCACTTTTGTACACGGTAGTAATATGTGATTTCCTTTCTCCCTTCCCCCCTTTGGTGTTGTTTTCATGATGTCTTTATAGAGTTCTTGCTAATAAACTTGGGACACAGTTTGTTCACCTCTTTAGAGATTTCCAGTAGGCATCTCCTCTGTGATCAATAATCGCACAGCTAATTAACATACCATTCAATAAGGGGTGATCAAGGTGTGCACTACTAACCCCATATGCAGTCCTATTATCGGCTTGGAAATGCAGCACACTTTTTTAATTACCCCAAGCTAATGTTACTAAACTAATTGCCATTAATTGAGTGTTATAGTTTTTTCAGGCACTAATGTAACCCCCATTGTTTTGGTGTTGAGCTGTAGACAATATACAGCCGTTGACAAAAAATCCTGCCTCTAATGTGAAATCTAGAGTAGATATTCGATGTTGTATACGAAATGTGAAATTGATGGGGGAAACCATGAGAGACTGTCTTTCTTCCTACAATATAAGCAACACACAAAGCAAGAAACATCCGGTTACCCTTCGACACTGACTCATCCCAGGCATACACTAAGTGACAACATACCCAGGCAACATATAGGCTATTTAAGGCTTCCACAAACCAAACACTGCACAGACCTGGAGGCTCTGTAAACACAGAAAATACATTAGCCTATGCAGGACTAATAAAGATATTAAAACCCTACTTATGCTGATTACAGCAGCGTACCAGCTCGTCCTCACAAACTGTTAACTATGTAAAATGGATATAGAAAGCATTCAAAAAAGTAATCTTGTTGCCAAAATGAATTACAAAAGCAATAATAGTTTACACATTTCCTTACCTAGTATTAGACTGAATAATCCCAAGCCTTCTAAAATGCCTCTGTAAGGGGTAACAGTAAGGGCTGTTTCCATCAATGTGTAATTTTCTCTTTTGATCTGGTTGCCAACAAAATGCTGAGTTAAATGTCCAACTTTGGATGTTTGTATGAGTGTTGACAATGTTTCGTTTCGAGAGTGAAATAAAACAGGACAGTGTACACTACAGTATATGCTATAATATCTTTATTTGTTATGAGCTACCAGTACATACATTTTAAAATGAGTAGTTTCCCTAATTTATGCCCTGTCGAACGACAGTGGCACATGCCAAACATTGTAGTTCATGGTTATACTGAAAGTTTTAAGTTCACAACTGCCTGACAAGTTGTCAGGCAGTTGGCTGTGGTGGAGCCATGCGGGTTAAGTGTAAATGCATCCTTGATTCCTTTTAGAGGCTGGCATGAATACAAAGGAGTGATCTTAGCAGATGTTGTTTTTCTTGGACGGAAGCAGAACACAGCTTGTCTATTATGTCCTCTCTAGGACTCATTAAAAAGCAACATGCTGTGAGACATGCACTCCATCCCACCGAGAGAATGCAGTGACGATTCTTGAACATTTAGCACACATAGGCCTTACCTCTACCAAAGTGTATTATGAAATAACAGAAATTCAAAGTGTCATGTTCAACAAAATAGTGTGTACAAATTGGGTTTAGACAGAAAGAAGCGGTGACAGAAATGAAATACCACACCCAAAATGATCATGTGTGATGTGAAAAATTATATGAAGAAGATGGATTGTCTAGAATACAAAAAACAAAATTAATCGAACACTGTAGCCTTGACGCAGAAGATCAAATTTATGAGGGAATGATAGAGAGTGTATGCATGATGTGTGCAAGGGTGTTTTACGATCTGCAGTGATTACTTCATGACATTCAGAAGGCTACTTCACTGCTATAACTTTATACTTACCACTTCCACTCCTTTATTGCTCCTAATGAAACATAGCTTACAAGGTCAAGTTCTTCACCTATAATGCCCAAGGTGTAATAGATTGAAAATGAATGAGCAATAGTTTTTGCTTTTCCCATCCAGAAGGAAATCTATTTGTTCCTTTTTGCAACATTGACAAGTCTGACATGTATCTTCTTCCCTGGGCTTCCCTGGGCTTTTGTCCCAGTTCAAGCATCAAATGAAGTGCACAGTCTTTCGGAGATACTCTGAAGCAGCCAGCGGATCCTTCGGCTTGCATCCGAACGCTCTTCAGACTTTTAAGTCTAATGAGATAGGAAGGGGAGAGTGCACTTTTAAGAAAGGAGCGAGACAATTTATCAATAATGTGAAGGAAGCATTTGTGGTGATGGGATTGTTAAGCCAGTTGAGTCTGCTCAATATTGATGATGGTGGAGTGGAGTCAAAGTGAAGGCTTTTGTTATTGGTCTTGATAGATGACACGTCTTTTGATTTCAGAGAGAGCAAGAGCGTGGGTGCAGATCACTTCAGAAGCAGCATGTTGGACATGCATTAAGAGGAAATTAAACAAGTGGAGTTGTAATTGATGACAAAGAAATGAGCAGAAGTTGGAACTGGAAGACTATAAAAATGAAGATGCTAAACAGCCATATACTTCTCCTGAAAATGTGATTCAAAGAAAACACTTTTTGGCTGTGTTCAAATGCATAGGGATATTCCCTACTCCCCATACGGGGCTCCAGAGTTAGTGAACTATAACAGTGATGATTTCTGACCATATTCCCTGTATGGAGAGCACCAAGACTGTTGGTAGACGGTGCTATAGGCCTGCGGCCGTGGGTTAATGTGCTTTTTATTTGTGTTGCAATACAAGAACTGTTTGAAAAATAAACACATCATCCCGACCATTTAATTCATATATGGATATGAAGAAAAAACTGACTATACAGAAACCAGTCAAAATGCTAATCTTACTGCTGCTGTATCAGTTTAGAAAATCGAAATAGCTTGGCCTACTGTAGTTTGTTAAATTATTATTTTTTTAATCTTCGATGGATAGATGGATGAATGAATGAAGGAATGAATGAATACATAGGTTAAAGAAAATATATTTGCCAAAAAGGTAATTCTCATAAAATAACCTAGGCCTGTTATCAATACATTGATGTTATATCCATATTAATCAGGAATATGAAAACAGTGAACCACCTTGACCGCATTAACCAAACCCCCACTATGCCTGGGGAATATACCAAAATGGCCGTTCTACAATGCGACATCCGTATGTGACATGCATGTGTCTCATATTATGGTATACTCATATTATCGCAAATATATTCTACAGCAACTGATTCCTCTTCTCCTAACGTCATGCTCTGGTGATAATCAGATTAGTATGGGATAGGAGGAAAAGAGTTGGGGAAACAAACGTTTTAAGAAGTATGTTTGTACCGTTGTTTTCTCTCACTGGTTCGACTTATTATGCCTGATCTGAGTTGGAGCGCATGCATGCAGAAGCAGCACACACGCAAACGTGTGCATGTGTGCTTAAGAGGGGAACCACACAATGCAATATGCGGTACATTTGCTCCGCCGAGTAAATGCAGTGACCTTCGGATGGTCCCTACAATTCCAGGTGCATTGTGGGATATTTCAGTCCACTATATTAGGGTCCAAAAAGGCTCACTACCTATTCAGACACTTAAAGAAAATGGCGGAAGGCAAAAGTAGTGGCCTATGGGGCAAGGGGAATAGGAAATGAATTCAAACACAGACTTTGTTTTAGCCAAAACATATCACTTACACTACCTTTAAAGGCAAATTTAATGATTTAACTTAAGTCAAATTTCACTTTCTTCTTCATTTAGTCATATAGATTGCACTGAATGGTGTGGTGGTGGGTGATTCAGGATAGAGGGGTGTGTGTACATAGCCTATGATTATACATTACTAGAGGTGTCAAGATTCTAAAGATAGTGATGTTTGTCCATCAATTTCAACATATTTCTGGTGGTCTGTGGATCAGCACAGCCTCTGGAGGACTCTAGGGTGTCACCTTCTTGATGTATGTTCACCACTTTTGTAATTGACTGACAATGATAATGGTGCTTTTACAGACTGATATGAAAGGGATATTGAATGAAAGACTTATTCTGTCAGATCAGCCCACCTCTCTGTGTAGCCAATGTAGGCCCTGTAATGATTTCTCTTTGACTTTGTGGAGTAGAGCAGTGATTTCAAATTGGAAATAGTGGGGGATATTCTTAAACGTCAATGGGTCATATCCAGACAACGATAGGAGAGAGATAAAATGTGAGGGCGGGTGAAGAGAAAAATAATTTGAAGAGAGGGAAAATTATGAAAAAGGGGCATCGAAGAGTGCTGAAAATACAGAGCTGTCTGGTAATGGAAAGAAGGACATTTTCCTCTAGGAAGAAAACTGAAGAGAAGCGGTTAGTTGTGTTATTTCAGCAAGGCAGGCGAATGTGACTTTGTTACTACAGAAGGGCAACAGCGCGGCTCTACTGAAGGCTGGTGAGTGCAGGCCGCATCCAGCAGTCTATGGCTTTTTTTGCAAATGCAAAATGAGAGACCCTGTGTCTTCCAGTCTGCGGGTTTGAATTAAGCTATTACGCTTAAGCTTTGTCATGTCCACAACCTTAACATAGATTTACCAAAAATAGCAATGCATGTATAGTGACATCACATTGTGAGCTGTAGATCATCTCTTTTTGCTTATGATTTTTGGAGTAGTGGCAAACAAGGACAAGACCAAGTATAGACGCCTGGGGGGAAGCATTCAATGACTTATGAAAGGTTTTAAGTGGTTTATGGAAGTAGGCATAAGGACAACTTGCCGACTAGAGTTGGCATAAAATGCATTTGTATTCCGCTATAATCCCAGACCCTTGAAAAAAGGTGGGTTTGCACATTCAAGTGGCACACTTGGATTTGTCGAGAATGACAAATCCTGTTTTTAGGTCACTAACTTGGAGCAATGCATTTCTTCCTTCCTTTATTCTATTTTACAATGGAGGGAGAGAAACCCAGTGCTGGGTGTCTCCATGAAGTGGTTTGCAAAGAACTCGGCACATCCTTTTTTTATTGTGGGTGTTATACTGTCACATATAGTAATCATAAAATAAAAAATGAGCTTGTTTTGAGTGCAACATAATGTATACAGTGGTATTTCTGTCAGTATACAGTAGTATTTCTATGAGATTTTTCTCTTCCTCAATTTCTCACTGAAAGAACAAATTCTTGTCAGCTCCTAAGTGCAATTATTAGCATTTAAAAAAACAAAAAAAAAAACAAATGACTTTCTGCCTCTTTCAGTGTCTAGATTTGTCAGGACCTAGTTATCTACAGCTGTCTGACCCAGCTGTTCATCAATCACCCCATGCATTTTGTTTACCTGTCACCTGGCCCATACATTAATCTATGCTATGGAATAATCTTTATTTTTTATATATTATTAGATAATTGTGTACTTTTTCCAATAAAAATATCATATTTTATAGTCTATGTTTGTGGTTCTCAAAGGGGACCCGCGGAGTCCTGTGGGCAAAGCTTTTCAGTTTTCTGTTGCAAACTAACATGAAAAGCTTTAAGAGACGCCTGTTCTTCTTATCTAGGTGTTTCCTACACTCCTCCCTTGTATTGATGCTACTGTTCAGTCGTACACCTTCAGCCAATAGCTCAGTGATTGGACATGGTGGAACATGCCATCTTATTGCTGCCTATCCCATGCCATTTGTCCATGCCATGATGGGAATAATGAGTCACGGTTTGGGTGCATTTTGTACTGACTCAGCTGTTCTGATTTCCAGCCAATGCCAGCCTCTACACTGGCACTAATATAATGAGGATCCACATTGGGACCATAATCTGGCCTGTACGGGAAGCCCCGTAGTATTGGCTAGAAATGAGTGGCACACATAGCCGGATCTAGAAATTATGAACCCCTGGACCAAAAGGGCCCCCACTAGACCGGAGCATTTTTCTTCCTTCACACAAATATCAATGATGTCATATAGGCCTGCGATATTCACTTGCATTTCAGCAGGGTTTACAAAATAATTAACAGACAAAATAACTAAGCCAAATGAATGCAAACTGGGGCTCAAGGGCCCCTGGGCCTGGGCCCAACATGCCCATTGATAATCCTCCCCTGGTGGCACACTATGAGCTTGTAGGACTGCCATTTTTGAGAACTAGTGAAAATGTGGTGCAAGTCTTGGAATATTCTGTCACAGTGAACTTTTTTTTAACTTGAATATTTTACTTCTGGGATGTCCCTGGATTGACATGTTTCCATAAGGGGGTTGGCGGCCATATTCAGATGATTTTAGTGTCGTTGACATGAAATATTGAGGACCGCTGATATAGAAACATGAGGATTTTCCAGAAAATTGTCGAGATCGATTTAGAAGACATTTGTGGAATCATTCTCAGGTCAAAATGGGTTTAAAACACTCTTGGGTTTTAACCAGCTCCTGCCTCACTGTCCTGCATTTGGTTCGCCATGCTAAAGCCCAAAAATGCTTCCTCACCTATAAAGAGGGCTGCGCAGTGCACACACACAAACACAATGTGTTGCATATCCACAGAGGTATCCGAGAGCATCCCGGCCCATAGCCATTTCTTCATCCCGGCGTCTCCTGCTAGGACGTTTCGGCCACTAACAGCGCCTGTGGTGTCTGACCTGATTCCTGTGATGTGTCACTAATCCACACGGAGATGGCATAGCATTCCCCAAGCTTTGACAGGACGTAATACAAAGCATGCCGTTGCCTAGCAACCGGCTCATGGGACCTGCAAAGTGCCAAGCTGCTTCGCAAGCCTGTCACTGTTTTATTCCTTATTTTTTGTATATATATATTTTTTATTTTTCATTATACACATTTTCTATAGAAGATACAGAAGACTGGAAAGACTTACTGTATTCCCAAATGAGAGGTTCAATATTTAATTTGTCAGTGTGCTCTCACAACAACATTCAAGGATCATAAATCCTACTGATATATGCCAACAGAGCCACTGGAGATTTACTTTTGATAGTTTGTTCAGTAAATTTCATTTGGTTATCTGCTCACAGAAACAAACTGTAGAAATACAGCCTACAGGCTGGATGCTACAGTAATCTTTTAATCTTCCACTGCCTTGGTACGTTTTGCCTTGTGATATTAAAACAAAAATGGCATTGCTTCCAAAGCTTCAGCGTTTTAACACATTGTGATGATAATAACTGTGATTTGCTTTTGTATTTGTTTTTGGTGAAGTATTTGATGGAAAAATATGCCCAGCATCCACCCCCTTCCCAGTTCAGTTAAAGCGAATAACATGCATAGCTCAGTTATATTGTAATTGAGTTTCTTCAACACAGCTGAGCAAAAATACCAACCAGCTGCTAGTGTTGAATAACATTCTATTAAGTGATGTAACTGTGTGTCTGCAGCAGTGGATTGTAGCACCATCTAGTGTTGTAAAACACAGCATTCAAATACATTTCATGGGCTAATAAAAGCTGTAATAATACTTTGTAATATAATGGTGAAAAATGTTTCTTAACCTCAGTTACTAGCCTAGCCATAGTAGTAATGCTGGGTTTGTGGTTCTCAAAGGGGACCCGCGGAGTCCCGTGGGCAAAGCGTTTCAGTTTTTTGTTGCAAACTAACATGAAAAGCTTTAAGAGATGCCTGTTCTTCTAGGTGTTTCCTAGACTCCTCCCTTGATGCTACTGTTCGGTCATACACCCTCAGCCAATATCTCAGTGATTGGACATGGTGGAACATGCCATCTTATTGCTGCCTATCCCATGCCATTTGTCCATCTTTTTTCACATGTCTCTTCTTTTCACATGTCTTAGCAAATCCTCCATCGATCGACTCCAAATTATTCAAAATACCGCAGCCAGATTACGAACCCGGTCCAGTAAATACTGCCACATTACTCCAGTCCTTGCCTCACTGCATTGGCTTCCTATAAATTGCAGGGTTAAATTCAAAGTTCTGGTGCTCACGTTCAGAGCTATACATGGTCAGGCACCAGAATACCTGACCGACCTGGTGTCACGCTATGTGCCTAGTAGGGCCCTTAGATCCACCCAACAGGGGCTGCTTGAGCCTCCTTTTACTAGGCTGAAAACAAAAGGTGACAAGGCTTTTCAGGCTGTGGCAGCTAATCTTTGGAATTCTCTTCCACCAGATCTAAGATTTGCACATTCTGTGGACACCTTTAAAAAGGGTCTTAAAACTTTTCTTTTTAAACAAGCTTTTGTGTAAATGTAATACAGTATGTATTGATTTTACTGCTCACTGTTTTTTGCTTTTAGCTTAATTGTATAGCATCTGTTTTTATCGTTTGTCTATTATTGTGTGTTTTGCATGTACAGCACCTTGTGAGGCCTCTCTGCGAAAGGTGCTTTATAAATAAAGCTTACTTACTTACATGCCATGGGAATAATGAGTCACGGTTTGGTTTTGCACTGACTCAGCTGTTCTGATTTCCAGCCAATGCCAGCCTCTACACTGGCACTAATATAATGAGGATCCGCATGGGACCATAATCTGGCCTGTACAGGAAGCCATGCATAGCTCATGCATGAGCTATGCATGAAAAAGTAAAACCATCATCCATTACACCAACATGATGAATGAAGAATTAATCTTACTGCTTCCAGAAGGGACAGAGAACTGATGACACACAAAAACTTGTGGTCATATCTGAACAGCTCACCAATGGAAGTGATTATGAAGGTTGATTAAAACATGTTATATGCACAGATGCATATGAGTTAAATTCTCCATTCAATGTCAATGCGAATTTAACAAAAATATCCATCTTCTAATCTTTGTGTTAGGACTAACGTCTACCCTATAGCAGAGTATTTAACACATTTAAAAAGGAAATACTCAGGTCAAAGTGTACTATCTCAAAACCTAACTCAAGTTAAGTACAATATGAGCAAAGGTATATACATGCTTGATGTGAAGTGATTCAACTTTTCCACTTAGCAAATGAGATTTGAGATTTGCGATGTGGCCAAACTATGAATGAGTCTCTGTTGATTTGCCAGGTTCCCTCCTCAGCTGTCTCTTTCAGTCAGCGAAGCCTGAAGACTGCCATTACCAGTGTGCCACTTGTTAACGCAATGATTTATAAACAGAAAGGAATATTTATGATTTTTTTGACAGTCCTCCCTTTAATGAATAATCATATTGATGAAAGGGGTAACATAATGGCATGATGGCAGCCAAGGCAACAAATGGTGTTTCCACACAAGCTATGCATGAAGGGCGAGTGCGTGTGTGGGTATGAGCACACCTGCATCGTGTGAACCTGAAAACAAGCGTGGGGGGGGGGGGCGTCTTTTTGACTGGCCGCCAATGGGACCAGCCAAAAAAAACCCCGTCATGTCAAGCTTTCTAGTTCATAGTGTGCCCTTGACGAGGGAAAGCACAATGCCTTGAAGCTGCCAGTGTCTGTTGGAATGAAATTTAACTTTGCAATAAATCTCTGCATTAAAGACAACATCAACAGAACACCCACAGAACTGTCCAGCCTAGAACTCTGTAATTTTCACCCGGACAGTTAGATTTTCCAAATTTTCATAATGTTGACAATGTCTGAGGTGGGTGGGTCTTTCAGTACGTTCATGTGTTTGTTGTCCCTGCACATCCCTGTTTTTTTCGTACAGGCAGATGTTTGTTTAAATTTCACCTGTTTAGTAGATGACAGCCTGAGTGTGATTGTAGAGAAAATTCCCTTTTGACAGGCATTACTGTACTCATTTTGCAGGTAGAAAGAGGATAATTCAATCTTTTCATACACTTGGTGAGTTTGACATTGTTTGCCAGATAGGACTTTTCTGGATGATTGGGCTGTCAATGAATTGCATTGACAATGCATAATGCATTTTGCCTGGCAAAATGGTCTTGGTCTTGGTCTGCACAAGTATTGTATCTAATTCATTGTTGTGTTGTACAAAAAAATATGCGTAAAACATGAGTTAACCATAGATATATTGTGACAGGTCAAGGGCCATAACTAACAAACCTAAAGTTGCCGGCTATTATGTCTCTTCTTTTAACAGAGGGGTGGAAGAGAGTTGTTTGTGAATGTGTCCTCTTTGAGGATGGTATCTGGACTTCAGGAGTGATGAAAACTCACAGCTTTGTTCAACATCACCCTCTACTGGACGTTTGTGTGATGTGCAAGCTGATTGACCACATATCCAGGCCTATATTAACAAAATATGCCAGTGGGGCAATGCCCCACTAAATGCCCTGACTGCTGCACCCAACATGACGGCATGAAAAACAACCAACATCAAAGATATCTTGAATTAAAGTGCTTCTATTTAAAATAATTTGAAACACTACTACTACTAACTGCACTACTACTACTAACTGCAATTGTGGCACCAAAAGCAACACCATTTCATCATTCAAAACAGAAAACTCTCTGAGTCAGACCTTTATCTTTATGCATGCTGCATGATGTTACGACTATGCTTTACTTGCCTAATAAAAGTCCTGTAACCAAAAATGGTATGGGTGCGGCTTCCTTTGAAGCGACACGGGTGAGGAAGCCGCCCACATTTTCTCCTGCCCCCCAATTGGGAAGTGTTACATCCGGACCTTCTGCCCAGTTGAACCAAGCACATTTTTATTTAAATGTATTAGTATAGCCCATACCTGGGCATTATGCGGCCCGGGGGCCAAATGCAGCCCTTTGGCTGACTCTGACTGGCCCGGGGACACCAGTGGTCAGTGTTGGGAAAGTTCTCTTTTTCCTGAAATAGTTCAGTTCATAGTTCCTACATTTAAAAACGAACTCGTTCCGTTCATAGTTCATTGCTGAACTTTTAGAACTAAAGTTCATGGTTCCAAAAAAAGAACTATTATAGTTCTTTTTCGTTCTTTTTTACCTCCCTCTTTTTTTTTGTTCAAAATGATTGCAGCCCATAGCCATATACAACCGAAGATGTCCTTAATTGATCCTCTTTATTATGGGTCAATCTGTCAAAGTTTTTGTTTGTGAAGATTTTATTATGAAGGCGCTCAGTTCAGTCGAGCCCTCTGCATCTCTGTGTGCTGAAAATATCAGCAGAAATAGAGATCAACAAGCTCAAAGTGCGTCACTGAGTTTGTAGATCTGCTCTATTTTCAGCTCATTCTAGTCTCACTCTTGAACAGGGCTCAATGCTTAGGATTTTTCCAAGTAGGCTACTATTTTACAATATCAATATATTCACATAGCCAGGTCGACTGAAAGCCCGACCATCAATTATGCAAATGAGCCCGGGCCGTCGCGGGTATTGTTTTGGTCGGGTATTGCAACTCTATACAATAGCCCATATTGTTATATTAATGACAATGTGAAAGGGCCCCCAAACCTTAAGGCCGCCTCTGCTTGTAGCAGGCGAATTGTAGCCTAATAGAAATGAAAATGATCCGACGGCAAATCAGTCAATGATGGTAAGAATACACAATTGTTGTGCGTCCGAGCGCGCACGTGCGGCGTGCGCTATTTATGATTAATCACGGGATCGCGGCACACGTGCGTGAGGCAAAAGGTTGCTGCGCAGACAGTATATGATTCAAATACACGCATAGCGCAGGGAGATTATACATTTCACCAACATGAACAGCTTTAGTAGCTCATTCAACGTGTTGGAGAGAAGCGCAGCGTGTTGGCTGTCTGATGCTGTGTGCTGCTGCCAGAGGGAGGGGCGGGGCGGTGGGCAAGGAGAACAGATCTCCAAGCTAAGGATACCTCGAGCCTCAACACGTTGTTAGCTTGTATATCTGCTCTATTTTAGCGAACAACACCGCCGTACTACAGTAATATAAATTTAGGTAGAGAACTGCAACTTTTTAGTCACAAATGCGAGCCTGTCGAGCCCTGCTCTTGAACGAAATAGAACGCAAGAAAAGTGACGTTCACTCACGCCAGAAATGAACGAGTTCACACCGCCGTTCTTCAAGCAGATATAGGGTCCGTTCGGTTCAAGTTCCTTAAAAATATGAACGGTTCAAAGAACTTTCGTTCTTTGAACGCGTTCGGGTACAACTCTGCCAGTGGTCCTTGAGAGAGTTCCAAGTTAAATATGGAAAGTTGGTTAACCAGATGTAACTCTTTGAGAGGGTATAAATGAAACCGAATGGACCCTTGCGGGTCCATTTGGTTTCATTTTTACACTCTCAAAGAGTTACAATATTCATCATTTGAATTAGGCCAAAGTCTACACATTCAATCAGAGAATGTAAGAGAATGGTCATTTTTGTTAGCCTGTTTTTGTTAGCCTGTTTTGTTTCCCAAATCCAGCCTGGAATTGTGGACAAAAACAAAAGAAATCTTGAAGAAAGTTTTGGGATCTGTGGGGCTAGAATGTCATCAAATGGTGATCCGTGGCTCAAATACTGAATAAATAGTGAGCCCTGGTGTCAAAAGGGTTGGTCTTACTCTTACTTCTATGTTGAAATTAAATTTATATTCTGCAGACTTTAGTTCAGCCTTTAGTCTTGGCCCTCCACAATATTTTATGTATCTCATTTGGCCCCTTGGGAAAAATAATTGCCCAGCCCTGGTATAGCCTATATGTTGACCAACTACAGGGACACACACCACAGTCAATTTGTCTGTCTGATGTTTTTGCGGAGCAGAAATAGAATTCCATCCCCCAGGTGGCAGTGTTGTATCATATCACAAAAGGCTATGCATGAATGCACATCCCCAGTCCCCAGAAGACCCCAGAAACATGAGGAACAGTTTAAACACTTATGCCCTATTCTATTTGAAAAAGCGCACACTTGCAAAATGAGATCTGCTCTTTAGATTTTTGGAAAATATTGACACATTTGAAAGATGCTCTCTTATGGAGTCACTCGGCACAAATTACAAATAGGAGCTCACATCCAAGGCATACACAGCATTTTCGGGGCACACAATGTGAAAATGCTGGAAAACTGCTCCCTCTACCTGTCAGTGTGTGGGGAATCCCTCTTGCCTCTTCCCCTCTTTGATGAGCTGGCGAGGATGATGCTACGCTCAGTTCATCCACAGACTATCACACCATGAAGCCACTTGGCCAGTCCTTCTGATGCCTGGCTCCAGGCATCAGGCTCCACAAACAAACTTGAGCTCTCAGATTAAAGTGACTGCCAGTGCTGACTATTTACTACTGGCTCTTGTACATGGTCAGATGACAGTGCTCAACTTAGCATATTGTTATACGTCGTACTGTATAACATTACTACTCATTGCTGTTATATTCTCTTTACAATGCAGATGGTTCATGCTGCAGTACCCATTTTTCATATTGTTACCTTGCTAAGTTCTACAAAGTTCATTCTTTAATATACGGTACCTATTTAAGATGGTTGTATAATAATTGAGAGACCCATTGCATATATTTATTGACAATATCTATATCTCTTTTATTCTGGCAGTCAGCCAAGTAAACATGTGTGATGTGTAACCGTAATGGCTACTGTATATCCCTTGTATGGGGGACTTATGATTCCACTGTTGGCATAGAAGTCACTGCCATCTCTTGATGCATGGCAGATTAGCTATGGCATTCTATGTCTCTGAGAGGTAACCCTCCAGATTGTCAGTGTCACAGAGTGTCTTTTCTTTTGCTTCAGAAGGCTGACTGAGGTTTTCTGTGTCACATGTGCTGTAGCGCATAATCAACTTCAGCCTCAGCTATTTCCTCCACTTGTTTGCTAGCTTGAGACATAGGTGTCAAGTCACTGAAGGCCGGACATGTACTAACTAAAGGACATTGGGTGCATAGTTAGTAGAGCTGGCACACCTGTCTGGCAGCTGAGACAGGACAATTTGGCCAGCAGTGTCAGCTACTTAAAGGAATTACTACTCATTGCTGTTATATTCACTTGACAATGCAGATGCTTCATGCTGCTATACCCATTTTTCATACTGTTACCTTGCTCTAAGTTCTACAAAGTCCACTCTTTAATATAAGTTCAAGTTTATTTGTCATAATAATATGTATAGATACATCGAATGTATAAATACAATTAAATTCATTTTGCTACAGAGCATCTCATTCCTTCACGACACAAACCACATACAGAACAAAAACAGCACAACAGCAGAGACTAGAACAACACAAAAGACAGTTCTATGCAGTACAGGTCAGCTGTTCAGCAGCCTGACTGCCTGGGGGAAGAAGCTGTTAGTCAAACGTGTGGTGCGAGATTTGATGCTATGGTAGCACTTTTTGGATGGAAGTAATTGGAACAGAGTATACATATTCAAGATGGTTGTATAATAATTGAGAGACCCATAACCATTGCATATATGTATTGACAATATCCTATTTTGTTGTTCTTTTATTCTAGCAGACAGCCAAGGAGCCCTACGTGAGATGGGAGATGGTCATCCGCTGGTATGAGCAAGTATGGTCGCCAGGAACTGGAGCAACCGGAGGAAGCAGGACAATCAAGTCAAAAGTACCAGTAAGTAAATGTGCCTTGTATTTAAACTTGTTGTCAAGGTGTTAATCATTCCAATACCACACAGGTCTCAGTCATCAGTGCCAGCAACAGTTAACAGTGTAGTAATTCAGTGCTTAAAGCATGCGTTGCCTTTGTTGTGTCACTAACTGCCCATGATGCACTACAACAGGAAGTAAGAGAGGAAGTGAATAAATGCATGCATCGACTGAGTGATACACACACACACACACACACACACGCACACACGCACACACACACACACACACACACATATTTATACATTGCATAATGCATACACACATATCTGTCAAACATCATTACGCTGGGCTTATTATCGTGGTTCTGGAAAAGTGTGCAGAGTCAGAGAATTATAGTTCTCTGACATAAAACATAGCAAACATAACAGGTATATCAGTAACAGCTATAAGCTATGGGGGACCCATGATTCCACTGTTGGCATAGAAGTCACTGCAGTCTCTTGAAAACATGCATGGCAGATTAGCTATGAAATTCTATGTCTCTGAGAGGTAACCCTCCAAATTTGTGAAAGTGTCACAGAGTGTCTTTTTCCTTTTGCTTCAGAAGGCTGACTGAGGTTTTCTGTGTCACACGTGCTGTAGCGCATAATCAACTTCAGCCACAGCTATTTCCCTCACTTGTTTGCTAGCTTGAGACATAGGTGTCAAGTCACTGAAGGCCGGACATGTACTAACTAAAGGACATTGGCTGCATAGTTAGTAGAGCTGGCACACCGGATAGGGGTCTGTCTGGCAGCTGAGACAGGACAATTTGGCCAGCAGTGTCAGCTACTTAAAGGAATTGATTAAGATGTTGATGGTTCCTTAGATGTTCATTGTAGTTATGTTGAGCCATAGCACTTAACATAACATACAAATCATAGTCATGGTTTTGGTAAAGGTTCTCCATTCATTGTCATATCACACAAGGAGTTATACCTTTTACCTTTTGTACAACCCATCAACATTAAATACACAAAGAAATAGAACACATAGAGGGGAAACTAAATAAAGATAATAGCAAATGCAACCAGATACATAGCACCATTGTTATGAATTCTCTTGGAGAGCACTTAACCCTTATAACAAAATGAGACACAGTACAGGCTTTTGAAGTATAGAATTTAGTATTCAAATACGGAGACAAGCATTTAAATGGAACACCACATACTGTCTCAACACAATTTAGTCAGATTTCATTTTAAATACCTACATCCACTCCTCAGCGAGAGTAAGTAGACCTAACGTCATTATAAGCAATGGGGATATCCTTCCCTCAGATTTCCTTAAATGTATAACAATTTAGTTTATTCCAATTTCTCTGAAGGAAAGTGGGGGAGAACAGTAGCTATATATATCTCAGTCAATTGTAGTTTAAGACAAACGGTTACGATATCTGAGGTCCTACACATTAATATTAGTGATCACATGCATTGCAGTGCATGCAGTGACTTGAGTGAAGCTCTTTTAGAACAATAACACGAATACACAACACATTTTCCCATAATAAAATAGTCAAACATATGCATATGAAATGAAATAAAACCATGCAGAAAACAACACATGAGAAATGTATCCAATCCTTCGAAATGTAGGAATTTTAAGAAATTGTAGAAGGGATGGTTATGGAAATATGGAAAACAACACAGATCGTTACTTATTATAGACAATTAAATTAATTCCAGATTATTTTTGTGTAGATTCTGACCCACCAATCATCCTTCATTACACTTTGTATTCACCAAAACTACTTGTACATGTTGAAATGTGGTTGTTGATGTGCTGGAGCAGTTGGTCACAGTAGAAACGGCTGCGATGTTTGTCCGCCACCACTTCCACTTCCCTCTTCATCAGAGCCGGGCAGACCAGACTGCCTTTCTTCAGAACCTCCAGTACTTGTTCTTGCACCGTGGTGCGTGGGTCATCCAGATGTAGGAGGAGTTGCTGGAAAAGAAGCTCCAGGTGCTGGGGGTTGTACTCTTTGGTCAGGCTGGACAGCCACACATCCAGGGTCCGCAGTGCCATGGCACGCACCTCCTCGTTGCTGTCATCCAGACGCTTGAGCACCTCGGGGTAGATCTTGTTTAGTGTTTCCGGATGCAGACCAGGCCCTATTAGTCTTAGCATGGTGTAGAGGGAGCGACAAGCAAACAGTCTGGCCATGTGAGAATCCTCCTCCAGAGCAGACAACACCTGGGGAGTCAGCTTATCTTCCACACACAACAACTGTGTGGGCGTGATGGCCCCTCCATGCAGTAGGGCTAACAAACAGCTGAGTGCGGCAGTGCGGATGGCCCCTAGTGTGCGCCCTCCGCGCCACACCAGGTTAGGGAGGAGCGTCTCGTCCAGAAATGCCTCTGCCTCGGCGTTGAAACACTTGTGAGAATCCAGTGTGTTGGCACCGTCCAGCAGCAGTTTGGCCAACATGGCGAAGATCGCAAGTCTCATTTCTGGGTCTCGGTCTGGGTGCAGACAGCTACGGAGCAGTGGCATCAGCTGCGGGACAAACTCGCCTATCACGGGACCTGACTGCGTGGCTATTACCTGCAGCTGTAGCCTCTGAGGGGAGTAGCTGGACCAGTTACTGACGGTGCCAGCAAGCCAGGCCAGCAGTCGGTCCATGTGACACCTGTACAGCTCTGGCACAGATGCCAGGTTCTGCACCTTGCACAGACACCGGACGCTCTCCAGGGCCTTATCACTAAGCAGTGGCTCGGTTGACAGGCTCTGAACTGTGACCAGTACCTGTAGCAGCTGTAGACTGACTGGGCCACAGTCTGGACCACACTGACACAGCAACGCATCCACACAGGACAACAACTGCTTCAAATGCTCCACCCGCTGATACACCTGGCAGACATTGGGTTGGGACAGTGTCTCTGCGATCTGTTGAAGGTGAGGTCTCAGGAGGGGTCCAGAACAGCCCCCCAGAACTGCTGCTAGCACCGCCAGAGGGGCCCAAGTGCAAGAGAACGAATTGTGTTCCAACTGCTCCAGCAAGAGCTTAAGGAAGGCCTCAGGGGGTACGAAGGTGCCCAGCAGCTTAGCAGCTTCCAGGCAGTTGGCGGCTACCTCTTTCTCTGTGTGGGAGCAGGCCTGGTACAGGGTGGTAAGGAGGCGTTGCAGGTGCTCTGTGCATCGGTCCTCAGCATGGAGCAGAACTACGGACAGCAGCTGTGAGGCCTTGATCTGCGGGCCTACCAGCCAGTCGGTCATGTCGCGGGTGATCCCCGCCACCATCCAGCTCATGTTCCTGACTACAAGCTCCCTGCAGCCCAACCCCGGACGCTCCACACCTACAGGGTAGAGGGGAGGCGGGGAGAGGAGGAAGTCCATCTTGTTCTTAATACTGTCTTCGTTCTCCTTCTCCCACTGAGCACCCGTCTGTCTCCAAAGGTCGGCTGCCAGCAGTCTGATCTCTGGGATCTCATCATTGAGACTGCACAGCAGGAGGGGGAGGAGTTTGTTGAAGTAGGAGTATCTTTCGCCCATATGAAGCAACCAATCACCAACCACTACGGTCACTGCTTTTCTCACTTGTGGTGAGTCATCAAGCAGTCTCTCTGCCAGACGAGGCAGGACATCGTCCAGGCTCTTTGCGGGGCCATATTGAATCACAGTCCCGGTGGCTTCGATGACGGACACCCGCACTGTAGAGCGCTGATGACTAATCGTTTGCATAAGGGGCTTGGCTAGACTGTCAGCCTGCGTGTGAAAATGCTCCGGTACGCATTTTGCAAAGCTAACAGTGCATTTGCAACTTTCCCTTTTGACATCCGGGAAAGGGTCGACAATTGTTCTCTGCAAGATGTTGATCATGTCATTCAAATATGGCACTAGATGCCTCCCGCATACTTCCACAGTGAGAGTCAGAACTTGCATGATAGATAAACGGAGCTCCTCTGCTGGCTCCACAGCCTCTTCTCTCCCAAGCCGTTGTGCCAGACAGGGGATGATGTATGGTAATGATTCTTCTGGGCGAGGAACGCAACGAATAAACTCTCCTAGCATGCGGATGGCAGTCTCCCTGCATCTTTCCATTGGGTCTGACAGGCATTTCAGCAAAGACTTAAGAAGGCCCGAGAAAACCTCCTGTAACACTCCACTGGAAAGCCCTTTATCAATAGTTTCCTTTTTAATGGCTTCAAGAGCCATTTTTCTTTTATTCTTGGTGTCTTCATTGAGACAATTAAAATGTCTAACTAGACTTTTCAAAACTTCAACAGAGCCACGTTGATCAGGTGTCACTGCCTCCGTCGAAGCCATCTCCCTTTTTTGACTGTCGGCCAAAGAGAATAAATAACGGAGAAGAGAATAAATAAATAAAAGAACAGAAGAATAAATAATCAATGCGTTCATTCAAAAGACACTGATTATATACTGCAACGATTACGTCACCAAGAATTGTGCTACTATCAGTTTTATTGAATTCTAGTGCTTGTGTTATAAATGGCTCAGTTTGTAATAATCAGTAAGCCCACACATCCTACAGATGAGTTCACTTGGTCTCAATGAGTTATTGGAGTAATGGATTGTATGTCACAGGCACTGGGATGATGTCTTGTAGCCCATGAATGAAGTTTTAGAAGGCTATATTCACTATTATATGACAATATATAATAGTGGTTAATCAGATTCCTTTATTTTGTATCGATGACCATTGGTGATGCTAGACAGGAGCTGTGAACCCAGTCAGTTGTTGACCGCCCCTGGAAGATTACTGGTTTAGGTGATGACGTAATATTGACGTAATTAAGAGATCTCTGTCTCATGTGGCATCATCTCATACTTGAAATGTCCTACACTGGCCAAGGTCTGGGTTGGTATTGCATTACCAAAGGGGCATGCCTTCCACATGCATGATGTCATAGACCTGCCTTCCTGTACTACGTGATATGCGTTCCATACTTGGTACTCTATACCAGTGGTTTACAAACTTTTTCATACCAAGGCCCACTATTTATTCTCCATTTTATCCACAGACCACATTTGATGGTGAGTTTAGTCTCTCATACCTAAAAGGATTTTCAAGTTTGTGACCAATTTAGAGAAACTGGCAAAACACGGTCAAAAACAATTATTGCTATTGTGATGCATTTTCTCTGTAACATATACTGTAAATCATTCAATTGGCTGAGCATGGAACATGATGTCATGCCATGTATGATGACCTTGATTACAACAATTGGAACACATGTTCTAATTTGAGAGCTTAAAATGATACCAAATGGACCTGGGAGCTTCCATTTGGCATCATTTTACGATCTCAAAAGTTACCGATCTATATAAGGGTCCATTTGGTTACCAACTGTCCATCATTTAGCTGAGGACCACCTGGAATCCTCTCAGGGACCACTGGTGGTCCCCGGACCACTGGTTGAAAAACACTGCTCTTTACTGCCATAGGTTACTGCCACAGGTACTGCTTAAATGAGAGGCATGCAGGTATTGCCTGAGATTCCTAAATTCAGTTAAACGCCTCAGTCATTCCGTTTTTTTCCAGCTACATTTTGTATGCAAGGAAACAAAAAACGAGGCAGGAGAGGTGTTTGTGCGCCTGTTTGCGTGTCAGAGTGTAAGCCTGTAGTAGGCCAGGCTTATTCGTATTTATACGTCTGTCTCGACTAGCAGGAGGTTCCTGTAGAGTTAGAGACTGCGCAGCTAGAATTGTAATTCTAACCTCACGTCACCAGGCTTTCCACCACGGAGGTAAGCCTGGTTTATTTATATTCTAAAACTTGAGCCGTGTGATCTGGTTTGGAAAAAGTAAATACATTTGGTTCAGCTAGTGCACATTGTATTATTTTTGCTCCCCATCAGCGGCATAAATATTGACAGTGAAACCGATGCCTATAGACTCTGTCGGGGCCCATGGAGGAAGAAGGCAAAAAAAGTCAAGGCGATTCATTTTCTTTTGCCGAAAACCTGTGTGCGTCATCCAGTTGCATCATGCATGCCCATGTGGATCTGCTCATGCAGCCCCTCTTGCCTGCCCGTTCTGACAGCGAGTAAGTGTTATTTCGCACCAACATTGGGACGAAAGTAGCCCATCAACAAGCTGAAATGAGCTCCTCGACCCTGTGATACATGTAGGCTATTTGACAGCTCATGAGCGAGCCTGTGCCTTCGGAGGAATGCGACTCAATGCTGGTCAAGCTATGATGGAAAAAACAAATGGTTAGCACAGGAAATTCTGCTAATGAAACAACTGTAACAAACTTTAATATACTAAACACAAATCTCACTTTAGTTGGATTGCAATACTTTCTTGTCTCCATGTGCATGCATGCGTCAGGCGGCAACAGGAAGGGGTAGGTGGAGGATGAAGAGAGAGGAAGTAAGAGGAGGGGATTTGTAGTCAAAACTAATAGGGAGACAGAAGCGGTATAACACATGTAATAAGGAGTGGGTGGAGTGACTGTCTATTTAATCCACTTGTGAAAGAGAAAAAAACAAAAACAAACCGAAAACACACTAAGCCATTACAGATGTCTTTATTTTGCATGGAAGCAGCATCTGACTTCTGAATTACATGAACGCACTGGTAAATTGGTAATGTATTTCTTATTTTCTTTAAAATCAGTAAATTCATCTGACAGGGAAATCAAATGAAAAATTAATAATAATAATAATAATAATAGCAATATCCGTGAAGGTAATGCGTAACATTATACAAGACAGTACTACTACTCAATATAGTCAATATGGCTACTATGAAAAAACTCTTATTATAGTAATATGCATATTAGTAATAATAATATGCACATTTGCTTGAATACTTAATAACTGCACAACTGGAACATATGTATCTCTGAGCCAACATCTTGTTTGCAATGTTCACCATAACATTCCATGGATGCATTACCATTTTTCCTATTAGAGTGAGGTAAGCGGAACACTCCTTTCCGCTCTCTACGTGGAAGGTTTTACAACAAATGCATTACTTAAATCACTTCACCTTGAAGCATACCATTAGGTGCCTTCCTTGTGTTGGCATAACAACGTCCTTGTTTGTGCAGGCAGTGTACTTTCTTATTATTTTTGGAAACATATTGAAAATATTTGTATTTGTATTGCTATAAGCCTTCTATGGGCTGCCCTCTTAGCTGACCTCATCTGAAAATATTTAGTGCCAATATAACCACCGTGCCTGGAGTGGACTCTCCGGAGAAATCCTTATGCAATCTTACTGTGAATAAAAAGGACTGCGTTTTGCAGAACTGGTGATTTAATAACAAAAAGATGATTCAAAACCACAATCGTGATCAGCCAGGCTTCTAACTTTGTGGCAACAACAAACTTAAGAACTGCTATGCTACTAACTACTATGTCACTCCTCATCGCCCTACACCAGAGCAGCGCGAAAACCCCAAAACACAATCCCATAATACTCCACTGGCGTGCTCAGCCCGCCAACCCAGTTAAAGGCACAATCTTCCTGTAGTTATTGCAGAATTACAGAGTTATGTCTGTTTCCTGCATGGTGGAAGCATGGTCTTGTGATCTTCTTCTTGACGTGGGGCAAAACGACATTTGGAAATGCTGTGTAGCCTGGCAACCAGCCGCATAACTGAATTGACATGGGAACAGCACAGCAGGTTTGTTAGTTTGCTAGACTGGTCTCCATATGAAAGTGGCTCTTATGCAAGAGCTGTTCAGAGAGCAGGTATCGATTGTCTGTCAAACTGAACGGTTTGGATACACAGAGCACACATGCACGCACGCACACGTACACAACATTACTACACTTTTGAAAACATCAGCATTTTTAACTCTTTAATGGCATTTTAACAGATTTGGGGCTCCATTTTCGTCACATGCTAAACTCCTTATCCCTAACCCCTTTGCTTTTTTATTTTTATTATTTTTTTTGCTATTTTGAAAAACATTGTTTAATAGTTCAACGGACCAATCTACATTGACATTTTGTGAACTTGTTGACTGGCCATTTGAACTATTCTTTTTTTTTTTTTTTTTTTTTTCAAAATAGTAAAAAAAAGAGCAAATAAGCTCAGGGATAAGGGGTTTAGTGGTGATGAAAATGGAGTTGCACAGATCTACAAGCTCACTGCATGTTGTGACACATTGTAAAATGTCAGCTGTTGTGACGCGCACGCACACACACACACACACACACACACACACACACACACACACACACACACACACACACACACACACACACACACACACATATTCTTCATCTATTTCCCAACTCATTGCATGCTCCTCAGTCTAAAGCGAACCTGGTGTTTGTAGTGTCAGACGGCAAAACAGGGCTGTGGTGTTTGCTGCCGTCTGGCAAAGTAAGAAACTGCGTAGTGTGGCTGTACCTTCTTTCACGTATGCAATATAACTGTACCAAAACAATTGCGCGTGTGAGTGTGGATGGTAATGGGTACATTGATGGATGGCTACATAATGCTGATTCTAGTAAATCGTATTAACACAAAAAGGATTATGCATTTATGAAATAAAACTAGATGTAATATTATCACCTGCAGGTGGCAGTAGACACCACCATGTAAAGGCTAACTGGCTGTCTTACTGTATCTCTCTCTCTCTCTCTCTCTCTCTCTCTCTCTCTCTCTCTCTCTCTCTCCCTCTCTCTCTCTGTCACCTTTCTCTGTGTGTGTGGGGGAGTGTGTGGGCGTGCTTGGGTGACTGTATTTGTAGCCTTCTGTCTGTCTCTCTGTCTGTCCGTCTCTTCCTCTCTCTCTCTCGCTCTGTCTCTCGCTCTGTCTCTGTCTCTGTCTCTCTCTCTCTCTCTCTCTCTCTCTCTCTCTCTCTCGCTCTGTCTCTCTCTCTCGCTCTGTCTCTGTCTCTCTCTCTCTCTCAAAGACCAAGCCCCCCTTGAGGCTAGGTTTCCATGATGCACAATTATCCATATCTTAAGGGCTTCTTATGATTTTGTAATGTGCATGCTTAACCTTGGTCGCTCAGCTGTGGAAAGGTAACGCCTCTGTCATAGACACGCATCGTGTGGGGAGCGTGAGTGGTGAATATTTGACACACATTTGAATGGTTTGCATACGCCCACCACAGGCTGGTACATGACCCTCCCCCAGCGCTCCTCCACCCCCTCCATCTCCGAGGAATGTAAAACCACCACAAAGTCGTCCCTCTCTGGTGGGTTTTATAGCTTTTCAGTGCTGTTAGGCAGAGTACCTTTTGTGTGTGCGCGTGCGCGTGCGTGTGTCTATGTGTCTATACTTGTGTGAGCCAACCCGTATCCACAAGTGCATCGAAACTCGAGAAGCATTGTAAAAGACCTTGTTGTGAGTGCTATTTTCCTGGGCCCTCACAAGAGAAATTATGTTTTAATGCCAGAGACCATTATTTTTAGAGTTTGTTTTACCTATTAGGAGAGAGAGAGATTGGGGTTGGGGTTAATAGCATTAGACACTTTGAAGACAGGTTTCAGGGATTTGGGATGGAGTTTTGCCTCATTTATATTTTTGGTTGCCTGCCAGTGAAAATAGGGCAAGTTACAAGTTCACAACTAGAAAATGACTCAATACAAAACCTCGTCTCACCCCAAGTTGTTGAAATAGCACCTATCCACTTTCCATACATAATATACGATTTAAAAAAAAACAAAAGTCTGTCCATATGATACTGAAATGCCTCCCCACTGATGGAGCGGTGCCAACTCAGCCGTCCAGGTACGGCTGTGTGTTGCCAATCCGTGCTATTTCACCGAGTTGGCTTGAGACTGTGGTGCAATACCATATTCTTACATATTTAACTCCAAGCCCGAAGCTAAAAATGTCAGATTCATAAATAGGCATTCATAAAACCACCGTACTAAAGGAACAAATACTCTAATTTTGGTGTCCTCTATGGTATAGCAATACAGTGCATGCATGTGCGTGTGTGCGCACGCACGTGTGTGTGTGTGTGTTAGTGGCGCTCATGAACAAAAGTAGGCCGAACGGGCAGTCAGTGAGGCGTGCTGCCACGGTGTCTGACATGCAGCATATGTGTTCTCAGCTGGAACAATGCTCACGTGTATATCCCACTCTAAAGGCCAGTGGTGGTCGTGGTTGGCGTTTGAATCAGCGCAGGCGGGGAGGGGTTGGGTTGGGAGACTTGCGGTATCTTCCCTTGCTATGTTTTTCCTCTCCGCTTTGCTTCAAATCTATGCTGAGCAAGGAGAAACTCGTCCCTGAGGGATGATGGCCTATAATCAAAGATCACTTCTTTGAAGCCCTGATCATAATCAGGGTGTAATATATTCACATAATTTGACATGTTTTACTCCATTTGCTCCATGTGGATTTGTAAGCCACAGTCAGTAGAGGATGGAATTAACACTTTAAGCGTTAGAGATTGATTGCCGCTGAGGCCATCTGTATTTTGGAAAGGAATGCATTTTCGTCCCGTACAGTACGGCGTGGCCTCTTGGATAACACATACCAGATGGCTTATAATATAGTCGTGAATATGCACATGTCTTAACTGTGGCATCTGAAACATATCCATTTCAATTAGCTTCGATGGGGGTTTAATAGCCCACCATGCATGCAGTATAAAACGCCATTACACATGCAACACTTGCAAATTGATTCACATGTGCAAAATAAAAAGCTAGAAGACAAAAATGTCATGCTTGTTTATTTCACGGATAATAGGTTGGCAGCTAAGGGAATGTTTGTGCTTTAGTTAGTGTCCATTCCTCACCATAAATACACCATTCATCACGGATGAATATGCATGGTAAGTGTACACCATCTCATTGATATTCATAATGTCCCAACCTAAGTCATTTGGCTGTTTGCTACGTCAATAAAGAGGTCTACCCGCCCACCAGCTTTGAATATTTATAAACCGACTGAATAATGAGCAGAACTCTTGCTGTACTGTATTGTTAACTAACTAAACCAGGCAGAGCTGATAGCCTTCTGCATTCAGCACTGGAATGCTGGTCAGAATTATTACATAATCACCTAAACGTAATCATTTTTTGCATAATTGTTTCCATTCATCCGTTTGAATACATCTGGATATATATTTCCATCTTTTATCCCATGTTGTACATGCTCTTTTGAACACTTTCAACCTGCCATCCCTATTTTGTCCATTAGGACAATGTTTGAACACATTGGACAGGCATACTCATATAAATGAATTACACAGGGGCATGTATGACTAGTAGGCTCGTCTTTAAGCGTTTGATATCACTAAGATTTATGCTGTGTTTCATTCTTGGAATTGCTCCAGTTGCTATGGCATCGCTTCTGTACGATCCAACCACTTTAGGCTTCAGTTTTAGCCGCATGGCCTTTGCATGCTCTTTTCCCGGAAAATAAAATGCTGTCCGTGCTTTGGTTTTGAACATATCACAGATGTTTGAAGGTTTTTTTGTCATTGTCCGGTTTCACGATTGGAACATTGACATTTTTTAGAGGCCAACAAAAACATCATGCTATTCATGCTGTGTTCCATTGTCAGAAACAATAGTTGAGTAGAGTGTCTGCCAAGGATTCAACATTCAGTACCAAAACTATTCAGGAGTGTGAGGAGTGTTTGCCGGGGTTTATGGATGAACAGATTCCAGCAGGAGAACCAGGCTGTGTAGAAAGCCCCTCTACTTCTCTCTCAGGTCAGCCCAATACCATTTTCATATGGTTTGAGGTAAACAGACCCAGTCAGCAGGAGATATAGGCCCGCCTAAGGAGGCCATCCCACTAAACAGCTGATGTGTACAGAGCTTTCAAACGGGTGAAGGCTGCATTGCACGGATGGCATCCAAGGCCGGGTCCATAGAGCATACACGGTCCAGCTGGCGGGTTTGTTTGTGTTTTAAACCTGTTCTCTCCCAGGCTGCTGCTCCTACAGGCTTCAGGTGTCCTCAAACGCCTTAAGCTAACGTATCTGAATTGTCTCCCTCGCTTATCTCGTCACTAGAGATTTCCTTGGGGACTTCATTTGTTTTGTGTTACCTGCCTCGCTGTACCCATGTTGGTACTTTGCATATCATTAAAGCATCATCTACTGTATCGTGATGCAATTGTCGTGACTCCTCACATGCCCTTTCTCGCTTGGATGGGGAATAACTGTTGTGTACAAATGCTGTTGATGATCTGCGGCTCTGTGTTCGATGCAGTAACTTCTGCCAAGCTGGACTCCTGGCTCTGGACCTTCATCCGACCAAGTGATGCATCCCTGTGCTGTGTACTGGCTGGAACAAGAGGCAAACCAATGCCCAGGAGATTCCCAGATGGCCACTCCACCCTCTCAGCTATGCGTCCGAACAACCTAGTGCTCATTGTCAGGATGACCTGCATGGAGCTGATCTTTGACTACAGGAAGCATATGAGAACACGTGCGCAGCTGCCTCTGCATACACATCACGAGGACCAGCCGTACTTACATGATGCGTATGTAAAAGTTGATTTGATACTCATAAGCACATTTTGTACTTTTACTCCACTACGTATATTTTGAAACACATGAATGTACATTGCAGTATTATACTTTCACTTAAGGGGGATAAACCATGATTTTAAAGTATAGCTCTTATTTTGAAGAGGACAAGAAGACGGCTGTAACGAGTTGTAGCCTATTTTTCAGCAGTGTTGGTGTTTGTGGAGGTTGTGCATGTTATTACATGATTTGTAGCCAGAGTTGGTTATATTTAACAATATTTAAGCAATGCCCAAAACACATATAGGAAATCATCCTCTAGAGCTGCAGCCAGCATTATAGGTGAGTAATTAATTTATTGTAAAAGTAGGCTGGTAAAATCAACATCAGTTGCCCAAAACATGATCAGGGAGGCAGGATATTGCCTGTAAGGATGTACAGTTGGAAGTTGGAACTGTTGGCCACCGATCTATGTAACATTTTAGCAGGGGTTGACACTAAGGTCTCGGAGGCACTTGCCCATCGGGCAAGTGCAAGTCAGGTTCTACTTGCCCTCAGCTCATGGTCACTTGCCCCCTAAAATATATAGGGGGCAAGTAAATATACATTTCAGTAAATATACATTTCAGCACCACGGACAGAGTCACTACAGCTACCATAACAGAAAGCTCATTTCAGCACCACGGACAGAGTAACAGAAAGCTCATTTCAGTACCACGGACAGAGTCACTACAGCTACCATAACAGAAAGCTCATTTCAGCACCACGGACAGAGTCACTCCAGCTACCATAACAGAAAGCTCATTTCAGCACCACGGACAGAGTCACTCCAGCTACCATAACAGAGTTATGTTAAAGTTAAAGTTAAATTGCCTGTTTTGTTTCCCAAATCCAGCCTGGAATTGTGGATAGCTAGAAAGCAGGGAAAGACACAGAGGCAGAGTGCAATGACTGCCTTCAAGACACATTTATCTTGTGTTGTGTTATAGTGCACTAAGTTGCACACTTGCCCGATCGGGCAACCAGGTAGCAGTCTTCACTTGCCCCACCATTTTTTTTTACTTGCCCCGGGCAAGCGGGCAAGTGTTAGTGTCAAGCTCTGTTTTAGTGTTTTATTTCATGGACTTTTACCTGCTGCTAGCTCTGTGGATAGTGGATATCTGGTGTGTCAGTGCTTGCACACGTCACATGCAGCAGGCATGTAATAAATAAGACTATTTGCTTGTCTGGTCTGACACCTTAATCAAGTTGAGAAATCAAGTTTATATGCATTTGCTGTGAAATGCGTGTTTGAAAGTGATGTTATGCAATGTAAAGCATCGTCGTGGCAGGGGCAGGTTGGGGTTTTTGTCATGTTGCTGGTAAGTCTGGTTCGGCAGGGCCCGTTCAAGCGGACCACCCACCGACCCGTATTGACGTAGTTCCGCCAGTGGATGTGCACCACCCTGACCTGCACTGACTACAATGGGACGTCCTCCTCGCATGCATGTCATCTGAGGTCGGCTTCCCTCCCTCCGGGGTCTTGTGTGGCAATCGGTGCATGGCCAAGGCCAAGTGGATCGTCAAAGCAAAGCGCCACTTTCCATGCAGCACGCGATACAGATACTGCCGCATCAAATGGCGGACTAACGGACTGCGTTTCCACAGGCTATCAGCAGGCTGCTGAATGAATGGGTGCCGAGGAGGATCTGTTGCCGTGTCATTCATGTTCTATACAGTGTCCCGTTAGTACATTGGTCACTTTGTGTACAGTGTACCGTATTGCCCATTCAGCAGTGTTGCATTGTCTGACAGTTGTTAATGAAAAAACAGACACACAAATATTATATACTGGTTGACTCACTTGACAAGTGCTTCTCTCTCTCTCTCTCTCTCTCTCTCTCTCTCTCTCTCTCTCTCTCTCTCTGTCCCAGAGTACACAGTAATTGCTCTTTGGGCTTTGTTGATTAAGACTCCAACTCTTCTGAATCAACATTTTCCTAAATTGGCATAATGAGAAAATGATGTGGCGGCGAGAAAATATATTCTATTAGTCTATAATTATGTGTAATTTCTTGGTAATGTCATGCATGCAAATAAGAGCAGATGAAGTGTGTGTGCGTGTGCGTGTGTGCGTGTGCGTGTGCGTGTGTGTGTGTTGCTCACTCTGCTGTATTAGTAAGCTTTGAGTGGTGAGTGCACACTTTGCACAACTCTAATTCTGAGTAAAAATGCTGCTTGGACAATGTAATATAACGCCAGATATATTTGCTCAGGGCTATTTGAATAGCTGTTTGGGTTTACACTGAGTTAGACATTGTTGAAACAATGTATAATGAGAATGAAGTGCATTGTACCTATTTCAATTTGATATTTAAAACGGAATGAAGAGAGCGCTTTCTTCTGCATTGAGTGCATTTTTATTTTGTTACTGATGAACAAAGCATCTGGATATAGACCTTCTGAGCAACCTTTTAAAAAGCTAATTAAAATATTGAGTTGTAGAGCCACTTTGAAATATATCAAGCAATATGAAAACCATGGAAAATGGCATTTGAGATGAGAGATATGCATATTGGGGAATTAAGAATGAATACAGTAATACTGAGAATTAATAATCCATGTTGCAATTAGACAGTGTTGAAAACACACACAGGCTACCTTTGTGAGAATTCATGGGTGAAAATATATTTTAACGTTTCCATTTTGTTTTTGAACACTTGTGTGTGTCAAGGGTGGATGTAACATTTCCCAATTGGGGGGGCAGGAGAAAATGGTATCGCCTGTGTCGCATCCATACCATTTTCGGTTACAGGACTTTTATTGGGCAAGTAAAACATCAATAATATCAGTTGTTGAAGTTGCAACAGACACGCAGCATGCATAAAGCTAAAGGTCTGGTGGGGCAGACTGGGCCTTTAGGGGGCATTGCCCCTCCATGCCCATGCCTAGATCCGCCCCTGGTGTGTGTGGTTCAGCGACTCCTGCAAAACTTTAAGATTTATTTCAATCCCGTCCATTAAGCTACACAGGGAGTGCCTGCTGAGACCTATACAGGACTGTCGGTTAGCCAAAAATGCTTGACCCCATCGACGACGCTAAACAGATGCCAATGTGCCTTTCCTCACAGCCAAGCTGAGACTGAAATGGTCATAATGGCTTGTAGACAGCTGCTTTCTCTAGCTCTAGTCACCACAGCCTGAAGCCATGCTCTGGGGTTTGGTGCAGATGTAGCCACATCTGCACCGCTGCCTCCAACCCCCTGGCAGCCCCTTGTTTAGACTGATTTATACATAGCCATAATGATGCTGTTTGCACGATAAAAACAGCTGACTTACAAGCTCACGTATTGTTTGCTATGTCGGAGGGGGGCTCGAAATTATTATTTCTTCTCCAGACGATTTTAAAAAAATAAAATAAACAAATAAATAAAAAAAAACATGTAATGCCTGGGAAATAGAAATTAACAGTTTAAATAGATAGTGCATGCATAAACGTTCCTAATGTTTATATGTGTTTTTCGTATATGTTTTCTCTATTATTAAGGTTTGTGTAGCAGAAAATTTGTATTGGGGGTGGGGCAGTGGCCCCGAGACATGGCTAAATCATGTCCGAGCGTCCCCAGCCAAGAACGCTGACATGTCAGTGCACTCCATCTCTATGTTTGGTGCTCGATGACGCAACCCAGATTTTGCCTTTGCAAGAGTCACATTTCAAGCAGTTGTGTGAGAAGAAGCACACCGTTTTAACACCTGCTAGTGGTTCACAATGTTAAACTTGCTTTTCCACACATAAAATTAAGTAAAATAAATACAAATCTGAGAGAATATTCTGCATATGAACGAGCCCGCTAATAAGTAGAAATTCAATATTGTATGTGGAATGTCAAGACTTTATGAGCACCAGCTCCATTGGAGATTTGATCTTGAAAAATCCATGAGTTTTTAATGAGCCTGTGATCCATATATAAACTAGTGCGTTACCTAAAGCAATGATGACACATGGTACTGCTCAGTACAAGGCCAGAGTTTTGGGAAGGAAGAGAGATGTAATCAACATCAAATAAATCTTTGATAACCAGCCTGCTGGAGCGAAGGGAAAAGGGATGGAAGGAAAAGGATTGCAGGTTTGTTTACTAGCTGGCCTGCTGTGTCTCCTTCCTGGGAGAGGTTAGGTGCATCTGTCCTATCGTCTTGCAGGATGCAAACCAGTAGCTGCCTATAATCCTGACACTTGAGGCTACAGAGTTGTTGAACACCTCTCTCTCTCTCGCTCTCTTTCTCTCTCACACACGTGACTCATTACTATAAATCAATTTAGTTGACCGGAGCCCCCCCCTAGGGGTCTGTAATAGCCCTCTCCCCTTCACAAAGAACACCTTGCATTGCATATTTTCTGTGTGTATACTATGACGTACTGAGAATAAGGATGCTACAGGGATCATGTGGTTAATTTGCATCAACATGTGGGTTTCTCAAGCTGAACTGGATGGGCAATCTCTCTCTCTCTCTCTGTCTCTCTCTCTCTCTCTCTCTCTCTCTCTCTCTCTCTCTGTCTCTCTCTCTCCCCACTCATTAGTATTAATCTCAACATGGCTTTGGAGCTTTGCTTCCGGCCACCCATTGTGTGCTCATATGCTGACGGACTGACTCAGCCTTGGATGTCTAAATCAATTTAATTAAGGCCACTAATTGGTGAAACTTTAGCTCGCCCCTTCATAAATTATCTCTTTATTTTACTTGGCTGAATATCTTTAGCCAGCATCATCTTTTTAACGTGGAGTCCATTTTTCTGACAGGTTGGACAGGTGAAAATAAATCTATATTGTTATTCATCGTATAATGACCTGTTAGGGCTTAAGTGCTTACATAATGGCAGCAAAGGATAGTGTATCCACAACCCGTCCTCGCCTCTGTTTGCACGTGCTTGGATTTGCATAGAAATTTGCAAGGTTTCTGTTTGCAATTTTGTGTATGCATTTCACTCAGGTCTCGCTTTGCTTGGCCAAGCTCTGCTTTGCTTGCTTTGCCAATCTTTGCTTTGCCAAACTTTGCTTTGCCAAGCTTTGTTTATCCAAGCTTTGCCAAGCTCTGCTTTGTCATGGTCCCCAGACCCCACTTTTAGAACCAATTCTGCAGTACTTTCACCTACAAAGAGTTCAACCTCTTTATTGATCCCAGAGGGACCATGCATGCAGCTTTACAGTGGATACAACAATGCAGTGCTAAAATATTGTTGTCAGGCAGAAACCTTGTATCACCATATTTCAACTGTGCATGAGCTTTCGTAAATTAATGCTCTACTTTGTTGTGTGACAGTGTTGTGCAAAAACAACTGATACAAAAATGCAAAGAGCTCACAACATGTCATTCGGGTTCAGAATAAACAGATATTCTTTTTTTTTTGGAGTTTTACTGGAGGTCATGGTTAAGCCTGTTTTTTGTGTTGGTGCAACATAAATAGTAGATCTACAAGTTCACAAGAAATTGTAGAACTGCTGTTTTCAGCTGTATGGTAAAAATGGGATTTTCACTGGAGTTGTCCTACGTCGACACGGCTGTTTGGAAACACTGGGCCATATCTTGCACGCCAACTTAACCCTTATCCCTAATCCCTTATACCATGTTTGACATAAAAAAACATTAAAATAGTTTAAATAGTCAATCTACACATGTTGAGGTAGCTCGACTAGTTAACCCAACTAACTTGTTGGGTCCAAACAGTTGTTGCACATTGATGTGCGTTGTCCCACGTTGAACCATGTTCCCCTCAGCAAATTCAATGCATGTACTGTCAATGGACCATATCACACCAAAGAGACAAGACCGTTTTAGCCTGACTTGTTGACGAGTCCACACTCTATCCTCCTGCCTCATGGTTAACTTCTCACCAGATGCCGTCTAGGGTAGAGATTCACAGCCCTCCATGCTCCAGATGCCGTGAGAGGTTCTCTGTCAGAATTCCCTGCGGCTGCCATAACATTTTGAAAGAATGACTGTGCTGTATGGGGCCTTTGCCAGGATACCGCTACTGCTGCTGACTCACCGCCTTTCAACATTGGCAGTGGTTGTAAATTAACTAAGTATGTTTACTCAAAGAGATATTTACACATATCGGTTTGGTTGATATTTGCTGTTATCCATCAATATTGGTATTGGCAAATAAAACTGACATTAACTGAT
Source organism: Benthosema pterotum (assembly GCA_039105355.1). NCBI lineage: Eukaryota > Metazoa > Chordata > Actinopteri > Myctophiformes > Myctophidae > Benthosema > Benthosema pterotum. The sequence continues at coordinate 21,261,680 of CM076983.1, read as the reverse complement.
GGCAGTAGCTGATGTTTATCTGCTGTTAAGCATTTTACACTGATTAACATCGTCAGTGCAAAATGTTGGTCATAATGGGCATGTTGGTCATCCGTAGTCTAACAAGCTGTAAATTCTGAACATGTATTTTTTTTAAGATATATAGTTTCTCTGGCACAAAATTAAGTGAAACATGAACGTAAAAAGAAAAGTAAAGGCATAAATAATTGCATCAAATTGAACATGATGATGTGTTGTGAACAACATTGCTAGTATAAAGTTTATGGAAGTAGATGCAACAAAGTTAAGTTAATGTACATATTGTAGCTATTGGTCAACCACATCCATGTACCAAATCTTGAGGCTGTAGCATGTTGAAAACCAGTTATAGCTGTGTAAAGGCCAGCCAATAGGAATGCAGAGAAGGGGGGTCTTATGCTAATTAAACGTTTCATTATATACTGTATGTGTGGGTTGAGGGTGAGAGACACCAGCTTAATATAGGAGAGAGAGGCACAGGCCTACAAGCTCAGTGGGATTTGAAAAAGTCAGGACATCCATTGTCTTTTTGAATTCCAGTGCAGGGAGAGATAGCCCAACACTGCTTATCGATGCACAAGTATGATGACTTGCCAATGATTCAGTTTGAAATTTATAGGGTAGGTGAGAGTATATATAGTGAGAGGGTGCCAAAAGGAGCATTTGTACACGTTCCTATGCCTGATGAAGGTCTGAACGACCGAAATGGTGCAAATTGATGGATGAAGACAGTGGGTGGGACTCATTTGTTCTTTTCTACTTACACTCTCAGAGTAAAAATTGATCAAGTTAAAATAGAAAAAGTTATAAATAATGTTTATAACTTTTTCTATTTTAACTACTAACTATTTTAATTTTCTTACTCAATATTATTGAATTATATTGTAAGAAAAAAGAGAAAAGGTTTTCGATCCACAGCACATATTTAAATACATTTTCTGGCTCTCCTCACACACACCTCCACCCCCTGATGGCTGGTGTGTTTGACTCTCTATTCATCTGCCTTCATGCTGGTGCATTGGTGGAATGGAGAGTGGGGGCAAAGCAGACGGAAGCCAAGAGGAGTCCCTCCTGTCACATGTAAACACACACACACGCACACGCACACGCATTGTACTAAGATCGCATTAAGAGTTGGCAGTTGGCAGCCGTCACCCGTCAGGCCCCGTGGTAAGATACTCATTGGCATTAGTAACAGTGATTACCGGGAGCTGTGTCTGCATGCGAGATCATTTTTCAAAAGGTGGTGCTCAGCACACCTACAGTAGGCTGATTTATATTCCAGAGTTTGGCTAAAGGGATGCTGGTTTGATCAAAAGACAAATGCAGTTAGACCATGATAGCACTGTTCATTTCACTCCTATCTGAGAATTAATTTGTTTTGTTTTTTTCGCTGTACCGGTACACTGGGAGAACTGAAATGTGGAGGTGAAATAAAGTCATTGTTTTGACTGCTAAGATGTAGTTAAGGAAAGAAATGGCACCAACTCTTAAGATTTAGTGAGGACTACATTCAAGTTTATGTACAATTATTATGCCCATTGTTGAATGCGCCTCTATATTGATATACGGTAGTAACATGAAAATGTTTTTCTATATATTGCAATCATAATTCATGGTTGTGAACTTGTTACATAACCCCAAGAGGCACCTGCATGACCGTGTCTCACAGGCACACTGTTTGGGATCTACAGTCCACTTGCCTCGATCAAAGCACAGCTCGAGAACTCTATCGAAATGCCTACTGTGCACAAACGTGCTATCACAAGCCATTCACCCTCAGCAATCTCTCACATCCTCACAAGGTGTTGCAGGTGGAAGGGAGGAGAATGCATTCTGTGTGCTGTATCCTGCACCTGCCAGTATTAGTTATGTTTGTCACATCTTTTATATGCGTGTCCAACTGACCATATGTTAAATATTCTGTCAGCTGTAGCAAGGAGCGTGTTTACCTGGAGATCCATAATGCTAGTGCCTGGTACCTCTGTGCAAGGTAATTACATTATCATTAGTTTCTCCATTAACTATCCGTCTGGAATGGACATTGATTGCTATATGTTCTCTCCCTCTCTCTCTCTTTCAAGACTTGTGTCTTGAAAGATGTGTTCTGTTTGCTCAACAGATGGAGAGTATGTATGTACATGGAACGTATGTACTGAGCATCATTATATGAATATAGAGATATTTAGCATGTACAGTAGACGACACCCCCTTTAAGAAACTATTGCTTTGTCAATGTGAGGCCTGTGGGGTGTGCTTTTGTCCTCTCCCCTCTGTGTTATCATTGATTTAAGACCAGCCGTCGTTGAGGTGAGTGGTGCACGCCATAGCATATGGTATGCAAATAAGACCAGGCTCAGGTGGGATTTTATTCTGGGCCAGTGAACCATGTAGCCTACATGTACGTACATGTGGGTTCAGAGATTTACTGGCTGGGTCTGAACTGAGTGGTGCTGTACTGTACTGTGGAAGCCCAACCGCTGGCCTCTGTTGTGTGTCTGTGTGACATCATGGCTGCTAAAAACTCAGCTTCCCATCATGCACCTGTTTGCAGTGTGAAGCTCAAGAGTGCCACTTTGTCCGCTGTTGGTATACCTTAAACATCTGAGTGGCTGCAGCACTCTCCCACCTGGTGGACCAAACTCTGTTGTAGTTTCTGTGACCATCTCACTTGCCGAAAATGTGCATTCGATAAGGAAACCACTTTGTCAATATGTGATTATGATTTCCATCAACTTTCAATTGAGCACAAGCAACACTCCCACACAAAGCTGCTGACTAGACACATATAAACCCAGTCAACCAACCACTAGGCCTACCGCAATGTGTTGAAAGCCTGCACAATCTCAGTTTTCACTACTCGGAACACCCTTTAAAAAGCTAGTGTATTTTGTCCAGCTCAAGCAAGCAGTGTTTCACTTTAGTATAACATTGCTCCGCCAGTTTGCCCAGGTCAGCTTTGAGAAGGAGCACTTCATGCTTGCGACTTAGTGACTGCTAGTGTGACGTACTGACTGTTTGCAAAGGAAACACTGTTTCACTTCGCTGTTGATTAGGTGTCTGAGCTGAACTGCCTCTCCTTCACTAAGCTCACCTAGCTCACTGGATGGACTATTTATTTCGGAGGTTGGCTGCCAATGTTTGGCGTGTGTAACATTAATTTAGCAGCTCATCAATGATGACTGCATCTGCCAACAGCTGCCTTGAATTATCCAATATAGCTTAAAGATACTGCATATAAAATTCTTCTATAAAATCCTGCTTTATTGGATCAGTGGCTTTGTTACAAGGGACATGTCAAAATGTCAAGGTACACATGCATTATCCACACAATATATACTATGCAATTGTATGTACTCTACATTATATTTGAATTAGACAGGCCACAAATGCATCTGTATCGGGAAATGAGTGTGCACAAAGTACAGATATCAATTAGTAATTAAGGCTGAGCACATGCGTTAACAGAATTAATGGATGCGGATGGGGGGAGAACACTTACTTTGATAAATATTTAAGCTATAAATAGATCTTTTTTTTTTGCAGATTGTTTTTCTTTTTTAACTGTACAGGAATTCTGTACAGGAAAATATGGAATTTGGACATGGTCCAAATGGTGAGTAATCATGATTAAATTCATTTTGAAGCTGTGATTAATCTAATTAAAATGTTCAACAGCCCTATTAGTAATACTTCATAACATTCTAATAGTGGTACTAATAATGATGTGTAGTAGTCGCAAAAGCCTTCCTGGATTAGTCTCAGAGCACACAATTTAGGATCCACTCCATTAGATAATCAATTAACAACCAAAATAATCATCATAAAATCAGACATTCATTCATCATATGCAGACATTCATTCTGCATGCTTGGTTGAGGAGATTACTAAGTGTATATGAATTACATTGTTTACTCATCTAATGCGGGAGTCAATGTTATCCTGGTTTCCCTATTTTGACCGTATTACGTTGTCTAATGAAAACAAAACAAAACAAACAAAAAAAAACGCAAAATACAACCATACAATGCATGTATAAAACACTATACTGTATGTTCTTCAATTTAACAAAACAAAAACAAAAACATTTCTTCTTTATATATTTGTTTTTGGCTTTTTTGCGTTTAGTGATAGTTTCAAATGAAGATAGACAAGAAAGACAAGCATAGAGAACACCTATACAACAACCTATATTACTGTATGTGGCAAATGATGCCATGCTAGACTCTATTTCATCCAATGTAAAAAAAATGCCATGCCATGTCGGTGAAAATGACATGCCCATAATCGGGTGATGAAATGTGTTTGAGAGATTTTAAGATCTTTTTTTTTGCTATTTGTCGGGCTTATAAGTCAACAGTGTTCAGTCGCTCCTGCTCAGTGTTCAGACACTCCTCCTCTGCCACCAACAGTGAAGGAAGCTGTTCACTGCACATGTCACCATGTAGAGTAGATGCTACAGCACAGTGTGCCCACCAAGTAGGCAGAAAACATGCTGTGGGTGCCACTGTACTGGAAACATCTCTCCACAGCCGTCCTTATTAAATATGAAGCATGAGCATAGTAGAAATTTGAAATCCCATCCCAGGGCCTGACATTAACTTTTTGAGGCACTTATCAAATACATTTCCCACTCACTTGTCTGCAAGCAAAAAAGTCACTTGTCCGGAGCACAAGCACACACACAAATGCCTTTTAAATCTAAAAACTAACTGTAAGCTGGTTTTGGTGAATACATGTTTGAATATAAGATGAATAATCTCAGTTTACAAGTTAATATCCCTAGAATGTCTGTGATTTTACCTACATTTCAAATACACAGCCATATACAGTATTAGTGCTATCCGCCTGACAGGCTGACCTCATCGGTGTTTAAACTTGTAGCACTGCAAGTGCACTCTCCCATTAATTAATTTGTAAGACTTGGAGTTATTTTGGGGACTAGTTTCATATTAATTTGAAGCTTCTGTTAGAAAACATGTATTTAGTCAAATATCTCCACTTTTCCATGTGCTGCACACGGACGACATGCTCTCCAGTGAGTTTCCCAGAGAGTGCCAGACTGGACTGTATCGAAACAGACATGTGTAGCAGGTGTGATCAATTACCCCACAACTATTGCAACACACCTGTCAATTGTGTGCCCCCTATGTTTGTGGTCCCAAAGGACCTTGTCATATTTTCAGTCCAGCTTTTCCTTGTGGAAAAGTGATGGAACAAAATCTGTATCCTTTATGCACATAAATAAACTACACACACAAACTGTTTTGAACAGTTTGTTAGTTTTTGCAGCTGTGTAACTTCCATATTTGCACTCTGAAGCTTTGGGTAAACACTGTCCTATAATGTTACAGTATTAAATTAGGCTGTGCTCCTGTGATATCACAGATCTGATACCACAAACCCCCTGAAGCATACACCGAAATTATACAGACATCACATGGAATCCTTCAAGAGTATGGCTTAAGACACCATGGCTATATATAACATCTTAGAACTCCCAGAAACCCATACAGTTAACATACTGACACATTGAATAACTGCATGCCAGAAAGAGAAGGATGGGGAGATGGAGGGAGTTTGATCACTGACAAGCTCCAGGGAAGTGCCGTGACCTATTCTGAGCATGTTCTATGAAGATTGAACCAACGTCATTCTGCTTAAAAAATACCAAGTATGGTAGATTGAACCATTAGGGTTGATTCAGCGAATGGGATTGGAGTGTGGGTGTGGGCAACAGCTTGCCTGCCTGCCTGGACTGCAAGCGCGAACCATTGCGATGGTCAATTCAGTGTGGCATATTTTTAATCTTCTGTAGTTTTTACCCTTTACCGGGGAGCAAACTCACAAAATTGGCCTATTGATCCATTCCCCCTTTAACAACAACGCTATCTTTCTGTGATGGTTGAAACTAAATTTGTGTTGACATTATAAATCTGTTTCCCAACAACATGGGGTATAGAACAGATTGTTCTTTATATCCATTGGACCCCACTTTCTTGAATGTCTGCACAAGCTCAATTCGCCTGTGGCGAAGAAATATTGTACTTAAATAATTTACTTAAATAAAAGTATAAGTACTTGAGTAAACATGCACCAAAATGGTGGTACCAAAATCTACTGTAAAGTAAAAGGAGCCCTATAGGTCCATTTGGTTTCTTTTTACGCTCTCAAGACTTACTATTTGTAAGGGTCCATTTTGTAGTTGTTTACATGTTTTGAATGTGGCATTTTCCCACCCGTAATGCCACGTCCAATATGAGGATGCCGTGGTTGATTCACATAAATTAGCATGAATTAATACATCATATCAGGCAGGCAAACAATGTGCTGTGCGCTGACTGCTCTCCCCTCTGAGCTGCAGTAGACGCGTTGGCATTCAGCACACTGACAGCAAAGGCAAAGTTGAAGCATGATAATGATGAAGAAGGCATCATTAAGTCCGGCTCTAAAATGCCTTCAGCAGAAGTTGTCTGTATTCAGATCCAACCCTTGAGCCACTTATCCTCAGCGGAAAAGTCAAAGTCAACCACGGCCATGTAGACGTGCTCTGTAGAATTCCTCTAATAGTCCAATTCTGCCACAGTCGCATCTATCCAGGTCTTAAGGCCGCTTTATATTGGCGCTAATTAAGTTGCTGATGTTATGTTATGTGTGACCACTTGTAATAATTAGAAAATATTGTTTTAGCCAGAAATGTCACGGAAAGCACATCCATTTTATCTTTGTATACGATTACTGAGCAGTGACCGAGGAGGATTTATGTTCTCATTACAGGAATAAAGTTTGCGGTTTAACTCACCCATCGCCAATTGCACCTTTTGACGCTGATTTTTGTGTGTACAATGTCGGCAATTTAAAAAATAATAATAACTATGGAGGATGATTGTGTGTTTGGGTCTCGAGTTGTACCACGTCTTGAGATTGTGTGTATTGTGGATGGCCCTGTTCTGTCGAATCCCGAATATGAACTGAATTAGCGCAGAGTGAATTTAAAATGAGGATTTAACAGTGTAACTACCAAGTATAGCTACAGGATATAAAAGACAGTGGGTTTGGAAGTGGTAGATAATCAGACAGGCGGCTCAGTAGGCCCTCACTGTGAATGCTAATGCATCTCACTGTGTCACTGTCTTGTCTTATAACCACCTCGAGAAAAAGGAAAAAAAACAATGCCTTAAAAAAGGAAGCACTTAATCTCCGCTACTCTCAATCTCAAGTGGTAATACAGTGACAAGCGAGAAGTGAGAAAACCTGACCATGCGTCACTGGTTTAACATGACAAAATTGACCACCTCTACGTTCCCACCCATATTCCATCAGTAATGGAACATGGAAGTGCTGTTCTTACTCCCAATTCGTTATAGTTTAACCTGGCTGCAACAAAGAAACTCACAAGTCGGCTGTGCCGACTTGCGAGTGGAAAGTCTTTTTTGCATACTGATGGAGTGAATGAGTAGGGAAATGGAGGTGGAGAGCGACAGGGAGGGTATTTCGCATGCATTAACGTCACAAATGCTGGTATCGAAATGCCAGCCTACTTGTTTTCCATATGCTCGTAATTGTCTGATGGTTCATTTGAAAAGGTCAGATGGCAGAGCTGTCATTATGATATCTGTTAATGTGTCTACAGAAGAGTCTGTTAATGCACTTTCGTGCCAACCACTCTTGACACCACTTAATAACTTCATGGAAGTGACATGGGCATGTGGTAAAAGGTAGAACAGTTATAGGGAAGAAGGTCTTGTCAGGACAACATCATTGACTAGCTAAAGGCCCGTTTATACTCGTTCTGAGCGTACTACATAATTATGGTCCATAAAGCCAGCTGCCTTGCTCACATAAATACTGCACATCACAGCAAGCTTTCATAAAAGATAGACAAAAGATAGACAGAGAAGTTGGCGCTATACAAGTAAAAAGTATGATAAAAAAAAAAACTCCCTAGAACTGCCTTCATGCTTTGAGGGCAATGTCTAATGGATCTCCATAGTTTTGTTTGAGCGATATATCGGTGATTTTCTGCCATTTACTGTACTGTGCATTATGCACAGGTTTCATGATGATAGAACATGAATTGCATTCCTCAACAACATACTAAAATAAAAGTATTATTATTAGTAGTAATAACAAAAACAACAATAGTAATACAAACACATTTATCTCATTATATCCCCAGAAACGGATGAATTATTGAATGAATTATTTCACTCTGCTAGTATTTTTTGTCTCATATTAAATTGCCTTCTCCACATGGTGTTTGCTTAACAGTGAGGCATGGTGACACTTTTAGAAGTGGTTTGCTGTACCAGCAAAATCTGTGAAAAATAAGAAATAGAAATAAGAAAATAGTTGCGAGTGGAACCCTCCCCAGTGCAGTGTCTTCATGCTTTATGGGCAATCTTCTTGGTTCGCAGCAGGATGTGAGAATGTACAACATGTTCTAGTGTGGTAGTGTCAACACAGCCCAGGGGGAACTTATGAATCACTCTGGGGAAAGATGTTATTCTTTTCCTTATTTTCTTCACTTTTCTCTTATTTTTTTATTTAGTTAGGGTTCCCTTGAGAAAATTATTTTCTCACAAGTGATGACTGTGACACCCCGCAACAGTACAATCGTGTGTGTTAATCTTCACTCTGGGATTGTACACATGTAAATTTATGAGAGTCCAGTTGTTTAGATTTGTACAATCTGAGGGACAATTGGATATACGTTCAGTCACTGTGAACTGAGAATACAAAGAAATATTTTTTCTACAAGCATTCAAACCCCTTTCCTCCGAGGAATTAATTACCAAGTGAATGCTTGTGGTCCCGAAATAGCCTCTTTCTATAAACCAGGCTGTCGTCCCTGTATAGAAGCAGTCTGTTGGTTACAGAAACGGAAAACCTCATGTTTCATTAGCATAATAATGTCTGGCATATTGTGTGAACACTGAACAGCGTCAGCCTGAGCATTTCTGTGAAAAAAGCATGCATACTTCATTCAGACTTTCTTGAAAAGCAGTCAATTAGCTGAAATAGTTACACATTGTCTAACCACCCCACTTTATAATTCGGCTAGGATATTCAAAAATGATGGAACATTTTGGATAGGTTCACCTAATAACAGAAGAAGAAAAAGAAGAAGGTGCTGTATACCTTCCTGATCCCTAGCTGATGGCCCGTAGTGATTTTGGTGACCCTACAACCTTCCTCTTTAGGCCAAAGATTCCACTTCATTACACACAATATATCTCAAAAGGTAAGAAGCTTTTTGTCATTCCAGGTCCATTAAAAGAATGCAATACCCAACTCTCCCATCTTACCTGTTCTGACATTCCATACATTGTTTATTTCCCCACCAATCCTTCCTCTTCGATGTCTCCCTTTTAACTGATACCTGTTCATTCAAACTCTAGACAGGTCTGTCCTACAGTTATTAGTGCAACCCAGAAAGTCAGCCGACGAAAAGGTTCTCAACAGGCACAACAATTACAGACCTCATCAAACCCTGTATACCCAAGACACTGCCTCCACTGCTACCCATGTATATGGATCTATATATGGAGCTGACATGTTCTGCTATTCCATATGTTGTTCTGGCCTCTTCAAACCCATTCTAGTGAAGACAGCTCTATATGTCCAGTCCAGAATTAAGTCATTCAACATGTTGATCTGACCGGCCATGCTGTCAAACAGTGAGGTTGTGTCTCTGCCCTCAGGCATCGATGATACATTTGCATATATTCTATTTTATTTATTTGCCTCAATTCACAAGTGACCTCTCTGATTCCATACACAGTTTAATGATTATTAATGCTGTTGAATTATCACTGCTCGTTTTGTGTAATGGCCATGCAGGAAATCCTCAGAGGCATTCGCCGTTGCCTGCATATCACATAGTAGCAGACCGTACACGACCGTACAGTACGTAAACCACTCTGTCCCTCTGCTAGGGCCTGTAGGTCTTGCTAATTACCACCATTGCCGCCGGATGAGGCTGCTAATGACATGTGCACGTAGTGGTTGCTAATCCTTGCAACCAGCCCTGAAACAGGGAGCACTCGGGGGACGTTCTCCATTACTATAGGTCTCTTTCTCTGAGAGGATTGAGATGGAAAATGGAAAGGTGGGGATGGCGAATGCACTGCAGACTGGAGCTGAGCAGCATTAGAGGATCACTGGGCATAAGCTCTCAGACTGTGTGTGTGTGTGTGTGTGTGTGTGTGTGTGTGTGTGTGTGTGTGTGTGTGTGTGTGTGTGTGTGTGTGTGTGTGTGTGTGTGTGTGTGTGTGTGTGTGTGTGTGTGTGTGTGTGTGTGTGTGTGTGTGTGTGTGTGTGTGCGCGCGTGGGCATGCATGTGCGCACATGCGTGCGTGCACAAAGATGTAGCCAATCTGCAATTCATCGCAATTCAATGTGCGCTATCCATGGTTCTGAATTTTGCCACTTTTCTCTTTTTATTTATCCTCTCGCAGAGCTTGACACTAACACTTGCCCGCTTGCCCGGGGCAAGTAAAAAAAATGGTGGGGCAAGTGAAGACTGCTACCTGGTTGCCCGATCGGGCAAGTGTGCAACTTAGTGCACTATAACACAACACAAGATAAATTCGTCTTGAAGGCAGTCATTGCACTCTGCCTCTGTGTCTTTCCCTGCTTTCTAGCTATCCACAATTCCAGGCTGGATTTGGGAAACAAAACAGGCAATTTAACGTTCACATCAAAATGACCTAATCTTCTACATTCTCTAGTTGTGTAGACCTGGGGTAATTAAGATGATGAATTGTAACTCTTGGGAGCCTAAAAATGAAAAGAAATGGACCCGCAAGGGTCCATTTGGTTTCATTTTTACGTTCTCAAGAGTTACATCTGCAAAATTTACAATATATTTTAGGGGGCAAGTGACCATGAGCTGAGGGCAAGTAGAACCTGACTGCAGAGACTCTGTCCGTGGTGCTGAAATGAGCTTTCTGTTACTCTGTCCGTGGTGCTGAAATGAGCTTTCTGTTATGGTAGCTGTAGTGACTCTGTCCGTGGTACTGAAATGAGCTTTCTGTTACTCTGTCCGTGGTGCTGAAATGAGCTTTCTGATATGGTAGCTGTAGTGACTCTGTCCGTGGTACTGAAATGAGCTTTCTGTTACTCTGTCCGTGGTGCTGAAATGAGCTTTCTGTTATGGTAGCTGTAGTGACTCTGTCCATGGTGCTGAAATGTATATTTACTGAAATGTATATTTACTTGCCCCCTATATATTTTAGGGGGCAAGTGACCATGAGCTGAGGGCAAGTAGAATGACTTGCACTTGCCCGAGACCTTAGTGTCAACCCCTGTCTCTACATTGCCAATACAATAGCCTCATTGGCAAAAATATTGGCAAAAAAGAGCAAACAATGCACTCAGAGATAAGGAAAGGAGTACACAGTACAGCACACACTATCATCCTCCATGTTATTGAGGGTCGTTTCCCCTTTAACCTTGGCTTCTGCTTTTTTAATCTGTTTTTATAGTCTGTGCCTTAACACTGAGGATTTTACTATTCAGCTTTTGCCAGTGAATAAGGAGCATGACAATGCATAACTTTCAGGAATATAATTCAGAAATAACTGCTTTGCCCAGTGTAATTCTTTACGTTTTGGCTCCCGGCACTGATGAGCGGTATGAAAAGGCTTAGCTGAACTTGTTATACTGTATAACTTCTGCTTAAGCTAGAGAACTCTTTGTGATATTTCTGCAGGATGGCTGCAGCTTCCACTGCATGTCATACAGAAGAGAAGGACGGAATGTCCAGTACTACTGTTCCCAAAGAGCAAGTCAATCCATCAGTTACATCTAGTGAGGGAGTTGAGGTTTGGGAAACAGAGACCCTTCATATCAATTTACATCCTTGACAATGTACAACAATATGATTGGAGTTATTAAATAATTACTGTGGAATGTACATAATTTGAGAAGGTTTGAAACGACTGTATGGGTAGAGCAGAATGAAATTGCAGTAATGAAATCAAGCTTGGTTTGTAGTTGTACATGCTGTATAATGGCAGCCATCTACCTTTTTATCACTTAATTACTTAATGAGTCACTGGAGTACATACTATATTACTACTGTGTTAACTGTGTTCCTACCATGTGTCTTTTTGAGTGGTGTTAATCACTGCTAAAGACAGCAATGTGTGTGTCCCTGGCTGTCTGTCTGGCAAGGTTTGTCCATGAGTCTGTCCGTCCAAGTATGGAAATGGCGTTTGTTTACCACCAAGTGTCACCAGCCCTTATGTTTCTCCCACAAACTTTTTTCTTTCGTTTTTTAAAGAAAACCCTCAGTCTTTCCAACCAATAATGCTTATGTGACAGTGACACTGTGTAGAATATAATAGTAATATGACAAATTTCCATTGGAAATCACAAAAGCCACTTTTAGCAACTACAGTCAACTTTGTAATTTTACATGTATATCTTCCCAGGATAATCCATTGGTGAAGCTTTAGGGTTTAGGCCGTGCTGCTGTTCTATGCAGTAATACTGCAGAATAAAAGTTCTGCAGTATTACTTCAAGGTGATTTGTAATGTGGGGGAGAATGCGTCTCAGATCATACGTGGCCTAAAAAGATATTAAGTGAGCCGAAGACTCTATATAGCACATGGGAATTAGTGTATGCACAATGCCAGGCAAACTAATTAGGCTGTCCATTACAATAAAATGCTAGATTTTTAGAAAAAGTATAAAATCCTGCGTGATTTTACTACATGAGTAAATGTAAACAAGTGTGAATTTGTGCATTTTTTTCAATGAGAAAAACAAGCGTGGTTTTCGTTTTGGAAAATTGCTGTATGCAGAGGGGGGCATCGGCAAACCTTTTGAAATTACTTTAAAACCTGAATTGATTGGCTTTTGTTTCATTTCATTTCATTAGAGTTGGGATTGGGTTGCAGACACCTGGATCAAAGTAAGACCCCACAGACTAGTTTCAATATGTACTCTGAAATATTGTTCCCTTTTCACCTCACCTCAATCCAGGCAACATTGAGTATCCTGCTAATATCGTCTAATTAAAATAACACCTGAATACCTAACTTTTAGCACTTTCCTGAAAGAAACAGTATACTTCACTTGGGTTACATTGCTTTGCCTGCCAACCGTTCAAGGCTTAAAGGTCATGTTATAAATATTGTAAACATAATGAAATTCAGATATCATCTGAATTAATGATGATTTGCCAAAGGTCACTTCTGTGGAGTTAGATGAGTGCAGGATATATGTAGGACACGTAGTAAACCTTGGCTCTGACAGAGGTTGGAACCAGCCTTAAGCATATAGGTCATATTCTCTTTACAGGGGCTGCACTCATCCATGATGCATGTCAACTTTCTTTGAGAAAATGTGTACACCCTTGACCCTTCACAGGGGTTCAACAGTTCATCCATCCATCCATCCATCCATCCATCCATCCATCCATCCATCCATCCATCTTCAACCTCTTGCATAGCCGGGTTGAGGGGGAACAGCTCCATCAGAGAGCTTCAGATTCACATTGGCAACATTAGCAACTTCATTCTGGAGTGTCCTAAGCCCTGGAGGTCTCCATGCAGTGGCATGACCTCCCTAGGGAGACACTTGAGAGGCATCCTTACCCGATGCCCAAACCATCTAAACTGTCTCTTTCCCAAGGGAAAACGATACAGTTTAGTCTCTCTCCCGTGTGACTAAACTTCTTACCCCACCTGTAAGAAAGATGCCAGCAACCTGTATTAGAAAATTCCTTTTGGCCGCTTGTATCCGCGACCTTATTCTTTCAGTCATGAGCCACACTTAGGGACAGGGATATTATGGACAAAGATTGCTCGGCAGACGGAGAGCTTTGGCTTCTGCCACAGAACACAACACAACTCTCTTCTCATCACAACAGTGATGCCTACAGTGATACCGCCTCTGCTGCTCAGATTCTCCAGCTGATGTCCTTCTCCCTCTTCATCTCGGACCGCACAATCCATTGGTTTCCGGCTGAGAACCTTGACGTCAAATTTGCAAAAAATAATTGGTACATTTTTTGGGGAATGTCTTTTATGTTTATTTAAAAACAGCGAAAAAGCGGAATTACAGTCTCTGCACGAGTCAACAAACATGCACTTATTTTTGGAATTGACATATTTATGCAGTATGGAATAGAACAGTTTTGCCATACTTGAGCTGCGTACCTCAGTTGTCATTTTTTTCCTCCTGTTCCTCAGGGGGCATATTTATGCACGACTGCACTCGTCCCCTCCCCTTCTCCTATGTAGTCATAATCATGGATCACAGACATGCTACATAATTACATCAGTCACTGTGAGTGAATCCCTGATGCCTATGTTTCTTGCGAGATGGATTGAGGCCTCGTTCTTTGGTACTCAACCAAAGAGCACATCATGGGCGACGTGAAGTGATTTTCACTGAGAAATTCGTGAGGACATGACTTTTTCCTAGACCAGACATGGTGTGACAGGTATCCTCGCTGGTCACGCAGGACGGTGCCGGGAGGGCGAGAAGGATCGAGAGAAAGTATGCAAGCTAGACACACCGTTCCATCCTGAATCAGAGAATGAGTAGCAGGGCAGTGAATGGGATGGTAGCAGTGCTGTTGTAGGATTGATTCTGCAGCTCTTCTGTTTGCCTCCAGGGGAAGATATATTCTTGAATAGTGCTTCCTAACAAAAGGCCAGACAACTCAGAAATTGGCATAAAATAGGAAAAAAAAAAAAAAAATAGTGAAGTAACAGCCTCATTCAGCCCTGAACATAGTAGTTGTTAGTATGGTTACACTGTACAGCGTGAATAATTCATATTATAAATTTAGCCCTTTACCTTCAGAGAGACCGACCTAAATAGGGTTATGGTAGGTGAAAGTGGGGGGTTAGGATTATGGAAATAATAATCAAGCTGGGAGTACATTGCACATTGTGTGTACTGTGTATTTCTACCAAATCCAATATGATGTAAGTTAAAGAACATAGTGTAACTAGCTTAATAATTTATTTATCGCTACAAGAGTGAAGAACTTAACATTATTTTAGCCTTCAGTGTTAAAAGTTTGTACTTGAGTCAACTTCAGAAGAGGTACAGGACATTATTTCCCTAGTTTGCTTCATACACAGAACATTGTGAGCTTGTCTTGTAGATTTGTGGTGTATATTTCCTCCAGAATGAGGTTTCTGGGGTTCTTTTCTGAGACCAGTGGATGCCAAAGCCGGTTAACCAGTAGCTGAAGCTAGCACTGGATGAAGGTTATTTTATTGTAATGACTATTCTCATGTCAAATGACCTGGCCGAGGAAAATGGAAATATCTCTTCCCATATCTGTATTGGAGCTCAACAGTATCTCTGGTATTATTTGTGCAAGTTTTCAGCCCAATTAAACTGGCATTCACTTCTGTTATAGATAGCCTAGCTCTGAAAGAGGCTTTAACATCATATGTGGCTAAGTTGGGGCCCTCTTAATTTCATTATGAAATCGATATTAATCAAATTCAATCTAGATCTCAGACTTCATGTGACCTTCACGTCATCTATTGTCTTGATCACTCATCTGTACCTTATGCGGATTATTCGGTTGGCAAGCACTGACATTTTCTGTTTGAAAATTGTGAATTATGCACGAAAAAAAAAATCACCTGCTTTGTTTACTTTGTAAACTTTTGATTTTTGAGGGGTGCTAGTAGCCACTCATATATACAGCTTTTGCTGTATACAGCTTTTGCTTTTTTACAGCACACGTCTCTGTATCTGTCAAAAACAATGTTAGGAGAAATTCAAACAAGTCAAATGTCTACCAAATATGATGTTATGTTAACCAACCAATCACATACATTCAGTTGTTCATGTATCATGTGGTGATGTGTGATGACTATATTTTTAAATATATAGTGAAGCACCATCACAGATGCATTGACAACTAACAAGAAGTGTGCATACACTGCATGCAGTGCTTGGTATTGGATTGATCCAGTATGCTATCATACTTAATCCATTCCGGGCGTTCTCTCTATTGTTGTGTGATATCCTCTAGAGTGGCTCTCATACATTTTCATGGTATGTCAAAATTAATAGGTATTTTATTTGACCCCCATGTGAAAACAATTTGTGCAACGTGCTTACCAATGATGAGCTAAGATGCTAATGACAGTGGTAATGAGAGCTGTAATTGGCTTCATCGGCTGAGCAGTGTATTTAGCTGGGATTGGTCTATTGGAGTGGGTGGGCTCAATAGCCCAAGTCTTCCTTCAAAGTACAGCAATCACGTATCCTGGAGTACATGGGCTCACTAAAAACAAATGTAAAGATAACACCAAACATGAAGAGGCTTAATCAACTGTATATGCAGCAACTGATGTGCAAAACATCATACATTTATTGATTAAAAAAAGTGAGTTGGCAAGTCAGGCTGACCTTCGTCAGACGAATCTCTAACCCTCGTCTCATACCACCGCATGCTTTTTTTGTGACGTTTAACCTTGCACGCCAGCATTTATGCCGTTATAATGTAAAAGGGGCCTCAGATATCCGTCAATAAAGTGCAGTGTACTGCCATCATTGCACTGAGTGCACCATTTGTTTTAGTGCCTTTTGATGGTGACTGAGGAAGGTGGATGCCAACTCGCTCATACTCCTGCCCCTGACCTGTGTTGATGGTAACTGAGAATGATGGTGCGAGTTGCGACTGTTTCTACGCTTTGATGGAGCGTTTTGTCATTATAGAGCTGGCATGTTCCCAACCCATTTAGACCCGAGGCGGATTCTGAAAATTCAAGCCTTCTTCATCCAGACCTACGGTTTCTAAACAGCTTCACCTGCAATAATATTTATTTAAGAATACATTTATTTGTATCTTGCTACTGTATATGATTGATTGATTGATTATTTATGTGTCATGTTTCCAAATAAGACAAGGACTTACATGACATGTTTTAGAGTTTACACACAATAAGTGACATTAAAGTGACATTAAAGCGACAATATGACAGACAATACTGTATGTATAATATACTGTACATATTATGTATATACTGTATATTGTATATAATTCTCCATTCATTACTTGCTTGAGCGGAGCGGGCACAAGTTAGCTATCGGTGTCGCAAGCCACTGTGAAAAGGGTGTGATTATTATTTTGCCCGCCTATTAGGACTGTGTGTTAAAGACGTAATTTGTACTCTGCATTCATAATTTGATGCATTTTTGTTCAAAACAAGGCAATCCTGCAAACTTTGAAAGCCAATTATAGACAATTAGGATGACAATTAGGCCGTGGCCTCCTTGTGTGTGAGCGGAGTGGGCAAATCAGAAATTAAACAGTTAATTTCTGATTATGACCTCATACAGCAAAGTCTCCGTGCGAGATCCCAGTTACATCACTCCTCCCATTAACACCCCTTCCGAGGTTCCAATTATGTCACCACCCAAACCGGCCAATCAGAGTGCCGGCACAATGACCACCAACCACGCACATGCACCACCGTGCACCAATTGCTTAACTTGGTAATAATGCAAGTAACATTTTGCTCAGCCAATCAGATAATGCCTATGAGGTGCTCAGTCAATCAAATAAACAATAGAGCTGGGCATAGGAGAGGCTAGCACCCCTCAAAAAAACCCAAAGGGTGTTCCCATCCTAAATGTCTTGTATCTTCAATGTTGCACATTGTTACAGCTATCCCAAATTCCTCATTGGTTAATTAGTAATGCAAGGAAAAAGTAACTATTTGTGTAAATGCTAATTAAAATTGCTTTATGCAAATAAGGCCACATTGGGAATGGCTGAGTGCAAATAAGGACACACCTCCCAAATCATACCAATCTCCAATTACACTCCACTAGTAGTGGGATATAGTGTATTTATTATGCCATGGCTGTGGTCCAGAACATTCCAATTAATATTTGTGAACCCAAAATGACTCACTTGCCCCTAAACCAGAAAGCAGAGAAAGGAGAAAAGATGAAAAGCAAGAGTGTGTAGAAAGTTACTTTAAATAAGACAAGAAGGACAATTAAGGAGGAAACAGACTAACCATATTATTAGCCACTAGCATGAGAGCATTTTAACTCTTGTTGTTTATAGGTAGATTATGCATAACATCCTAAGGTATACTCCCACAGAATTTACAAAGCGTAAATTCTGTGGGAGTATACCTTAGGATACTCCCACAGAACAGGACATCCCTGTTATCATTTAAGCGCAGTATTTGTTGTTTGGAAAAAAGAGCATAACTGTAGATACCCTATTTGCCTGTTTTTTTTTCCAAAGGAAATATCCTAAAATGAGGTTGTATTATATTCAGGGTCTATACTATTTGACATTCAATGTTCTTTTTCCACGAATGAGTCTTGAAAAATGGGGTTCGTGTTAACACCTCCATTATTTCCTTAGCAATCCCTTTTCTTGGCATGTCATGTTGTATAGTGTTTGCAAACATGGCCTGAGAGTAGGCAAACGTTTAGCAATACTATAGCTAATCTAAAGCTACCACGCAGCACTGCATGTGTTGTGAGCTTGTAAATCAGTTATTCCCTGCAACGAAATTTGGTGTCAATTTGATGGGGACGGAAAAAAGGAGTGAGGTGAGTGAAGACATGTGGGCCAACAGAGTCTATAGGTTTTAATTGGGTATTATCTGACTCAGGAATTTAGGTGTTAATTATTGAATGCGGGTCACTGGACGAAAGAAAAGCATAGGCTACACATGCGATCAGACAGATAATTGGTGACAATCAGCTGATGAATATTCATGCAGGGCAGGCTCATCCCCAGCTTCCTAGGTTGGGATAATTGGGGCTGAGTCATGTAAATTATAGCAATTTCCATAAGTGCGACAGTGTGTCACTGCAGGAACTTTTCTAAATCCTTTGAACTAAGGAAAAATTGGCCAATCTGCATGTAAGATATATGTATGGCATGGAGTGTTGCTGTATAAGTGTAGTTTTTGAAAGAAACACTCAGCCCCCCCGCCCGTCTTTCTGTCTGCCTGCCTGCCTGTCTGTCTACGTGTCTTTCTCTCTCTCTCTCTCTCTCTCTCTCTCTCTCTCTCTCTCTCTCTCTCTCTCTCTCTCTCTCTCTCTCTCTCTCTCTTCCCCATTAACATTACAATATCTAGCAAAAACTAATCAGAGTTAAGTACCCTTTTAACAGTAATCAGGATGCAAGGAGAGCTACCGGTATAGAGTTAATGCGTGGTCGATGATTGTGGAGTGTAGAACACCGGCATTGAGTTTAAAACAGTCTATAACAGAATCTCTCCGGTTGACATCTGGGCCTAGTTAAGCCATGATTGCACAAGCCTTAATGACGTTGAGCTAAAAGGACAAATATTCACCAATATGTTCTTGATTGTAACCTGTGTGCCTCAGTCATCCACCTTCCAGGGCTTCATTGACTTATCGATGAGACAGTCTTGAATTAGGTGCTCTTTCATTCTTGCACTCGCCAATTAGTCGGCGTAGCTCCGGGCAAGCATTAGTCCCTGATCCATAATGGCATCTCCTGCAGAGAAACAATGTGCATTTAGATGCTCTGGATCACGCGCCGCTGCTCCTCTCACAACATGTACTTTAGCACTGCTTTCCACGGTGAGAAGGCACATAATTCTTTGAGACAGGGCCATCATTTGGGGTCCTAGGGGAGCGTAATTGCCTCCCCCCGTTCACACGTAACCTAAAATCCAGTTCTTTCGTGCATATTTTCTCATCTTAGTTTTTTTTTTGGAGGGGAGCCAGCCCCTTCTATGCCATGCTTTGTGTGTTTGTGAAAATCATAGAAATGAGGTGATCTGCTGGGGTTGGTTGAGGGTGGTGTTAGCGGGTGGGAGACCTGTCCCTTGATTGATTGGATTAGATGGTGATGTAGTTAAGATATCTTTAAGTATTATTAAAGACATTATCTCCTGTTGTTTGTGGGTGCTTGTGCTCTGCTCGTAAGTTAGCCCTCAACAGAGTGCAGTTCTAATTGCAGATTAATGTGATTTTGTGTATAAAGAGAAAGAGATTTTCACAAGTACCGGTACTGGGGATACACATACAGTAATTTTTCACATTATCTATGAAGAGTGCTTGAGAATGAGCCTCTGCATCAGCCTCTGTCTTTCATTCTGGTGTTCTGCCTGTCTGTGACACTGTTTCTCTTCTCCGCCCCCTCTTTCCAAACAACAGTCCTGTCCCTGTCCTCTCTGTGTCCCCCCTGCTCTATCCCCCCACTCATTCTCTACCTGTTGTTTCCATGGTGTTTGGAGGTATCATTGATGACATGTTTGGTGTCTGCCCTGCGACAGCTGACTTGGCAGCACTCCTCCTCCTTCAGACAGCTTCATGGCAGACCGTCACACAACAAGCAAATTGGAGTTATAGGTACCGGCACCAGGCATGTCATGTCTGCTGCCACATGACCAGCTCAGCATCTCTGTGGCCTCACAGAATTGGGGGTGTGAATGGTGCCCGTCTCTCCTCACTCACTCCTAAAATTTAGAATTATTGCATATCAAATTGATTGCAATTATTTTATGCAATATAAGCAACTGTTTTTTCATCATTGTTTTGATTAATCTGTATAAACCGTTGGATAAATGAATAGATATGTCACAATTACGTAATTCTTTCCATGTTGTTGTCCACAATCTATTAGCCGTATTTTCCGGACTATAAGGCGCACTTAAAAGCCTTTAATTTTCTCTAAAATCCACAGTGCGCCTTATAATCCAGTGCGCCTTATATATGGATTGTTTGACTGCAGGTGCTTCTATTCTGTGTTAACTGTAGTAGCTTCTATTCTCTGCGCCTTATAATCCGGTGCGCCTTATATATGAAAACAGTTTTAATAGCTGCGCCTTATAATCCGGTGCGCCTTATAATCCGGTGCGCCTTATAGTGCGGAAAATAGTTGCCACTCCTTGGGGCAACTTTGTGTCTTTGATGTACAAGGATCTACTTTTGACTAACTGTATATTGGATTCACTTGCACATGAAAGTGAAAACTACGCTGTACGTACATGCATTATGACGGATGTCCCAATACTTTTTTTTGTCCAAGTACTTAATTTTTAGCACTCGCCAAAACCGAATAGCCTGAAATGATTTGGGGAAAAAAAAAAAAAAAAAAAAAAAAATTGCTAAATGTTATTTAATGCGAAAGTACTTTTGGGTCATACCGGCTGAGTACCTGATCTCTATTATTAATCATCCTTCCATAAATGTATAGACTCAGGGAGGTCCTTCCTATAGGAGCCTGCCTATTTGAACTCAAAGCACTTTTATCCCATGGCAAGTGTTTAAGTTCCTCATCCATGATGTTCATTATGTTATGCACTTTAGTGTGTCCATCATGTGTAAATGGTACTAATCTCTCAACATTAGACCTCCCCCGCACCCTGCAATTTCACCCAAACTCACAGGAATGAATAGCTCAGCTACAATTCTGATAGAGAGAAAGCTGTTTTCTGGGTCACTGTAGCCTTGGGTACGTGTATGGCCTATAAAATAGCTGCTGTTGTGACAGAAATTGCACTCTGTTAAATGTCACATCAATTGAATGTTGCTCTTCTAGTTGACAACATGGCAACGGCATCTCAGTTAGAGCCTATTATGTTGACTTATGACCCATGGCACACTCACATTTGATAGCCTTGCGTATAGTCCACTGTACATTAAATAGCGGTTTACAAAAGCGCTGTCTTTTTTGTTGACTTTTTTCTGCGGTACAGTGGAGAGATGGATAATGAGGTTACAAGGCTGGGTGCGTGAGTTTGATTTGAAGCCAGGACTGCGGATTCAACTTCTACTGCAGTTCTAACCAAAAGTACTATCAATATTCACACAGTGAATATACACAGGTCACCGGTAACAAAATACAATGTCTTAACAATATTGAAGTTGAAGTTAGAGCCAGAACTGAATAAAAGCATAAAGCATTTTTTTTATCTGGTGGCAAAGCTGGCTGGATTGTATGGGCTGTAGTTCCAAACATTGGAACTTCCTCATTGAGATACAAAGAGAACTTGCACATTCCATTTCTTACAATGCTGGAAAATTCCTGCATATGAGGCTTTTCAGGGAACAGGAGAAGCTCAGCCTCGTCTGAGATGAACTTCAACTTGAGGTAGTAGAAAGACATCCACTGTAGGATGCCAGTCAGGCAATCTGCACTCTTCAAGCTGTGTGGCAGAGAGAGAATGACGATATACGTAGACTTTATCACGTTATATGCATAATGGTAGGAGAGCTTGTGAGCGGAGATGACACAGCCATGGATGTTGTGTAGAGGGGAAAAAAGTGTGTCGCCTTTATGTTGTTTTAATAATCTAAATGAGAGGTTTTCAACAGGTGGTCCGGGGACCACCAGTGGTCCCTGAGAGGATTCCAAGGGGTCCCCAGGCTAAATGATGGACAGTTATTTGGTAACCAATTAGGTCTGTAACTCTAGAGA
The DNA here is from genome assembly GCA_039105355.1 of Benthosema pterotum. NCBI lineage: Eukaryota > Metazoa > Chordata > Actinopteri > Myctophiformes > Myctophidae > Benthosema > Benthosema pterotum. The sequence goes on along the minus strand of CM076983.1, from coordinate 21,239,244 downwards.
GCATAAAATGAAACCAAATGGACCCTTACTAGTTTCATTTTACGTTCTCAAGAGTTAAATTATATTTAAACCTCTGAATTACCTAATTGTCAACAATCTACACAGAAAATGCAGAGGAATTGTGATTTTGACCAATGTTTTGCCAGTTTATATCTCCTAAATTGTGGACACAAATTGGAAAAACCTTAGTCTTGGGCCAGAGAGACTAAACTGAAATGGTGGTCTGTGCCTAAAATGCAGAAAAAATATTGGGCCCTGTATGAAAACCACTGCTCTAAATAATCAAGAGAAAGTCCGTAGACTTTGCTGCGACAAGACGTTACATGAGGTGATGATAAAACTCTGTACAGTTGGCTGCCGTATGACTAGCACCCCTGAAAAAGGAGGACTTTTCTGTGTGCATGTATATGGGCAATTACATGTGGTCCATAGTCAAGAAGATATGGAGAACGAAAGCACCACTTAAATGGCTCATTGCAACCACTGTCCGGAATGGTGTCCAGGAATAGATGATTGTTGACCATGTTAAATTCTGCAGGGTCAAGAAGCACTGAACCCTGAGCAGTGGGAGGCAGCACATGTAGTGTTTCTGTGAGTGCTTTTTCAACGGATTGGGCAGTGAGGAGTTTCCGCGAGGAACTGGACAGAGATAGAACAGGAGCACATTGAAGAGCGGAGTGAACCTGTCTGACTTGATGGCAAATGGGACGCAGTCTGTTATGGATGTGTTGTTTATGTTGTTAGTGCATGTGAGTTAGACATGGACAGTGGTCGGGGAGGGGGGGGGGATATCGGGGGCTAGAGGGCAGGTGGTCGATCTGATGGATGACACCAGTTCTCCTACCTCATCTGGAGATGGAGGGAAGGAGATGGAGGGAAGAAAAAGAAGTGCTTCCTTGGATTGGAGGCAGTGGTTTTCTTAAGGCTATAGAGGAGGAGGTCTATGAGAGGTAGGACAGATGAGAGAGTATGAAAGTGAGGCTGTATGTCTGATTGGTCCGTTTTGCACCACCTTCGCATTCAGCTGCCCTGAGATTCGCTCAGCTCTGAGATGGATAAAGGCATGATAGTCTGAAGAAGAGAGGGCAAGTGAGAGTATCAAAGACAGAGGGAATAGTGGAGAGAAGGGTGAGAGGGAAGGGAGCTAGGAATCAGGGGAGGAGAAATGAGATGGGAGAGGAGGGTCTGGAGACCTCAAGTTCTGTCAAGTGGTGACAGTTTGAGGTTGGGTAAGTTTAGGTGGGAGAGTGGAGAGAGACAGATGGAGAAGGTTTCAAAGTGGTGGGAGATGAACTGGAACAGAACTGTCATACACTTTGCTATATAATATCAATCATGCAGCTGTTAACAATCGCCATGTTCAAAACTGGCATGCCCTGTACTGTGTGCTTTTATTTCTTGTTCTCACAATTTTCTTGTTTTTTTTGTGTAGTTCTACTTATTGTGATTTGGAGTGGACTGAATATAGACTGCTAGAATGCAAGTGGAACCAAATAAGTCAATTTTGCATTTCTCTCGCTAGACGATTCTTACTACACACACACACACACACACACACACACACACACACACACACACACACACACACACACACACACACACACACACACACACACACACACACACACACACACACACACACACACACACACACACACACACACACACACACACACACAGAAATGCACCTGCATACTGTACAGACATGCTCTGGCTCAAACATTAGACAGTGTGGGATGTTGTTGTCTGTAGCTTGTGTGGTCGGCATTCTGTTTGGTTTCCATTTGGTGCCATTGATTCTATTTGTGTTTAGTTACTGTAGTTCCTGCTTGTTTACCCACTTCTGTAACTTAACTATCCCTCGTTAGGCAAGTGGAGTGGGTGAGATCAATGTATGGAATGAATTATGTGCTGGCCATACCGGTATATTTAGCGTGGCTTGAGTCTATGGATGAGGTCAGATCAACTTATGGAATGTCAGAACAGGTCAGCTCCATATATGGAGGTCTAAGTGTACCCTGAGTGTACAGGGTTTCATGAGGCCCAGGTAGGGCCGGGCCTTCATTTTTGGGCCTCTACCGGCTGCACTAATAACTTAAGGGCAGGCCCGTCTTGAGTTTAAGGGAGCAGGAGCAAAAGAGAGACATGGACGAAGAAGGAAGGATGTGAAATCAACATATGGAATGTCAGAACAGCTCAGCTCCATGTATGGAGATCTAAGGGTTTTAGGTAAGACACGATAGCTAAATATAGGAAAATAGGGGGCCCAGGTCTCCACCAGCTCAGGTCACGTCATCCTCTAAGGGCAACAGTCACCCCCACAGGGTGACTGTTAGGTCACCCTGTAAGGGTGACGTAACAGCCTCTAAAGCCTTTATTGGCTTTATAGGCTTCCTCCTCTGGGAGTATAAATGTGCTCAACAATCTGCATATTGTTCAAAGTTTAGCCAAATGCTGTCAGGAAAGGCCATGATCAAGTCAGCAAAAATAAGTAGGATTGATCTTTCAAAGCATTACTGTAACGACAATATTCCACACTGTAAGTGTTTGGAGTGCTTGGGTCTTGGAGCTTTCAGATATATTTCATAATATGTTGAGCTTTTTGATATCTTAATGATAAATAATGTGCAATACCGTACTGTATACTGTATATTTGCAAATACCAGTATACACATTTCACATTTCATGATGTGACATGTCTACAGCTATAAAAAAGAGATGATTATATGTTTGCTATGGATAGCGCTCTTGCTTGTCAAGTATAGATATACCACATCCATATGTCACGATTGCATTAATCATTCCTTTTGACAGGAAAAAAATACATGACATGTAAAAGATTGTGTTTTGGGACCATGAAATTAGACAACCAACTGTCAAATGCGCTTTCTGCTTCATATGTCTTTTTCTGTAGCTGACTAGCAAGTGTACATGACAATGTTCAGTATTATAACTCATATTTCTTTTAAAACACAGTATATACTGTACCTGTTTGCCTTTGACTGAGTTACTTTACTTTTTTTCTTTCTGTTAGCCACTGCAACTGCGAAGAACAAAACTGTTATTTTTATATTATAATTTTGTTTCCTTTGCTTGATGTTCTGTGTAAAGCACATACAGTACTTGGTTGAAATGTGCTATACAAATAAATCTGACTTGCATTGCCTATAGGCTTTCTCTCGGTATGGCAAATTGGATACAGCATAGAAAAAGCCACCGTTATCTCACATGGATTTCCACGACGAGAGACATAGTTGGTGCCATATCTGATAATGAGCAGATGTGACGACTGAAGACCAATTACCGGTATATGAAGAACACATTCTTTAACCACTTTCATCGCATATGATGGTGTCACTTGAAAAACTGTAGATAGCTGTACGTAGATCTGCTATTTTTTGGCATTTTCACGGTTGTTTGTTTTGCCTATAAATGCCCTGTGCCTTGTGGCCCTTGCCTCCCTCCATTGTTCTAGTACTATTTTTAGGAAGCAAGGGAACACACACACCTCAGCAACCCAAATATAAGAACTACCTAAGGTTCCAATAAATCTTGCAGTCAGAACGAGACTGTTTTGACCCAAGTTGCAGTGTCATACATATGAAAATAAGCAACCAAATTAATTGACCAAACTCAAAATGCTACATTTAGAAGTGAGGCAGCCCAGCTCCCCTGAGCTCCCCCCACTGCACCCCCGCTGCTGCAATCCCTCTGTCCTTCCCATGGAGAATTAAGGATCTAGTTCAGAGAGACCTATTTCCCCAGCTGGGCCATTTACTTTGAAGGAAACGTGATTTGAGCCATTCAGGCTGTTTATACTATGTCCCATTATGCTATTTCATTCTGAGACAGCTGTACTGTATGTTGTTGTCTGTTGACATATTCTTGGTGGGGAGAAGCAGGGGGCTATCAGTGCTAAGTGTCCTATTACAGTTATGGCTCATGGAAAACAAATACCTCGCATACTGTATTTGTTTTAGAACTAACTATTTGTGAAGCACTAGAAATCTTTGTTCAGTTTGTGTGTGAATGTGTGTGAAAGAGTGTATGTCCCCTTTTGGCTCTGGTAACGCACACAGCTTTTGAAACAGTACTTTTGATTGTTGAGGTTTCAACAATATATTCTGTACATTTTTGCAAAAGAGGTACAGTATGTTGCTTTCTAAAAGTTCTGAAAATCCACAGTAGCCACTGGCCATACAGTAGATATAAAGCTACAGCTGTGAAACTACAAGTACAAACTACTGTCCTGTTCACAATCACCGACTTTGCAAGTCCTGATTGTCATGTACAAACTGCAACGTACAAACATGATATGGAGACCCCACTATAGATCGAATGATTTTGTGTTGTGTTTTAATGACATGGCGCCACTGTGCCACAATGTTTTCATAAAATGCGTTGTTTTTTATGTTTTTGAAGGTCAGCTTGCTCCATTTTCAACCTATGACAATTGTTTCGGTGCAAAGTAGAATCATCCCAAAATGAGACAATATTCTGGACAGCTCTGGCCAGAATGTTCAACTTCTTGAAGAAAGTAACTATCAACATAAATATATTCCTTTAAAAACTTAAGCATATTCAAGGCACTTTCAACATGCAGCTATAACATTTCAGTGTTTAAAACAATATAAAGAAACATCCATAGCAGAAACCTAGCTCTATTTGCTGAGACTATTCTATAATTGTTTCAATCATTTGGAAAGTACAATTCTCATTGAGACTAATAGCAATCACTATTGCATGGCCAGAGCAAACATCATAGGCTACTGCATAAAATGACACTAAACAATGATGGAGTCATATAATTAAGTGTCTGGCAAGGATTCCTGCCATCAGGAAGACAGCTAGTGAATAATGAATAATGTGCACATTAGCATCATAGCAGAGACCAAATTAAAACTTGGCATTGACCTAATGGCACAAACACTAATGTTTATTTGTTAGATTGATGGTTGACTGTCCAGTGGTTTGAAATAGTTGATTTCATGTTCCTCTTTTTAATGTTGATACGTTACATAAAATTTCATACAAATACCGGTATATTAATGCTAAACACTTTCAACTTTGAATAGCTATTTTAAGCATTTCAGTGTAGTACATTTCGATATCACACACTGGGTCAGGGTCTTGCTCAAGGACACTTTGGCACTAAGTCTGGGGGAGACACTGGTGCCTCTGAGCCTGAGCCACTGCCACCCCATGAGGGAGGATTACTGTATCCGATCCTATGCCTATAAGGTGTGTGTGGTTAAGTGGCCAAGGAACTGTCAAGTGCCAGTAGATTTTTTGTTTTGTTTTTTTGTTTGTTTGTGTTGTTGTTTTCATTGGAAATTTACTTGGCTCCCAGCTGTGTCAGGGATATGAGCCAGGACATTGATAGTGCTGCTCGTCTATGGCTCATAGGGTGGCCGTATAGCTAAATGGAAGGCGGTCTGGCCATCACTATAGGTCATGTCGGTTCACCTCCTGACCCTGATGTGCCCAATGGTCCCTGAACTGAATTTCCTCTGCAAGATTAACTAACGTCTCCTTTAACCTTCACAGTGTGCATATGAGTGGCAAATTCCTAGCTAGAAGTAGAACAGTGTTTGCCAGTGTGGTTATAAAGGGCAAGCTGCTATGGGGAAATGTACAACTGAGAGATTATTTAATGTTGTTGTTTCCCACCATGTGCAAATCCAAGTTAATGTGTAATTTCTGGCTGCTAGAGAGGTGTTAACTCAAATGTGAGCCTGAGCCCAGCATTAACGGGGAGGCATAACCAACCTGAATAACATGTCCCACCTGCCATCCATATTTTGGACAGGTCATTGAAGAAAATAAAATAGTAACCCTCCATCTGTATCAACCTGGGCAAATGCACTGAATGCATTCCGTTGCAGACCCTTGTCTTTAATGCTCTGGATTCCCAGGCTTTCTGAATGCAGAGGGCCAGTGTTGGATTGTGCAGCACCACACCAGCAGTGGGCATATAGCCAAGTGTAGGGGGCAGGCGTGTGGAACAGAAAGCCCTTATGGCCAATTGGCTTCTCCCTAGAGGCGTGCTGGAACTCTCATAGCGACACTGATGATGAATGTCTAGTAAAGAGCAGGTTGGCTGCCTGGCTGGACACTGAAGGAGGCCTAAAGACTGATTTATGCTCAGTAGCACAGCGGTGCATAGCTGATGCACATCGGCTACTTTCAGAGTGCGCTGCCGCCATGCAACAAAGTATAAATCTGGCATAAGAGACAATCCACTTTGATTCAGGTCAGTTTTTTAATGATTAATGTACTCCTGGCGCCGACCTCATTTAAGGATGAAAGATTAATGTGCTGAAGTTTTTGAATGTCTGTGATGTGATTACAGGTTGATGTTTTCACATGCACAGACACAAGAATAAGTAAGTGCCCATTTGATATTGAGTTGCCTGCTCTTTCTTCTTCAATCTGTGCCATAATTGTCTCAGGGATTTAAAAAGACAGCCTACAGTAGCCTTACTGCATTTTCTTTTGCAGGTAAAATCGATTCTGGACTTAGCATCCTTTATTTTTCTTCCAGTGAGAATGGCCAGCAGCTACAGTTAGTTCAGGACCATGGCCAGCAGTACAGTTACTGTATTTTCCGGACTATAAGGTGCACTTAAAAGCCTTTAATTTTCTCTAAAAACAACAGTGCGCCTTATAATCCAGTGCGCCTTATATATGGATTGTTTGACTGCAGTAGCTTCCATCCATCCTATGTTGATTGCAGTAGCTTCTATTCCATGCGCCTTATAATCCAGTGCGCCTTATATATGAAAACAGTTCTAAAATAGGCCATTCATTGAAGGTGCGCCTTATAATCCGGTGCGCCTTATAAAATACGGTACTTACACCAGACCCAGCAGCTACAGTTACTTCAGCACCATGGACAGCGAGTAGAGGTTACTAGCCCATGGATAGCAGCTACAGTTACTTCAGCACCATGGACAGCAGCTACACATCTAGTAAAGGATGCTGGTCACCCTAGTGAATGAACACTTCTGCTTTTTCTGTTGAAACAAAATAATATATATAGCAGTGATCCGACAGGTCGGATAAATTATTGTGTCCTCCTGGTGGTGCTGTAACACTCCAATTTCTACTTATGACTATCGCCCGACAAAAAAGGGAGGCCGGGGCAAAGGTGGTGGGTGCTGTGTGATGGACACATATTAGTACAGGCAATCTAAGGTTTAACCTCAAACAAATTGCAACAGAAACTCTTTCAACTTTTTCTGTTTCCTTAATATGTTAGGAATAACATATCAAAAGTCCTAAGAAATCCAAGTAGGGGAACATAGTGAAAAATGCTGAAATAGATGATGTCACAATTTCCGATTTTCGTCTATTTAAAAATTAGATTTATGTATGTTTTCTTAGCTTGTGTCTAAAGAAAATGTTCAATACTTTGCAGAATTACATAGAAACTATGTCTGATTCTGTGAAATGATTGTTCAAGAGTTTTTTTCATTTATTGCAAAAGGAAAATCTTAATATTAATGCATTTTGTGAGCTAATATGGGACAAATTTCGTATAGATTATAAAATCAGAAAAAATGTTGCAATAGGGCAAAACAAGTTGCAACAGAAACCCTTTAACTTGTTTTTGTTTCCTTAATATGTTAGGAATAACATATCAAAAGTCCTAAGAAATCCAAGTTGGGGAACATAGTGAAAAATGCTGAAATAGATGATGTCACAATTTCCGATTTTTGCCCCTGGTGAAAAATATAATTATGGAGGTTTTCTTAGCTTGTGTCTAAAGAAAAGGTTTAATACTACAGAATTACATAGAAAATGTGTGTGATGCACTAAAATGATTGTCCAAGAGTTTCATTTCATTTTTTGAAAAAGGAAATTCTTAATATTAATGCATTTTGTGAGCTAAAAATGGAGAAATTTCACATATAGCAGAAAATCTGAAAAATGGTTGCAATTGGGCCAAACAAGTTGCAACATAAATCCTTTAACTTGTTTTTGTTTCCTTAATATGTTAGAAATAACACATCAAAAGTCCATCCAAGTAGGGAACATAGTAAAAATGCTGAAATAGATGAGCTCAGAAATCCCCATTGATGTGAAATGAAAATGTTTAATACTGCAGAATTACAGAATTGCAGAATTACATAGCAACTGTGTCTGATGTAGTAAATTGATTGTCCAGGAGTTCATTTATTTATTTATTTTATTTTGGCAAAGGGAAATTCTTAATATTAATGCATTTTGCGAGAGGAAAAAGGGACAAATTTCACAGACAAGAAATAATCAGAAAATGTTGCAATAAAAGATAATACTATAAACATAACTTTAACCTCACAAAACATAAATATATAATATATAAACTATTCAACATCTTTATCATCATCACTTTGAACCAGACTTGTGTTTGTGTAACACCCGGGATTCGAAACGGGGTCTCCACCGTGAAAGTCCAACATCTTAACCACTAGACCAAAAGGGACATCCCCTTGGTACGGGGGCAGATACTAGACTTTGGAGGTCATCACGACAGAGGCTGTAGCCACCAGCTACACTCACCTCCCTATTGACCTCCTTCCACAGGGAAACGCGATCCGGGTCACGGGACCACTGTAACACCCGGGATTCGAACTCAGGTCTCCACCGTGAAAGTCCAACATCTTAACCACTAGACCAAAGGGACATCCCCTTGGTCCGGGGGCAGATACTAGACTTTGGAAGCCATAACGACAGAGGCTGTAGCCACCTTCTACACTTGCACACCCTGTGTCTTTGCAGTTTACACATGCAACAGAGCAGACAATGCTTCTTGCAAGTGCACCTCAGGCTGCTGCAGTTGGTCTTGCAGGTGCATCTGAAGACCCATAGCAGTTCCTGAGCTGGAGGTATGTCTGTCTGGACAGGGATAATCACCCCATCATTATCCCCATTCTTGCGGCAAGAGCACTCATGCAGTTCCCTTCCACTGCTGTACTTGATAATGTGGTACTTTGCTGCTGTGGCTGGAGATGGCAGACTCTCTGGCTTTACAAGAGATGCTTCTTGCAAGTGCACTTCAGGCTGCTGCGGTCGGTCTTGCAGGGAGACCCCTCTCATAGCAGTTCCTGAACTGGAGGTATGTCTGTCTGGACGGGGATAAGTGTAGCAGGCGGCTGCACTGATGGCGTGATGGCCTCTAAAGTTTAGTATCTGCCCCTGGACCAATGGATGTCCCTTTGGTCTGGGAGCAGAATAAAGAAATTTGGTCCCTTTGGCGTGAAAGTCCAACACTTAACCACTGTTAAGTGTTGGACTTTCAGGCGGGAGACCCGAGTTCGAATCCCGGGCGTTACATAAGCACCCCATCACTCTCTTCCCATCCCCATTCTTGCGGGAAGTCTGAGGAGGGTCTTGACTCATTAAGCATTAAGATACAAGCATTTTTGTAAAAAGGTGGCATCTTTTGTGGAGCCAGAGAGTCTGCTACCTTCAGCCACAGCAGCAAAGTACCACAGTCTCTGTGTCTACTACCAAATACAGCAGTGGAAGGGAACTGCATGAGTGCTCTTGCTGCAACAACTGGGATGGGAAGAGAATGATGGGGTTCTTATCCCTGTCCAGACAGACATACCTCCAGCTCAGGAACTGCTATGGGTCTTCAGATGCACCTGCAAGACCAACTGCAGCAGCCTGACGTGCACTTGCAAGAAGCATTGACTGCTCTGTTGCATGTGTAAACTGCAAAGACACAGGGTGCGCACACACAAGTCTGGAAGTGATGATGATAATTTTACAATATACAATGTAAACACTAAAAACTGTAATACATTAGGCGCGATGATGAAGGTGTTGAATCATTTATATATTATCAGCATTGCTTTGTAACTTTTACGTTTTGTGATGTTAAATTTATGTTTATAGTATTATCTTTTATTGCAACATTTTCCGACTATATTTCTTGTCAGTGAAATTTGCCCCTTTTTCCTCTCGCAAAATGCATTAATATTAAGAATTTCCTTTTGCCAAAATAAAAAATAATAAAAAATAAACTCTTGGACAATCATTTTACTGCATCAGACAAAGTTTCTATGTAATTCTGCAAATTATTAAACCTTTTCACTGGACACAAGCTAAGAAGACCTCCATAAATCTGTTTTAACATGGGCAAAAATCGGAAATTGTGACATCATCTATTTCAGCATTTTTTACTATGTTTCCCTACTTGGATTTCTTAGGACTTTTGATATGTTATTCCTAACATATTAAGGAAACAAAAACAAGTTAAAGGGTTTCTGTTGCAACTTGTTTTGCCCTATTGCAACCATTTTTTTTATTTTATAATCTATACGAAATTTGTCCCTTATTAGCTCACAAAATGCATTAATATTAAGATTTTCCTTTTGCAATAAATGAAAAAAACTCTTAAACAATCATTTCACTGAATCAGACATAGTTTCTATGTAATTCTGCAAAGTATTGAACATTTTCTTTAGACACAAGCTAAGAAAACATACATAAATCTAATTTTTAGATAAGCGAAAATCGGAAATTGTGACATCATCTATTTTAGCATTTTTCACTATGTACCCCTACTTGGATTTCTTAGGACTTTTGATATGTTATTCCTAGCATATTAAGGAAACAAAAATAGGTGGAAGAGTTTCTGTTGCAATTTGTTTGAGGTTACCCCCCTTTTTTTCTTAGATTGCCTGTACTATATGGAGTGTACAGTATAATATTGATTTTAAACTAGTAGGTGTATGTGCAGATGTGAAATAATCAAGATTGAGCAACTCATGGTATATTCCTCACTGAAAAGATATTGATTTTTGTATTGACAAGCTGTCAGACAGACACCCGCCTGTCACCTCACTCCTGCCGAGCAAAGCTGCTGCCTTACTCCTTCTGGAACAGTGGGCTGATGTATTATTAGCCTTTAAGAAAAGGCAACTTCACAATTAATTTACCAATGTGGTGCAATCACTTAATATTTAATATATTGTTTTTGTTAGGCAGAAGAATGACTCAAAAAAAGTCTCAACTTAAAGTGTTATGCTCTCCCAGAAAAGATGCTCTGATCAGCACCTTCTAAGAACTGCTGCTGTGTGGTCACTTCTCATTTCTCAAAAGTAAAAAAGGCAAGCTTGGTCTCAGCTCTCCTAACTGTAATAATGGTGACACAGAAGTTGGTACATATGCACATATGCATTGAAAATGTAGGTAGATGCAGGTATTTTGGAATGATGTGAAGAATGAGCTGGACACCTTGATGTGATACAATCTGAACCTGTCAGCTCTCAAATGTGTACTAGCAGCTCAGGTATCCACTGCAAGGATCAGACACAATGACAAAAATAGTTGGAAATTCTCTTATACCGATCTACGTACTATGGGAAGAAAATGTACGTTATTTGACCATTTTGGACATGTTTGACAATATTGGATAATATGAGATGTTCAAAATAGAAAACTAGGGTTTGTGGTACATCCGTCCCATTCTAAAACAGGGAAAGCAAAAGTGAGCAAACCATGTTCTCCTCTCCCTCAAATCATACTGCAGATTCCAGACAGAGACTTGGAAGCATATAAATATACCAATGCACCGCAATAGAGGAAGGCTGCAGTCTTACATGAAAGTGTGTAGCGTGTGAATGTGAAGCAGAGTGTTGCTAATAGTGTTGCTAAAAAAAGGGTTTGCTCGCTCAGCCTGCTGGTACACAAGCCCTGAAAATCACTGACTTTTGCATGTTGTTGTATAGCGATCACATAGCCAAGAACAAAGTGTTTGTGAATATGTTTCCAAATCTCTGTGCATGGGTGTGCAATTTCAGCATGTGGAAACGTCATGTATATAACATCCCTATAACATAGGGATGCCAGCCTTTTAGATGGCAGACAGTCCTGAAATGGGCTGGACGTTATTGCAAGTGCACAAACACAGCATTTTATACATCATGTACTATAGTTTTGTTAATGTTGTTTGTCATGCCCTGAAAGGTCAAGCTCGCCGTCTGTAAACTTAACCACCTTCAGCAAAATCTCCTCAGTGTCTAGTCAGTATCCTACACACTGTGGCCATGTCAGACTCCATATACAGTATTTACCAATATGCCCTTGACCGGGCAGAGCAGGAGTTGAGCAGGCAGACGAATACAGGATCGAGGTATAACTGAGGAACTGTAGAGTGCTGTAGAGAGAAACACAAATAGCTTTTACAGAGGTCCCATTTGAACCAGGGGTTTCCTAAACTTTGCCAAGGGATATCCACAGATTTTCAATGCCGTCTGGCCTCAGCTTCCGGCGATTGCAAACTTACTTTTAAGATATGTTTTTTTGAAAAATGAACATAGCCTGATGTCCGGGAACATCTTGGATTCAAGGATGAACAGATTAAAAGTAGCCTATAGCTATTTCAAAGGCACGCAGGCACAACTTTGCTGCAGCAAACTTGTTCAGGGGTACAAAAATACTGTTCAGGGTTCTGCCCTGAACTGTACACACAAGCAATGATCAAGATTTGTCGATGATCATTATTGATTTGTGTGTGTGTGTGTGCGTGCGTGTGTGCGTGCGTGCGTGCGTGTGTTTTGCAAGTATCCTTTAATTCTGCATAATTAGTTTTGGGGGGTAGTGTTGGGGGTTATATTAGAGGTGGGTGAAGTGAAAGATTGAGGCCAATTCTTTATTCATGTGCATGACAATGTTAATTCTACTCACATTTGTCCACACCCCCCCCCCCCCACCGGTATAAAAATGATATTTCAGAGCACATGAGAGTCCAGGCGAAAATGGGATGGAAGCTTTTGCCATCCATCATGCCGCCGATGACCCCGGTCTGTGGGTAATCAAAAATGAAAACAATGATTAAACCTGTGTTATGGCTGTCATCTCTCGTTCACCTTGCAGGCCCCCACTGGAGGCAGCTGCTATACTTTCTACTGGGAAAATATTTCTCATACGTGTTTAAAAATAGCGTCTTAATGAAAGCCATTTATGCTTGCCGTGTCACTTGGATGCATTCAGATTGGACAACGAAATGGATTTGTCACAAAGAGATTAAAATCTGATTATTTCAGCTGGGAAAACAATAGTTGCCTACCTCACAGTGTTATATCCTGCTGAACCTCTGCATTGTTGTTGTTATGCTCACACAGTGAACAACTCCAGGAATGCATATAGGTATTACCAGCCTAGGCCAACGGGTACCATAGGCTGCTAATCCAGTCTGACAGTGAGTTGTGGGTTCGACTCCGGATCCCGACAACCTTTGCTGCGTGTCACTCCCCATCTTTCTTTCTCCCCGTTTGGTGTCAACTTAGTGTACCAATACCGGCAGATCGACCACCTCATCCATTGCAGTTGGAGATGTTTTAACAATAATGACCACAATCAATATGAAATATGAAATACGGAGGCTGAATATGATTACTTTACCAATATAACATTCCCCCTTCCTTCCCAGTTGTCCTCCTGGTGCTCCTACAGTGGCCATTGAGCCATTGAAGTGTGAAACCACTAATCCTGTCCATCCATGGGATATATTATATGTTCAAGTAATTGATGGAACCACTAGCCCTGTGAGTGTATAATAAGCATCACACATAACATGCTGTAGGATTTCAAGCATTTAACCATGATGTACCATTCTTCACCCTGTGAGCTTCAAAGGCAATGGAGCTCCTAATGCTGTGTTCACAGTAGCATGGCCAAAGCATGCAGCTCCTACACATTAGCGACATGAGACTACAAAGTGATGCCTGACACTTTGTGCTCTCGAGTGAAGCATCAAGCAAATATTTATTTTGTTTCAAATGACAAAATATTACACTGTCTCTAAACTCTAAAGTGGAGCATTTGAATTGACTCCAGCCCCTGTAATGGCAGCATTTTGTTCCATCACTGTTGTGCTGGTATCAACTCAACTGCTTTTCTCCTCCTCTCCCTCTGCCACACAGGTTGAAAAGCGCAGAGCTGAATAACCAACCGGCTGACATCTAACAGCGGATGCCTTCGCCCCATCTCAAGCTCAACCCTAGACACAAGATTTTGCTTCTTCTTCCCGTGGGTAAGTCGATCCTGCCACTTCGATCCTGTACAGTACGATCGTTCCATTTCCATTGGCAACTGTGTGGTTGTTTCTTCCGACTGCCAAGAGTCTGGATGTTTCAGGGCACATGTAGCAGCAATCACTTGGGCAGATGTGAATGGAAGTGTTTAAAAAATGTAAAAGAAAACATTATCAGTGCAATAGTAAATGTATACACTCATGCCAACCTGAGTAAATAAAAACATATTGTTCCAAGGAGAAGAAAGCAGGATACACGACTTAGGCTATTTGAACTACTTGGCTGTTATTTTGCTCATAATGTACGACGTTAAATTTTAAGTTTATCAAATCAAGTATATACTTTATTTTCTTCTTTTGTTTGGATGGATTATCTCACCCTCTATAAATTATGTTGATTTAATCATTATGGGTCTGTTGATGCATTGTATGCCACAGCCTGGGTGTTTAACCAAATTACAGATTTTGCTAAAGTACTGTGAAGGGCCAACATGAGTATAATATTGCTTCTTTATTGATGCAACTCTGGAAATTACTGCAGTTATACATTTTATCACTCTAGTAATTGATTCTGGCATCCGTACTACACTCATTCCCGCTCATTTAGAATGTGTACTGCATCGTGCAACATTTGTACTGTACCTATGTGACCATTTACCTTGTTGTTTGTTGACAAGGCTCATGCTTATTCTGCTCACTCTGATCTCGCATTTGTCGCTCTGGATAAGACCATTTACGGAATGCCACCGCAAATTGCATTAGAATCTTTCCTAGAATGAATTCATTCTCGACAGACACCAAACTCGGATGCATAGAAATATCGCCCACTTCTTGTTTCCTGAGTGATAGTCCTTTACTGAAACCCCATTTACTGGCATATTCAGGTTAATGAATGTTCTATTCCCCAGGACAAGAGGCAAATAGGTAAAAGCTGTAACTCATGTTAGGCACGGTCATTTATGAGTATGAGGGTCTGCAGAATGCCAAGAGCAATTTTTCTCATATTGTTTCAGTCTGGGCCAATAATTTTGCGTTAATTATGAAGGTAGGGCAAGGACACAGTATATTAGTTAGTTCTTCTATTAAAGTTCCCTGTCCATAGTCTCATCATGAACACCAAATTTGGGTGAAAAACCTATTTTGGAATAATATCTCCCAAACCATTTGTTCTTATTAAACGATAAGGACCACACCATCACATGCATACTTTGGACATGTGCACTACGTAACTTAATATATTACATAATATATTACCAAAATGCAGTAACTAAAACAATCTAATATATTATACTTTTCTTTCTGCATTACTGCATTACTTTCAATATTACTTTCTGTCAATCTGTCTCGTTGAAAATGTTCTTGTGAAATTATCTTGACAACTGCAGAAGTTAAATAATTACCTTTTAAATTAATTTTCTATAATTTGTCATCAAATTATTTATTGAGGAATGACGTTTTTTCAAGTTGATTTCATATGGATTTGGTCTGATAACCAAGTCCGCTTGCTTTATTGTAGGTATGCCACTGGCCTACGCAATATTTGATTAATATGTAATAGTAATATTAACTAATATTATATTACACTTGCTCGGACAGTAATATTGTAATATAATCTATTGCTTTAAAATGAAGGTAATAACTAATAAGTAATACCGGTATATTAACAAGGTAAAGTAATATTCCCAACACTGACCATCAGATGCATACTTTCATAATGCACATGTGTTCTGATTGAACCATCATGTAATTCTTACATAATTTGTTCTATAGCATTTCAAAATGGGCCACAAATGTGTTTTATGCTTTTGCTATCATGACCACTTTTCCAAGTTGTCCAGAGTACCTCTTAGTAAGCACACAGTTCAAACAAATAGGCAAAGAGACAGTGACAAAGTTGAACTATTTTTTTTACCTGAAATGCCCAGGGGCATTGGGCATTTCAGGTCCTCTATAGTGCCACTTGCTGTTTTGTGCCGGTAGCTGGTTAGAGGAATTCTCCAATGTGACTGTCCTTATAGAAATACCTGGCAGAAACTTGCTTTTTGTTTGCACATGTCTAAATGTGTGAAAGAAATCTGAAAGTGGCCACGCAAACTGATTCTCACTCAGTCAAAGTACCAACATTTATCTTAAAATGCAGGGAATAAAGGAACGCAGACTTCTTTGTTGTATACATTTTTGTCAAACAGATTATTCCGATTTTCATATTCACCCTTGTTTTGAGATTCCTATTCTGGGTGGGGTATTTGGGGGGGCTTCCCACAGAATTCCACGCTGACAGTCCCTGGCTGTTTCCCACTGTCCCAAGACAAGATTAGTAGAATTGGGTCCTTAATGTGGCCTGGAGCTCTGTTGGAGTGGGATCCGATATGGACAGACATGGACAATTTTTGTGAGGCTCTTTCAGAGATTATTAATTAGTATAAAGATATTACTGGCTGTTTTAAGGTAGTCCTACTATATCGGTGTTTTCGTGTGCTTGTCCCCCTGGTCTTGGGACTGAAAGCTTACAACTCTCACCTGACAGTTCTCAACGATTCATTACAATATGAAATATAACCACCATTTCACATTACCCTCTATTTGAGTTTAATTGCACTCCTGTTTCCACTACATTGCATCGGTGGTGCCGTTAATAAACCACAGGGGGTTAATTTAAATCCTGCCATCAAATTAAAAGCCTGAATTGTTGGATGACAAGACCATGATGATACAGATCGACTAGAGTGAATATTGCAGAGGAAGAGGGTCCTCACCACTTACAACCCCTCCCATTAATCAGCATGTATGCACTATACACAGCCTATGTAAAACTAAATAGGTCTTTAGCCTAATACCAGAATTGGAAAATTTGGAATTAGTGAACTTATAAAGTGTCGGCGATGTGGAAAAATGCAGGATTGGGGAACTGAAAGCGTGGCCGCACAAATAGATAGCTATTAGCGATTCAGTAGTGTTAAAATCCAATTATTTTCTCTGAACACTGTAATTTTCAGCTTGAGGGATTACAAATAATAATGTTTAATGGAATTCTTCATAGGAGTGCTGAAATAGAGGATCCTCGTATGACTCCCATATTCACATACAGTACATGTGTTGTTGCCTTTGCAATGAACTGGTGTGGAAGAATGATGGGATTATAGCCATACTGACAATTGTGCCTTTAGAACTAATTCTACAGCCACTCTGCTTGATGAATGGTAATTTCACTTACAAAGCTATCCATGACAGTGAACATACTGTTGCAAACAGTGAATGAAATCCATAATTAATGACACCCATAGCAATTCTTTTAAACTTTGTTCTACAACGTACAAACAATACATTGTTCTACAAACGGTCACATTTTTAAATGACAGTAAGATCTCATTTGGGACTGAAATATACCCCACATACAACTCAATTTGTATACCATCTCAAATGATTTTATGAGTCTGAAGTTCTCTGTGGATTTCTTTGCTTTTCCCATGAGTAAAACAATTCTGCATTGCAAATGTTACACAACAGACAGTTCCAAGTGGCAGGTGGTCTGTGGGAACAAAGCATGACTCAGCAATGTATATTTTCTAAACCTAGAATATGGTTTAACTAGTGGTGCATGCTAATGTCCACTGCCTCCCAGGCAGTCGCCTATAGGGAACCAGTAGAGTAGGAGTGTGTCACTACCGCCTTATGCAATTTTAATGACTCCCTGTGGTAATCACAGGAGGGGTCAATAAACTCCATCTCTCAGAAGACCCGATTCTGGGCATGTCATAGTATGTGATCATGTAGCAAAAATAGCCAGACATCCGATGAAAATAACAGATCATAGCCTTGCACATTTAAATTCCCTCCTGCCCTTCAGTGATTAAAAACTGTTCCATTTGAGCAAAGTCGACACATGAGCAAACAAAGTACGTCACTCAACTTTATTGGCACATCATAAAAAAGAAAAGGAAAAGAAATTAGTGGGATATCATCTTTTTCAACAACATATAAGGTGCATGGCAAATGGCACAAATAGTTGAACAAGGCGCTTAAAATTAGCAGATTACAACACCTATGACGGTGTGCTTATACGAGGCAATTGTATTTGCATAGCACATTTCAACATCAGGACAATTCAATGTACTTTACACAGAACAGAAAGGAATACACCCAGAACAAAATTATGCCAGTGGTGCAGTGAATATCAAACTGGGGGCTCTTGAAATGAGAAGAGTCCATGAGCAGGCTCCATGTCACAAGGCACATTCTCATAATGATAATAACAGATCTACAAGCTCACAGCATGTTGTAAGCTTGGATAGATTAGATGCTTATTACAGGATGTTCATGTGGAGTGCAATTTGTACTAGTTATTTTCCACCGCTGCTCACTTCTCTGAGTAGATAAGCAGTGTGAAGCAGAATTGCATGCAGCAGCCCTACATATTCTGCATAATCAGAGTCTACTTAGGATTGCTGAGGTTGGAAGTGATTTAGATGTAGGTCAGGAGGCGAGATAATCTGACAATGACACTGAAATTAGAATTCTGCGTAAAAAAAAAACATGAATGAAGGCTAAATATATTTTTCCATCAACTGTATAGATGGTCTTTGAAGGAATGAACAGTTTTGTCATCAGTAAGAAGCTACTGACAGCTGAAACAAGCCTGTCTGACATTGATTGACGGGGCTTTCTATTGTTGGGTGGAAAACATTTGTGTTCAGCTTTCATCTTGTCGCTACATACAAAAAGCATTTTTACAAAAATAACTTTCCCTACGTGCCCCCACGGGCTATTTGTTTGGGCACGGATAGGGAGGATCATGTGCTGAATTATATTAACGTCTCTTTCTTTAAAAGTCAATGTGTATTGCTGAAAGAGCTTGTTAGTCTGTGCCCTGTGCCCCCAAGTTAGATTCCTCAGCATTCCTGTGAAAGATTATCTTGAAACCAGGAATCTGTGAGCTTTAGTTACTAAAAAGCAGAATTTGTGCACACTGCTTTCAACTGTACAAATACAAATTTATTAAGGTAGGAGATGGTGAGCAGAGCCAGAAAAAACAATGGAGCAAGGCAGGCAGAAAGTAATTGAAAAGCTGGCTGGCAAGACAGTGGGCAAGGCAGAAGCATGTGCACGTGCGTGCGCGCCATCTGAGCGTGCTTGCCCATGTGTAAATTCAAGGGCACATGGGCATGGCTGGTGGGCCTATAGCATGAAACTATATGTCTGAGATTGACGCCATCAACACACACATTATTGTAGTCCATCCAAGCCTGTGAAAGTGACATGATTCTGTTAGCCAAAAATGGACCAAAGCACAGCATGCGTGATGCACAAGGCTGGCCAAATACTGCACTGCACTGCGTCTTAATTTCATACTGTAGCATCAATCATTTTGTAAGAGCTTTTCAAGGTCCATGCTTCCAAATGGCATACATATCTCATTTCAGGCCAGGGTTCACTCCTCCCCTGAGTCACTGTGTGACGTGTGAGAGCAGGGAGGTGGCTGTTTGGCTGACAGGTTATTGTGAACCTCCTCGCTCCTCGCTGCCATAAGCACTGATTAATATGGCAGATTAACTCTGTGTGTGTGGGGCTTTCATGAGCCTCCCTGTGCGTACAAATAATGGCAAATTCCGCCGGGGTGATAGGTGCTTCATTTTACATCTGAAGCTATAAATCGTGTGAGCTATTGGTGAAATGACTCAGGATGTTGGTGGAGCCCTCTGCTTCTTGCACTTAAGATCAATGGTCCTCTTTCCCTGGCCGTTGATGGCGACAGAGAGGAGACTCAGGTTAGAATAAATCATGCCTATATGCTAAAGCGAACTCTTTCTATCCATTATTGTGTGAATAAGGTACTTTTCCAGTGCATTGTATATTGTCTTGGTCTGTGTAGGTCTTTGCTAACACTTTCTCTCTTATTCATTCTGTATTATGGGTCCATTTGAAAAAGTGCCTTATTGTTGCTTTTTCAAAGGTATCATCCCACTCTTACATCACATCTTATTTGCTACTCATCTTATTGCTAGTTATGTGGGCTTAAAACCAGAACTTTCTGCTCAGTAAGAGAGAAGGATATTCGCATGCCAAAGCAATTGAATATATACTCGCCACAAAAAGTTCGGAAATCCAACTTTGGTCCATTATAGCTCCCCTTTGATAAAACCGATTGGTATCGTATTATATACCATTTTTATCATTGATTTGTCCCCTTTACAATGAGGTACAGCATGTAATGATCCGGCATTCGTGGAATGAGAAACACTGCTAAACATGTGGCTTGCGCTCCAATTTTTTTTGCCAAAATGGCAAATGTATGGTATTGATTGCTTTGCGTTGCCTAGCAGATTGGATGATTACTCTCTTCCACAGTACAAAGTAAAAACACAACACATATTGGACATTTTTAGACTTTATTAATTTCACACTCAGTGACAGGGAACTCAGTAGCGTGTGGTATTACCAAACACAGACATAACAGCTTGGCACCTCCTCCTCATGCTGCTCACCAATGCAGCCACATTTTGCTGTGGGATTGCATTCCATTCCTCAACCAGCATCTGTTTCAAGTCAGCCAACGTGGTTCTGTGGGTCACTCTAGCATACACATCCCTGATCCCACAAGTGTTCAATTGGGTTGAGGTCTGGACTCATGGCAGGCCATTCCATCCTCTCCACTCCCAAATTCTGGAGGTACTCTTTGATGATCCTGGCTCTGTGGGGGCGAGCATTGTCATCTTGGAGGATGGCATTAGGTCCCAGATTCCTAAGATATGGGATCGCCACTGGATCCAGAATCTCATCCCTGTACCTTAATGCATTGAGATTACCTTTGATAATGACAAGATTAGTCTTGCCTCTCAGAGAGATGCCCCCCAAACCATCACACTGCCCCCATTAAATGATGTCACCCGATCAGTACAACAATCTGTCTGTGTTTGGTAATGCCACACGCTACTGAGTTCCCTGTCACTGAGTGTGAAATTAATAAAGTCTAAAAATGTCCAATATGTGTTGTGTTTTTACTTTGTACTGTGGAAGAGAGTAATCATCCAATCTGCTAGGCAACGCAAAGCAATCAATACCATACATTTGCCATTTTGGCAAAAAAAAATGGAGCGCAAGCCACATGTTTAGCAGTGTTGCTCATTCCACGAATGCCGGATCATTACATGCTGTACCTCATTGTAAAGGGGACAAATCAATGATAAAAATGGTATATAATACGATACCAATCGGTTTTATCAAAGGGGAGCTATAATGGACCAAAGTTGGATTTCCGAACTTTTTGTGGCGAGTTTAGTTAAAAAAAAACATGGCTCCCGTTTCTAAGCAAATGCAATGAAATATTTGCAAATGGTCATCAAAATGGAGATTAGAAGCTGCTCACTGTCAGTGTAGTTCTTCATTATCCATAGGCTAGAGTCCAGCTATGCTATTTTCCATTATCAGAAAAGATGTCTTTGAATTTCTGTCATGAGCCTCCAATCAAGCCATCAGTTTCTTTGTTTGAAAATGGCAGTCGGCTCCCCCCCAACCATATTTAATTGGCCATTGACAAAAAAGAAAGAAGAAAAAAAAAAAGATCCAGCTAAATATAATTTATCTTCTCCTTTGCTTCCAAGACATGAAAAATTAATTTTAAGTAAATTGAATTAATATAGCCATTACAAGTCAATAAGCTTCTCATTTAGCAGAACACTATGTGTTATGTGAAACTTTGCCAACACAATGCAGATGTACAGAAGAATTTCTACTCAATATGAGCTGTCCTTTTCGTTTAACACGGTACAGTTCGACAGGTTCACACAGCGATACACATAAGAGTACAGTAGATTTGGCCATTGTTCACTTTGTCACGTTTAACCCCCTGTAGTACATCCATGTACCCCATTTCTGAAATGCCTCAGCCAGCACAGCCACTGCTGCATGTTGTGAATTTTAGTGTAGTTTTATTCATTGTAGCTTTGTTTTTAATATACTCTAGATTTTATTTAGTTTCTATCAGTGAAAAACGATAGTTGACAATTTTTGCCATAGTTTTAGTAGACGAAATCAAAACTGGGCAATGCAGTAATATGTACTGTAAAGAAATATTCTGGCCCTGCCACTCCTAAAAAGTGTTTCTGACGTCTATTGTCCAATGTCCATGTTTCACATCTGTCCCGTTTATCTCTCTCTCTCTCCCCGGTCTCTTGTCTGATATTTCCTCTGTCCTCACTCGAACTGGAGGTTCAACTCGGGCCACCTTTTTTGACAGACACGCCAGGCCTCTGATTCCTGTCTTCAAGGAGCGAGGAGCAAAGGATTAGTAGGTGTCTCTGAGGAGTTCCAATATAAGCAGGGAAACATGAAGACGTTCTGAGCTGAACAGCATGACATTAACGGTAACACCCCCAGATGGTGTATTGTGTGTATGTGCAAGCGCGCGTGGAAGTAAATCGGTGTTCATCATCAGTGGATGATGCCAGTGTCAAACTAGTGGGGCAGATTTGAGTGTGTCATCACTGTTCTTTCATTGCCATCGAAGAGCAGTCTATATAGAAGAGCATGCCTTCATAGAAAGCATGTCTTTTTTGCAAATACAACAGCAGCCCTAATAAAGTTGTTATTAGTACTAATAAGATTGTAGACTGTAGATTATCCAGATGGCTCTCATTAGTAGGCTAATACGCAAGAGAGAAATAAGTAACGGGACCAAGGATTCTGTTTCTAGATCTGAGATGCAGCCAGAGAACCACTGTCCACACAGTCCTACTCTCTCCTGTAGCAGTTAGTATACTGACAGTACCACCATAGGAACACAGTCTGGCTTCAGCCTTCGCTGATATCCTCTGCATGCCGATTCGTGCCGAAACACTCACGCTTTCATTACGTACGTGCCGGTTAGACTACTGCAATGGCATCCTGCAAGGGTCTCAATAATACAATATGTCCCTGCCTGCTCACCACTACCCGCTCCGGAGATCATGCATTACACACACCAGACCTCCACAACGTCCACTGGCTGCCTGTCAAACAAATAACCCACCTGGACGCGTATTGGCTCCTTCCATAACCCCCTCAAGCCGCACGTTCTGCCCCGTTCCCTCCTGTCCAGTTGAGGTCACCCAGCCCCGAACCTGGAGCGACCTGGCTTACCCTGTGGCCGACCCCTCTGTCTACAGAAGGCACTCCACAAACATATCAAAGACTCCCTCCCTCCCTACAGTACCTTCAAACGAAAATAGTCTCTCTGAATGTTGTTTTGAATCCAAGCCTTGTATTGCTTTTAATTATTATCTTTTTTTTGCGTGTTCTCCCCTGGCCTTCACACACAGACATGCACACATGTGCACGCACGCACGGCACGCATGCACGGCACACATGCACACGCACACACGCACACGCACACGCACGCACGCACACACACACACACACACACACACACACACACAGACACAGACAGACACAGACGAAAGCGAGTTTGAGTTCTCAGAAAAGGGCTATATATAAATTCCAAGTATTGTTTGTTCTTCAACGGTAAACACTGTACCACAGCATGATCAACATCTGTGCTGCACGGGGCAATAAAGAGCCTGTTAATTCAACTGCTGTCCTTTGGCCACGATAACTCAGCATGTCATACACACACACACGACATGAACCCATACATGTTCACACTCGCACAAAGATTTTGCTGAAAATACATTCACTTCACAAGCATTACGTTCTTTAAAGATCGAGCGCCATGATTTTTTTCCACACAAAAAACATGATCATTAGGTATTATTGTTATGTTATATGAAGTGAAGCCACAGCCACAGCTTGAGTTGTATAATAAAGGGGGAAGAGTTAGGGGAGGGGTTTCAGCCCTCAACCCTAAAAACAAAGGGACATCAATGCACATAAAAACAGACCATAGGGTCTAAGTAAGTTCTGTCACCTCTTAGATATGTACAAAATTGTACAAATGTACAAAACATGTACAAAACAATCACAGCACTCCGTCTTTAAGGTTATGAATTCCATAACCTTAAAGCTTAACCCCAACCTTATGAAAATCTAACTGGACCAATTTTGTCCCTAATTTGACTTGTCACCCCCAATCAACTGCATGCTTTTATGCAGGCCCAAATGTGGCATAATATTATGGCAAGAGCAAACACACATGTGCATGCACACATTAGCATCCGATATGTGTTCAAAGTAGTACTAACCTGCTTTTGTTTTTGGCTCATTATTCTACAGTTATAACGCATGAACAAGACTGATAAGAACATTATCACTGTTTTGTTATTAGCTAGTTGTGCTGTACGTGTCATACGTGCTTTGCCGTTTGTTGTAGTTCTGTACACTGTTGCGTGTTCCCTGCGATTTTATAGCTTAAGGCATCCTTGCATAACTGTGAGCAATTAATGTGATTAGTGCTACTAGGATTGCTATCATATCCCATTAATCTCTCGTAATAGGCCTTCCCAATTAATTGCTGAGCATCTGCGTGTCTGCGTGTCTCCCCATGAAAATGCTTTCAAAGAAAGTAACATGTTTGGGTGCAAAAGCCAAGAGCTACTGTGCTCGAAATACAGTATGTAACAAGGGAACTGTTAAAACTTTAAAACAACAACCACTGCAATTCCATTTGCACATACTAGTAGGGGCTGCAATCCGCTGACAAGTTGTCAGTTGTCAGCGGATTAGGAGCCAACCTGTCTCCTAGTCAGAGCAAAGAACTCCAAAGTGGCACTGTGGTTTGGATTAGGTGAATACTGACAGCATGTTTGCAAGTGGATTCCATCTTGACCAACCAAATTATTTATTTTCTTAAATAGCTTAACCATGTTCAGTTATTTGAGGTGCTGGGGTGCATGTATGGGTCTCAGAATTACGGACAGAGACAATTACATAGCTGTCATTTTGTTCTTGACAACATTCCTTGGCACACACCCAACGAAGTGCACAACATATTACTACTGGGCAGGGCCGCATGTAGCCAGCCCCACTAGGGTGGGCTGAAAGAATGACAGCTGTCAAAGCTATCATTTAGCTGGTTATCCCCTGGAACTTCCAAAGGGAGTCACATTTTGGGAATGGCTGTCATAAAGGAGGTCAAATGCATCAAACAATGTCTGTACGTATTGTATGTTTTGCATACAAGGGTACCTTGGTTTTCAACCAGTGGTCTGGGGAATCCCCAGACCACTGGTTGAAACTCTCTGAAGGACCACTGGTGATCCCCAGTGGGGATCACCAGTGGTCCTTGAGAGAGTTTCAGTTAAATATGGAAAGTTGGTTAACCAGATGTAACTCTTTGAGAGCATAAAAATGAAACCAAATGGACCCATGCGGGTCCATTTGGTTTCATTTTTACACTCTCAAGAGTTAAAATAATCATCTGAACTAGCCCAAGTCTACACTACTGATCTACACAAGTCTACACAACTGATCTGTATGTTTGACTGTTTTGCTTCTCTAAATCCAGTCTGAATTGTGGACAAAAGCAAAACAAATCTTTAGTTTTGGAGTCTGTGGGGCAAAAAATGTCATCAAATAGTGGTCCTCTGTTGCTCAAATAATGAATAAATAGAGGTCGCTGGGATCAAAAAGGTTGGTCTAAAGGGGCTTCCAGACGGCAACGATAAACGCCGGCGTTATCGCCGGGCGAGTTTCTTTGCCGACATAAAGAAAATCGCGCCGTCGATAAAAGCCAAGCGTTTTATGTCGGGAGGGGAGGGGAGGGGGGCTGGCTCCGGTCAAGCAGGCTACCTGTTCATGACCACGCTGAATTTACAATTCATTTACAATGAATTAATGACTCACCTATAATGATGGCTAGAGGTTGATATTTGAACGTAGACTATAATTATTCCAAGGTGTGTAGGCTAAAATAAGATGGGCAGCATCCAGCACGGTTTAAATATGTTGTATAATAAACTCTGCAGGCTAAAAGCATGTAACCAACATCAACATGCTTCACTTTGTCATATAGCGTGGCCGTGACAAACTCACAACACGTCGGGCAAAAATGCGTTGTAAACATTAGAACGTTAGAGCAGAAAATTTGCCACAACTCACGGCATGGCTCGGCACAGCCGGATCTAGAGGTGGCATGGGTGGGCAGGGGTTTAGCTTTGGGGTCTGTGGGGCTAAAATATCCTCAAATGGTGTTCCGTGACTCAAAAGCCGAATAAATAGTGGGCCCTGGTATCAAAAATGTTCAAAAGCACTGCTCCTTATGAAAAACTTTAGAGTTGCCCACCCTGCCATTCTTCCAGCCCACCCTAGTAGGGCTGGCTATATCCGGCCCTGGCTCGGCTCATAGGCTCGGCTGCGCCAAATGATTAGGGAATCCACTCCTTCCTGGAACAGAAACGGCACCGTGCAGGACTACTGGTAGAGGGTCCTCACTCCTATTTATGTTGTTTGTTTGCTATAAATCGCCAAGCGTTTTACAAAAAGTTCACTGGAATTGAACTTTTTAAAACTCGCGTGCGCGTGCTCGTTTCGTGCATGCGCGCGCGGCAAAAATCAGTGACGCCGAGCGGAAAACGACCGACGATAAACGCTCTCTTGAACGCGGGTCGATTTTTGAACTTTTGTGCTAAAAAAACGCCAGCCCCATTGAGAATGAATTAGAGTGGGCGATTTATTCCTCGCCGTCTGTAAGCCCCTGGTATCAAAAAGGTTGGTCTTACTCTTACTTTTATCTTGAAATGAATTTAATATTACGCAGACTTTAGTTCAGCCTTTAGTCTCGGCCCTCCACAATATTTGATGTATTTCATTTGGCTCTTTTGGAAAAAGATTTGCCCACCCCTGGTCTATGACATAATTTGAATTATGTCGATGCACTTTTAAATGTGTCCATGCTGTATCAGCTGCAGCCTACACAGTGCAGGATTCTAGTGTTCAGTCATCACACAACGCACGTTTGGGTGGGCCCAAACATGCGTCTCTGCCCGTACCCCTCTGCCCTTCTCCTGCCCCCACCCAGAGTTGGTCCTGCTACCGAGGGAGTATGCAGGGATTTTACATGCCATCTAAAGCTCTAAACAGCAATGGCTCAATGCATTGCTTTTCTTACAGCCCCTTGCTGGTAGGCTTAAACACTCGCCATACTGCATAATTAACCACAATCTATATTATTCAAACTTGCTAATAAGGAAAGGTTGGAAATCAATACCTTGACTCTTCAGTGCAATCAGTCGCTCATCAGGGCAAAACAACGTGTTAGTATCCTCGGGAAAAATACTGTATATACATCATTTATGAAGGCTATAATCAATCAAACAGATTTACCACCGCACATTTCCTTAACGAAAAATGCAGTCTCCTACAGTATTTATGTGTTCATGGGGTGGGGTAAAGTTTGAACCGCTTGAGCCTCCAATTGCCACATGGTATGCAGATGAAAACAATATGATTCCCATGCATGTCACATTTGAATACTTTGGAGGCTCCAGAAACACTGTCAACTCTATAGAGGGTATTCACATGTATAAAGCGAATGGGAAATCGTGTGTCAAAGTGACTTGGCAAAGCGAGTTTATTTTAATGTTGTTTAATGCAGTCAGAGGGGACTGTTGGGTACAATGATGATGTCATGCGCATAACCTCTATTAAGTTAGGCGTTGTGCTTTCTTTTTGAAGTGGTGCTCCCACCTCTTCCAATAAGCACTCAACTGCATGCCGTCATGTCGTTTGGTTAAGGTTAGGGAGGGGTAAGGGTTTGGGTTGCCTCATAAAACATTAAAGAATGCACCGGCACCTCTTCAGCAGCTACCACTACCGGTAAATACACTCGCTCTCTCTCTTTTCTTCTCTAAAATCACTTTGGACTTGTATAATCTAGTCTAGAGCTGGGCGTCCCGTTGTCGTCTTTTTCAGCCTTTCTATGCTGATATGGCATTTCTGAGCTATGACTAAGACCTCTCTCGTCGTAGCTCATCAAAAAAGGATTCCTCTGTAATTCTGACATGTTTTATTAAGTGCTTCAATTAGCTCAACACGTCCCGCTAGCTCTAGTGACATATTAAGCTTGGTATCACCCAGCACTGCAGAATGTTGTTAGAAGCCCAGTGAAAGCTAAGTCAGTTTGGGAAAGTACAGTGTAGACGGGCCGCTTGTCTCCACAAACCACTTCTCATATCAGCAATATCCAAGGACACAGAGCACCAGGGGCAGATCTAGGGGGGTGGGGGGGCAATGCCCCCCAAAATGCCCAGACCGCCCCCCCAAACATGATGGCATTCAAAACAAACCAAGATATTTCAAATTAAAGTGCCTATATTTAAAATGATGTGAAACACTACTACTGCTGCTAACTAACTAGAATGGTAGAACCAACAGCATTTCATCATTGAAAACAGAAAACTCTCTCTTGAGTCAGACCTTTAGCTTTATGCATGCTGCGTGTCTGTTGCAACTTCAACAACAACGATGAAGCTGCACGCATACCATTTTCTCCTGCCCAATTGGCAAATGTTACATCCGCCCCTGGAGAGCACTGCAGCTAGTGAGTGTCCATCACACAGCAGGCGTATTGCCTGAATGTCCATGTCTGACCTCTGTATAGCCTATGTCTTGCTTAACTTTCAGCCATTTGTGGTAAATGTACGAGCCTGACATAAAGACACGTGTAGCTGCTGGGGTGAAAAAGTGGAAACCTTACTCCTCCGGAACTGACTTGACAGGATCAAGTAGAAAATCAGTCAATGTGTGTTACATACCGTAGAATAAGGTAATATGCCCAAGAGTCTATATGCTTTTACAATGATTTTTTTGTGTAGTTATCAGGGAAGAAAAACAAGAATGCACGCAAGCACACCCGTACACGCGCTCGCTCATCCCCCCTACACACATGCACGCTCATTTGTTTTTACCATTTTTTTTTTTAAATCTGAAAAGGGTTTGAGGTGGATCATCAGATGGCAGGCGGAATGTTAATTCCCAGTTATAGCTGTCTCTTAGCAAACCTAGAATCATTCAAAGAGGACCATCTCTCAATGCATAACGCAAGCCACTGTTTGGCAGTGAAGCGAATAATTGATTGATTTATTGATTGTTTGTACACCTGCACATGAGGGGCAGCATTGGTGGCTTTTCCCACATGAAAACCTATGAAAAATGTCAAAGGGTGATCTGCATACTACAAATGTAATTTAGAGAGAGAGAGAGAGAGAGAGAGAGAGAGAGAGAGAGAGAGAGAGAGAGAGAGAGAGAGAGAGAGAGAGAGAGAGAGAGAGAGAGAGAGAGAGAGAGAGAGAGAGAGAGAGAGAGAGAGAGAGAGAGAGAGAGAGAGAGCACACTCACTCATTTATGAGGGCCTTGGCAGCAAAAACATCATGTTCAGCACATATTTCAGTCTCTGAAGGCCACGTGTGTTTTGAGGGCATGTGTTCTCAGTAGCAGGCCTAACTTCATCCAGTGGGAGTGTGTAATGCTATCACAGCCATACCCGTTGATTTTTTTTTTCCAGCTGTCCACGTGCCTAAAGATGCCAAGACAACCTCTCAATGATGAAACACACGAGGAAAGTGATGGTATAGGGAAAAAAAGAACAGACAGAACAGGAATTAAAGAAAACAGGGTTTAAAAGGAGAATTCGTCTATTCCATGCTGAGCACTCCTCGACTCCAACCGTGCACGGTGGGTGCATCTGAAAAGCTTATTTAGATTGCTAGGCAATTTATTCTTTTCTGTAATTTCTGTAGTAGTCACTCTGTGGCTTCCAGCCTTGAGCAGAGTGGTATTCAAGCACCTCCTATCTGCTTAAAGATAGTTTTAATTTATTTGTTTTGAAAGCGCAGTCCGGAATCCTCCATACGGAACATCTCACTCAGAGTCAATACCTACTTTTCAGCTGTCATGATACAGTACATTATGCCATTTCTACCTATGATGATGAATATACTTGCACATTAGCAAGGATTAATAAGTGGTCTTATATCAATGACACATAAATACACAGAAGGTACATACATGTACAATTGGTATAGAATGTTGCAAACAACAGACTTTGGTATACAGGTAACTGACTTAGCTAAGGACTGAAACCTGACTCGGACGGACACTCTTAACAACAACCTTCAGATATATGAGCTGATAGAATCACATCATGCGTCTAAAGTAGACTAATCTATACATATGGATGCATTTCATGTATTGATTATTGGTGAAAGCCTGTGATTTAAAAAGGAAGAACTGTCTCCATTTGGCTGCTTTTGAACACTCAAGTATTTGCTGTGCAGTCTTTCTTCAGTATACTCTGTTGAGGAGGAACGGATCAAATTGTTAGTGTGAACGTAACCAGTCCTGTGGCACATGGATGGATTGGCCACATGGAACGACACCGTAACGCGCAACAAGGATTAAACAGGACAGACAGGCTTAATGGGCTATTTAGAGTAATATATTGTGTTACGACTTCAAGATCAACTTGATGAATACTGGTATTAGGGATAAACCAAACTCAAGCGTTTGGCTTACAAAATAAATGATCTGGAAGCTAGTCACACAATACACGGGGTAGTATAGCAAGGTGATTCAAAAGCTCTAATAGCAGCTCAGGGAACGGAGCGCAATGCCCTAGGAGGGGCTGGGGGTTGGAATGGATTTTGACAACACACTTTAGAAAGAATGGCGAAATAAAGAGAAAAAAAAAGAATACTCATATGCTTCAATGACCTCTCTTGAAGTTATAAATGTCCCTCCATAAAAGATTGATGCTGCCATTCTGAATAGCATCAGTCTAATGTATTTTTAGTCCAGGCTGGTTGGTAAATGTTTCATGTATAAAAGGGCCCAGTCTGAAGTGGCATCTGTCTAAGCAGCGTTAATCGCTTGCTGGCCCCAGAATGCTGCAGCCGGCGACGTGGTCAGTCCCCCACTGAGTCAGCTTGGCATGGCACAGTCCTGTTTCCTCCTAGATAATGATCACTGGGTATTTGTTATCGTTATATAACTAACACACTTGTCTTCTTCCAAAAAAAAACTGTACTGTCACCGGTCACTTGCAACCCCAATCCCCACTCTCTCTGACAGTCTCATCAAAGTACCTGTCTGTTGTATGAGTAAATGCTGGTCTAGTTCAGGCATGACCTGTAAAATATATATTTTACACGTGTGGATTTCATATCATTGCTGTTGG
The DNA here is from genome assembly GCA_039105355.1 of Benthosema pterotum. NCBI lineage: Eukaryota > Metazoa > Chordata > Actinopteri > Myctophiformes > Myctophidae > Benthosema > Benthosema pterotum. The sequence goes on along the minus strand of CM076983.1, from coordinate 21,208,114 downwards.
GAGGAAACCTCCCAATTGTATTTAGATTTTTATAAAATAAGAGTTTTCTTAATTTCCTGAAAAAATGTATGTTTTCCATTTCCTGGAGTTAGGTGGTTTCGTCCTGACAGCAGAGATATTTTCTCTGCTGTCGTTGATATACAGTCACACTTATTGACTGTCAATTTAAATGAAACAATTCAATATTAATTCTCTTGTTTATTTATTTTTTTCTTTTGGTTAATGTCTGTTTGAAGCTTATGCATGCAAATCTTGGTAGCTTCCGGCGCTCTCCAAAGCATTCATTAGCGGTGTCTTTATTATAGGCCTATACTCGCACAGCACTTGCTGGATCCAGGTTTGATGCAGGGCACATATGCTCCGCTGGTCTGTGATGTGACAGGCTGCACCTTGAATCATGCATTAGTCAGTGACTACAACTCCTTCATCTATGACATGACATGATCAAGGTTATGTAAAGTATTAAAGGTCAGGTACAGTCAGGTTTTATAGGCACTGGAAGGCCGGGTGTTGTAAATCTACTATACGATAATACCAATAAACATCCTTAAAATGATGGTGACGTGTTCAATAATTAAATTAGGAAGAGACATGTTCTCTTGTCAGTAATTCCTATGCATACTATACATTTTACTGAGTTATCTAAAGAGCGCAGAATGCATTGCAAAGACAATTATAGTGACGGCCTGTCAACACCTGACAGTCTCGCTGTCAAAAATGAAAAACAGAAAATGCACCAAATTCCTGGCACTGCAACTTTCAACTTGAGGCTTAACTCACATTAATCTCAATCACAATTGTGAACTCAGTCCACTGTTAAAATAATACAGTTTTTATTTATTTGTTCCATTTTCTTCGCCTCATTTTTTTAGGAGCTGCTCTGAGCTAATCTTTTCAGTAGAAACCTCCTCCTAGCCATCCATCACTAACACTCAATCATTGCCACTGCCACGCTTCTTAAACTAAACATAAACAACTTACTTTCTACAGAATCACGGACCACAGATTGCTTTCATAAACCAAGGGAAAGTGACACAAGTATGCATTTTAGAGTGTGTGACATTGTGATTTGCCACTGCTCTGTGTGGGAATATGCTGCAATGCATGATTTTAGGAATGCATTTGAGAAACGTTTCAGGACATGTGAGGTCCCTCTGTATTGGCTGAAACCTGCTCATTAGAGCAAGCAACAGTCCCAGTGCCCCATCGTGTGACATCAAGTGCAAGTCTGTCTGAAACCAGATGGATTAATTACCTGGTCTCATGTGGAAAACATTCTTCCAAAAGGACACAAGTCCATTCCTTGTGTTGTTGGTAGTGTTAATCGACACATATTTGCAATGTCGACGTGTCGCGGCCCATTGTCGAAAATCAATCGATTTTTTTATTTATTTTTTTTAGCCCGCGGCGCCGGCGGGACCCAACGCAAAATGTTGCAGCACGGGCGGCATGAAAATGCCAGCAGGAGGGAGAGGTGCAAGATAAAATAAGCGGGACCGCGAAATCGAGCAATATATAATACCAAAATATTCATATCTGAGGAGAACATTCCATACTGCGCTCCACAATGATCAGGCATGTTCTCAAAGCAAAGCGCATGGCAGAGCAGTGCCAGTGCGCAGAGCGCACCACGCAACAGACAGATACGCACCCGCACCTGGCATTCCACATTCATTAGTAGCCTAATCGACTTGATAGAGGAGTTTTCCTCTTTCCTTGCGACGGATTCCCTGCATCTGCTGTTAGACATGGCCAAACAACGTGAAACAGAACACTGGACAAGATAAGTACAAATAATATAGGCTTGTTGTATTAACCACCAGCAGCACGCGTCTCTCTCTCTCTCTCTCTCTCTCTCTCTCTCTCTCTCTCTCTCTCTCTCTCTCTCTCTCTCTCTCTCTCTCGCTCTCCCCCCATGTGAGACCTCGGTCTTGTGCAGGAGAGATAGCTTTCTCCCATACGTAACGCTCCATTTCGGCCTCGACAGAGGCGCCTGCTCGGCAAAATAAAAGTCAATCATTGCGGCGGGTGCAGGCAGGAGCCCGACTCGCCGGGACAGAACGCAGGGGGAATGAGGAAGACGCATTTTGGCGAGTGCAGACGAGGGCCGCTGCCGCCGCCTCCTTCTCCTACTCGGGGGAAAGCCGGACGGAGGAGGAGGACGACGGCGCGGCGGCACAGACGCGCGCAGCACAGACATGGTCTCACTACAGTGACTGATAGTAGCCAAATACCCGAAATAAGCAATTCTCTTCCCTTGAAAACAGTAACGTTGTGACGTTTTTGAACAAGAAATTGCAAAGAATACAAAATAAAAATCATTAATATAAAAAAAGAAAAAAGAGGCGATTTTCGACTCGTACTTTTTTGTGTCGACGTCAGCACGTGTCGACAATCGTGTCGGTTTCCGACTTTTTTTCACATCCCTAGTGGTGTTGGTATTGTGAAACAGACACAATTTGTCTTTATTTACCTTATAGAAGTGTCTTTATTCACCAACCAACTTGCAACAAGGAGCAGAGCTGTTAACTCTTGTGGAAATTAACGAAGCTCACGGGTATATTCCGTATTTGCAAACAGATATTTCAGTGTAGAGTTCAGAACGTAATTGCACATTTTACAAAAATAGTGCTTATTAGTATGTGTTCATGCACTGATATTGACTTCCAATCCCAACCGCTGAGGTGTAGCAGGTATGGTGTAAGTCTCCTCATTGGCTGCATGGCAGCAAATCAGCTCTGGGGCCTCTGTACTAGGCCGAAAGCCTATACCACCAGGCCTGGGCCTGGGCTTACCAAATAATTACGCAGAATAATTAAAATCTGCAATTCAAAAGGTTCAGAAATCACCTGACCCCCCAATTAAAAATGTTACTATACTCCCCGGCTTTGTTCATCATGAGTTGAAGCTCTTGATGACTGGTTTTAATTATTATGAATAATTATTTGGTAGGCCCAGGCCCAGGCCTGGTGGTATAGGCTTTTGGCCTAGCCCAAGGCCGCAGACCTGATTTGCTGCCATGCAGCCAATGAGCACGGACCCACACCTGATTTGCTGCCATGCAGCCAATGAGAGGACTTACACCATACCTGGCTACACCAAGGCGATTGAGAATTGCACCCATTGACTTCCAATCCCAACACCCAACGCTGACCGTCAGCCGTGCACAGCAGCACCATAGCTCTGGTAGTGTGCAGTCTGTGTCTATCACAGAGCTGCACTAATCAGTGGTGGTAGATAGTAGGAACAACTAACAGCGATTAGACAGCAGGGGTGCAGCTTTTAATAAGTGCTGTGAGGGGCATTCTGATCACCTGCATTACGGGGCATTTTAAGGCAATGTTGCTTGTTTGGGCGACCCCCAATTTGGCCGCGGACCCCCATCCGATGTTTTATCGGACGGCAATATATGTTGTCATTCATCCTTGTCAATTTCCCCAATTTGATTAATAGGATGTTTTATGTGGGAACCTAATACACAGTATGTTCATTTCCAGCGGGACCGGCGTTTTGTGCTCAGAAAATGGCGTGCGATAAAGAGAGTGTGTGACGCTGGGTGTTATTGTGCGGCGTCCAGTGTTGTTTATTGCGCACGTGCTCGTTTCGTGCACACATTGGCGATTTATTTTAGTCCTCAATCCTGTGAGCTTTTTTTTTTCTCGCTCCACGATTCTCGTCTGTCAGCACTGAGTGGCACGGTGGAATCGCCGCTATAATGTGTGCATTTCAGAATCACCGTCTGTAATGCCCTTAAGAGAGTGCTAATGAAAACACATGAAACCGTTTCCATTTGTACACTCTCAGAGTGCAGTCCAATATAAGTCGCTCTGGATTAAGATTGCCGTTAAATGCCTGTATACATTGTAATTTGTACAGTAAACTTTCAGAGTTGCAAACCCTCTATTTGGGCCAGAGTTACAAATCCTCAATTTGGGCCCTACGTGGGTCCCTCTCACCTGACGTTGAGAAACAAGCCTCTAATATATTGAATTCCACGGGGAAGAACGTCAGTGACGCCACTCTGCTTCCTCCAGGACAACAGCCCCTGTATTGCCCCCGTATAAAAACAAGGCGCTGCTGTGAGTGACCCCGCCCGTCCACTCACACAGCCTCCTCCGTCTCCTGCCATCTGGGAGAGGATACCAGAGCCTTGGTGCCTCCTCCACCAGACGAAAAGAGTAACAGCTTCATCCATCAGACTGTCAGGATGCTGAACTCTCTCCCCCCTCAGCCTCTAGAAAGTCCAGAGCAGACCGTAACTCACTCATCTCACCCACCTGCACGTCAACAGCAAAAGCACATGCACGCATGTGCAAGAGTGCACATTGTGTTTGTGCACACATGCACGCATGCATGCACATTATGTCATGTGGCGGTCAAGTCTATGGACTTTTCCAGCGGCTGTTTAGGGCACTTAAAACAAACATGGAGTGCAGTGTTTATACATGTATGAAGAAGTGAGGTGCATCCCATATAAATAAAGTGTCCAAAACAACATCCTTTCATCTCAGTCCTCATGATAGGATGTTTTAAGCGTCTTGCTGGTTAAGTAGGTTACTAATGATGCATCTTTTAAAATATGTGCTTGTATGTCAGGTTGGTGCATGTTGGTTGGATTACTGCAACACATTTTGTGAAAGTCTTCCTAAAGGTCCATTGAAAGTGTACAGCTGGGCTACTGCTAACAAAAACAAAAAAGACAACACATCACTCTGTCTTAGTGAGACTACATTAGGTCCTTGTCTTTGAGAAGCAAACTCCTTCTATTCTTGTCTCTTAGCTCTGAGTAACAACAGGTTAGGGCCTGGCCACTTCACAGAGGTGCTTGCCTACGTGCATGGCGTGCATGTGATATATTTGGACCCAGGACGTATCCCATTCACGTCCATAATAAAGGCACCTTACACTGTGCAAATGTTACTGTATTGTTTTTTATTGTCTTTGCCACAATGCTGGGGAATGGAAACCCAATAATTCTACCCTCTTATACATAAATATAGGAATGTGACAATAATAATCTTTTATCTTGACTATAAGCTCTCTGGGGTCAAGGACCCACTATCTGTGGATCGGTGCACAGCGCACATCTCGGAGAAAAACAATGAGAGATAAGGCAGAGGACCCTTATGAAGAAGGACAATAATGTATTCTCCATGAGTTTCCCTTGCAAAGCGTGTTCATCATTCCAGTCTCTCTCTCTTTCTCGCTCTCTCCCCTCCTGCGTCCCTCCCTCCCGCTCCCTACCGCTTGTGCTCATACAGAGCAGTGAATGCACGGAAATCCAAATCTCGTTTAAGTGTTCGACTCCCTCGTTGCCACCCAGCAACAGCACGCACACACACACACGTGCGCGCAAGCTGCTTGTTCGGTCAGCATACCCTCTCATCTCTTGGGTGAGATGTCGGTGCTCATTTCGAGGCGTGCGCTTCTTCACTCCCCTGGCAGCCAGGTTAGTCAAATAGTGCAGTCATGAAACTGAATGCATTAGTTTCTTATTTCCCTTCTTCCTTCTCCTAGATTTCTGTCAGTCAATTTTCCACTGTACATAAATATGGATCTGTATATAAAATGTGTGATTTGCCTCTCAGAATTGACTGCACTCTCCAGTCCCAATTGCCCATACTTTATTTCATATTTCCCCTCAAGGTTTTGAAAGTAGTTCTGGGGGAAAGAAAGTGTCAGTAATGCCCTTGTTGGACCACAGATATGAATTTAATCCTGCATTCCGTTGCCTCCTCTTATTGCAGAACGGCATGCAAGGGCTTGTGCATGTATTGCAGGGCTATCCTGCAATAACACAGCACAATATTATTTCAAAATGCACTGTATGAAAGAGTGGATTAAAATAAGGATACTATAAAAAACAGGTTCAACTGTAATACTGTGGATCTTGAGCACAAATCTTTGTATTTCTTTCAGCATTATTTTTTGTTTTTTGGAAGCCCCTTATACTTTCTTGCATGCCAGTGTTGTGCAAAAGTAGTGGAATTAGCCATTGTGCATAACATCCAGTCCTTTGTGTGAGACAAATCAAAGGACTCATCAGGCGGTCATCAGGAAGCCATTAATCGAGCTCCATGGCACCCTGTTGATACACTCTGGTGTTTCCTGTCACGACCTGACAATTGCGCAGGAGCGAGATGGATTCTGACAAGTGTTAAAGACTATAAATGAGTTTTTTGCTTTGCAAAAAAAGAAAAAGTTGTACGTATATATACTCACAGTTGTCGTTGTTTCCCTCTTCTGTAATATCAAACCCAGGGTTATTTTATGAATGAACTAAAAAGTTTGAGTAATGCTTGCCCAACCCCATCCTTTGTCATACTGTTTTGCGGTACGTTAGTTAATTCACATTTCCTTAATGTACAAGTAGATGGGGTCAAATCATTTCTATATCGACACGCACGTGCACGTCCACACACACACACACACGCCCACATTCATATGTGTGTGTGTGTGTGTGTGTGTGCGTGTGCGTGTGCGTGTGTGTGTGTGTGTGTGTGTAATCTTGTATTAATTAATTTTCTCTTTATCTTGCTACACACCCTATTTCACCTTTTCCACACGACACATCCAACAGTCCATGGGAGCTCACTACAGACCTGGAAAGGCCAGACTTTTGCTATATATTATGTGTCACAACAGAGGAATGTTGGCAGTGTTAGCTGGGTGAAGTCTGAACATTAGTTGCTCGTGTGATCAATTATTAACGTTCTCACATGCTACATTAGGTCTGAATTAAATATGAGTTGTTAGGGCAATCAGCATTAGACCGTTAGGAGCTTGTGGAACAGCAGCACTGTGTGTGTGTGTGTGTGTGTGTGCGTGCGTGTGTGCGTGTGCGTGTGTGTGGGTGTGGGTGTGTGTGTAATGGCACGTTTGCCTTGAGTGTGTGCGTGTGAATTACATGTGAATGTAATTTTGTTAATGCATCTGCAGAGTACAGTTTCGACAGTGTAGGACCTACCATCCCACTTTATGCCATGTATCCTATCCCCCTTCCATTACGACCCACATGTCAACAGAGAGGGGAACTTTATACGTCCCAACAACAAAAGAAGGTGCTCTGGGGACATGCCTTTCCTGTCGCAGCCCCTAAACTGTGGAACATCCTTCCCCTCGCCTTTTTATATTGACATGCCTTTGAATTTAGGTTGATAGGAAATGTTTACCTTTATACTAGGGGTGTGGCTCGATTAATTTGAAGCATTGAAATTTGATCCAAGAGCATTTTTGGTCACTTTAAACAGGTACTGTGTCCACTGTGGCATGTTATGTTGAGGCTGTGAGCACATTGGGAGTGCAAAAGCGCTCCCAATCTACAGGACATGTGTGCAGGTTGTGTTTTGTGCTAGGGAGCTTGCAGGAAGCCACTTGCCCTAGCGCAAAATATAAGCTGCACACAAGCGTGAAGTCCCATTCTTTTTTTTGTGAAACACACTAAAAATGTCTGTGATCAAACGCATATTCAAAGTGATTTTCCAACAGGAAAAACTTTCAAAATTATGTTTGAAAGTTTCAAACATAAGTGTTTGAAACGTGTTTGTGTTTCACACTTTAAAAATTTTTTTTCTCCACCCTAAAACATGATCAGTGTTTGAAACAAAAAAACACAACCTGAAAGAAAATAATAATAATAATAATAAATAAAAATAATAATCACACCATAGCATGTCCCCTTATGGGCTCCAGCACTTTGGTACAATGACAGTGTTTTAAATGCGCATTTTCTGTCTATTTAGTCTGTATGTTATCTGTTCTGTTCACCTGTATTGTTACACTAAACTGAAAACTAAAATAGACAAATAAATAAATAAATGTCCCATAATACAGCCGTTCTCATCCACCAATCCTCTGATGCTCATCTGCCAAAGGGTGATGTTATTATATGTTGTTGTTATATCATTTCCACACTAAGAAGTGTGCTTCAAATTGCCATTAGAGGACATCTTACATTGCATGAGCTTGCTCGGTATTTGGTCTGTTTTGCTTCATAACCTCAAATATGAGGGCACAGAGACTGCAGTGAAACTGCATCAACCCTAGCGTATTCAGCATACAACATTTGATGAAAATAGCCGATCTACAAGCTCATGACACATCATGTTGCAATGTGTCCTGAGATCATAGATCATTAATTTTTAAGAGATTTGGTGTAGGTAGGGATAATGATGAACTTTGAAGTAATCCTATTGAATTAAACACATCAAGGAAGAAATTGAATCTTTAACTTTTAACACTTTAAACGAAGGTCCTTGTTATAAGCGCTTATAAGCGCTTATTAACAGCTTATAAGACATGTTATAAGCACTTATAAGCGCTTATAAGACATTTGTAAGACATGAATTAACTGTTTATAAGTAGGTTACAAGACACTTATGTACCTTGTTATAAGTGCTTATTAACATTTATAAGACATTTATAAGCTATGTGTTACCTGTTATAAGGTCGTTACAAGATACTTATTAATAGTTTATAAATATTTATGGGGAATGTTAATAAACACATCATTAACTGTTAATAAGACACGTAAAACTGCTAACAAATTATTTATAAGACACTTGTTAACGTTATTATTTGCTTATAAGAATTTAACAAACACATTTATGAGCTGTTAATAGGAAATTTAGAAGGCACTTATTAAACCTTATTAATATGTTTATAAAACACTTAATAACCGTATTATTTGTTTATATGCATTTATAAATCATTTTACATACCTCCCCCATTAGGCTCCTTGTTATAAGGGTAGATTGCTAGGATATTTATAAGACTTAGGGAGACATTTATAAAACCTGCATTAAATGTTATAAACTAATTATAAGACACTTACTAACCGTTTGTGCACATTTATAAGGAATGTACTATACACATTTAATAACTATTATTAATATATTTATAAGACATTAACAAAACACCTTTCTTGTTTATATAACATTTATGGTACGCTTTATGAAACCAAAGGTGCTTGTTCCAACTTCGTTCAAAGTGAAAACAGGAGGGTGAAGAGAATTTATAAACTTTTCATCATGTGTTTATTAAGAACTCAAAATTGTTTACAAACATGGACAGGCGGTTAACAATGCATTTATAAACACGTTGATAGGCATTTTGAAGGCACTTCGTTTAAAGTGGGGACCGCATTTATAAGCCGTTAATAGCGCGTTTATTAACAGCCAACATTGCTTTACAAGCAGGAACAGATGCTTATTAATGCATTTATAAGCACTTAATAGGCATTTTTGAAGGCACTTCGTTTAAAGTGGGGACCGCATTTATAAGCCGTTAATAGTGCGTTTATTAACAGCCAACATTGCTTTACAAGCAGGAACAGATGCTTATTAATGCATTTATAAGCACTTAATAGGCATTTTTGAAGGCACTTCCTTTAAAGTGGGGACCGCATTTATAAGTCGTTAATAGCATGCTATTAACAGCCAACAATGCTTTACAAGCAGGAACAGATGCTTATTTATGCATTTATAAGCACTTAATAGGCATTTTTGAAGGCACTTCGTTTAAAGTGGGGACCGCATTTATAAGTCGTTCATAGCATGTCTATTAACAGCCAACATTGCTTTACAAGCAGGAACAGATGCTTATTAATGCATTTATAAGCACTTAATAGGCATTTTTGAAGGCACTTCGTTTAAAGTGGGGACCGCATTTATAAGTCGTTCATAGCATTTCTATTAACAGCCAACATTGCTTTACAAGCAGGAACAGATGCTTATTAATGCATTTATAAACACGTTGATAGGCATTTTTGAAGGCACTTCGTTTAAAGTGGGGACCGCATTTATAAGTCGTTCATAGCATTTCTATTAACAGCCAACATTGCTTTACAAGCAGGAACAGATGCTTATTAATGCATTTATAAACACGTTGATAGGCATTTTTGAAGGCACTTCGTTTAAAGTGGGGACCGCATTTATAAGTCGTTCATAGCATGTCTATTAACAGCCAACATTGCTTTACAAGCAGGAACAGATGCTTATTAATGCATTTATAAGCACTTAATAGGCATTTTTGAAGGCACTTCGTTTAAAGTGGGGACCGCATTTATAAGTCGTTCATAGCATGTCTATTAACAGCCAACATTGCTTTACAAGCAGGAACAGATGCTTATTAATGCATTTATAAGCACTTAATAGGCATTTTTGAAGGCACTTCGTTTAAAGTGGGGACCGCATTTATAAGTCGTTCATAGCATGTCTATTAACAGCCAACATTGCTTTACAAGCAGGAACAGATGCTTATTAATGCATTTATAAGCACTTAATAGGCATTTTTGGAGGCACTTTGTTTAAAGTGGGAACCACATGGTAAGTCATTTATAAGCTGTTAATCGTGTGTCTATTACCAACCAACATTGCTTTACAAGCAGGACCAGATGCTTATTAATGCATTTATAAGCACTTAATAGGCATTTTTGGAGGCACTTCGTTTAAAGTGGGGGCAGCATGGTAATTCATTTATAAGTCGTTAATAATGTATTTATTAACTACAAAACAGTGACTTGTAAAAATGGTCAACGTTAGGGGGTAGTCAATGGGTGGCATTTACAGTGTTCCCACTGAAATACAATTGATATGGCAAGGTTTAAGTAGGAATGATTTTTCTTGAGAAATCCTTTGTACACTTTCTTCTCCATCCATTTTATGAGGTTGAAGAGCTTGAGGACAGTGCCGGAGGAGTGCAGGAACTTCAGAAGGTTGACTTGACAGAGGGCGCAGACTAATTTCTTTTACTGGTGTGAAGGTGCTGTATGAAACAAAATACAATACAGACAGATTAGAGGATGGGTTAAAGTCTATGGTCATTTTAGACTTGTTTTTTCACAAAGGAGGGTAGAGTTCACTGTTCAGAAGGCAATGTTCCATTTTCACAATTATTGTTTCAATTGTCATGTTTAAATTAAATGACATGGCTCAACAAAAAAAAAACTTGTTTAAGTGAAAAATAATTCCTTTCTGGCCAAAAAGTGTAGGTATTTGGGTGGTGGGGGGCTCAAAAGTGCTTCCACGAATGAAAGTAGGCTTTGCAAAAACAAACAGCCCACCACTAGCCAACACTACCTTCAGAATATCTGATTGATTATAAGACAATGATGATAGTGAAAGCACCACCACATTATTACATCACTGGATAATTTATGGCAGGGAGTTCAAGCAATGCAAGGTCCCTTGCATTTATATTTCTAGCTCATAATATGCTACTCTAGTGAAACACATCTGCTGGGGGGGGGGGCTCAATGCACAAGTGAAGGTGGATAAATCACTTCTGTGCTGCTAACTTTTATTATTTTCAGCCATAAAAAAGAGAAAGTGCAAGTCAGATTCTACTTGCCCTCAGCTCAAGGTCACTTGCCCCCCAAAAAATATATTGTAAATTTTGCTCTTGAGAACGTAAAAATGAAACCAAATGGACCCTTGCGGGTCCATTTGGTTTAATTTTTACACTCTCAAGAGTTAAAATTCATCATCTTAATTAGCTCAGGTCTACACAACTAGAGAATGTAGAAGAATAATGGTCATTTTGATGTGCATGTTAATTTGCCTGTTTTGTTTCCCAAATCGAGCCTGGAATTGTGGATAGCTAGAAAGCAGGGAAAGACACAGAGGCAGAGTGCAATGACTGCCTTCAAGACAAATTTATCTTGTGTTGTGTTATAGTGCACCAAGTTGCACACTTGCCCGATCGGGCAACCAGGTAGCAGTCTACACTTGCCCCACCATTTTTTTTACTTGCCCCGGGCAAGCGGGCAATTGTTAGTGTCAAGCCCTGTAGATACTTGCCTTTAACTAACATGTTGTGCAGTTTGTTATTTTCTTTCTGTTAGCCCTTGTTCTCTCTCTGGTATGGTTGTCGTTGAAGTGGCTAGATGATTCTGCTGGTCTGGACCGGGGCCTCCACCTGTGTTTGTGCAGAAAAAAATATGGGATTTTACTCTAGGGAAATTTGTATTAACTGTTTTAATCATGAATAATCCAATACACAAAAGATTACCAGCTCTGACTGTAGCCTTTTAGACAGACCTACAATGCCTCTTACACATTACATCTGTACTTTGTATGTACAGGCATACATCAGTCGTACACAAATCCGGTTGCATTACATGCTTGAAAATTTGTGGTCTGTACTCCTTGTGTCACCATCAAATAATTCCAAAGACGTGGGTGTTTGTGTTACCCAGGTCAATTGTTGATGACATTTGTGGTGATCAAAGGAGGTTTTCAAAAAGGAAGTGCAGCTTGCATTATGAGCACCTGTGCTGAAGGGGCTCATAATGACATCTGTGTCACAACTTCCACATGCATCTGAAACTAGAGGACTATATTGCAATCCATGTCTTTGTAAAACATCGCTAAATCGCTGGAGTTTGGAGGCACTTGTTGTGTTGACAGGTCACACTGGTCTGCTGCATTAGGTGCACATTCTAAAACAGGTGGTACACAGGGCAACTAATGATGAACGCTTCCAAACTACAGCATTTAGATAAAGAATCACAAAAGCTTTGCAGATAGGAAGAGGATAATTCAACAGACATGCGCAGTACATTCCAGGAAGTTTGACGCTTGCAAACCATGCATGCCATTGGTCTCTTGGATGGTTTGACTTTCTGATTTGTACTGCGCATGTCTGTTTCCTCCCATGAACCAATGTGGACTCCCCCGTGGGTGCCTTCGCTTCATCAATCCTCCTTGGTTTCAATCAGTGTTGCTATTTAAAAGCCTAGCAGTCTACTAAACAGTAGGCTACTTCGTGGTTCTGTGGCTGTGGGTCCTGAGACCTGAGTCTTGCACTTATGCTTAAGGCTGGTGCCAGGGTGAGTGAGGTGTTTTTGTCTATTTATTTAAACATTTATTTAAACAGCCTAAACGTTGTGATATTCTAAATAACTTTGTGATAATTCAGGTTGATCTTGTGCCAAACAATTGCTGTGGCGAGAGGGTGTTGAAAGTACAGACAACTGAATGCAACTGTATGCAAACAGACAAATGTTGCTTAAGCTTACTTCATGTTTGTTAGTGTAATTAAAGTATTTATTTGTTTTTCCATAAATTGCCACTGCTGCTTTGTTTAACTTGAGTTTCTATATTTGATTTTATTATTGTTGGTATTGAGCTATTTCATATTGTGATCATTAATAGGTTCTGTCTTTTGTTTCTTTCCCCAAATGTGGAGTCCTGTACGTGTAACCAGAGTCGGGGTCCAGATGGTGCAGACAACCTACTAAGGGGTTCACAAATAGGCCTTACTATAGACCACTGTCCACAGGTTTGGTATTGATGTGGCTTCGTGCACCTCTATTCACGGTGACGCTGTTATTATTTTGTGTGCTGTGTGTGTGCTGCCTGTGGTCTTAGATTTTACATGGGGTAAGAGTATCTTTAATTTTAGCCTTAGCCCCCCTCGCATGTAAGGTTGCAACCTACTGGCTCTGTTCCTCTTTAAGCAGTGCTTAAGTGCTAATTGACTTTTAAGGCGGATTTTATATATTGTTTGTTGGTTTTAAGTAACTAATAAATATTGTTAATCTTACATTATGCTGTGTAAATCATAACTTGTGAATAAATATCCTACATTTTGGGGAAACCCACGTCTCGCTCTCATTGTACGAACTTGTGTTTTTGGGGAACCCAATTTAGAGATGATAATTTACTTTCCTTGATATACTCATCATCAAGGTGGCGTAGTCATACATTATATTGCTTAAGTAAATTCCTTGCCCACCCGGTCACATGTATATTAGGTCTTATGACTAGGGCCTGTAACACTTGGAATGGATTCAGCATCATGAAAACTCGCTAGTTAGACATATCAAAGGCTATATAAAGAATGATGATTTTGCATGTTTTGCCTTCTATGGGTTGTGACGTACCCCAACTTTGATGAGTTGATTATCAATATTGTAGTACATGTTATTAGACACCATTAGAAACACATTGGTGAATACATTTCTTGGTTTAGTTCCCAGATTTTCAGAACTTTCCCAAAGTATTGGAATTATTTAATGGCTGAGCACACTCTTAATAGTGACTGTCACTGCAATTATCTCTGGTCCAGACTGCCACTGCTAAAAGAAGTGGACCTCTGGACCAGAGCTGCGCTGTGAATACATTTCTATAGGGAGTAATCTGTGTCTGTGAAGTGTGAATACATGAAACTGTGAAATATATGGATGATCAGACATTCTAGGCTAGGGCTAGCGTTTAGAAGGATATACTATAGATTACTGACCTTTACACTGAGTAAATATTAAAGAATAAATAAATAAAAGGCTTGAGCAGTAGTGTCAAGAGATATGAATGTCTATTCAAATGTATGTTAATGTCCCAGGAGATGGGATTTATTAGTCCCTACATGGAAAACTCTAATGTCCTACTCAATGTAGAGCAGAGCTACAGTAGTTGCCTATTTTAAAACAGGCATATGGGACATGTAGCCACTAGTGTCAGAACAAACAACAGAACAATAAAGTTTATTTGATAACACAATAAGTAATTTATGAAATAAGTAGCCCATGGCTAGGAAATAAGTGTGCGAGTATATAGTAGACCTACCTTGTCCTGGCCATGCATCGCATGATGCTCATGACAGTCGTGTTTCCAGGCTAACCTTGTCCATGCTCGCAGTCTAGCCTCTCCCTTACCCTTCAGCTGTCATCAGCTGAAGGGTAAAAGCGTATATCCAGCTCATGGGAATGACGCTGAGCAGGTCCCTTCAGATAGAAAAAAGCATTTTACAAACATTTTCAATTAGTATCAACACAACAGGACGCGTTGCTTCGGCTCCAGACTCCAGAGCCATTTAGTAGAACAGTTGCGCCATTGAGGGGACAGAAAACAGCCTGGTCACGTGGTTCATGTACTCGCGCGAGCCCACGGATTCAAATGCATTCAGTAACTTCCGGCTGTCACTATACATGTCACTCTCCAACAGAAGTCTATGTAGACGGACTGGCCCCATGAAGTAGACGGAGTTGGCGTAACTCTGCCTGTCTTTTTCCAAGGCTCTGTCCCACTCAAGCATTGCGCACGCGTGAGTGACGTTAGTGTCACGCTAAGCATGCTGGGCATTGCAGTCCTATCGAAGTACAATAAAATGTAACAAGAGAAACCATAGAGAAACGGATCGCGGAGCGTTAGTTATTTCTATCAGTACGTAGGCCTAGCAGTAGAATAATAACGACTTGTTCACGGCGAGGTGTTTGACAACACCGTGTGTGTTTAATACATACAGTAGGTT
Source organism: Benthosema pterotum (assembly GCA_039105355.1). NCBI lineage: Eukaryota > Metazoa > Chordata > Actinopteri > Myctophiformes > Myctophidae > Benthosema > Benthosema pterotum. The sequence goes on along the minus strand of CM076983.1, from coordinate 21,192,862 downwards.
TAAAACGTATGTCCTGATGGGATGATGGGATATAAATAAGGTTGTGGAGCACTGCGGACGTTATGGTCCGCCCTCTAAATGGGCCCTTCGGTATCGTTGTAAATGGTTCCTATTGCAACTGAATCCTTATCGTGACAATGACAAATTGACAATGTTAAAAAGGAAACAAAAATATATATACATTTTCTTTTAGCGTTAGTTTAGTTTAATCTAAACTATAGTTACTATAGTTAATAATGATAATAATAATAATAATAATAATAATAATAATAATAATAATGTATTTATTTTACTCACTGACTATAATAGGACTATTGCCATTTGAGATGATGATGATGATGATGATGATGATGATGATGATGATGATGATGATGATGATGATGATGATGATGATGATGATGATGATGGCCATTATAGGCCTATTGCTATTGTAGTGGATCACAGACTGATTGATTGCCATCCTGCTGTTTAGTGTTCCCCACTAAACTAAAAAGGTTCTCTGTTCCCAAATTACCAGGTTCTATGTTCCCCATTTTCCTCTAAAAATGCAGTGAATATTAATTCTGAATTTAAAATTATTAATATCATCTCAAAACACAGAGAAATTACGATCAGAAAACCTGCCCTTTGAACAAGGGCACCCCTTTCCCCTGGTGGCCATCTGGATGACTAGAACAGTGGTTTTCAACACTTTTATCTCCACCAGGCCAAAGATTGGGGAGAGAATGTTGTTGCACTCTATCTGTGTGTCTATACAGGCTTAAAGATACATCGCATGGATGCAACTGGGACGTATCCTCAGTGATGTATGATATCCCAAGGTCATCTGGGTTTCGGGTCTCGCAACATCATACCCCTCACTCAGGCGACCCAGCCGGGGTTGATCAAGTCCCGACTTACGTCCCAGTAGCTACTCTCGGTCAGTCCACTAGGGAAAGACCCAAGGCCACACAATCCACTGCTCCAGAACTACTCTGCCGCGACTGGGAGAACCATACTCTACATACATACATACATACATACATACATACATACATACATACATACATACATGCATACATGCATACATGCATACATACATACATGCATGCATGCATACATACATAGTGCATTCATTACTAGATAATCTCTAGCAACATTAACACGATGGAAGCCAAACCTTGCACACACACTCCCTAGATGCCAAAGATTAGCCTTCTCGGGGATGGACCTGGTCCAAACCCTCTCCATTCAAAAACACCTCCTTTCAGAAGCCCTACCATTTCAAAACACCACCATCTGAAATATATTTTTTGGAAAGGGGATGCTTAAATACATCACCATTCTTAATTCAAACAATTGAATTTGAGTGAAAAACCATCTTCTTCATCCACAGAGATCCTCTAACGTGGGTTTGTGAAATAAAAATCAAGTTAAATGAAATAAATAAAGCAACTCATATAATGTCATTTGGAATGCTCATCCTCCACTAAAATCTTTGTAGTATAAAGAAATATCCTGTGAACAGCACTGTACATCTCTTACCTGAGAAGGTTTAACAATATCATACAGCCCTAGAATAGTAGCCAGCCTGTGGGTCAGAACCCCCAGGCTGGTCACCCTCTACCATAATGCTGTTGATACAATACTTATCTGTGGAACTGAATCAAACTACTGGTAGTAGCCAAAAATAGTTACTGGAAGTCCCCATATATGTTCCATTGACACAGAAATATTGTTTAATGTAAACCTTTATGATTCTAATGTCAAATATGCTGATGAAATTAAGCCATGATACGCAATTTGATTTATTACTATAATATGTGCCCTTCCCATATAAGGAAAATAACCTAAATTTTACAATTGCTTAAGTAGCAAGTGACATGAGAGGGCATTTTCTTAATGCAGATTCCATTCCAAGCTATTTTGTATACAGAAAACACTCCTTGAGAGGAAATGGCCATAGACATCATCACAATATAATGTTGTCAGCCCATGGCCACCTTGGAATGGATTCAGTAGTTAGTTTCAAATGTCGCTGTTACTTATACAATGATGAAATTTAGGATATGTTTGCCTTAGCCTATCGATGGTCACATTATTCTCTAATGAAAATTACTCCACATGCAACTTTTAGCAACCAAGCTGAATATCAACCATTAGTCATAATATTTCTGTCATGAAAGTTCACATTTATACCCAGTGCCGCATTCATGAAATTTCCCGTTAAACGTGCTTGGTCTGTTCGTGTATCGAGTTTGTTAAAAGTTTACACTCCTATCCTGTGTTCAGAAGTCAGAAGTAGAGAGAAAATATACTGCAATATCTGTCATTGTAATTCCGCTACTCTGGCTTAAATTTATAATTAGCATTTTATCCTGTGCTGAAAATCTGTATTATAGACACTGTTGGGAGGAAACCACCATTTTACAGGTGTGTTGGTCGATTTGTTGTAGCCTATGTAAATGTTTTGGTGGACCCAATTGTAAAAATTTTTTTTTTTTTTTTTTACAACATTTATTCCTGATGGAGGGCATGAATGGGTGCAGATTTCATTAAAACATATGGCAGTGATTGTGATTTTTTAAAATGTACACAAATGCATCTGTTCCAATTGGCCTATATTTTGTGGCTCATAATACAGTTGTTTGACACCACAATCAGCAGTAGGCGTACTGTTTCCATCTCTCTCTCTCTCTCTCTCTCTCTCTCTCTCTCTCTCTCTCTCTCTCTATGTCTCTCTCTATGTCTCTCTCTCTCTCTCTCTCTCTCTCTCTCTCTCTCTCTCTCTCTCTCTCTCTCTCTCTCTCTCTCTCTCTCTCTCTCTCTCTCTCTCTCTCTCTCTCTCTCTCTCTCTCTCTCTCAGAGCCATCTAGTAGAAGTGTTGCGAACATTGAGGGGTCAGAAACTAAGCCCGCCAGCGCTGTTCGTGCAGCCCGAACGAGGGACAATTTTGAGTCCGAAAGCGGGCGGCGCAAAAGAGTTATTTTAAGGCATGCATGCGTAGAACATTGTCAACCGTTTTAAGTAGATCATTAAAGCTGGGCTGTTGCCCGAGTCCACTGCATTTGCATTGCATGGACTTGTTCCTATTGCTGTCCCCATTCTCAATAGAAGTCAATGTAGAATAGGCCTAGCCGCCATTGGACTGGCCCCGTGAAGTGAACGGAGTTGGGGTAACTCTGTCGATACTCTATGGTTATGCGCTTAATTGGCAATCAGTTGTCAAGTCGAAACATGCGGTAGGCTACTAGCCTACTTCAAAAGCGTGAGGGCAGAGTGTCGAGCGACTGCTCTCAACGCTTCTTCAGGTTCTTGTGAAGAACCATGGAACCCATTCATTTATCAGGAGACGATACTGACTCCATGGCCGTCCCCCATACCCAACCGGGCCAACCACTCAAAAATCCAAGGTCCACTCGGGCGAGGCGTGGGAGAGGTGGCGGAACCAAGGCCAAGGACACGGGTAAGTTGGTTAGCATGGTTAGCTCTGTGTGTGTGTGTGTGTGTGTGTGTGTGTGTGTGTGTGTGTGTGTGTGTGTGTGTGTGTGTGTGTGTGTGTGTGTGTGTGTGTGTGTGTGTGTGTGTGTGTGTGTGTGTGTGTGTGTGTGTGGGGTTCATAATTAAACATTTTGAGCTTGTGGATCTGGTGTATTTTCCCCACAATGTTGTACGACGAAGACTAATGCAGGCCTCCCTGACTCAGTTTATCGATACGAGTTAAGCAAACTCCGGTCCATTCATGAGGCAACGGTGGCTCTTTTATTCTCTTACTCTTATTGAGAATGGGGTCAAGTCCTCGACCTGAAGCAAACAGTAATGCAATTAACTAAGGCAACAGCCCAGCTTTATGATCTTGCATTCCTTTATTTTAGATCGTTTTGTACTTGTATGCTAGGTTACAACATGGGCCTACAGAGACTAGTTGTTACTGTACAGTATAAAGTATAAAGTAACTTATGTTCAGTGTTGGGACATGTGCACTACGTAACTTAATATATTACATAATATATTACCAAAGTGTTCCTGTGAAATTATCTTGACAACTGCAGGAGTTGAATAACTATTTTCTATAATTTGTCATCCAATTATTTACTGGCTTCCATGAATTGAAGGAATATTTTAACTACTGTCTTAACTGCTTTAAAATTAAGGTCATATTTAATAAGTAATATATTTACAAGGTAGAGTTATATTCCCAACACTGCTTATGTTGGTGTTACACACATGCCTAAACTAGCTCAGTTTGAGCTTCTTTCAGGCTGCATAAGCGCTCAGTTTATGACCCCTCATTGTCGCAAATCCTTAACTGGATGCCTCACAAATGCATCACATTTTTAACTATGGCATATTGATCCCCCCCATCCCTACAATTTAGGGCGATATGCACACGCCAACAGCAATTATTAGGCTATTGAAAGCTATTCTTAATAGCGCATTATGTTTAATTAAACAACACTAACACGTTTCCTCTGCAGTGCAGTGTTTGGGTCGAGAGTTGTTTTGTTCCCTGTCTGTTTGTTCACTTTGTCTGCTGCACTCAGTGGAAGGAATATTGAATGCACACTGCAGTGACCACTGAGAAAGATTAATGTGTGTTGAATAAGAGTTTATTTGGGGGGGGGTCTAAATGTAGACCTCCGCAGTGACGTCACCGCCCCTGTTCCACGAAAGGATTCCCCATTCATTTTTCTCATAGACTTTTCGAAAATAATTTATATAAAGACTATTACGCCACGGACAAAGCCAACTCGGGTCGTGCCGAATCATGATGGCACACACAAACCTTTGGGACAACCAAATAATTTCTAAGATGAAAAACGAAACACTTGTATCATGCCATTTTGTACTTTCTAATTATAAATTAAAGGGGTTGACACTAAGGTCTCACAGGCACTTGCCCATCGGGCAAGTGAAGTCAGGTTCTACTTGCCCTCAGTTCATGATCACTTGCCCCCCAAAATATATCGTAAATTTGGCATTCAAGTGTACTCTCTACTTGGGTGCTTTAAACCTTTCCTTTCTCAGTTGAAGACTGTTGTTTAAGTCACAATCAGCTACAGTAAATATTCAATTCAATATTGTAAATCAGGGGTTTTCAACAGGTGGTCCTTGAGAGGGTTCCAGGTGTTTCTCATAAGTTGATTAACCAGATGTAACTCTTGAGAACGTAAAAATGAAACCAAATGGACCCGTAAGGGTCCATTTGGTTTCATTTTTACACACAAGAGTTAAAATATTCATCACCTGAATTAGCCATTTTGGAATGTATGTTTTGCTTGTTTTGTTTCCCAAATCCAGCCTGGAATTGTGGAGAAAAGCAAAATAAATCTTTAATTTTGGTGTATATGGCGCTAAAATATCCTCAAATGGTGGTCCGTGGCTCAAATCCTGAATAAATGGTGGTCGCTGAGATGAAAAGGTTTGAAAACCCCTGTTGTAAATCAGTGGTTCCCATAGTGGTCACAGACTCAGGGGTCCATGACCCCAGCAAAATGATAGTTTGGAATCAAATGGACCTGGGAGAGGGGTATAGATAGAAAGCAGGGAAAGACGGAGGCAGAGCGCAATGACCACCTTCAAGACAAATGTATATTGTGTTGTGTTATAGCAAACTTGCCCGATCGGGTAACCAGGTAGCAGTGTTCACTTGCCTAACCACTTTTTTTTTTTTTTTTTTAACTTGTGTTAGTGTTAGTGTCAAGCCCTGTATTATAGGGCGATATTGTGTTTGTCATGATTTGTCATGACCCAAGTTGGCTTTGGCCAGGCCGCAATCGTGTGTATATTAACCATTTAACCATTTTCTAAAGTCAATGAGGAATCCACTAGTGGAACAGGGTTGGTGACCTTAGAAATGAACTAATGAAGTGCGTTCACTGCATTGCATTTAATTCACGAGTGAGTTTGTAAGGTTATTAGCAAAGCCCTGTGTAAATTATAAATGGGTGGTTTGCATGGGCTGTGTGATTAAATCATTTTGTACCCTTAATACTGACTGGTTAAACGTTTGCATATATATATATATATATTTTTTTTTTTTTTTTCAGAACCAGCTCGCCTAATGGCAGGAGGCAGCAGCAGCCAGCAGCCCGAACCAGCCAGCACCACGGAGATGGAGCGAAGAGTCGCCCTGCTGGAGCAGCAGCTCGCGGCTCGCAGCTCGCAGCTCGCTTCTCAAAAAGCTTCTCTAAAGAGGAAACGTGAAGAGTGTAAGGGAACAAATTTCGAATGAGGTGTACTTTATATGGCTTGTAGTATATCGAGCGGTGCAGTCCTGCCCCTTTTCCTTCGCCCCTGGCCTAGAAATGATTTCCCAATTCATCCTCATAGCCTGGCTTCAGCCCTGAATCGCTACATTAAAATGTACAATTTTACTTTTTTTTTTTTTTTGTAGTTGAATCCGACTACAGCACCTGATGGCCCAGTCACTAAACAGTGTCAAACACTACTTTTACTGCCCCGCCTCCTCCCTGTACGAACCCATTATAACTTAAAACTTCATTTTAACTACGATAGATTAATCAAACACCCATTTCCCTTAGTAAATGTCGTGCTCTCTCATTTACTGTTCATTTATTTTAAAAAATATTATTTTGGAAAATGAAAACACTGGAGGAAGACCTCTGTTGTGGCCAAATGAATAAATCTAGAGATGAAATGAAAACTAATGCATATTTTTTATGATCATCTTGTGACTACTCTTTCTTTATTTTCATGCAGCACAACAGACTGCGGCCAATGCAAGGGAGTCCAGTGAGGACGAGTCTGACTCCAACTATTCGGAGGACAGCTCGTCCTCGTCCTCCAACTCCTCCACCTCAACTTCCTCCTCAACCAGCAGCTCCTCCTCCTCCTCCTCCGGGAAGAAGAAGAAAAAGAGCAAGGGACGGAAGGGGAAGAACAAGAAGAAGGGGAAGAACAAGAAGAAGGGGAAGAAGGGAAAGAAGGGAAAGAAGGGAAAGAAGGGAAAGAAAGGAAAGCGTCAAACAGTTAGAAGAGGTAAGTACATTAGAGTTCACAAAATGGTGCTTCATTTGATTCTAAATCATGAAAATGCTTCCATATCTGTGGTTCAATTGGTCACTAACCCCATCTGAAAGTTAAAAAAAGGCAGAGCTACACGCTCGCATCATATCACACAGTAAATTCCTTAATAGCTAACTTTTTTATATATATATATATATATATATATATATATATATATATATGGGCCTCTGCAGTGACATCAGAGTGCTTCTTCCGGATGAGATTTCCCCATTCATTTTCCTTAGACTTTAAAAAATGATTTATAGAAAGACTTATGCCGTAGACAAAAACAACTCGGGTTGTAACAAATCCTGACAACAATGTTTTCTGGCCTTAAAGGTCTTTCAGTTATTCAATGTTTTCAGTCTTGATTGTGGTTTTGCTCTAAGACTCAAGTTGTGTGTTTTGGACCAAACAAATAAAAGAAACGTAGTGTTAACCTGCCCTAATAAATAACCGAATGAAGAAAATTAAGGTTTGACTTTATCTACATAAAAATAATACCCCTAAAAATGCTGTTGGACTTGCGCGAGAGAAAAAGTCTAGCTATGCCGAGCCGGCCCGTGCAATCCAACGGCATTCCGAGGGACCTGACCCAGCCAGGCAGAATTAGTCTTTATGAAATAATATAGCTGACGTATTGACCAGCTAGGCTATCATTTTATTATGATTATTAACACGAGAGAGTAAGGGAGAGGGACAGAGAGGGAGACTCTGTGGAGAGATGATGGTCCGCGAGGCATTAATTTGCAATAGGGGTCTATGATATAATGTAGTGTAGCATTAAACGCGTGATATTACACTATCGGCACAATTCGAGCAGCTGCACTTAAGCTTTTTTTTTTTTTTTTTCCTTTTTTTTCGCAAGAGACAACAGGCAGGTATCCGACCTACAGGAGCAGCGTGCAAGGGATACTTTCACTGAACTTTATTAAGCGTCCAGCAGCAGCCTCATATGCGATATAGCCTATTCCATATATAGGCCTATATATCGTTTTTCGACATTCGTTCTAGCCCCCGAGGGCTATCAAAAGTAATAATCATTTGCCATTTTTGGACAATATTTGCTACCCTAATATACTGTAAATACTCTTCCGGAATATGCACTCTGATGTCACTGCTGTCCACATTTGCGCTCAACACTTTCAATGCTACTAGTTGTAACCCATTAAAACAAGTGGTGCGTTATGATGTGTGTGTGTGTGTGTATGTATACATACACACAATGGAGGGGATAATTATTTGATACCCTGATCATTTTGTAAGTTTTCATGGTTGGAATGAAATGAGCACTGTCATTTTTATGGTACTTTTGAACAAATAGAGACAGAACCCCTCAGACCAAAACCCCTCTTGAGACGTGCGCAAACTTGGTGACCAACTACAAGAAACTTCTAACTTCTGTGCTTACCCAAAAAGGTTTTTCCACCAAGTACGAAGTCAGACTGTGCTTGGTGATCAAATACTTATTTCACCAGATCTAACTCAAATTAATTTATAATCTTTAAAAAAATGTTTTCTTGTGGAATTTTTTGTTCTGTCTCTATTTGTTCAAATAAAAGTACCATTAAAAATGACTGAGTTATATATATATATATATATATATATATATATATATATATATATGTTTTACATACTGTTGGCATTCTAAATGGTTGCTCTAGTAGCTTTTGGCTATGTGCTAATTTCTAATGTTTAAGAAATTGACTCGGGTCTTAAAACATAATGGCAATATTTGTAAATGTTGCCTATTAGTATTGTCTACTGATTTTTACTTGTAGCACTATAGCATGTTGATAGACTGTGCAGGTATTTACATTAAAATGTCACTAAAGTTTTTCTTCCTTGTCCTTAGCCCGTACACCAGAAGAGGTTGTCGACCGCTACAAGAAGGTACTTCAAGAATATAAAAAATGTGGAACAATGGCCAAAGCGACGAAGAGGGCCAAAACAGATCGCAATACTGTCGTGGACAAAGCGCCAATTGCAGAATTGCAATTTGCAGATCCTGACAAATATAACAATAATCTTGCCATTTTCAACAATAAAAAGGAGACTCTGGCTGCATTTAGAGACCGATGTCTTGCAGACATTGAAGCAAGCATGGACTTAAAAGAAGCTATAAAGAAGGGCAAGGAGGAGGGGCGGCTGCTGCCCATTTTGAGGAAAGGGGGGGGGGCATCTTAACTCAAATTTTTGCTTCTGGGGGATCCCTAGAACATTTTTTTTTTTTGTTCAGATGGGGGTCGGCAGCCTAATCTGGTGGTCCTTGGCTTGAAATATGTTAGCATCACTGACACAGGAACACAGATTTTTCAGAAAACCTAGAATCCAGTGTCAGAAACTAGATTTTAGTGTCTTAGTGTCAATAACTACTGTAGAATCTAGCGTCAAAATCTAGAATGTTGCTGCAGTTATAATCCTGTGTAAGGAACTACTGTATAATCTGGTGTCAAACGTGTGATTTTGTGTTTTGTTTTTTTTTATGCATGCCTTGAGGTTTTTATATTGTTTTAAAAAAGGGAATGTTTGCACTGTTTGCATTTTATTGTAAATTTGCATGTTTGAAAATAAATGTAAACAAAACAGAAGTATCTTGTTGTTCTTAGTATTCAACATCCTTTCTAAGTTTGCTTGATGGGTCTAATTTAAATGTACTTTTTCACATGGTGGTGCTCTAAGCTAATTACATAATCCTATTCAAACAGCATTCCTATTCTTGGTGGAACATTTACCTGTAATAACGTTTTGCAGATTTTGGCACAAGAACAGTCCTTATGTCCTTCACCTCAACTGCATTGGGAGGTTTGAGGCTTTTTTTTTCTCCTGGCGTTTTCCAACGGTGACAGGGTATTGTCATTATCATGGAGGATGGCTTCTAAGGTTTAAAAGGGATTTTTTTTTTAGCGCATACTAATGAACCCTAACCAGAGGTCCACTTGTATACAGTCAAAAGGTCCTAAAAAAAATCAACATGGTTTCAGGCCTCCATTTCTAGGAAACACAAAATGGTATTGACAGTAAAATGGTTGAAATTCGCCTTTAATGGATATAGGCTTACAGGACTAACCTTTCATATTGTCTAATAATTAAACACGCTGTGGATCTGGACTACATCAAGGTTTATCTATAATGTCACTTGCACCCAGCTTTAAACCTAGATTTACATGCAGTTTAGTTTTAAACTACCTATATATTAATCTTTGACTTAATTTCCACAGTAAACCTGGATTCATGACAATTGTTTCGCCACAACTTTAACCTTTTGATTTCAGTATCAATAAGGGATTAAAAGTACACCTGCAGGAGGTGGTTTAAATGTTGGTGTCAACATATCGGATGGATTCATGAAAGAGATATCAAAGAAAAATAAGGGCCTGTTTAAATCCAGTCGACTCTTCTGATCATAAGGTAGTGCCACCTGGTTTGACTGAAAGGACACCACATTCATTGAAACAGTTTGTCCCTATCCAGGCTGCAAGAAGAGCCCTCTAGCGCAGTGTTGCCAACTGCCAAAATCCACTAGTGACACTTCCAAAATACACTAGAATGCGCTAGAGCAGTGGGGTTTCAATTTTCATACCAGGGCCCACTAGTTATTCTGCATTTTAGCCACCGCCATTTGATCTTGAGTTTCGTCTCTCAGACCGTAGAATAGATTCTTGAAAATTAGGTAATTCAGGTATTTAAACATAATTTAACTCTTGAGAGCGTAAAATGAAACCAAATGGACCTGTGAGGGTCCATTTGGTTTCATTTTACGATCTCAAGAGTTACAGATCTATAAGAGTCCATTTGGTTACCAATGGTCCTTTCTAGGAAGGAAGGAGGACTCTATCACAGGGAAAAAATGGTCAAAAACTAGGGTTTTATTTCTGGCGCCTGTCAACCAATTTCACCCCAACTCACCAGCAAAAAAGCACTAGAGGGGGTCTGGAAAAGAGCTAAATATAGCGACAAATGCGCCAAGTTGGCAACACTGCTCTAGCGTTCCGTTGCTGACGGCACGACTAGCCCTCCCTTCCTCACGTGTGTGTGTGTGCGCGCGTAAATGTTGCGAGCCGGCGGCAGATTTTCCACCCAATAGCATCATGACCCAGCACCGCCGTGCAGTCATGTGACTGATGTCCCTTCTTTTCATTTGCTCCTTAATTTTACGTCACCAGGGCGTGTTGAGGAGGGAAAAAGAAACCCGCACATTGTCCTCCTCCAGACTCCAGTCAAAATGCTGATGCAGAAAATTAGAAGACTTCTGTCTAAAGGACAATCTACGAAAAGAACAATGAAATTAATAAGATTTCTCCAAAAAAAGGCTCTCCTAAAGAGAAATGTAAAATGTCGCCTTTGTAAAAGGCACATGAGACTTTCTAAAAGGAGTGGCATCGACAAATACAGTTGGTAAGGATTTATTTATTTTCTTACTTGAATCATGCATAATGACACATTTTTGTATCCATTTCCAAACAGTGACAATGTGCAATGCTGGTTAATGGTTGGATCAGAGCTGACCACCAGTTGAGATTTAATTTCTGAGACCAAATATGATTATTTTTTGTTAGGTTCTGATAATCTGTGGAATTTACAGTGTGGTAATATATAATCATTTGGACGACTTTATGAGACATCGTTTATTATGGCATGCATACAGAAATTCTGCTCTGTACTTAGCCCCGTTCGGGACTCTCATCTCGCTGGCGATGTTGGATACAGCTATACAGCTACGAGGCTTCCCTCCTCGTAGCTGTATCCAGCCCGCCAGCGAGATGAGAGAGTCCCGAACGGGGCTACTCTGTACTCTGTATCTATCTATCTATCTGTACTCTCTATGTATGTACCTAAGTATTGTCTGTTTTGTGTTTACTTGTCTCGCTGTATGCCTCCGTGCATGCTCTCATCTTGTTTTTTGTTTTTGTTTCTTCTTTTGTGCTTGTTTTTGTTTGTCCTAGGAAACTGTTTTGTGTTTCTCTGCTTTGTTTGTCTTGACCCTTGGGTCCCCCTTGAAAATGAGATGCTGCATCTCAAGGGGCTGTCCCTTCAATAAAAATCTACAAATCTACTCTGACTTGAGTAGCGTTGTTTTAGATGTTTGAGTGCGCGTGTGTCTTATATACAAGGTGTTGTTGGAGCTGTTCAAGATGATGAAAATGTCCGCTTGTTACTATGATTAAATGCATTAAATCTGTTATTCGATTTTTAAACACAAGATGGCAGACTTCAGCAATAGCGGTCAGCTCATTAAAGGGCAATTCCACACATTTTTAAGATTTTAAATTATTCATTTACCTTATGTGACAATAACAAAAATGTGACAATAACGAAAAAGTCCCCCGGCTGTTCTGTTTCCCTTCTTTTAGAACAACTTAAAGATATGTTAATGACACAATCAGAAAATGGGTATAATTATGATAGATGGACAAATATTATTAGGTTCAAGCAGTGATGTTGATGACGGTGGATGATGATGATGATCATGATGATGATGATGAATGTCCTTTGAGCAGTGATTCCAAATATACACTTTTTGGAACAGTTCAACATGCCAATCTACTGACAGTTTGAGCTTGTTGACTGGCTATTGAGATTTTTTTTTTTTTTTTTTTTTTTACAAAGGCAAAGAAGTTAAGGGGTTTAGAGGTGATGAAAATCTAGGCCTAAATCACCAAGCCATTAAAAAAGAAAAATCATTCATTCATGGGTCTGTTACTCTTAGTGTACAAATGGAATCATATGGTTCATTTGAGCCCATTTGACATTGATTTACAAACTTATATAGATATGGTATTTGGGGATCTGCAGCCTAATTAATGCATCCTTGATTTCCTTGACAACCACTGACATTGACTTTTTCAAAGGAGCTTAGAAAAGTGTCTACATAAACATTATGTCTGTACTGGTTTCTGCTTTTACGTCACTAAATGTGGCTTGCTTATTCCAGTTTGCTTCTACCATCTCTTTAATGATAATTACACGTTGATTTTTTAAGGACATGCCAACGGGCAGCACATCGTGGCCGAAAATGTGTCACATCAATCCGTCAGCAGTCCATGTTCCAGAACAGCAGACTGTCCCTGTTCCAGTGGATGCAATATATTTACCGGTAAACATTTTAGCCAAATAGCATGTTTTTTGTGATAATTTAATTGAACTGAAAATGGATTATATTATGTACTCTATCTGCCTTGCAGATTTGCACAGGGCCTCCGGCTAAGACATGTGGACATGATTGCAGATGAAATCGCTGCCAGCGCTGCCAGCCTGTCCATGATGGCAAAGAAGCTAAGGAAGGTCAGTTGATTTTGCACTCTGTTTTACAGTCTATATGTTTTGTCACCTACAGATTTCATTCAAACGTGATGCAAATTGGTACACAGTATTTCTAGAGCCATTTCATGAAACGCATCTTTCAGATTATTCAGACTCCATGCTAATTGGCTACAATTGGATTTTAAAGTTGTGTACAAATCGCAGTGAAACTGTGCATGCATACTGTATTCCCACTAGGCTGATCATTTTCAAATCAGCCACATTGTAGCACTACAACAGGCCACATCATGTCACACCCATGCACAACAGCATGCATGCATGCAGGTGTTCTTATGCAATGGACCTTTAGCTAAGCCCCGCCCTATTGTCCACTCCAGGACACTTTCCAGCAGGGCTCATTCATTCCAATGTAATAATGGATTGCATTTTTATAGCGCTTTTCCAAGTGCTCAAAGCGCTTTACAATGGTCCATTCATTCATTCATACATTGGGAATGTAAATATCATGGACTTTACACAATAAATAGCCTACTGGTTCATTTTTTTTAAACTCGTCCAAAACTCGTCCAAATCCATCAACAAGGCATGCCCTATGCAGTGGAAAAATGCGTGTGTGACAGTATGCTTAGCTGTGATTGGACCATAGTAGTTAAGCCTAACTATTGGACAATAGCAGTTTGGGTAGGGCTTAGCCAAAGGTCCATTCATTTTAAATTTTGCTGGTCTTTCCTGGTCACTGATTCCAGCTGCCTTGTGCACTAGTATTTAACTGCCTGGGATGTCCATACACACAGGCCGGACAGAGGAGCTTCATACATACATTCTTACACAAGTGGGGTTTTGGTCCATGTATTTTATGGCCATGCAAATTCTAATTTCGACAATTAGACAGTACATCACAAACTTACCAGTATTTAGTTTATGGTTCTTTGTTCTAAATAGGCTAATGTTTTAAAAATAGAAATTGTTCGTTACAAATAGGGAAAAAAGGTTTCTTGTTCTTAATAGTGTTTATCGTAAAACTTAGTATGTTTACGTTTTTAAGATGCATATATGACCTGTCCTTATGTTTGTTGGTGCAGTTTGTACTGAGTTCAGTACTCTGAACTGCAAAATCTCTGAAAGAGGCGTGGCACAGAGCTCTTGATTGACAACTCTGTGCTGCAGTTACTATAAGGAAACAAACCCGATGCTGTTGGCGATTGCACTTGCAGATATTATATAATAGACTATATTCATTATTATGCTGTACATTCATCCTTTACTATATCATATTTATACCCATTGGCGCTGCCGTCAATTTAAATTAATTAGCGTGCATTTTGATTGAACATGTCTCTCGTTACCTCCCGTTTGGACTACTGCAACCCCGTTTGGACTACTGCAACTCCCTGCTTTTTGGTCTCTCCCCTTTTTGGTCAAGAGCATTTAGCCGCTCTACCCCTTACTTCCTTCCCGGTTCCCTCCCTCCGGATACATGGACTCAATCACCACATTTCAAAAACAGCTCAAAACCCATCTGTTTAGTCTTAATTTAGAACATCATACAGCAGAAAACATCACATTATTTTGAAGAAGACGAAACATAAACTTTTTCTATTTCTTACTTTGTACTTTTTATTACTTTTTGTCAAAATAGAGCAGAATACACAGACCGCCTTTGCATATTGAGGCTTAGTCTAGTGCTGCACAATTAATTGAAAATGGGAATCTAGATTCAAGCGTCTACATCTCAATTCCTAATTTTGAGAATTCCTAATTCTGTGGTGTCTCATTGCTCAAATTTGCCTGTGACTGTGCCCCTCTGTTGTGGTCTAAACAGTCAAAAGCACCAGGCCCGAAATTAAAGTCTGGAAAAGATATGGAATTTTAAAATTCCAGATGTGTCGGGACTTGGGACCATAACATTACACCTTCATTGCTTCATTATTTATAGTTGTCATTTACAGCATGTTTTTATTTTCCATCTGTAAAACTATGATCTGACTATAAGTTGGTATTCTATTCTAAGGTCTGCAGAAAGACTGTAGAAAAGATGCGTCACAAGACAGGCCAGCTGATTGGTGGACGACGGCAAATTGTCGCCATTGATGAGAGCCTCTTTCGCCATAAGAGAAAGGTGTGTATAATGGTGGTGTCTAAAAACCTATGATCTGGTTTTAAAACTGAACGTCCAGAAAACATTTAGCCACACCTTTCTTTTTTTGCTTCTTTTGAAAAAATAAATCCTAAAATGTATACTAAATGTTAAAAAAAATAGACAAACCTCAAGATCACAATGCAGTGGAGACTTTTGAGCATTTCAATATGCTAGATTTGGATAATGTTGAAAAACACAATATGGATGTGAGCGTTAAAGTTCCACACACAAATATGTGTAATTCCCCCATATTAAATAAGACGACAGCCTGTTGAAGACCCACGAGTCTAGTGTAAAGGATGCTGGGTTGCTATAGATGCACATTGTGGTTCTAGAACCTTAACACACCTCTCTGTTTAGCTCTGCACACAGACAATCAGGCAAAATATTCAGCTTAAACCTGTGCAGATAGAAAGGTTAATGGTGTAGTTATTACAAATTAAGAGCATCCTAATTGGTCAAACTACAAATAGAGGTTTTGAGGAAAAAGTGGCTACAATCAATCAATCACTTTAAACTTTATTAAAGATGCATGGTCCATAGTGACATGTAAACAGACAAACAAACACAAGTACAGACACAGGCAGACAATCTATATAAAATCATAAAATCCTGCCATACAGGCTACCACGCCAATGGTTCCACAGTTTAGACAAAAATCTGACTGAGCTCAATAGAGGGTTCATCATAATTGAAACAATGCTGTTGAATCTGTCAAACTACACATACATCTGTACATGAGGTTCCTCAGCACAGCAGAGCAGGTGCTACAAACTTTTGCACTTGCACTGCTGCAACATGGCACTTTAAACAACAATCCCATGGCATCAATACAGTCACTCTTTTCAAAAATCAAACCTGGGCCTTAATCCAGGATCTGCATCATTTCTTTCCTGTAGTTATGTTTGTTATGAACTTATTTGATATTTATTTGTTTGTTTGTTCTGTGTCAACAGTATGCAAGAGGAAGAGTTGGAGGAACATGGGAACGAAGAAAGTGGGTCTTTGGCATGGTAGGTGTGCAGCCCAACAAAAGGGTTAAGCCAATATTGCGCCTCGTGCCAAAGAGAGGACGGAGAGAGCTGATCCCCATAATTATACACCACGTGAAAGACGGCTCAACAATTGTCAGCGACGAGTGGCGGCCATACCGCACTCTTGCTGACTTTGGTTTTAATCACCAAACTGTCAACCACTCCAGGTACTTTGTGGATCCACGAACAGGTGCGCATACGCAGCACATCGAGAGGGCCTGGAGGAGTGTGAAAGAAACTGTGTCAAGGCAAAGAGGGAACAGGACAGAGCGGCTACTGACCGACCACCTCTGCCTAGTAGAGTGGACAGAATGGCTGGGCCTAAAACACAGAGACGGACCCATTGGAAGGCTGCTCCATGACATATCCAAGTGCTACAGAGTGTAACATAGCCGTGGGAAGGGGGGTGCTTTGTTGTTTTATGTGAGTTATACGTTCTAAACAGTGTTGGTCAATATTACTTAGGAAAGTAACTTCTTTACTTTGCTCGTTAACCTTTAGACAAAGTAATATCATTACTTTACTTATTACTGGAGTCGAAGAGTAAAATAGATTACATATTACATTATTACTTTCGCAAGTTCTCAACTCGCACCTTTGAAAAAATAGAGATGTACAACATAATCTGTTTAGCGAGCTCTTTTTAGAACGAATCACATTTATTGTAATAATAATAGCCTCCAATCCCACAAACTGCACCTGAAAACAAAGCCAACAAAATCCGACATTGTGAATGTCTTTTTTAGATAGAAAAAAAAAATACAAATAAAAAGAGCAGAGAGAAGCAATGGGAATATTTTAACCTTGAATCACAAAACAGACCTGCAACTAACAAAACCAGATTTCGAAATTTGTCTCTTTCACTTTTTAAACTTTTTCACAATTGTATTCAAAGACAGTTGAGGTCTTGTATTTAAAAATAAAATACAAAATAAAGCAGCAAGCGATTTGTAGTGTACAACTGTACAGTATAACTGTGCGCAGGATGCTGCGTGTGTACTGGATCTACAATCTAGTGCACATCTCTGTTGTTGCAGTACCTGTCGATAGCTTGTAAATCTGTTCTATTTTTGCATGCAACAACAAGCTCATTTTAAACAAGTAACTTGGCTTTACTTGCAAAGTAATGCATTACCTATTACCCATTTTTGCAGAGTAATCTCATTACTTTACTTTTTGGAGCAAAAGTAAAATATTATAGTAATATGTAATCTAAAATTCATTACTGCCCAACACTGGTTCTAAATCAATACATTATTTTATTTTTGGCATAATATGCCTGCTGTTGATCTAAAATGTTTTGTTTTTTCTGACTATTTAGTGCAATAAGATTAATGTTAGCTTTTAACCCAACTTCCTTGTTGGCAATATGTGGCACAGATGGAGTTAGGACATCTCTGTTCACTTCCATGGAAAGGACTTCTATGTTGAGAATAGGGACAGCCATCTGTGACAAGTGCTGGATTTCTTTTGCTTTTGTCCACAATACCAGGCTGGTTTTGGGAAACAAAACAGTTGAATATGACCATTAATCTTCTACATTCTCTAGTTGTGTAGACTTTGTGCTAATTCACATGATGAATATCTTAACTCTTGAGTGTAAACATGACCAAACCAAATGGACCCGGGACCATTTGGTTTCATTTTTACACTCTCAAAGGGTCACACCTGGTTAGCCGACTGTCAATCATTTAGACTGGGGCCACCTGGAACCCCCTCAAGAACTACTGGTGGTCCCCGGAACACTGATGAAAACCTGGACCAAGTTTTTGTGCAATGGTAGCTGCACAGTGAGTGGCAAAAGTAGCCATCTGGGCGGGCTAATTTAAAAACAGTCTACTGTCATGATAAATGTCTTGTTACGCCTATAATTACTGTACTATGTGTACAATTGCATACCTTTTTGCTCATGTTTTTTAAATAATGATTATTTGTTAATAAATTCGTTGTTAATGGTCTAACCATACCGTCTCTCTAACATGGTACCTCCCAAATGCCTATTCAAGTGTTTATTAACTACTACATGCTGTTTATAAACAGGACCAGATGGTTAGCAATGTATGTATAGATACATCACTAAGTGTTTATAGCCTAATTGTCTTACCATGCGGTCCCCACTTTAAACTAAGTACCTCAAATATGCCTATTGAAGTGCTCATAAATGGATTAAGCATTTGTTCATGTTTGTAAAGCAATGTTGGTTGTTAATAGACACGCGTAACAGCTTATAAATGACTTACCCCATGTGGTTCCCACTTTAAACGAAGTGCCTCCAAAAATGCCTATTAAGTGCTTATAAATGCATTAATAAGCATCTGTTCCTGCTTGTAAAGCAATGTTGGCTGTTAATAGACATGCTATGAACGACTTATAAATGCGGTCCCCACTTTAAACGAAGTGCCTTCAAAAATGCCTATTAAGTGCTTATAAATGCATTAATAAGCATCTGTTCCTGCTTGTAAAGCAATGTTGGCTGTTAATAGACATGCTATGAACGACTTATAAATGCGGTCCCCACTTTAAACGAAGTGCCTTCAAAAATGCCTATTAAGTGCTTATAAATGCATTAATAAGCATCTGTTCCTGCTTGTAAAGCAATGTTGGCTGTTAATAGACATGCTATGAACGACTTATAAATGCGGTCCCCACTTTAAACGAAGTGCCTTCAAAAATGCCTATCAACGTGTTTATAAATGCATTAATAAGCATCTGTTCCTGCTTGTAAAGCAATGTTGGCTGTTAATAGAAATGCTATGAACGACTTATAAATGCGGTCCCCACTTTAAACGAAGTGCCTTCAAAAATGCCTATTAAGTGCTTATAAATGCATTAATAAGCATCTGTTCCTGCTTGTAAAGCAATGTTGGCTGTTAATAGACATGCTATGAACGACTTATAAATGCGGTCCCCACTTTAAACGAAGTGCCTTCAAAAATGCCTATTAAGTGCTTATAAATGCATTAATAAGCATCTGTTCCTGCTTGTAAAGCAATGTTGGCTGTTAATAGACATTCTATTACCGACTTATAAATGCGGTCCCCACTTTAAACGAAGTGCCTTCAAAAATGCCTATTAAGTGCTTATAAATGCATTAATAAGCATCTGTTCCTGCTTGTAAAGCAATGTTGGCTGTTAATAAACGCACTATTAACGGCTTATAAATGCGGTCCCCACTTTAAACGAAGTGCCTTCAAAAATGCCTATCAAGTGTTTATAAATGCATTGTTAACTGCCTGTCCATGTTTGTAAACAATTTTGAGTTCTTAATAAACACATGATGAAAGGTTTATAAATTCTCTTCACCCTCCTGTTTTCACTTTGAACGAAGTTGGAACAAGCCCCTTTGGTTTCATAAAGCGTACCATAAATGTTATATAAACAAGTAAGGTGTTTTGTTAATGTCTTACCCATATATTAATAATAGTTATTAAATGTGTATAGTACATTCCTTATAAATGTGCACAAACGGTTAGTAAGTGTCTTATAACTAGTTTATAACATTTAATGCAGGTTTTATAAATGTCTCATTAAGTCTTATAAATATCCTAGCAACCTACCCTTATAACAAGGAGCCTAATGGGGTAGGTATGTAAAATGATTTATAAATGCATATAAACAAATAATACGGTTATTAAGTGTTTTATAAACATATTAATAAGATTTAATAAGTGCCTTCTAAATTTCCTATTAACAGCTCATAAATGTGTTTTTTAAATTCTTATAAGCAAATAATAACGTTAACAAGTGTCTTATAAATAATTTGTTAGCAGTTTTACATTTCTTATTAACAGTTAATGATGTGTTTATTAACATTCCCCATAAATGTTTATAAACTAATAATAAGTATCTTGTAACGACCTTATAACAGGTAACACATAGCTTATAAATGTCTTGTAAACGTTAATAAGCGCTTATAACAAGGTACATAAGTGTCTTGTAACCTACTTATAAACAGTTAATTCATGTCTTACAAATGTCTTATAAGCGCTTATAAGCGCTTATAACATATCTTATATGCCATTAATAAGCGCTTATAAGCGCTTATAACAAGGACCTTCGTTTAAAGTGTTACCCTTTAACTTTTCTTTGCTGTTTTTTCTCATATCTCATTTTCTCACAGACCCTTTACAGGGCAACAAATATTGACAAAAGAAACAAGGTGAATGCAGGTGTTTACTGATAATAATTAACAATTGCAGCACCTGCAGCAGGCTTGACATGAATGGAACACCAATCATTGTTATCATTAGCACACCTGGCCCATGTGGTGTTTACACCAGCTGTGGGCCTAGTGTTTCTCAAACTTTTTAGGCTTTTACCCCCAGAACTCTGACAGTGCATGAATGGAACCATTTCTACACCCTCGGGTTTCAGACCTGTAGGGCTCTATTTGAGGTCCACTCAAACCCCCTCATGAAATACTGAGAGTCCAGACTATTGCTGCCATGTAAAAGATTTATTAGAGGTCTGACACATCTGAGTGCATTATTAGTATGCTGTGGCTCACGCTGCTACAATGGATTGTGTTGTTTTGGCCCAGGCTGGCTGCATGTGCCTTTTGACGCATTGTCTATATTTAACATCATATAGACATCATGGTTGGTGACACATTGTCTATTGATGCAGAACCTTATGGTGACGCATTGTCTATATTTAACATCATATTTATAGACATTAGGTGACACATTGTCTAAGAATATATACTTATGAACACCATGCTTTTTGTTTTTAACACTGGCTATCTGACTGTTAGTTCGAACCTAACCTCATCTCTAACACTAGCCTAAACATAGCTGCAAGCACAGGAGCAGCGCATGTTTGCCAATGCATGTTTGCCAACCTTAATGCATGTTCGCCAACCTATGTCCTGCTGGGCAAATATCAGGGGGAAGGTTGTACTGTATAGTTTAAACTATCCTTCCCAGGAACTAGACGTTTGACTGGAAGTTCGGTCCACTATGTGGCCCTCGGCTCTAGTAGCCTGACATGCACAACTCTACTAGCTTACATGAAGTCCTTTTCAAAACTGTTTTAGAGCTGAACTTACAGACACAAACAGTCATGTGCGCACACACAACACACGTAAATATCCATTAACATTTCAATCAACGGCATCAACTGATTGCTACCTGGGTTGATAAACCCATAGGCAGAGCATGTGACATTGCCACTGAGTTCCAAATTTCATATCAACAATCCGGTCAGATGTCATTTGGTGTAGGGAAATGTGTTTTATTATTGCAGTAGTTGGCAGCTGCATTGTATGCCATGTTGTCAAGTACATCATGATTGAATGCTGAATTCATATTTATGAAGAGATGTGACTGACTGTGTATACTCCTGCAGGGCATACAGGGTTCAGTCGTCATATTGTCACCATACAGTTCACACCAGCATGTGATTTTTTTTTTTGCCTAGGTTTTTCTGTTTTTTCATTTCTAGTTTCTTAGTTTTTGTTTAGTTTATTCCAGTTTAGTCTACTGATAGTTTGCTAGATTAAAATACCAAAAATAATTGCAGTAAAAAAAGATCACCATTTTACTTTAATCAAGTAAAATGGTGATGGTCCAATATACAAACACCTATGGCATGCACAATAACTAAAGAATATGCAGAATATACATACCATATTAAGAACAAAACTTAAAATACACATACGCACACCATAATGTGTATGTCAAGTTTTCTTTAAATAATTGGGTATCTCTCTCTCTCTCTCTCTCTCTCTCTCTCTCTCTCTCTCTCTCTCTCTCTCTCTCCCCCCCCCACAGGTACAAGAGCAGGTATTCTCCATGGATGCCCTGGTCTTTGCTGTAGCTGAATACTGTGCTCCCGAGATTAAAAAGGTTGATACCATGCACATTCCATTCTGGATCATAACTGCTGTCTGAAGCCCACGCCTGTATTCTATCTGCCAGTCTGATTGTGAATTGTTTTGGCCGGTCTCTGATAAGCTGCTACCCTTGCGGTAGCAAGAAAGGCCAAGAAACATGACTGGCATAAAATCCATGACACTGCCATGACAACGTTGTCTCTGAACAGACTCAAGTCCTGCCACGCATACAGTACAACAAGGCAGTATATGCTCAGCTGTACCCCTGGGGACGTCTACAAACCTGTGGATGGAGACATCCTGGAAGCAGTAGTGGGAGTCATCTGGGTCCACACGTTGTCATTGTATATCCGTGACGCAGCAGACACGCGTAGGATCGATTTGAGACTCATCCCTGTGTAGTATTACGTAGAAGAGGGGATCGAACCCGGGACTCCCACTCGCCAGTCCAACGCACAATCAGTCGCGCCAACAGGGCTGAGCCCGATTGGCAGGGCTGTTGTGGCTGGCTCATGGCTGGGTGCTACACCTGGAACAAATTGAGTGGTTTATCCGTGTGTTTCAAAGTTTGACCCTGGCCAACACCTACAGAGCTGATTAAGTGAAACAGAAGAAAGCTCAAGGTAGGAATTAGCTTTTTGTTTTGCTGTTGCTGCTGCTTGTGTTATCTGCCTTGTGCATACCAATCTGATTGAAGTTATGGTTGTAGATTCGGTCTTGGACCCAAGGACCAAAGCTGTTCAGTGACTTTATGGAATTGAATTCTGATGTTGTGCCTATCATTTAAGGCAGTGATTTATGTATGTGGCTCTTGGTCTTCGGTTTTGTGAGTTTGCTATTTATTTTATTGTTCAGGCGAGAGGTTTTTAGGGGGATTTGACATAGCAGCTATGAATTTCAAATGTTCAGGAGTAAAAGATTTATGTGGCGCTGAAGTTGAGTTGTTGCATTGTTTGTGTTATCTACAGGTACAGTACAGTAGGTCTTCCACAATGAACAAAATTTTTGGCTGCGTTTTTGAAGTCCATGCAGTGAAAATCTGAATAAGCACATTGTGTTGCTGCATGAGTTAATGGGGGAGTTTATTTTGTCACAAAGTGAATGGACTAATAAATGGTTGCATTCACTGTAGCTGACGACAGTGTGGTGAAAGACCAAAGAGATCTCAAACATTTCAGACATCCACGCTGTCCTAATAAATCATCCTACATCCCCAATACGGATATGAGGAACAGCTACGACAAGTTCGACTAGAAATGTTGGCCCACAAACAGTCTGTGACCGTAGCATGTGATGTAACATAGCCTTGTGAAGCTGAAGAATGGCAAGACAAAGCCCAGGAAGAACAGCATGATTATTTAAAGCCCTGCACTCGCATTTGAGTTTACGATCAAATGTTGCCTATGAAATATTGAAGCTGCACTGTGCCAGTGTGAGGAGAGCAGATTTAATGTCATACTGGGCTTTTGTCAGAAAGGAGGCCTAGTTTGACGGTACAATGCACCGCATGCTATTTCAAAGGGCTTGTAGTTGCAATGTTCATCTCTGAAAAATAATGGCTTCATGTATAAACCAACCTAGTATAATGCTGTGTTTGTAGATCAGCTATTTTCAGCAATGATACTTGGCACATCTACACACCCACACACTTATTAGGTCTGCTGCTGATCGAAGAATGTCAAGTTGAAGTTCTAATAAGTGTGATTACATAATAACTAACATCATCCATTGCAAAACAGGTAATTCTTATTTCCTCGCAAAAGTAAAATTGTTTTCACACTAGAGTTTGTACAGCATAGCATTCTGTTGACCTGCTTGGCTGCTTTGTTGAGAATAACAATTCATCGACTGGATGAAACAGAGGTCATTTTTAGGAAAGAAAGTTACGGAACGTGACATTTTCGAAACAGTTATTTATCACTTACAGGTCATTTCTTCACTTTTGTCGCCTCAGGTTAACATTGTATCATCAAAATGATTTGAGGGGAACAAAAGTGCAAGCTTTTCAATCACAAATGACTTGATGATAGCAGTGTGAACCTGACATGCCGTTATGAGATGATATGTGGCAGGACTGTGATGTTGCATATAAATGTTTTCAAAATCTGTGTTTAGTTGCACTCATAGGAAGTGTGTGTGTGTGTGTGTGTGTGTGTGTGCGTGTGCGTGTGCGTGTGCGTGTGCGTGTGCGTGTGCGTGTGCGTGTGCGTGTGCATGTGCATGTGCATGTGCATGTGCATGCATAATACATCTGTGTGAGAGAGTAGACATATATGTATACTGCATCTTTGGTGACCAGGGAAAGTGATTCTCCACGTGGCAGATTTCCTAAATGTCACGTCCGCCCTGTTATATTGCAGAGGTAGATGGATGTTTGCTGGCACCACGCTGGCTTCTTACGATAAACGGAGCGTTTGTCAGACAGGGTGTAGAAATAATGGAAAAAGTATATGCGCTTTGCATGCTTATTATGAATTCACCTCGACTGCAGTCTCCCCATGTATCTTTGATCTGTGTTGAGTGAATTTGTTTGGCTGTTGATTTGGAAAACATGAATCTTTGTGACAGACCGCCGGCAAAGAGGAAAGAGGAAATAGAGTATCTGTTCCGCATGGTTAAAGGAATGTCACAGTATTTGTGAAGCAAGCATTGATATTTACTACCGGTGGTTCTCAAACACGTACGTATCGAGGGCCGACAAATAGATAGGTTTGTTAGTGGCGGGCGCTCATTTGAAAATTATTTGTGCCATGAAAAGACCCCCATAAGAGAATACTTGCCTTTTCCCCAAGATGTTTCAAGCTAAAAACAAAAATTAAACGGCTGTCGCATCACAACACATCTTGCAGATCAGCTGTTGTGGCTTTTGGTGACTGTGCTGCTCTGTACGGGTGTAGAGCAGTGCGGCCGACACCATAGCCAGATCCCAACACTAAAGCTAACTGCATCTTTAGTTTGTTTAGTTGTAACCTCCTGCTAGTGCTGTCCCCTAGGCCTGATTTTGGGGTTTGAGCATCGTCAAGAATTTCCGATTAAGTTGAGAACAAAAACAAAAATCACCGTGACGGCCGTCGCAGCGGTTTTATAACCGCTGTGACCGTTTGATGTGGCTCTTTGCAGTAACAAAGTGAAAAACGTGGCTCTTAGTCTGTGACCGGTTGGCCACCCCTGCTCTAAGTTGTGGTGCTTGCAGGTATTTTCACGGAGTGGGTAGCTAGTTGCTAGACACCCAGGCTTTCATTTTCGTCTGTGTTGCGCAAAAACGGAAAGCCTGGACTAATTTGTCTGCTGCGATGGCCTAGAAGTGGGAGTCAAGCTTTCGGGGCGGGTGTCACTCCAAATGATGTGACGTAGCACAGCAGTGGAGGGGCGGGGCCGGGGCCGGGGATGACGACACGTTGGTGAGATCAAATCAAATCAGCTCATCTGGGTCAAAAAACAAATGGCACCCGGCCCACCTAGGCCAAAATCATTTCAGATTAGGTCAGGCCATTCTGACTGTGATAAACTAAGCAATGGGCCTCACACTGGATACATTAATTGAAGTGTGAAACTTTCAGTGATGGAATAATGATGAAAACTGCAATAATTTGGGAGACGTAGATTGCTGCAATAGGCTGTTTGCCAGGCCAGATGGCCTGGGCCTTGCTTCATAGCACAATAATTTCACTCTGGTGTACTGTAGCCTTGTTTAAAATATAAAGCAATACTTAAGACCCTATTTCTTTCTTTCTTTGTTTCTTTATTAAGAAAGAAAGCAAGCATAAAAGTAATTGCATCTGTGCAGGCAGACCCCTGGATGACCTTGAAAGGTTAAATCAATGAATGAATGGCTATTGAAACGTTTGTGAGGTCTTGATTGTAATCTCTGACTGCCACAAGCTGAGCCAGAGAAGAGGTCTAGTAAATGATTAGAATCATTATATGGTAGAAGCAAAACAAAAGCAGCAGGCCCACATGGAGGTTGCCAATTTCAAAGAGCTATGTTGAAATGTAGAGTGAAACTGCTACTCGACGATAAAGAATGAATTACCCTGTATCCAGTATGAGTCCAACAAATCTAAATAGTGATTTCCCTTCATCCAGTCATGAGTGGGGCTTCCTCCAGTCAAGACCGAGCAGTGCTTTCCATAGTAAGGGCTCACTGTGTTTGCGGGCGGAAAGAACAGATCCATGCATCCATCAAATGGTTAGCAGACGGTATACTTTTCTTGTGAAGTTTCTGCACAGCTATAGGGCAGCTGCCTTTAATGTTTGTCGAAACCAGCAACATATATATATATATATATATATATATATATATATATATATATATATATATATATATATATATATATATATATATACAGTATATATACTTGAGTACTACTAGTACTTGGATACTTTCCACTACTGTGCATTGTGTTCACCACAATGCAAAAAGGCAGAGGGCAATTGCGGTACTCACGATCCAGACCCTGTAGTCTTATCTGCTCCCCCAGTGTTGACATGGCCCTATCGGGATCGATAAACAGGAGACGAGGCCAGTGATGAGGAGGAGGGCTCTTTCTCTTGTTTGTGATGGCAGAGAGCGAGAGAGGTTTTGTGAAAGAATAATCAACAGAAAGACAATCGATCTGGCCGGTTGACCATGGGGTCATCAGCGCCAACGAGCGGACACGGTCAGGGTTGGCCAAGCAGGATCGCCAGGGAGGGAGTTTGAATGTTTTTAAAGCATTGCTTCATTGTACTTCATTGCGGCTATTTTCTGTATGTGACCACAGTGACTCATCACATAAACAACTCCCATTTCAAGTAAAAAAAACAATTTTTTCTTCAATTTTTTTCTTCATCCATTTAATAACTAGTGATTTTCTGCTCTACCATCATAATAGCCATAATTGTACTTGGTTGGAGGCTGTAAGTGATGCACATCAACCCTCACTGCAGGGAGGCCATTCGGTTCAAAATGACTCAGCAGAAAAAATAAAAAAGACACAATGATTGTCCTGTCTTTGTCACTTACCGAAGGTTATATTTGATTACCCCCACATTTCTCTAGGCTTTATGAAGCCTTCTCCTGTCAACCCTGAAGTGATTGCCTCCCAACTGTTCCTTCACCAAGACAATGTGTGACAAAGTTAAAGCTTGTAGATCATCCAATTTGATATCAAACTAGGATTAAGTAGTTGATGTGCATTATGTAAGACATGTACCAAACATCGACAAGATCTATATTTAATATAGATCTTAACAAAAATATAAACGCAACACTTTTGTTTTTGCTCCCATTTTTCAGGGGATGGACTTAAAGCCCTAAAATTCATTCCAGATATACAATATAACCATTTCTCTTAAACACTGTTCACAAATCTGCCTAAATGTGTGATATTGAGCACTTATGCTTTGTTAAGATAATCCATCCCACCTCACAGGTGTGCCACATCAAGATGCAGATGTGACATCATGATTAGTGCACAGGTGTACCTCAGACTCTCCACAATAAAAAGACACCCTGAAATGTGCAATTTTCTTTTGCCTTATTGGGTGTATGGGCCTCCGTAGTATCAGTATCTGGTGTGACCACCATTTGCCTCATGCAGTGCAACACATCTTCTTCGCATAGAGTTTATCAGATTGTCAATTGTGGCCTGTGGAATGTTGCTCCACTCCTCTTCAATGGCTATGTGAAGTTGCTGGATAATAGTGGGAACTGGTATGCGCTGTCGAAATGGTAATAATGTGGTAATATTGTGTTATTACCATTTTTACAGTGTGTACCAGTTCCCACTAATATCCAGCAACTTCACATAGGCATTGAAGAGGAGTGGAGCAACATTCCACAGGCCACAATTGACAATCTGATAAACTCTATGCGAAGAAGATGTGTTGCACTGCATGAGGCAAATGGTGGTCACACCAGATACTGACTTTTTCGTAGGCCCATACTCCCAATAAGGCAAAAGAAAATTGCACATTTCAGGGTGTCTTTTTATTGTGGAGAGTCTGAGGTACACCTGTGCACTAATCATGATGTCACATCTGCATCTTAATGTGGCACACCTGTGAGGTGGGATGGATTATCTTAACAAAGCATAAGTGCTCAATATCACACATTTAGGCAGATTTGTGAACAGTGTTTGAGAGAAATGGTTATATTGTATATCTGGAATGAATTTTAGGTCTTTAAATCCATCCCCTGAAAAATGGGAGCAAAAACAAAAGTGTTGCGTTTATATTTTTGTTGAGTGTAGATCTTGTCTATGTATGTGGTAATTGTCTTATTTAATGTAATGTTTTATGTTACGTGTTGGCCCCATAGATTAGCTGATGTTCTGCATCGGCTAATCCAGCACAGTGATAGTTCATTGAGGCAAGGAAGGCAGAAGGTTTATTATAATCCCCCTTCAGTTACTATCAGTAATTGATTCTGTTGTTTAAATCAGCAGTCTCTCCCAATGTCAACTCCCCTCATTCTCATTCGCTGCCAGCTACAGCTACAGATTATCTCAATCTGGAAAGTACGGCAACTAAAGTAGTAACTGTTGCATTTAATGACAGATATTTTTGTTATAGATCTGGATTTTGTATACAGGATGACAAAATATTAATTTCTTACGAAAGGAAAAATTCTCAGCTGAGGATACTGAATCGTCTCCCTCAGCTCTCCTGCAGTCTATCTCAGTAGATAAACTGGCTACTGTGCACTAAAAGGGCATGAATCACCAAAGCAGTGCATAACTAACAATGAGTGAGTGAAGTAGGAGACTTGGCCGGATGGATGACTGTTGTTGAGATGCCACAGAGATCCCAGCCTGCAGCTTTCCCATAACACATTTTAGGTCATTTATGTGTCCATCTTGCTTGTACACAAATGCCAATAGTTTTGGATAATGTTTTCCTCCATGCAGTCAAACAAATCACAGCGTTGGGGCTTGGTTGGTTGATGCTGTTTTTGAGAGGCACACTTTCATTCTCTTGCATTTGCTGAAAGATTCACTTGCATTCACTGAAGGAATTCACATTCACTGAAGGAATCGACATAAACTGTAAACACGCAGCATGGCTGGTCTCTTCTGTACAAGATTTCAGTTAGAACCTACGAATAAAATAAAAAATAAAAATACATATTGACATGATATTGCAATAAAAGCAAATAAGAGTGAGACATAGCAGAGCACAGATTTGAACAGATTCAGGTAGGCCAAATCCCGGCTCCTCCTGTCTACTTGTTGAAGTATCATTGGGTAAAGCCCTTGGGCCCGATTTTGGTTACATTAGCCCTTATGCGTAATTAACGCACATAGCATTGGGGAAGAGGCGTTCCCCCACTAAAGTCGCTAATTTCGTACCATGCCATCTCCCTTAAATACCTCCTTTACCCGTTAAATTATGCATAGGTGTGGTTTGGGCGTTTTTAGCTTTCATCCAATCCGTGTTGGTCTTGCCATTCCCTTTAATTCATCCCTTATCTATTTCCCTTATCCCTACTGCTATGTCTGACCCTCCGAAGCACGCAGCCTGGCTGCGGGCTTAGGACACACACACATGCATGAGTAGCCTATTCTCAAAGATTATGCTCTCATTTTGAAACAATTATAGCTCAGTCAATTCTCAATCATTTCTTACCATTCAACATGTTATGTTGAAAAAACATGTTCCATGTTTTTTTTTGCTGTATGTGGCGTGCATTTATCCCAAGTCTGCGAAATGTTATAAAGTAAATTGCAAAAAACTCTGGAATTCGCGGCAAAAAAACGTTTTTTTTGATCATTGATTTCTCGGTCAATTCTGGACCATTTTTTACATTTCAAAATGCAGCATGATGGGAAAAAGCTCCTCTTTCAGATGCTGTATAGAATATGTGGGTAGGTCTTCTCTACGATGCGGGACCGAGCAAACTGCAACTGTCGGGGATTAGGCGGAAACGGTCCGCCTAATCCCCGACAGTTATAGTTTGCCCGATCCTGCATCGTAGAGAAGACCTACCCACATATTCTATGCAGCATCTGAGAGAGAAGGTCTTTCCCGTCACGCTGCACTTTGAAATCTAAAAAATGGTCCAGAATTGACCGAGAAATCAATGATCAAAAAAACATTTTCTTTTCCGCGAATTGCCGACTTTTTTGCAATTTACAGCATTGCGTCACAAGTTAATGAATGTATTTAATTATATTATATACTGTACATTACCTAAACACAAGGAAGTGACCGACAGCAGGCAATCTACAGCTGTTCATAGGACAATCCAGCATAAATAAGGAGATGAATTGAACTGGCGCCTTTACACGTGGAGTTGTGGACATCTCCAAAGGCGCACAGACGCGCATCGTGCGCACGTGGCTCTGCCTTCGCCGATCGGTTAAGGGGTGGTCTGATGTGGCGTTATCTAGTTCCCTAATCTATTTGACGAAATTAGCAACTTAAGGGACTGCGCAACAAACACGCCCATGACCACACCTCCAGCCACGAATAACGGTGTCGGCATAAAGAATAGTGGCTAAGGGAAGAGAAAAGGTGACCAAAATAGCAATAAGGGAATTCGCTGCGGGTATCGGGTAACGTTAGGGACAAGGGGGGGAATGAAAATCGCGCCCCTTATGCCATATCCCTTATTTCATTTTCACTATTTTGAAAAACTTTTTTGGACTATTTCAACATGTCAATCTATTAACACGTTGTGAGCTAGTAGACTGGCCATTTGAACTACTGAGAAATGTTTTTTTTAATGGTTTAAAAAGGCAAAGAAGTTAAGGGATAAGGGGTATAGCGGTAACGAAAATCTCACCCTTAGGGCACGATTCTGGTCACATCAGCCCTTATGCGCAATTAACGCACATAGCATTGGGGAAGAGGCGTTCCCACACTAAAGTCGCTAATTTCGTAACCATGCCATCTCCCTTAAACACCTCCTATACCCGTTAAATTATGCATAGGTGTGGTTTGGGCGTTTTTAGCTTTCATCCAATCCGTGTTGGTCTTGCCATTCCCTTTAATTCATCCCTTATCTAGTTCCCTTATCCCTACTGCTATGTCTGACCCTCCTAAGCACGCAGCCTGGCTTAGGACAGACGCCTATTCTCAAAGATTATGCTCTCATTTTCAAACAATTATAGCTCGGTCAATTCTCAATCATTTCTTACCATTCAACATGTTATGTTGAAAAAACATGTTTCCATGTTTTTTTTTGCTGTATGTGGCGTGCATTTATCCCAAGTCTGCGAAATGTTATAAAGTAAATTGCAAAAAAGTCGGCAATTCGCGGCCAAAAAAAACGTTTTTTGATCATTGAATTCTCGGTCAATTCTGGACCATTTTTTACATTTCAAAGTGCAGCGTGACGGGAAAAGGCCACTCTCTCAGATGCTGTATAGAATATGTGGGTAGGTCTTCTCTACAATGCGGGACCGAGCAAACTGCAACTGTCGGGGATTCGGTGGAAATGGTCCGCCTAATCCCCGACAGTTATAGTTTGCTCCTGAGCCACAGCCGCCTGTCAAATATAGGATTTGTGGACGGTAGTGCTGTATAGTAGGCCTGCTTGGGGGTTCGAGCATCGTTAGGAATCTCAGGGCGAGCTTTGAACGTTTGCTACTAATTTATAAAAAAAAGCAGCATACTGCCCCCCCCCCCTCCACCTTGAGCGCCTCTACTATGTATTAAAATTGTGGATGTTATCATCGGTAGATAAGTTTTCAACTGCCCTGAGATGTGATTGACATTAGTGAATACATCAGTCATGAGAGTGCAGGCACGGCTCTGCTTTCTCTCCTTTCTGATCCGACACGGCTAACACGCTGTTTTAATTGCTTACATGACACACTGGCTAGACGAAGCAGTGGTCCGTCAGATCGTTTGGTATCGTTTACCATGATTAGACTACTCTGCCTCACAATGTTCCTTCTGTTAGCCCACTATTGCTAACGTAATATCGATAATCCATACAGGAGTCAGCTCCTCGCTCTCCTCCTGTAACACTGGCTTGATGGTGGTGGAGCAGCTGGTCAGATCAGTAGGCAGGGCTATAGAGTACAGAGTTACGCAAACTCCGTTCATGTCATAGAGCCAGTTTAATGGCGGCTCTCCTACATAGACTTCTATTGAGAATGGGACACCTTCATTGAAAACAATGCATTTCCAGCTCCAGTTTGTTCCTATTCAGGTTGCATTGCCCAAATGCTGAGTTTCGTGTGACGACCTTCGAATGGCGAGTGGTTCGAATCCCGAGCTTCGGTATACAGCCTTAGTGGACGGATACCTCACATTCCAGAGGATCAATCAAAAAAATCAAATCAAAGCACAGAGAATCAAAGCACAGAGAATCTAAATGTTAAAATTACTTTAATTTTGAACATGTGAGATGAATGTGTGGCAGGTCCCTGTTATGGTTAGCAGAGAAATTAAGTTTCCAAATGCTATCGAAAGTACTGTGCAGTTGGTACACAAGCAAACGTACTGTATCATTTTTCCACCTCTCCTATCCTGAGGATGCAGACTAATGCAATTGGCTATTGAGAAGGGACTCTGCAGTCGAGTTGACTTCATTTATTTCTTAATATGCCTGCTACATAAATGCATGAATAGGCATCATCTATATTCATTAGGCGAATTATGGTATTTGGCCGGCTCAGAACATTCCACTGATATCCTTGTTACCTGAAGGGTTTTGACCCGTGTTCGTATGGAACGATATGGATTGCTGTAATTAATTATGTTTTCCTGGAAAGAAGTGCATGGGGCTGATCGCTCAGTGGCGGGCAGTAGTCACGGTTTGAATTGGAAGGAAGGAAGGGAGGGAGCAAGGGAAAACATTTTCTTCACCACTTGAGCCCTATAGCACCATTGATCCAAGCCGGAACACAATCGATTGGATGATCAACTGACTCTGAAAAAGCTTGCGGCCCACCCATCTGACCACTTAACCACCATGTGCCCTCTTAAGTAGTCAGGCCACTGAACACAGTCCAGATTTTTTAGGTGGGCTCTAACCACACTGCCCTGTAGTGCTGATCTACAAGCTGATCGACAAGACGTACAAGCTGCACAACAAATCCCAAAGCTTCACGTTTTGAGCTCCAACATCTGTTGCTTTTCTATTTTTACTTTATTCCCCTTTCGAAATTATCTTCAAAGCATACGAGCGCTGGCAGCCTGGCACTAACGATGAAAACTCGAGGGGTTGTACATGGCACTAGTACATCCAAGGCCAGTATAATAATTTATAATAATGACATACCCAAAATAGGGATGCCGGCTTAACCCGTTAAGTCATATGAGCAGTCCCTCACACTATGAAGATGTGACTAAAAAGATAGCAAATGTACTACAAGATGTGTCTTGTGATCTGGTGTTTTTAATGCCAACGCAAAAATCTAAAATTACACTGATTAAGAGCAACTGACTAATTATTGACTACAGTGGAGTAAATGGTGCATTTCTATAGCACTTTTATTCAGGGTGCTTTACAGTACATACTGTAGATTGTGCATTACATTCACCAACACCGATGCCAGAAGAAACAAATCAAGGCAGCAACCTACACACCGAGTGCAATTAGGGGTTTAGCATCTTACTCAAGGTTGCTTAGTCCTCAACACTAACTCTGGAGTATTCCGGAATCGAAGGCTGTTGTACCGTCACCAATAATATCATTCTTTACCAGTGCGAGCTTCTGCTACTGTGCTAAACCTTATTTCATTGCAAAATATTGTTGATTGGGACCTCTAGATGTGAGGTGATGAAAGAAGAAAAATGGTGCAATGAAAATGGTGCACAGTTGAATTCGTCTGCCATGGCCAGAATACTATCACTGCATCTTGAATGTCTGTGTGGAACTTATATTTACAAAGGGTGAATTTACAAAAAAAGCCTTTGATGTTAACCCACTCCATATTATTTGCATACTGGGTCCTGACTTCGGATGGAGTGAAATCCAGCTGAGTGGTCCCAGACCAAATCTGCCAAGGGCATTTGTAGTATTATTATTTTATTTCTTTGCAATGGCAGATTTGTCTGGTTTCCAGGCTAGAGATGAATCAGAATGACAGACAACTGCCGTCACTGTGAGCCTGTTCCCCTTGCCAAGCCATATAGCCGGTACTGTCATCTGCTATTCATAGCAGACGTGGGTGACAGAGGGCAGTGAGCGACAGAAATGTCACTTCCATCGCGGCGCTTGTTTTTGTGATTCAATAAGTATTTGTGGAGTATTGTACGCATTCAGATTTGTTCTGATACAACAGCATCCAGGACATTCTGTCTTTTCGAGGATGATTTCCATTGTTGTGATGTTTTTGATACTGGGAACACGAGCGATGGTGGTGGGGGTGAATTATGACAATAACGGGAATATGCTATTCGGACGTGCAATGAGCTCAGCCTTTCGGTGTCTCTCCCACTTGACTTTCCACCTCGGCTCTAAATCTGCAAGCATATGTCATGGTGAGCCTGGAGTCGGAAGTCATTTCGTATGCAAACACCATTCTCAAATGCCTGGAAGGCTGGAAACCAATGTGTCAGACTTGGCAGGAGAAGTATCACATATGGCGAAACCAACCGTTTGCTGCTATGTGGGTGTGGAAGCCTTGTAATGACCTTGACATGTAAACTCTTGCTTTTTAATTGGGTAGAGTGGCATAATAAAACAGACAGAACAACAAATTATGTTGTCGCCAATCTATGGACGGTATGTCTTGTGACGGCCATCTCTCTATATACCTCTCATCCCAGTGGTGAAGGGATTTAAAGACAGATATGGTGTTGGCAGCATACCACTCTAATGGTGTTAAAATATACTGCACTTAGGCCATCATATTCAGCTATGCACAGTTCACCAAGGATGCAGGAACACACCCCTAATCACTCACACATGCGCGCGCACGCACACACACACACACACACACACACACACACACACACACACACACACACACACACACACACACACACACACACACACACACACACACACACACACACACACAGATGTGTCAGTGTATTGGTAGTCAGTGTATTGGTGACAATTATTGACAACTTGCATGAGCTTAATGAGAAGGGCGTGAACTGCATGTCCTGTGATGTCTGGGTCACTTGAGGTTAGGCTGAGCTTGGCTCAGCATCCTTCCTGCTTCTCTATTTATTTTTGTTTTCTTGAGGTCAAGAAGTGAAGATATGTATGCCTTCATGCAATTATTGGCCAAATCTGCAACATCACTATACTCTCGTCCAGTTGGATGGAGAGTGTAAATATAATGTGATGACTTTACACTACAGTCAGTCAGTCTCAGTCAGTTTGTTTGTTTGCATTCCATCATCCTATTTCATCATCCTGTGCTCAGGGGAGAATAGGGAAAAAGAAATGTGTTGTTTAAAAGTGACACTATGTTTAATAGTTTGTCAGCCTTCTGCACAGAAGTAATATTTTTGCCGAAAAGTAGACAATTGTGTGTTGCTTACCAACTTTTACTATGTGGTGGCTGGCATCACATGAAGCTTGCTGTGTGTGTTGGCTGTGTGTTGCACTAGCACTGGCTTCATCACTACACACATATTACAGAATATTGTTGTTGATTTTGCACAGATTTGATGTAATATCTAAATATGTGGGGGACTCATCGGCCCACGGCCCGCTATAAAGGCCTGTCCAGTGTCCATACTCCCTCAGATATCCGAACTTTTCAGAAAGTTATGTCGGAAAGTTGAAAACTTACGTCATCCGAAATGTCTGTAACGCATCTTTCTGAAATTTTGTTCTGAAAGCTGCAGGTCGGATGTTGTGACTCTCCGAACTCCACTTGCAAGATGGTCGGTTGCCCGCACCCCCCCTCAGTGGATACATTTGAAGAGATTAGCAGAGCACGCTCACGGGATGTGCGAGGATGGAGCTGGGTTCTATTGGGCTCGGCAGGCGAGCTGCCAGATTGCTGGCGTTTATATCGTTTACTGTATATTCCTCATTGGCCCTATGAGGATGTTGTACCGCAGTGGTTTCCAAACCTTTTCATGTCATGGACCCCCAAAATGATACTAATTAGCCCGCGTAACCCCCATTATGTCAGCAGCTCTAGCAGTGTTTAACCATCTATCGAGACAGTCTCGCCTTTTCCGAACAAGACCGGGGAAGTATGGACGTAATCTGTGTTCAGAGAGTTTTTTTTTTTTTTTTCCGGAAAGAAAAAAACAAATAGTTGGATGGACCTGAAAAGGTACTGGCCTAAGGAGATAAAAAAGGATGCTCTCCTAGCTTGGAGTTTCTAACCTTTTAAAAAACTTTTTGTTTGTTTGTTTTTTTCTTTTTCTTTTCTTTTCTTTTCTTTTGCTGAGCTGCCAGTATGCTTTCCAGATGGCATCCTCTTCAAATTAATTTGCCTTACCGTGTTATCTTCCTTTATACTTCTCCTCACTGATGCAATGCCTAACTTTCACATGTTTCGATTCCCGGCCGGGTCATACCAAAGACTACCAAAAATGGGACCCAATGCCTCCCTCCTTGGCACTCAGCAGGTTGGATTGGGGGTAAGACCCTGCGACATACTAGCGTCATGTTCAGGGGTGTACTTGTACATCAAGCTGCCTCACGCTACGGAAGCAGCTAGGAGATAGGCTCCTGCCCTATCATGGCTCGGCCTAGCCTCATGACATCATGGCTAGGCAAGGCTTGCTTACTTATTTTTGTATATTTTGTTGACATTTTGACTTGACATTTTGGCATTGATACTTTTTATCCCTTTCCCTTTCATTAGCATGTGGACACTATCAAGTCTAGAGCCTAAGTCGGGTTTGTAAGTAATGGGGGCTGGTGCATGATCAAAGGATGTCTGGTACAGCGATTGATAGTTGCTTTGGCATACAGCTATGCGTCTATATGGAAATCCTCGGGGATTGTATGAGGTGAGTAGGGAGATATTGACTGGCATTGTTTTCTGTAGCTGTAGCCAAAAGCACTAGTATTGGCGGAATGCCACACTAGTGGGGATGAATGTGTTCAGGGCATTTCTGGTGAATGTATACAGCCATATGGTGGCTTCCACTTAATGCGCTGTGTGTGTATGTATATATATATAAACATCCAAAGTGTGGATGCCATAATGGTTAAAGTGGTTTAAATGGAGTTTACATTAAATTATTGAAACAGATCAGATAGCCAACATTTCCCAGAACTGCATGCATTTAATTCAGTCTAACAAGAAGCATGGACAAAGCATATCCCCACCGGCCATACAAATGAACTGCCTGAGGGGAGCTATCAAAAGCTTTTGATATCCCTGAGCAATTCTAATGCTGCAGATAATTCCGGGAACTGAGTTGTGGAACTGGTTGTAGAAAATAACCACCCACAGGCTTGTTCACACCCAAGGAAGTTGCAGGAGAAAGGGTTGAGAAAGCATGTTCCTGTCTTTTCCTTCTGTGTCTCGCACTGGTTTTGATGCCTGAGCAGCAGGAGTATATCCTACTCTAACGGAAACAGAGCTGTCTCAGCGTGTTGTTGTTGCGCACGGATGCTTCCTTGAGGGCATGGAAGAATTGGTGAGAATTTGGTTAGGTATTTTTAATAAAACAATATTTGTTTCTACACCAACAACAATAGCAGATCTACTGCATAAGCTATATTATGCATCACAATTTTCTTTTTTTCTTCACTTTTATTAGTTGATGATTAAAACTATTCAAATACATATGTATTTAAAAATGCTTCTTGGTTATTTGATTGATTTTAAATAGTAACGTCTTTCTATGAAAAGTCATAGATTGGAGGTTTAACCTGCAAATTTCTGTCTCTGGTATTCCCACACACCCACACGTGCAACATTTTATCCATGCATGTTTGCCTGAGATACTGAAAGAGCTTTTTAATTAAAATATGAGCAGGCTTTGGAGGAAAGGTTGCCCTGGCTAAGCTGCTCATGAGTCAACAAGTTTTAGCCCTAACGATCTTGTGCTTGGTCACACCGTTCATGGTCCATTAGCTGTGCTACAGGCTGACTGGAAGAAGCCTCCTCCTCCAATAAATCTATACAGTGTGTGTCAATGGGATCAAGTGACATTTGTGAGGCAGGTAAAAAGGCAGCAGCGCATCTGGACAATTCCCCTGGGAAAATTAACCGCTTGTGTGATATTTGCTAAGCTGAAGTGCATTTTTTTTTTAACCAGGTGATTTGGTTCTAGCAGTGCTCCCAGTGGTTCCCCCTTAGTGTTAAGCAATGTTTTAGGTCTTTACTCTGATTTCCACGGCTTCCACAGTTAAGACCTACCCGGTTCTGTCATGTTAAATATGTTAAAGCCACACCGTTTGCAGTAGCTTGGGAATTCTTGCAGTGCACGAGGGGGTGGTGTGTGTGTGTGTGTGTGTGTGTGTGTGTGTGTGTGTGTGTGTGTGTGTGTGTGTGTGTGTGTGTGTGTGTGTGTGTGTGTGTGTGTGTGTGTGTGTGTGTGTGTGTGTGTGTGTGTGTGTGTGTGTGCACCTGCACCGGCAGATGTCTGCAGTAAATGTGTGAAACATTATGGTCTTAGACTCCAGTAGTTTGACGGTTTGTGCCAAACTTCCACTGTAAAAACGCGCTCCAGATCGGCAGCAGATAGTGCAGGTGGTGAAGAAGACCATGATTTTTTTTTGGCAGCTCCACGTCTGTTTCAGTTACAGTTGCAGTAGATGCCAGCAATTTGGGGCCTAAAGCTGTATTACTGCAGACTATTGATGGACGGGGCCATCACAATTTGGTTGGTCGGTCCGTCGGTAACTTGGTATCACAACCCCTTCAAGTTCTTATATTCACTACACCACAGGGTCCAAATCAGTGCCTTGGACAGGTGTGGATTTCTTCAGGCACTCGCATAAAGAACGTTATAAGCTCTGATTTAAGCGCTGTTTCCTGCACTGCATTCTTAAAGGTCTACTTTATATGATGCCTAATACATTTATTCGTTTAAACAGCGATTCTGATTTGCTTCTTCTAGGTACTGCCAATGTTGCTGAGTGCCTTTTTAATCTGCTCTGAGGAAGGCTGATTGCCAAAACACGTTAGCGCTTTCTCAGTAAAATGAGAAATTGCATCCAAGCCAGTCTTGCATCTTTTATTTTGTAGTGCCTCTTTTTCCACCTTGGTGGTTTATGAGTTTGGTTAGTGCATGGATGGTTTGAAGGTCAGAGGATGGTTATGAGGTTACTGAAATGTGTTTTTATTATTATTATTATTATTATTATGTTATTTTCCTAGACAAGGACCCTCAT
Organism: Benthosema pterotum; assembly: GCA_039105355.1. Taxonomy (NCBI): domain Eukaryota; kingdom Metazoa; phylum Chordata; class Actinopteri; order Myctophiformes; family Myctophidae; genus Benthosema; species Benthosema pterotum. The sequence goes on along the minus strand of CM076983.1, from coordinate 21,153,377 downwards.
TTTCAGGCGAGGGAGTGTGGCTGACCTCTGTCTGTCTGATCGTTTGTCTGTTTCCCTCACCTTTAACTGCATTAACTCTGGTCGGTGTCTGTATTTTTGGCATGTTGGTATCCTATATTAAAATTAGCTAGAGGGGTCAACCAACAGTGGACGTGACACAAACGTAACCGTGACCTGTGAGGCACGCCGTCGCTCTGATCCACACCAAACTGGGCGTAATAGCCACACCAGGGGCCAGTGTGGCTGCTGGATTTTCACCATTGCTCCACCCTCTCTTTGTTATTGAATGGGCTTTAAACAGCCCGTTCCCAGCATACTACCGCTTCCAAAGTTGGTGGAAATATTACCTGCTTCCGGTTTGTTGGATTACCTTTAAACTTCCCAGATAAATTGGATCTGTTCCGTTTTACCAGGTGGTGGTCGTAGAGACAGAAACTTTGCTGTTTGCAAATACTGTCTATCTTTCATAGTTGTTGTACATGTTAACAAGTTCCTGCTTACCCTGCTTACTCTGATCTTGCAAGATGAGATGTCTGTAATGTCTGCTGAATGACATATTTCTAAATTCTATTTATAAATTCCACTCTTGTTTGTTGCGAGTTTTGAGAGGAGGTTTGTAGCCGCACAGTAGTCTCCTTCATATCTCCTTCTCACTCTCACACTAGCTGCCACCCTATGTCCCTTGCTACACTATTTCTTCTATTTGTCAGTTTTCCATCCATCTGTGCACACCACACTGTAGCACTTGTGCGCCTGCCACACGGGTAAATTTGTTGTCCGGCATCAATAACACATGACTCTACCTCTTGCCAGCAAATTCATGGCTCAGCTCGGGCCATTGAACACTCTCTAGTCAAGCGTTGAAGACATGGCAATCCAGAGAGTCAGTAGACAGTCAGCTACAGCACTACTCTACAAACTGTTCACTGTACCGTACATGTTGTGCTCAAGCTGTTTTTCGGCTTCAAGTATTATAAAGTCTAGTTTGGACTGTTTATGTGGGAATTGCATTTAGCAATGTTGTGCAGTTGTGTTGTCTTGTACTGCATTGTTGTCTTTGCGCTCTTTGAGACCATGTACCTTGTTCTTTGTTAACTGGATGCATTACTAATTCTGACGCTGTAACTTTGCACACTTGCAAGTTACTGTAGAATTGCAATTGTGTCTCCTTGTATGTAGTTGTCCGGCACCAATCTCACAAACCTCTAGAACAAGAGTGGCCTGATGGTACTGTAACTGCAAGGTTAGCAGCTTGAACCAAGACTCCCTGAGCGTTATTGTCGAAGTGTCCTTGAGAAAGTCTATGAAACTCCTAATTGCTCCTGTTGTGCGGTTGGTGCTTTTCATGGTTTCCCGGTGTGTGAATGTGTGTGTGAATGGATGATTGTGATGCACAATCTATGTAAAGTGCCTTGGACAAAGGTGCTATATAAAGGCCCCATTTACCTAGCAGTCCGTACAGGTTTGTGGACTGGACACATTCAATATGTTTTATAATCCCTTTGAAATATTGAAACTTTAATTTTATAATGGAAGTGGAAGAAATCCTATCTGGGCAGTTTGCTCTGGCTCAGATTCTGTGAAGCACACAATCCCGCACACAACGTGTATCGGTGCGCCGAGAGCGACAGGAAATCTATATGATAGATAATAATATCATGTGATGAGATTGTGTTTGTGATCACAGGCGCGGCAGCCCTCACCCCTCCTGCCGCTCTGCAGATGTTTCCTGCTATATAGATTCTAGGCAAAGACAGAGGAATAATAGCTGGGTTAATCTGCATTTGCTTTACTGTTGGAGTCTGTATATACTGTATCAGCTCTGCACTGATGTGGCAAGACTAGAACATCTGTCAGTGACTTCAGCCCCATGTGGACACATTTGTTTGAGTGGTGTACAGTAAAGCAGAGCAGAATGCTTTCTCTCTCTCTCTCTCTCTTTCTCTGTGACTGTGCAATGACAGATGGCATTGTGGGCTTAGCTTCCCAACACACACACACACACACACACACACACACACACACACACACACACACACACACACACACACACACACACACACACACACACACACACCCGCACGCAAACCTCCCCTACAGTATCTCCTCCTCTTGTGGCTTGCAGACAGCTCTGCAGTTCTGGACATTACAGAGTCAACATCAATATTTCAGACATGGGCTGTCTGCAGATAATCGCATGGTAAGCATGCCAAGCAATTGCATGAATGTTTGCTATGCCACAAGGGTAAATAAAATCAAAGGACTCCTAATAGTGTATCAGGTATAGCAAAAAAAAAGTAACTCGGTTGAGACAACATAGTAATTTGTGGTTTGTTGTTGTTTGTTTCCTTGTCGTACTGCGACTGGAATGTACTCAGGGAACTGGCATTGACACAACTGGGCTGAAACCGGGGAAAAGCACAAAAAATAATATTACACACTGAGTGTAAAGTCAGAAAATGAAAACGAGATGGCAGTTCTCTGTGGAGAGTGCATCAGTTTTATGCCACTTGGAATAACGTGGTGACAAACAGCAGTGGCACATTTGTTTGCATGATGGTTTCTGGCGTGTATCACTGTGGGTGAATGTGCGGTCGTCATTGTCCTCTGCCAATGTGTTTATCCAGCAGCCATCGTGCATGCTCTATAGTGCTGTGGACAATGCTTTGTGAAATGTTACACTGTAGAAACACTTTGCCAGATGAAATGCACATATAATTGGATCCCATTTTGTGGCCGGTAGGTTAGCATTAGGCAAGGGATAAGGGAATTGACAATATCTGGAGGCAAAGTAGCATGTTTGCTTTCCACTGCCTGCATGTGTTTGGTATTTCCATGATACTCTTGTGGGGCTCAGTGAGAGGAGAGATAGAATAGGGGGAGTGTCCTTTCCATCATTAGCACACATAGCTGCACTTTTGGGCTCAAGAGAAAATCAATCAATCAATCAATCAATCAATCAATCAATCAATCAACCAATCGAAAATCAATCAATCAATCAATCAATCAATCAACCATTCAATCCTACCTACCTACTGCAGAAACTGTTTTTCACTGTTCTTTATGTGTTGATGAATAATTGTACTGGAAATGGCAAGGTTACAGTAACTTTTTTACGTTTTAAGTATACTACTTATTTTCATTGGCAAACACCTCACCACCCGAGTTGTGAATGGTCTTCTTGGAATTGGACTCAGGCTCAAGATCACCATGATTTTCACTATCCACTAGACCAGGGGTGCCCACACTTTTTTGACTTGAGAGCTACTTTCAAAATGACTGGCTCAACAAGATCTACACATCAAAAATGTGATTGTTCCATTACTGAAAATTGATTTCAAGGCCCCCTAGAAAGTTTGAGCTTTGAAATAGTGGTGATGGTGTTACTTACTGTTAAAGTGTTTTGGAATAATGCGCTTATAATGAAAAATAGAGGGGGAGAATTGGAAGGTTTTCCTGTATATACTGTATATTCTTGTATATGCTTTTACTGACGTTTGAAAACAGTATTTGAGGTTTGTGTTGACAGTTTGTGATGTTGAGTTTAGTCTCTTGCACCCAAAACTAAGAACTTTCACGTTTTTGTCCACAATTGGGAAAGAGAACTGGCAAAACATTGGTCAAAATAACAATTATTCTCCATTTTCTAATTGTGTGGAGTCTTGAAGATGACATAATTCAGATTTAACTCTGAGTTACAGATCTATAAGAGTCCATGTGCTGGGGGGGACTGTCATGTGATTTACCTGCAGGACCTGTGTGATCTACTGGTAGATTACGATCTACCTTTTGGGCACCCCTGCACTAGACAGATGCTTAAACACTCAAACTCTATATTCGGGGCATAATGACAACAGGCCAACATTCTGCAAAAAATATGCCTCTTGTGAAAATAGCAAATAATGGAGCTCAAATGGACCTGTAAGGGTCGATTTAGTCTGTTAGACTCTGTTTGGTTGTGGCCTATATACCCTCTCAGAGTAAGGTTTGAGAACCAGTGAGATCTAGATTATTACACACACTGCCAGGTTCAGTTTGGCTCATCACCAGATATCACTGAACCACGTGTTCACTATCCTGTCAACAAAGTATATAGCATTTACTGTGAGTGATTTAACTGCCGTTGCTATTATTTTATTTATACTGAGATATAAACACAACATCATCTGCTCTCTGTGGTCTTTTTTAGTTGCCATAGATTTGTTGTATGCAAATTGATGTATCAGGACATCACTTTGCTCTTGGGAGAAATTGCATTAAAGTCTTCTCTACCATGACATTGTGAACATTACTAATATGCGGTTACGCTGAGCACAGCGCACCACACTTAAAGGTAATTAAAAGAGATAATTTGATTGGTCATGATTGAATGAACCTGTGATACACTCACGGATGATAACATTCAGCCTCCATCCCACCTTGCCACTCGGCCACACATAGTTACACTGCCATTTTCTGAAAATAAAACAAATCTATCATCCCACCAGCGGTGGAAGAAGTACTCATTTACTTTTGATCACTTGTTTTACTTAATTAAAACCAGCAATACCATTTGGTGATGATGGCTAGTGGTTCAGCATACCACACATAGGGTTTTACTGTATGTTTGAGGCCACACCAAGTTTTGACTTAAGTCATAAGACATGATACTTAATCAAAATGTATGATGATAAGGGGGCTCCTCACTTCACAGTTTAAATAATTTTATTGTATTAATTTACACCACGCACCACAATATTGAATTATACTTACATTTACATATTGTACATGTATTACACTAGTGCATTCACTAACAAACTTTTAGCACAATATATTGCCGACACCTAGTAGATTTTTACGAGTGATGAGCAAATGTTACTTGCAGATCGAAGGCCTTGGGACACTCGTTTCATTGTATTTTATTTCAAGGCGTCTAATTATCCAACAGACTCTCCTAATGACTTACTCAAAAAGTTTCCAGGGACCACAGTTTGATATCATCCTTTCATTCAAAGGCTGGAGTAAAACCCCATTAAATCTATTTGTGTGATCTACAAAACAATACAAATATATAAATATATATTATCTATACACACAGGGAGGAGGGCAAAGATAGAATTAGAACTGAAGGTTCTATAATCTCTATGGAATAAGGAAGCTGTTTGTATTAAAGCTACCCCCTATACGCTTCAGTGTTCTATTTTAAGTCTTTTTACTGTCAGGATAACATAATGGTTGAAATGACTTAATTAGGAATGTATAAATGGTCTTGTTATTATTGCAGTGCATACATATGGAATCAGCCTGTTGACCTTGCAACAGGGCCATGCAATGATGCACGTATACTGAATGCCTGCGCAATATGATCAGACACTCACGTCTGTGATGTTTCAATATATTTAGACTTCCTCATACCACACCCTTGAGCACCACTAATGGCTGATGTACAAGTTCACATAAATGCTGTAATTCCCTTCAACTCTGCGCTGCCTGCTTGCCAAGTGGTCCAGGCACATGGACTGTGGTCTGACAACGTGTCTCGTGTTCGAGTCCAGTCCACGACGACCTTTGCCACTCTGTCTCTCTTCACTTGATACTATCAATATATTTTTGAGTGTGATTTACAGGAGTGCAATCATAATTTTCCCTCTCGTGTGTAGAGAGGGGTACCCTTATCATCTTGATGTAACATGTATTTGATCAGACACATGAGATCATTTGTACAGGAAATAACTTACCGATATTCTTGATTTCCCACATAAATTCTCCATTCATGGTCAATGGAAATGTAATATTTGTGTAAAAAACTGAGTACTGTATATGGTGGGGGTAGCACTAGCGTCCCTCATATGTTCGATGTCAAACTAAAATTTGGGGGGCCTTCTTTGTTTATGTAGATGGTAAGGAAAATCGGTAACACTTTACTTGAAGGTCACCTTTATAATGCATTATAAGCTCATTTATAATGCATTATAATACATTTATAATGCATTATAAAACTTGTTATAAATGTACATAACCATATATAACTCCTCATAACTACATTTATAATGTATTATAACTGTTAGTCATAATGCATTGTTATGGTCAAAGGAACAGCACATTATAACTAATATCACTTAGTTCTAGAGGCACATTTGTTCATGCCTGTAGTTTATATTACGACTCTTAATGATACATGAATATCTGCCCGCTTTACTTAAAGGTCTCAAAGCCACCTTATAGCTGCATGTCATTGTTGTTTATAAGACATTATTTCAATTAATAAGCACATGCTTATAATGCTTTGTTACGGAGTACATCATTTCTATATGTGCCTTTATAACTGACTAAGTAATAGGAGTTATAATGTGCTGTTCCTTTGACCATAATAATGCATATAGACTAACAGTTATAATGCTATAAATAAATATTTAGTTATGAGGAGTTATATATAGTTATGAATATTTATAACAAGTCTTATAATGAATGTATTATAATGCATTGTAAATGAGCTTATAATGCATTATAAAGGTGACCTTCAAGTAAAGTGTTACCGAAAAATCACTGACTGTCTCTAAGGTTGCAAATAGTCCTTAGTCTTTTACTCACTGAAAAGCATAGCAGACAGCAAGTGCTGCTCTCCCTTTTCTACAGTATTTTAGAATGCTGTGATATACATTTTGGAGGATTAGAGGTTATTTGCTGCCTTATTATACTCCATCAGCTTTTATCCACTTGCATTTAAAACGCTAAGCCATGATCATGGTCTGCCATTTTGCCGTGAACTTTTCTTGCGGGAGGCTGCAGGGAGCACAGAGCTACTTTAAAGCCAGACAGATTTGGAGATTATATTATCATAATGGCTGTTTTAACACAATTCGATGTGTTAAAACATGTGTAAAGAGTCTGCTTGTATAATTTCAGATCAGCAGACGGTGTTGTTTGAGTTTTTTTGCTTCTGTGTCCTCCCAAAACCTTCCTCCACAACTTCTCAAAGTTCTGTCTCGCATTATACTCTATGCATCAAAATGATTTGTCTGATCTGGGATTGTGGGGACGAGGGATGTCTATTCCCAGATCCAGACGCACTTGAGAAAATGACTACACCAATCACATTTGTATTCAGCGGGCCCCAGACACCGGGACAATAGAGGACTGTGGTGGTGAATCTGAAGTGATTTCCATGCCGCGGGCAGAAACATATCCGTGGTCCGACAATGGAGTGGCAAAACATTCTGATGATGTTTGCTGCATACAGAGTGGCTCACGGTGCTAAAATGAAATATCTGCCATTTGAGAAAAGGAACAGGTGACATCTATAGCAGTACACTTACATTTTATTCCAATAATATGCCTGGTATTGGTACTGGCGTAGGCTATACTTTTCCAATCGAGCCATGGCTCTTTAGTTGAATGATAACGCGTGTCCCTAGGGATTAGGGGACCCGGGTTTCCCCTCCCAGCCAGCGCTACATTGGTGGCTCTGGTGTGTGACCTACAAGTATGTCCTGGGGCAGCACATCCCTGGTAGTTGACAGTGCTGTCGGTCTCCCAGTGCGTGTGTGGATGCGCTTCCAGGTGGGGTGGACAACTGTAGGCTATACCGGCCATGGCTCCTTAGTTGTCTGGTAACGTGTGTGCCTGGGGATTAGGGGACCTGGGTTCGCCTCCCGGTGGGCGCTACCCTGGTGCCTGATACCAGACAGTGGCCTTGTGTTTAGAGTGTCTGCCCTGACACTGGGAGGCCGGGGTTTGATTCCCGGCCGGGTCATACCAAAGACTGTAAAAATGGGGCCCAATGCCTCCCTGCTTGGCACTCAGCATCAAAGCGATGGATTGGGCGTCAAATCAACTAATGAATCCCGAGCATGACGCACGCTGTGGCTCACCGCTCCAAGAGATGGATTAAAAGTGGAGAACCAATTTCACTGTGGCAACGTGAGTGACTGATGAAACTACTTTGACCCTTCATTCTCTTAACGTTAATGTCCCACCCAAGATTTGAACCTGGCTACCATGGACACTGATTATTATTTAAGAGTGCTAGTCCATGGTCCAGGGTTCATTCACTGTTTTTAGAGTAGTGGTGCCCAAAAGGTAGTTCATAAGTACGTTGTACATACCAGCAGATCACAAAGGCTGTGCAGGTAAACCACACGACATGGCCTTGAAAAAATATATTTTAAATGAAAACAAAACATCTTTTTGGCATCTGCCTCTTGGATTAAGGTGATTTGATTGATTGACCCCAATAAAGGACCTGTCAGTCCAGATACTTGGTTTTCAAGAATGCTGCACGCAAATGTCAGAAGCATTGCAGTTATATAAGAAAACTCTTATTCCAGGTGCTGCTCTATTTCTCATTCCAAGTATGTTTGTCTTATAGTATAGCAATTGCTGCTATTCCAAAGCACCGTCAGGTACATTTTTAAACTATTTTCAGCAACGGGATTAGCTTTTTCTTTTTGCTTTTTTGATGATATAGTTCTTGTAGAGCTGGTCGTTTTGAAAATAGCTCTCCTGTCAAAAAGTGTGGACAGCCCTGGTTTAGAGTAGCCTGGTTCAGCCCACAGAACCCGTTCACTCCGTTGGGCCCTGCCCATTCCGTTGGGTTCTATGGTCTGGTGTTGTGATGACAATTTACGATTTATTTCGTCCGGAATTCCGGCACGCCGGCTCGCCCAATGAGCGAAGGGGCTGGAGGCGGGTCTAAAAAATAGCCAATAAACGCCAAGGCCTGTTTTCGATGTACGTCATCAGGCTGCGTGACCGCTACAGCAACAACACCACACCAACCATGGCTGCTCTCTTAGACGCTGCGATCGATGTGGTTCTTACGCAAGTTAAAATAACTTTAAAACCAGAACAACTCGGTGCCTTGAAGGCGTTCATTGATAAGAGAGATGTGTTTTGCGTTCTCCCCACCGGTTTTGGGAAGTCTCTCATTTATCAACTCGTCCCTCTCGTCCTGGAGGAGATGGGTATGGGAAACAAAATGGTTATTATTATCTCTCCGTTACTGGCTCTGATTAGCCTGGTTCAGCCCACAGAACCCGTTCACTCTGTTGGGCCCCGCCCACTCCGTTGGGTTCTATGACACAGAGTCTGATAATCAGGCTGTAGGTTTAGAGCACTTATGACCAGGGCTTGGAAACGAAATTATTTTTCAGGAACGGTTCAAAACCGGTTCGGGTAGATCTATATTTAACGTTTTCGTTCTGGCAATCGTTCCAGCACCAAACTGAACCGGTTCGAACCGGTTCGGAACTAAAAATAGCGTTCGTTCTTATCGTTCCGGTAATGTTTGGCGGATACATGTGAAGTTGTTTACAAACATCAGGCTTGTCCACAGCACTTTGAGTTTACAATAAAAGCGCACGTGGCTGTCGGGGCACGCTGCCTGGATTAGCCTATTCCAATTTCATCCATGTTATTACCCTACTAGCCAGGGGAGCAGAGTGTGTTCACTGCAGCAGCTACTGAGCTTTCACAACTTTGGTCAAATTATCTTTGTATGTAGGCCTATTTAAGCCTATAGTTTTATTTATGAATGTCAGTAAGGCCATTGCATGCGCTGTCTGTCTGTCTGCATCACGGCACACAGCGTACATGCATGGCTATATGGAGTTGGACTCACCACAGAGAGCTGTTTGGTCATTAAATGTGCCGTCTATATTGTCGAGGAGCAGGTAGGCCTACATTAATCCACTCGTGTTGCACAGAATATCTGCTAGAGGCTCGAGTCTTTGGAGCGGGGCGCGTGCTTAAACTTGGAAGATTTTTTTTTCGCTTTCTATCGCCGTTAGTTAGTTCAGGGCAGGCCCGGCTCAAACATTTCACAATTGGGGGGGGGGGCAGGCGAAAACTGGATGCGACAATTCTCGTTGTAGTAAGGGCGTTAGGGGGGCATTCCCCCCCGTGAATATGCTTATATATAGCCGTCCCTGAAGTGCATTCGATTGCAATTGCGACCAAAAAAAGAAATGAACGGAAGAAAGATGATGATCACAGGCGCTCTTCCCCGAGACGCAAGATGGATTATAATTTATATAATTTTATAGTTTATAGTGCATATACTTGTTTATAGTGCATATACTTGTTTATAAATATAACAGTCACGATCTGCGTGTTTATAAAAAATAAACTCAACTTTAACGCAACTATCCACGGAGATCAGATAGCTGTGTTACAAAGAGCACCTTTATTTATCATTGATTGAGAACGAAAAAAAAAAAAACGTTATTAACCGGTTTTGTGGATTTCAGAATAGCGTTTCGTTCCGGAACAGTTGAAGACCATTTTGGTTCCGTTTTCGTTTTCGGTTCTTGAAAAATCCCCTAGAATTCCGTTCGTTTCGGTTTTCGTTCTTTGAACCGGTTCAAAGCCCTGCTTATGACATACATCATTGCCAGTCAAGTCTACAGATGTATGTTTGTTTAGAGAGCACTTATGAGACGTGAAGCATCATGTGTCCAATAATATTTATTTTGACTGCTTCTGTTTATATATAATAACACACCAGATTCACGCCTTGTGGAGGATGATGAGGATAATGACAGTGCCAGTCTGTTGGCCTGGCTGCCCCACTAAAGCAACAGTAGGAAATTAACCATTCATACACTATGACAGGGGGAATGATCAGGAATGATTACGAGTTTGAGTCGCCACAGTGGGCAGCCCTCACTTCACATGTGGTATTCTTTTTTTTTTTTTTTTTTTTAAACCACTGAGTCGGTCAGCAATATCCCAGCAACCCTATTTCTTTAATGCATTTTAGAAATAACCTATTTTGTGATATTGCTTTTAGTGCCACCCTCTTGGCTTTGTGTTTGTGGTACTGACCTTGTTGCAATGTTATTGGTTTGAAATTGACCTGCATGTTGCTCATCACCCCCTTGCTCTCTGCTATTACCTTAGCCTCTCATGTGCACTCTAAAATAGCAGAACTCAAACACGTTTTTTTTTTTTAATTTGCCGTCTTGGATCTTAGATTACAGTATCCAAACAACCCTTTTAGAAATTCCAATTTAGCATTTTCTTTCTTTTACAGACAAAGCTAAATAAATGGATTATAGCTTCATTAGTCATTGCGGCAGCACTCCATTAGACATACAAGACAAATAGAATCATAATGTCAGGTTAATGTAACATTAGCCCATTATATTTGCTCTGTGAGGTAGAAATGGGAATTGTTAGAGAAGAGGGGTGCGCTGGAAAGTAATTAGAGTTTGAATATTTTGCCACCGAATGGGTAGTTGTTGTAGAGTGACAGTTAATTTCACATAGAGGCTCCAGCTGAAATGAGAACCATCAGGTTTTTTTCTTTTTCTTTTTTTTTTGCCCAGATCACTTGCGGTGTGTTTTAGTTGTTCACCTTGTCTTCAGCTGCCTGCGGGCGGTCCATGAGGAACCAGGGAGCTGCACCAAGCCTCCCACTAATCACTGCAGTCCCTTCAGTCATCAAACACAATTACAAATAGGAAACTGTCTTGGTGACAGCAGTGCAGAGATGCAGCCTATTGGCTGTTTTCAGACACATGGGTTAGACAATATATAGCAAATAGAGCAATACTTCAGATGTACAGTGAGCTCTGTCTGTGTAAAACTACAGTATGTTACGGGCACCTGCATGGAACCTTCTCGAAGAACCCTGAGAGTCCCTGAACACTTTGAGAATGGCATAAAGTTTCCCTGAAAAGTTCAGCTGAAAAGTCCTGAATTCAGGTTTCATAATAATGCCATAGATCTTACCTTTTTCATTTTCACAACTTTTTTGGTGGAAAGAGTTTCTCCGGCCCCTTTCAGCACAGATGAAGAGAAATGCTAAGTTTAATCTAGAGTTGTGGTTAGCTACAGTGGCCTTGTAATCACATTTCCAGGCCCATTGGTGCAAAGCCAAACACTGAGGTTGATCCTGTGCTAGGCAGACTTTGGACAGAGGGGTGTTATGGTACATGTCAGATTGTGTTTAGCGTTACCTCCCTGTTGCATTTGGCAAAGATCCTGGGCCTTGAAGCCAGGGCCGAAAAAGAATCCTCCCTCTTGAATTCTGTTTGACTCTAGGCATTGACCCAAGCCTAATGTAATCACATCAAAATAAATCAAATTGCCACAATGAATCAGATAGAAGCCACTCATGTAGCTCCACAAACTCAGCTTTTTAGGAATTCAAAAACATGGCCTTGTTTTCAGGTAAATGCACCTAGTATAGCCATTTTGCTATTGCAGTAATCCATACTAGTAATAGCATGACCAAATATCCTTAATAAACCAAGATTGTCAATCCCATACCACACTTATGAAAAATGGTCCACACATATCTCTAAAAGGTGATGTGGTTGCCTCTCCTCGCCCCATTGTGACCTTGTGCTGTAAACGTGCTTCTGGTCTAATGAAAGGGCGTATGCTCATGTCTCATAGATACAGTCTTGGTTTCCCATAAGCCAATTCCAATACCCAATTTTCTGCTCAATTTGCTCACTGTGCACTTGGTCCTGCATAGTACCAAAATGGTATTTGGAGGAGCCCAGGCTGGAGAGAGAGAGAGTGAGATCCCGAAGCTTGGGGTGAGAAACGGCGAGTGAAGTGCTCACAATTCAGTCCATTTCTCGTCACCTCTGTTTTGTTATTTGGATAGACCGTCTCCTCGGGCTATTGAATGGGAAATACGCTGTCTGGGAGATGGGGTCTAAAAGCTGTGCTGTGTCACAGACTTCAAAGGTGTGTTTCAGAGTAGACCCAACTTTGATCTGCTCATATTCTATTATAGCTCCATATTACCTGACCTAGTCTGGCATTCCATACGTTGGTGTGGGCTTGTGGACATGTATCAGTCAAAAGGGAAGGCCCTTTTGACTGATACATGTCCACAAGCCCACACCAAAGTTATTAGCACAGCCGCGGCTGGGTAATAAAGTAAAGTAATTGATAGAATATTTGCAAAGAAAACTAGATCTGCACTCAGTAGAGTGCAAACTTGCGTTTTGCGCAGTAGGCCTGCTTTTGTGTGAGCAGAGCGATCCAAAAACAAACAGAAACACTTATTTTTAATATTGTCTTAATATTGTTTTTGCAGAATCTCCTTCAGGAGATAATACTTATGCCATAATTTCAAAGGTCTCTTAATTACATCACCCTTATGTCATCACCTAAACCGGCCAATCAGAAAACTTTGAGGTGCCGAACGCAGGCCGATTTACTAGTAGTAATGATTGACAGTTGAGACAGTAGTTGCAGCCATGCAGTACTGTAGGTTGTTCCATGAAGACCAGAGTGTGTGGTATACCAGAACAAAAATGGCAATCATTCGCAGCAACAACAGGAGCGACAGCGTGTGAAATCTAGAGTGAGGGCTGGTCAGTGCTAACGCCGTGAACAAGATGCCGGAGGGACATTGATTTGACAGAGGATCATTAGGCAGGCCGAGGTGAGCAGCGTGGCTATTGTACACTTTAGACTCAGCTATTATTGGGACAGATAATGTGTGTAATCAGGCAGCCGTCTCTAGCCATGTAGCTCCACAACAATGACCGCGGGGGCTGCCAAGCATAGCATCTATCCCCCAAAAATGTCAATTCAAGCAATCTGGACGGTGCACACAATTCACGCAATTATAAAGCCCACTGCACAAGTTTGAAGTAACAGTTGGGGAAAATGACTGGATAAATCGATATAATGTGCAGTGCATCTTATCAGCAGTATGCGGCCAAAATAAGCTCTCCTTCAAAGACATTTTTAGGATGCCGAATGGAGGCAAAAAGCCATTCAGAGCGATACAGTTCAGCCTCATCCCTCAGATAGATAAGAATGTCAAAGGAGAAGCAAACTTTGTCAGCTGAGTTCACAGACCGCAGCAACCATTCACAAAACAATGTTTGGTGAATGAAAGAAGCCATCGGTTATAATAATTATTATGCTTTTGGCAGGCAAGGCACTTTTTCCCCCCTTTGCAGCACCTTTCATTCTATAAGTATGAGAATAGTGTTGTGGAAAAAAGTTCCTCTGTTATTACTTGGCTTGGATGTATGCTCAATTCTGATTGGTAATTCTTTGCATTCTGCAGTCTTTATTGTCAGTCAGTTATTTTTTGATAGCACACTGCTGTTCTGCCTCTGTTTACACTGCAATGGAAGCACAAACTTGTACGCCAATAACCCTATAAGCTTTCTTAAATAATGCTGTGACAAGTATAAGAAGGATAATATACAAGTATCCACCAGGCTACAGTTTAACATGAATTATAACACTACTTTAACCACTGTAATCGTGCCATTCCACTTTTGGATATTTTTGTACTTTTCCAAAATCTCCAAGCTTGTACATTGTTTACAATGTCTATGTGGTTCTAGCTCCTGTCTGTCTGATCCGGTTTATTTATGTATTATTGTTGATTATTTCTATACATTTAGTGTCAAATTACTGATGGCACATAAATAGCCATGTAATGAGCAGGAAGAAGACGAGCAGTGAGATGTCATTATTGAAAAACAAACCCCTTCAGGGTGATCCTGCATCACCCCATCTTGGTTTATTTCACAATAATGATCGGCTCACTGTTCATTATCCCCTACATGTCAAGCTGAAGTGGTGTGCTTTAGATCTATAAGTCAAACAAAGGCTGTTTCTGCCCTGTTTTTTGTTTTCTTTTTCCTCAAGTGCAGGATAAAGCAATAACGTTGTCCACACAGGAATCCAATTATAACGCAGTAGCCCAGAAAGTTTCAAACTTATAAGTGTTACGGTATATACTTTAAGCAACAGCAACTATCACAGTATTATAATTTGTCATTGTGACATTGTTATGGGATCAAATCGACAATCTATACTGATACAATACCCATGACGTAATGCAATACCCACTGGCAGTATAGGGAGATGTTATAGGAGCGACATTGTTTTCTTTTCTCCACAAAGCACTATTCCTTTATAAGGAGATATTGAACACCACATTTCTCTCACTCGCAGTGTTTTTAGGACTAACATTCCAGAGCAACACTTACTGACATGCACCAGTGTAGACTGTAGGCACTGGAGAGGACGGCTTTCTGTGACCTCTGAAAATGGCAGGATCAAGTCCCACATCATCTCAGTTTACTGGATCACACACCCACAGTGTTTTGGCAAGAACATAATTCTGGCTCACAATGATCCTTGCTCCTCTCTGTATCAGCATGAAAGTGTGGCATTTCAATTTACTAGGCCTTGGTTGGACTGGAAGTCTTCAAACTTATTATACTGTAAGAACAATAAAACAACTATCAACTAATACTGAAACCTATAATACTGAACTATTTGGGGTGGAGTGACTTCCTTGGCCTGTGGGCCAAACATGCTGGGTAGGCTGGAAATTTGGTACTGTCCAGGTGTATGTAAGATTGGCCCTGTGCACGTACGTCCGTCACCTTTAGCCTTGGAGAAATAACCATGCAGCGAGATCAATATCTACTGTATCGCACGGTAGGCTGTCACTCACTATGTTCCGCACTAATTGGTAGACAAGAAAATGTTTTTTGTCAGGACTAGTTGTCTACCCAGGGCTATTATAATGTATGTAATGTTGCTTTTCCACTGTATGTCTACAGTATATACTATACTGTTACTGTAGCTCTGCCCTGCCATTCATTCATTCATTCATTCATTCATTCATTCATTCATTCATTCATTCATTCATTCATTCATTCATTCATTCATTCAGCTTTTCAAATTCCCAGTAAGAGGCAGATTGTGACATGGCAAGGAGGCATCAACTCAAAAGGCATGAATGTTTAAGTATGATGCTTGCACTTGAGTGTGTAAAATTACTAGGAACTACATGGCAGCCGCATTATTGTGTTGTCTAGAACGAATGTATAGGCCCATTTTGATGATTGAAACTATAATTTCCTCCTTACAGCATGCTCATGTCATAATAATACTTACGTTGTACAAGATGGCCTTTTTTGTGGTGCGTGTGTGTGTGTGTGTGTGTGTGTGTGTGTGAGTGTGTGTGTGTGTGTGTGTGTGTGTGTGTGTGTGTGTGTGTGTGTGTGTGTGTGTGTGTGTGTGCGTGTGCGTGCACGCGTACATGCATGCAGACAGACAGATGGACGGACAAAAAAACCAAACAAAAAACACATTAATCCTCAAACAACCATGTACTATGTACAACGTAATCTGACAGCTGTAAACGATTAAAATGATTGTGTCAATTCCCATACTGCATGCTTTCAGTTAGAAAAAACTGATAAATTAGCCTGGTGTTCAGTGTAATGATTGAATCTGTATGTTTTGCACGAATCGAAGAATAAGGGTCCACTGATTGACATAAATCTAGGATCCATAAACAAACACGCCTGTCTGTTTTTATGAACTCATTGCATCTGTGTCCATAATTCCGCAAAAACAAATATGAATAATCCAGACAAAGGGCGTGGGCAGAAAGCATTGTAGATATTGATTCGGGTTCCTCTGTGGATGTGGTACATGTGGCCAATACAGTCGCCTCTGTGTCATGCCTATGATGTATGACTCCCATGGGCAAAGCTTTAGCCCGATCAGATTCCGTTTCATGTTGTAGTGCGCTCTGGCATCGAACCCGGGACCTTCTAGTTGTGAGGTGACATTGCTACCGGCCCTGCCACCATGCCCCCGACGGGAAGAAAGCATTGAGTTTATTAGACGGGTATTACTGAACCACCTCTTTGCAGTACAGTACGTTTTCCTAAGTCGATATCTTAAACAAATTCAGCAAAGCCTGGGATTCAGTGGAGCTGACAACGCCTTCCGTATTGACAAAATAACGCAGGCATTATTGAAGATATAATCTTTGAGATCCAAGCTGGAGAGAATCCAGCGGTCGTGATAAAGGCTACCAAGGAGATAAGACCTGCTGTTAATTATTATCAGCATTATAATCAGTGTGGCCCCCTGAAGAGGGAAAAACAAGAAGCTGTTAACAAAACCTATTACCTTAACAGTCCACCTCTAAGGACCTTTTTTCCACACTTGCCAAATTGACATAGATAGTTGTATAACCTTCATAATGTGTCACGAACATGGTAATACAGCAACCTTGCTGAACAATTTGAAATATTAAGTCTATCAGATATTCTGTGATGAGTGACTATAATATAACAATACAGTCAAATTCACCCAGACATTCATAGGATACTAAATCATGCACTATCCAGAACTCGAATCAACCCCAATTGAACTGTGAATATATCTTTTGTCTTGATGGCAATTTTTTTCATAGTTTGTTGAATTGCCTTATGGGCATATAGTGAATTTGCTTACCGTTCAACAACACAGCTGTATACTCTGGTTTGGTAAAATGTTACCAAATCATTCTGTGTAACTTCCTATGGCTGACTGTAAGTCAAGGTGGAGACCATGAAATGCACTGTTAATTTAGGAAGACATGTAAATAGCCAAAGAGATGTTGAGATATTCCCTGAAAATGCTGTATTATGACCAATACAAATGTGCTTTATTAATTATGTCAATTATATAATAGCTACTATAGAAGATAGCCAAAATCCTCATCCTAAAAAGTCATTATTCTATCTTTGCTTCTTTGCTTCTATCTTTGAACAAATTGAGTCAGTGGTCTCATTAGCTCACTATTACAACTTAGAACAGTGGTTAATCCACTCTGTGAACCCATTAACACATCATCATCGCAACTTTAATCAGTGGTTAACCTAACCCACTGTGTGATCTCATTATGTCACTATTACAACTTAGAAGACTGGTTCTCTAACTTTGTCCATTGAAGGAACACCAAATTCAGTGGGGCTCTTGTGTATTTTAATATCTTGGTCCACAGGACATATATGGTCTTAGGTTGGGGGTTACTGCAGCTATCATTGTGCTTTGGATTAAAAGTCCATGGATTTGGCAATCTGTGGTGTGTGGTTGCTGCAAATGTTAGATTACATTCATTGATGTATTTACCAAGGAGTTGAAGAGAGCTGTTGGTCCTTTCCTATTAATCTGAGTTCCCATGCAGAAGTTTTTCCCAGCAATTCCTATCAATACAACACAATTTACAATTAATGGATTTGTGTTTATCGGAGCAAACAGGCATGCATTTGTGGTTATAATGTTGCTTTGTTAGTTCCAAGTACATGCTTGGGTCTACAATACAATATAACATTGTCGTTGTAAGGCATAAGTCCTCTTTTTATGTCATAAATGAATGCCCTGAATTAATTAAAAATATTAAAAGGATCCCTGGCTAATAAGAAAAGTATGCCTTAAAACTCTATACTTGTCTTCTATAACTAAAACATGCAGATAAAAACACCTTCAATACTTTATTGCTTTCATAAATTGAGAATCTTTCACTCAATAGGAGGTGCTCCTGTCGCAGGATGATGCCACCTGAGCATGTGTGATCTCAGTAAATTCCTGAAAATTAAGCTTTATGTGCACATACAAGCTATCACGCCACTTGCATGATAATGTGTGTGCGTGCCTGCATGTTTACCGGCATGTGCGTGCATGCTCATCTCAATGTAACTGTGAAGATAACGGAGGTAACCAACAATTAGTCCCATGCTCCTTATCGATTCCATTCTACGTGGGTGGGATTAAAACAAAATGCTGAAGATGGGGCTTTGTCTAATCCGGAGCTCCGGGTCTAGTGTCTTTCACAGGATTACTCCGACCTCCTCGGACCTGCAAGGAGGATTAACATGGGTGCTGGGGGGGGGGGGTCAGCATGAGGGGCGGAGCTGCGTCCGTCCCTGGGCAACTGCTGAAATGAGCCATCTCTGATGAAACCTAAACCATATGCTCATTAATGAGAAGGTAAACGGATGCTTTCTGTTCCCTAAAGACAGCTCATTTCACCACAGATATGGTGGCTCAGGCATCGTTCGGCTTTTTTCCTCTTCTCTTGAACGGTACCGTAGTCCATGGACATTACTTAAGTTGATTTACTTAAAGGTAATAGGTAAAAGGTAATCTCTTATCTTTAAGTAATGTACTTAAGTACAGATTCTGAGGATTTTTTAGTAAACCATGCCATTTCGGGGGGTGGATTGTGGGGTGCTTGTTGGGGGTTGGGGGGAGATGGGAGTTGTGCGTCAAATATGGCAGGGTCAATAGAAAGCTAGGTGTCAACTTCTAATGCTGTATCATATGTTCTAAAACAGGGGTGCCCACACTTTTTTTTAACTTGTGAAAGCCTTTTTCAGAATGACCAGCCCAACGAGATCTACTACTCTGTAGTCCGAGAGGAATACATGAAGGTTCGGCCCAAATAACGAGCCTTCCTTACCGTCCGGAATCCAGTGGTTTCATCTGATAAAGTTTGGAGAGGGTGCCATATCACATGAGCATTTTGTTATTAACCCCCTAAACGCCCTAATCACAAATAATCCTCCCAAAATAGAGCTTTATGATATTTCATGGAACATGAACAGGTAGCCTACTGTATAACTTATGCCTGCTTGACCTAATACAGACAGGAAACGTCATTGCATATGCGTCTCCTTGTGAGGAACTATATGTGACCTATGAACACTGTTTTAGATCTGCGTCATTTTGAATTATGCCCAGCATTGAAATGTTTGAGTGTGACAAATGATTATTCTTCTCTCTCTCTCCCTACACCTCAACCCCAACAGGACTCAGTTAGAGAGATTAGAGAGCATAGTTTGAAAATGAATCGTAACAGGAAACGGCACAAAAGAAATCAGAAGGTACTGTAAGTGTTCTGAGGCTTTGAATGAGGCTGAGGCTTTGAATTTCCGGTTGTTTACTCAGTGGTCATACAGCTTAATATAAATAACATACTTAACCAATCAGTAGTATTCAACCAAGCCTTATAATGGTAACTGTAATAATAATGGATTGCATTTTATAGCGCCTTTCCAAGTGCTCACAACAACACCACCAACCAACTCATTGGGGTTCAGTGTCTTACTCAAGGACACTTCGATTCGAACTGCTGACCCACAGATCATTGGACGACCTGCTCTACCTCCTGAACCACAGCTGTCCATATTAAAAGTCCCAATGTGCCTTTTAATAGGCGTTACTCACACAATGTTATCCAGCAGTAGGAGACATTTTAAACAATATTAAAATGTCTCTCTAACCATGTAACCATGTACGAAAATCCTGCATCTCCATAGTTGATCGGTTATAAGCAGATCAAGTAGTGTAGTGGCCACTGGGTACTGCACATACTCTGACAACAAGTACAATGGTATAATGTGTCGTTCCTCACTTGCATTGTGGTAGACCGGTGGGAATTTATAAATCCAGTAATCCACTGATTGTAACATCTAATGTTACAATCAGTGTGGCAATGGGTAGCACACTGGTACTGTTGTGGAGAGAAGAGAGATGCCACACACACGGATGTGTGTGCCATAATGGACAATGTGAGTCATCCTCTCCACAACGACCTGGCTGTCGGGAAAAGCGGTCGCAAGGATCTGTACCGTTATATCCTGCAAGAATGAAGATCCTTTTAGTCCCAACAGCAGTTGAGCTCTTTAATGTCATGACCAGTCTACCTGGACTCATAGCTTTTGTTGTAGTTATATATGCCATATAGAGAAATAATCATTATTGGCAGCTGCAGGCTTCCTAATAAACAGCCATGGGGATTTTGTAGATGGAAGGGTTGCCGAGAGACAAGATAACCAGTAGAAAAACCATCCCATGAAGAAAATTCTGTAGAAATACAAGTAATATACAGCAGCTGCCAATTAAATGATCTGCCTGCCTGCCTGCCTGCCTGCCTGACAATGTGCTCAGTGGTTGTTCAGCAGCCTGATGGTTGAGAGATGGAAACTGCACCATAATCTTGGGAAATAGCTTTTGATGCATACTCATCACTTGCCACCGGAGTGAACAGATTCTCTCTATGGCAGTGATTGTCCTTGATGATCCTCTCAGCCTTGTGAGTGACGCACAGCTTCTGGATGTTGTATGTTTTTGTCCTTGTCAGAATTCCAGGCATACTGCAAGCCTATAGTATTTTCACACATTCAAGTCTCAAATTTGAATGTGTCGCGATATGACGTGTTGTGAGAAAATATGCAATTGCCTATTTTCACAAATTTATTGAATCTCACCCCTGACAAAATGGCTTATAATTACAATAAAAACTAGCACTCAAACTAATTAAGACTAAATTAAATGAGCAAACCCAATTCGAAAACTAATCAAGCCTAAACTAATCAAATAAAATAAAATAAAAACATAATAACTTTGCTCATAGGGGTGCTGTCAATGGCGCTGCTGTAAAATGCCCTTAGGATGTAAGGGCTTACACTGAATTAATTATTCATTCCGATTTAAAAGAACCAAAAGTTTTTCCTCTTGAAACATTTCCTCTTGGGCATTGAGCACAAACAAGCAGCAGTAGATGAGAATAATTGCAAATAAAATGCTGAGAGGCAGAGAGGGTTGATAGGTATAGGAAATTAAATGCTGAGGCACTGCAATGTAGAACTACTCTGTTGACTGTTAAAAGTAAAACATTCAGAATATATTTACAGTACTTGAGTAAAAGTACAAAATTATAAAGTAGTCATATTTCACAAGTTTTCAGATTTAATTCCCAATAATATTCCAATCCCACAAAGTAAGTACATTAATTTGAATGTAAAGTGTGCAAATTAATGTAGTGGCCTTAAAGTACAATAGCCCCTGAGATGTAGTGCAGTAATGGAGTAAAGTAAGAATTGGAAATTGAAATTACTCATATTATACTTAGTATTATGGTTAGTGCCCATCCCCTCTTTAAATATGTGTTACTAAGTACTGTACTAATTATTGGTATTGCTGGAAAAATGTGGGCAGACTTTTTACAATCCATTCTTTAGCTGAAACCATCCTTGTATAAAGATAATTACTGCCGATTCTCCACACTCTCATGTTAAGTGTGGACATAATTATTCTGCCATAACAGGGTCTCATGGATATCTTCAAAATATTATGGTTCTGGAATTTGTCTGCATTCTTGGCCTGTATTGGTCTTGTTTCTGCAATGGCCTGACTGATGGGTCTCGACTACAACCTATGCTCACTGAAGGTGCTTGGCCTGCTTCTCAATATGTCACTACATGCTCTATGTACATTAGACTAGAGAACAAGCATAGTGCTCTGCTGCGTGTCGAGCAACACTATTGTGTAATGACTCTGACCCATCTCTAATTAACATAAACCACTGTCAAATTGTCAGTGTTTTTTCTCTTTACCTGATTGGTTGGTTGGTTGGTTGGTTGATTGATTAAACACTACAGACTACGGTTGAGCATCAAAAAGCATTGCACCCAAAATGGTTCTTGCAGTCTACTTTCCCTTCAGCATCATATGCATTCATTTCATAAACATGATATGAAAATCAACAAGATTCAATATCATCACAACATATAAAGCAATATACTGTATGTAGGGAGTGGTAGGAAAAAGAAGGGGCCTGTATAGCAGCTCTGCAGTAGCGGTAGTGAATAAATCCTGTCCATATACAGTAACAGTACCCATACAGTAGAGCACACCTAACTACTGTATATGGCCATTATATATGTGTGAGCCAATAGGAGATGCTTTGCCGGGTGTTCACAGTAACGAGGTAGTAAACTCAAGTCCAGATGAATGCATGGTGTTCACAAAGTCAATTTAGGCAAGGATATACTAGTGCATGAGTCCTTAAAATGCATTAAATTGGTTTATAGTCATGCAGGTCCCGAGGAAGACTAATGTGATGTGTTGAAACTTTCCTGTGTTCTCCTTTTAGTTGCTTTTTAATGTAAGTTTATGCCCAAACAATGGACAACAAACAATGGATCCATTTTAAACATTAATCTTGGTGTGATGCCAGAGTGTATGTCTGTAATTTGGTGAAAATAGCAGATCTAAAGGCTTGTATTGGCTAGGCTATTTTTTGACAAAGAGAACCGAGTATGGGCGCCTGGGGGACCAGAGTCAACAAGATATGTTTACATAGCAGGGTTGACCTTGACGATGTTAATCATTGTACTGCTCTGGCATTGGTACTGTGGGATCAGAGAGGCCATCAAACACAAATACAAAGGCAAACCAGAGTTGTTGAATAGTGTGTGCAGGGTTAGCCATCATTGTTAGACCCCTCCTTCAGTATGCTGCCAAACATTTCCTCCTGAGGAACACGGCTATATGTGAGCAAGCACACTTTGCTGTACAGGTTCAGTAAACACATGCACGCACACGCACACCACACACACACACACACACACACACACACACACACACGCACACAGAGTGTGCAATGTCTATCCTCTCTGTGGCTGGGCTTTTGTTGTCCCACGAGCGAGAACAAAACCGATGAAGCAGCAATTTGTTATCATGTAAGACCGGAAATTACTGATGAGATTATATATTCAACTAAGTGTCAACCCTGGCCACTTTTAATTATTATTATTATTATTTTTTTACGTAAAAAAACTATTTATGTCACTGCCTACTAGGCAGTAATGTAAAAAAAAAAAAACATTCATTCTTCTTGGGCAAAATTATGTTTTGCTTTTTTGTTTTATTTTAATATATTATTTGTATTGTTATTTCTAAAAGTGCGGTATGTGTTTTGCTCTCTTTTTAGGTCTGTACTATTACACCTTTTAATTGTAAATTGATACTCTACTGTATTGGTAATTAATCAGGGAGAAGGGCTTAATTTTCCCTGACGTATGGAACGTCCTTTACAAATAAAGTCCCCTTGCCTGCATGGCCAACCGATTATCTGATACTTTAGAAGCAATACAAACATACAGAGTCTAAAGTAATGAATCCTGGATGCTACAGTACAGCGGGTAATTTCAGGAAGGTCATTAGGAGGAGGTGTTGCATTCAATTTCTAATAGATATATGGGGAGTTTGTGTTTAGAGAAATTGCTCGCTGATCGAAACAGAGCCCTCCTAATGAGTAATGCATTATCTGTGGCTGAGTCAGTCAGGGGGAAGAAAAGTCCTTGAGCGCACACAATGCAGATCGATTCCATTCAGATCTAAAGTCATACTGCCGCGGTTGGTGGCCGGCCTCGCAGATGAATGGTACAACAGCAGTTTGCAGTCACTGGGGGTCAGAAACCTTGTATGTCTGTTTCTTCTTTTTTGAAGTCATATAAGATCAGTAGAAATAACTGATCCACAACTTTACACCGCAAACCGCTTTGAACGTGTAAATCACTGCTTCTGTGCAACTCTCTTGTTTGTGAGTGCAATATGCCGATAGGAGGTTTCTTCCAGACAATATCAGTCTCTTCCATGTGTGTTGTGGAAGCAATGGTGGTGCTTAAATATAAACACATCACAGTCTTTTTGAAGCATAGTATCCACCATAATACATGAAATAAATAAGGAGAACACTATATGCAGGTGCGGTGCATGCATTTTATGGATATATCATGTGCATTTCCTGCACACACCATTGCTTATACACAACAACGCATCCCCGAATATCAGTGCACAGTACTACATGTAGACGCATGTGTACACACACGCATGCATGCACGCATGCACACAGACCACACTACAGCGCACCCAATTCCATAGGCACGTACAACACAGGGACATCATCCACTGTGGCTATAGTCATTGTGGTACGTTATAGCTTCGAGATAGTAATCAACAAGATTTATATTGGGCTTATATGATAATGCATCACTAGAGAGGATTAAAGACACAGCATTATATAATCCATCAGCTGAGCCTGGGCTAGGCTGCATGCTTGGCACCTTGCCTGCTCCACTGTAAACTTGACTTTCAATCTGTAGGTATGTGATAATACCATACATGGCATTATAACCCTGCCTGTGTTGCTAACAGGGATATCACTCACGTGTTTGTTCTGTGCGTTCGTGTCAACACATACAGTAGATGGATTTGAGAAATACCTGCCGGCCGCGACAGGGAGTGTTGGGCGGGCGGAGTAAGGGCGAAGGCTCTATACGTCCTCCTGGCGGGGGCTCCTCACTGTTTCAGTAACATTGATTTATGAAAATAATAATAATGATTAATAATAATAATCGATAACCAGAAAATCTGATTTGTCTGCATTGGGGGGAGGGCTGACTGACATCTCACAGTGGATGTCTACCAACCACCTCAAACTGAACCCAGACAAGACTGAGCTTATATTCCCACCAAGTTTTGCTCCACCCAGGGAGACTACTTCTATGGAAGACACCTTGTATCTTTGGCCCAAACAACCAATACCTGGAAAATCAGCTCTTGTTCATGTTGCAGTGCTCAATCCTGCAGCTTTACATCGTATAACAGTGGTTTTCAACCTTTTTCATACCAGGGTCCACTATTTATCCTAAATTTTAGCCACGGACCACCATTTGAAGTTGATTTTAGTCTCTCAGACTAATACTAAGGATTTTCAAGTTTGTGTCCACAATTTAGGGGAGATAAATTGGCAAAACATTGTTCAAAATAACAATTCTTCTACATTTTTTAAATGTGGATGTTCTTGAAAATGATGAGAGCGTATACTTTGTGTAAAATTAGCGTATACTTTTACGCTAATTTTACACATCTATAAAGGTCCATTTGGTCATTATTTAGCCTGGGGGACAAGACCACTGGTTGAAAACCACTGTTTTATAACATTCAAATGTGACCCTTCTTCACACAGGAGCCAGCCCCTTATCCAGATATCAGTTATAACAAAACTTGACTATTGTTACTTTCTCCACACTGGCCTATACCGGCATGAGCATGAGCCTCCTCAATTGATCCACAATGCCACAGCTTCTTGCTTAGTCTTCGACCAGCCAAAATTCTCACATCTCTCCACTCAGGGAGCCAGCATGCCAATTTATGGGTGAATTTCGTTGCGTTTTTTTTAATATATATTTTAAGAAATGAAAATCATTAACATTGAAACAACTACAATTCTGACTGGCTGCCAAAAAGAGCATTTTCAATTCAGCATTTGTTTAGTGGTCCACATGAAGAACTCTATTCCATAGAGGTGTCTGTGTATCTGTGAATGATTGCAAACACACTGACAGTACTGTATATCCTAAAAAAGTGTTTAAAGGACAGGAGGTTAACTGGAGTCCTTGGCTCATGAAGTGATTAATGGAACAGCATCTAATGGTGTTTTGGGGTGTTGAACGATATTCAATTAGTGATTACCCTTTACCTATACCCAAATGGATCCCTGTTGGTGTTTTTGTACCTTTCAAGACAGGAACTCATGTTTAAGAAAACATGGTTCATTCCTAAATGGTTTGAAAGCAATAATTATTTCAAAATGTAGAAAGTATTAAAAGTGTGAGGTGTTTGGAGCCATGATTTGAATAGCCAACAGGTAAAATAAGGTTAAAGTGGTTACATTGCCAGTGATGCCATTAAATACCACCCACCCCCACCCACCCACCCACCCACCCACCCACCCACACACACACACACACACACACACACACACACACACACACACACACACACACACACACACACACACACACACACACACACACACACACACACACACACACACACACCTTGCAAGCTGAAGCCTTTGAACGCTGAATGTGTGTTTACAGTGTGTGCTCTGAGAGAACGGCTGTTCCTTTGTGAGTAAGAAATGAGATCAGGTGTTTGTTCTGCTCAGCATGGGCAGCTCAGCGGGATCCTGCTGTGTCAGTCAGGTCCTTCTGCAAACCCTGTATCTCCATAAATCAACTGTTTGTTTGGACTTCTGTTCATAATTGAATGCCTTGCGGTATTGCAGTGTCACACAAAAGTAGACGGCGTCACCCTTCTCGAAGCTCGCAAAGTTTTCCAAAGCTAGATTCATATCAATTCGTTTTCAGTTAAACTAGTTTGGGTATTTTTTAATTGGTTTGGGGAAATGGGTGAATTTCTTTGTGTGTTTTTTTTTAATATATTTTAAGAAATTAAAATCATTAACGTGTTACAAAACGGCTACAATGGCACACAGGTTAATATTTTTCAATTTCCACCCACCAGTGTTACGTCCTTACAAAAAGACAAAGAATACAAGCAGCAAATAAATAAATAAACAGTCACAGATCATATCTGCACTTCTATCTGTGGAAGAAAGTAGGTACAAGAAAATACAATCACTTGACTCCCTGTAGCTCAACAGGAGCCCGCATGCCTGTCAGATTCCTGTCCAGATGTAAAAGACTGTGACGTGCTTCTCATCTGTCACATTTTACAGCAGTTTGTGACTTTGTAATGAAACATTTGATACAGATTTAGTCACGGATACAGCAGCTCCTGCTGAGCTTGTAATAGTCAGTACAAAGTCAGTTCAAGGTTTTCTCAAAATTGGCAAGTGTGATGCAAGATTATCTGCTGTTTTTTTTGTTTTGCTACATGTCATATGCAACCAAACACTTTTTATCTTTCGTCGTCTCGACAATCTAGCAGCAATAAAAACAATTACAAAATAAATAATGATGAATGACAAGGTAAGAAATAGCTACACAGGCCCTATTTCGTAGTGGAAAAGCAGAAGTTTCTGACAGTGATGCAACAATGTATCGCTCCACATATCAGGTGGTGGATATTTGCTGTTATCGGACGCTATCGGCAATAACACTGACATTGACCAATGTCTGTATAGCCGGTACATTTTGCATTGACTGTGTTGGTATGTTGGTCAGCTGCAGTATACCAAGCTGTAGATTGAGAACATTCATTTCTTTTATTGAAGATGTATAGTTTCCCCTTGCACAAAAAACAACAAAAACTAAATAAGCATGTGTTATCGATAAAGTTAAATTGTTTTTTTAAACATCGGTATTGGCCAAGAATTTCCATATGGGTGCATCCCTAGTTTCTGCCCAACAGCATATACAGTATGTCCAGTATGTGGGGAAACCATGTTTGTTCAAAACTGTTACTTTTCAAAATGTATAAAAGAAAGTAAGAATCTGTGTTCCAGAACATACGCATACGGATATGGAAGAATATGGAGATAATAAGGCTCCTGCCCATCAGAAACGGCATGCAGCCTGACTCCTGCAGCTGTCTTAATATGGCGCAGGTGTTAACGGCTTGAATTCTACTGTAATTATGCATTGATAACGAATGCTGAAATTAAAGCCACAGCTGTTTTTTTTTCTCATTTGTTTCCAGATTCTAATGTTTCCATGACGATGGGGGGAAAAAATCCATGCTGTTGATACCACCCCTCCTCCAGTCAATCAGAATTGTATTGGTGCATTTTATAGACAAGTCTATAAACGCACCTAGTCTCTGTAGTGTGTATGTAATCCTAAATCTAAACCCTGTTCATCCCCCAGACTTCACACATGTATTCTACACCCCCACAGAGAGTGCAGTGCCTAGTGTCAAGTTGGATAGTTGTCCAGAACCAGCACAAAAGCCTCTGACCAGGCTGTGGACAAGGCCAGAATTAGCCAGTTGATCACACCTGATATGGAACTGGCCTGTTCCGACAACACAATGTTGTTCTGACATCACATTGAAGTGAAATTGCAGTCTTGCATCGTTCCAACAAGTAGCCTTGTGCCCAATGGGCACCGCTCTAGTTGTCAGTAGAGATGTTGGAGTACATGGAGTACAGTAGGTTACATCTTTTTTTTTTTTTTTTTTTTGAAAGTGGAACCGTGATTACAACAGTCACTCCAATCGAAGCCACTCTGCTGGAGTGAGGATGCTCAAGTGTAATTGGGTTTGCTGTGGAGTACTTGTTTCTTCATTCTTTTATGACAGACGCTGGCCAGGCTTTTTCCAATGGCTTTCTTGCCTGTTATTGATACTACTCTGTGTTTGACTGAAGGTTGTCTGGCTGCCACGAGACAGCTGAATCCTTGTTGAAAATACACTCGAAGGAAGGTTTAAGTTTACACGCTGTCCAGACCTCGCCAGCTAGAGGCGATGACAGTGTGACATTTTGAGTAAAGGCGTTGGTGGCTTATCTCAGGGTACGCATCTACTGGCGACATTTGTAACTGATGTAAACATCTTCCTCTGTGCGTTTGGCCTGCATCAGTTCTGCTGTCCTTTTACCATGATATATAGACACATTTTTATATGTGACAGACTTTGCTGCAGGGGCTGCCATCACGGTGGTTCCAGCTTTTCAGCAGAGGATAAGTTGCCACTATTATTTATTTTTTACAATATATTTTGGGCCCTTTTCTTCCTTTATTGGATGGTGTATAAGTATGGAGACAGGAAATGGGGAGAGAGATGATGCAGGGGTGACATGTGGCAAAGGTCATCAGGAGTCACAAAGTGGCTTGCTGCATCTAGCATTACTGAGAAGTCACATCTCCAATACTAGTGCCTGGTCCCTGAAAACAATGAAAAACAATAAAAAAAAATGACTGCACCTGGACAGTCATTTTTTCATTGTTTTTCAAACTCACAAATAACATTATTATTTGTGAGTTTCAGTCAAACAGCTAGTGACTATACCAATCCGTGTAACTTTGGATGTCTAACAACCAAATAAAAAGGGCACTCACACCAGCTACACATGTCTTAATTGTCATAGCAGGAATTCCTTATGAATGTTACATGGATTCAAACGTTGTCAAACACAATAGTTCAACGAACATGTGCTGTAAACAGGGGGACTTTGAAGTGATTGGCAGTAGTTGCAAAAGTAGTTCATCACAGTTCTTTCCTCAATGGGACTCAAATCTTTGAATTGATGTTGAAGGGTATTTTCACAGCTGCCTTGTTTAATCCAGTTGCCTCTATATAAATGCGTTTACGTGCTTGATGCAAAACGTGTTTGAGCAGCCATGAAACAACTATGGAAATTGGGTGTAGACCTAAACAACCACTCAAAAGGCCCTTTTGAAAAGGCGGCCTTGGACTACCTGGGTTTGGGGATTAAAGGGGCTTCAGAAGAGCTTGGGGATGGCTGTAGGACATGGAATTTGACCAGTCCGTCAAACAATGATGCTTCAAAATAGGCCTCAAAGAATACACAAAGGTGTGCGAGACATGTCCTTCAAAAGTGGCAGTTGGGGAGAAGAACACAGTTACGTACTGTATGTGGTCTAATGTCTGGAGATTTTAATAGAGTATAAGCTGTACAAAGTACATTTGTACATTGCTTCACATGTAACATATAAAATAGCTTTTTGTTATGCTCAGTGAATTGTTTGCTCATGTTTAACTAACAATGATAAGCCATCCACTGATGAAGGACAAAGTGATATGATCACTTTGAGGTCAGCAACAACGCAGCCAGTGCTACAATGTGCAAGCGTGGAGGACGCAGTGGAAGGCTGCCCAATTCTGGAGCTCAGCCTAGGAAGCGTGAAGCCAAATCTTGTCAGGGTGATCGTGGGCCACAGGCTTACATGGATGAGCAGCGCAGGCAGCTAGATGAAATGTATGAATCAGAGCAAAAAGCTACAAACACAGGAGAATACAGCATTTTAGAATCTGCTGAGGGTACAAGAAGAGGCTGGGGAAAGCAGATTCCAGGCTGTGCAAAGTCCAGCAACAGGCTATGCTGCTCATGCTCTCATTCAGTTGTCTCGAACTGTCATCGATGCCATCTGTTCTTCTGGTGTCTCACAAAGCTATTAAACTTTATCTGATCAGCGTGATACACTCCTCTGCCGTTCTGAGTAGATCCCCCCGGAACGCAGAGTTTTGGTCTAATGTCAGTGCCGATTTTGGAGAGTCCCCTATTTTCATTATCAATTTGAAAAATATTCATATGTGATATGTGATTCATATTCATATGTGAGAAGCAACATTTCTAACCCTATTTTTGAAAATGATGGTCAGATCAAAATATCCAACTGTGATGCAGCAGATTGCTGGGCGTTGGTGCTTTGTGCATGGGGGGTGGGGGGGTGGGTGGTCAGATAGACGTTCTGTACTGGCCATACAGTATTATATGGTGTGTCTTGGATGTATGAGGTCAGATCAACATATGGATTGTCAGCTCCATAGCTTCATATATGAATGGCAGCACAGGCAATGTCCTCAGTATACAGGGTTTTATGAAGGTCCAGCTATAGGCTGGCCTGTTGAGAACTGATGTCATATCTTGCGGTGACCGACCAACCAAACAATTGATGGGAAATGCACAATTTCATAGAAAATGTAACGTGTGGTCGCAATAATTCTGGATTAATGGAAATCAATAAAATCTCATCTTCTCGAGAATGGCACAGCTGGGTACAGCTCTATATACAAGATCTCTCAATAAAATTGGCATAGATTGTGTTATAATGACATTGGCCAAAAAAGACAATGGCACATTGTGCAATACAAACACTGTTCAAAAAGTATGAATATACAAGTGTTCTGCTCCATTACAGCAGCACAGTTACTCTGTCCTTGAGTGGATAGGGATGAAAGTGTGAAAACACTAGCCTCAGCGACTATTAATTGTCTGTCCAAAATTGATGTCCCAGAATGTATTGTTGCGTGACATGATGTGTGAGCTTGTAGTTGTTTAAAAAAAAAGGCTACATTTTTCAAAAGCAATATTATTTATTCAACAGCATGCTCAAAATAGGAATGCCAGGTTGAAAGTGTTTCCGTCTGTGGGAAAAACAAGGATTTTGAACATACAACGATAGGTTTCCACCTGGGATAATATTCACTAACACAGCTGCCAGCCATAACAGCTGTCAGGACAGCATGTGCCCACAGTGTCCACTAGGCTTATCTGCTGGCTTATAAAAGTCTTAGCATGGTGCAGGATTGTACAGCTTTCATGTTGTGAAGAAGAAAGCGCCACATGGGGGTTTTGTACGGTATCTGTGACATTGTTTCCAGCTGGGGAAGCATAGCCCTCCCTGAAACGTTTACGTTAAGACATGACAACATGCTTTGGAAAAGAGTGGGGGTAAAACTGTCAAGGACAGCCAAAATGCATGCATAATGTTGGCTGGCGGCATTATAGAATATCTCAATGGAACCTTTCCTAGGCTTCCATGTACTGTATATTGTTATTTTCTCACCTTGTGACTGTCAAAAGCATTGTAAACAGCAGCTTTAAAATATGTCTGATTGAGTGTATCATATTGTAGAGCGGTCTGCATTTATTTGTATAGATGGTGTGGCAATGCGTGGCATCAACCTTGCACATTAGGAAGTGAAGTCTTGCTAAAGGACACTTTGACATACCGTATATACCAAGGAAGAGTCTGAGGTCACACTTGGCGCCAGTTTTCTTGTTCCAAGACGGCCTCTGTACCTTGAGAACATAAAGAGCCACATACACATGTAGCCATAGAAATCATCTTTTGTACATTTATCATGTTTTTATCCTGCGTTAGCACACTATATACTGTAGTGAAGTCATAAGGTATAAGCCCCCCTCATTGGTGTTTTATCCTATCCATCAATTCAGCACATACTACAACTCTGTGCTGTAATCCCTGCTTGTTGCTTTTTTGGCCAGGGATCTATTGTAAAATAGATAAGATAACCATCATCTTTAGAGAGTCTAGCAGAACACAAACAGCTCGCTTCCAGATCAAAGTACTCTGTGCCGTTTGTGTCCCCATGACATAATACAGCATACTGTAGCTTGTGTAAAATATGCACCAACACTAATTCCATCTTTTTGTCTTGTCTTACATTTGTTAAAGACTCAGGATGATTTACATGTACATTAAGAGTCATTTCAAATGTCATATTTATTCACCTTCAGTCCTACAAATAAATAATGGAATTTCTAAATTTCTCATTGGTATTAGTTATAATATAAGTAGTAATTGTTGGTTCCAAATGTTATTCATTCAGTGATTGTACAGTAAACTCTTAAATGAATTGTGTGTTCCTGAATTGATTGTCTCATGTTAAACTTATGCAAATCCACCTGAACATGATTCCCCTGACTATTCCTCTTGTCTAGTCCCACTTTAAAGATTTTCAAGTGGATCCAGAAAAGGATGAGAATCACTGATTTACAAGTGCTGTTTAGTCTCCAGCTGGTTTTGTAGTTCATACTATCTGTGATCCTCTGCTTCTGTAGACAACGAGAATAATTACACACATAAATGACCGCTCTGGGGCTGTTCTAGCTAAAAGCTCTTAATATGCTCTTATATCTCTGTCCTGCGGGGCTGCAGCTCCCATCTGGTGTAACCTCTCTGAGCTTATAGTGGCCTACTTCAAACATACACAACTTTATGGGACTTTACAGAACACATGAGGCATTTGGCGTCTGTCTGCACACCCCCAGACAAAGGCCACAAGGTCAAGGAGGCAGAAGATAAAGAAGATAAAAAAAAGACATAACAAGACCAAAGGCCCTGCAAGTGGCCGTCTTTCTTCTCACCCCCTATAGGCCTAGGTTATAGTTGTCCACAGTCTGATCTCTTCCTCTTTTGTTCCCACAATCTCAAATACCCTGTTCCTGTTCTGACATTCCCCTCTGGAATTGCCTTCTTACTTGTTCATCAACTGGTGACATTCTTGGTGTTTCTTGCGGGTCTGCTGAGTAGGATCTTGCATGACCAAGTCAAAGTGATGTCGTATGTTCGACATACATACATCCATCAATTATATCAAGCACTAGGCTACCGTGAGTGTTGGTGGTAATGCATTATTTTAGCTAAAGGCTTAACACTGTGAGGTCCCTGTTGGATTTGGTTGCTTAGTAACACTAGACCATAGCCCCTGGCATGTTTTGAAAAGAGATCTATGCAAGTCGCACAACTTGCATTTTCTAAGCATTTTTTGGATGCTGCAACAGCACACTGCATGTATTTTGCCAGAGGGGGCACATGTATTTCTGTCTGTTTGTTTGTTTTTCCTTGAATCCTGATCCAGTCTTATATACACGGCATGTAAATGCTGGATAATAATAGAAACAAGAAGGGTGCTGCTTTGATCTGAAGGAGAGTGGACCTACGCTACATCAAATACCTAGCGGCATCAGTCATCATAAAGTGTCACAGCAGGCCTGGGTCGTCATCCGGGGGTCTCGGCATAATTGGCACTTTTTCGTCCTATTCTAGTGTTTAATATAACCTCAAATTTGGTTATTTTATGCAGAACATTTTCTCCACTCTTTCTCCACTCTCTTTTCAGATTTTATCTGCCATAAGTGTGTCAGTCCACACCCGTCAATCTAGATGCGACACACACTGTATTACAGTATAAATATGTGTTTTCTTGTCTGCAACATACAGTACAATTTGTTTGTCAGATAGATGGATGGGTGGATGGATGAATAGACTATAATAGAACAATCAGATCTACAAATTCAGAACAATTTCTATTCACCTTTGCCACTCCCCATTGTTTCTTTCTTCTGAAATAACACCTCTTTCATTGTTTTGTCTGGCAATGCTCCTGAAGAGCCTTGAAGCAAGACCCAGTCTGAGGTCTCAAAAATGATGAAACAAGATTCTACGTTTTGTTTTCTCTTATAGACTAAACACAATCGATTTCACGTGCCCTAGCGTAAATGAACAATGAAGTCGTTTTAATTTCCTGCCAAATTCTCCCCTCAGAGGATGAATGTCAGCAACAGAGCTGTTAACATATTTTACTACTGGATATGTCCACAGAGGATGTGGAGTGTTTATTTTATCTATGTCTGTCAGTTATTACTTTTATGAGTGTTATTGGCAGTCCTACCAAAGCAAGATTGAATGTACTGGGTACTGTGCTCTACCCATACCATACCCTATAGGTGGGGTTGGCGAAAAGAACTTTGTGTGTGGAGTTTGCATGTTCTTCACACGTCCCCTACCCTCTCAAAATAGAATACAGTAATCCTGGCCTTCCTCTCCATGGCTAGCTGGGGCGCCTGATGCAGAGCCATCTAGTGGAAGAGTTGCGATATTGAGGGGGCAGAAAACAACCTAGTCATTTGGTTCATGTACACGCCCAAGGCCATAAACTCGAATGCATTCCGTAACTTCTGGTTGTCCCTATTTTTCCACATTCTCAATCGTCTGTCTGTAGGGAAGGAACTTGTCAGTTGAGTCAAGATAAATCTATTTAATGTCTTTCAGTGATTAGATAATAATGAACTACGGTAATACATCTGACAAACACGCTGGAAATACATTGTTCTTATTGAGTGGATTCTTGTTGAAATGGTCTCGCGATATAGTATAAAATTAGGCTAAGGCATCTGTGATGATGTGTTGCAGGATTAGCAAAGTTAATTGGATATGCTTTAGAAATGTAGGGAAATCCCAAATTTCCCAATCCATTTTTTGCACAATCACTCAAAGGTTTCATGATATAGGACTACTGTAAAAGTCCTTCTTTAGGTTTTAGGATGTTAATTACACGCATACAACTTTGAAAAATCAAGGACACACATACAATGTGTTCTACGGGTGCATCAGTGAAAAAAAGTTCTGTAATCATCACTCAAAATCAGACAACTT
The DNA here is from genome assembly GCA_039105355.1 of Benthosema pterotum. Lineage (NCBI taxonomy): Eukaryota > Metazoa > Chordata > Actinopteri > Myctophiformes > Myctophidae > Benthosema > Benthosema pterotum. The sequence goes on along the minus strand of CM076983.1, from coordinate 21,118,089 downwards.
TAGTTCGAAGTCAGAGTGCCATTCTGTTCTTATACTGAAGCTTGGTTAAATTAACTTTTTGGACATTCATCAGAATATGGAATTTGCTCTTGACAATAGCCTTGACAATCACCTCCCTCACAAAGAGAACATATTCCATTCAAAGTGAAAACCTTCCTTCAATAATCTCTTCAATTCCACAAAAACCTGATGAGGAAATATCATGTTTAAAATCCTTGAAATGGGCTGTTGTGTGTGTGTGTGTGTGTGTGTGTGTGTGTGTGTGTGTGTGTGTGTGTGTGTGTGTGTGTGTGTGTGTGTGTGTGTGTGTGTGTGTGTGTGTGTGTGTGTGTGTGTGTGTGTGTGTGTGTGTGTGTGTGTGTGTGTGTGTGTGTGTGTGTGTACGCCCACAAACGTTTTTGTGTCAATAGAAAATCGTTCACACAGCATAATAGCATAATAGCTTGGATATTTCAAATACTTTGTAAATCAAAGATTTACAGAAAGATTTGGATGACGTTATTGCATGCGTATATGATTATTAATTTGTTCAGCGGGTGTGAAAGATTGTTGGCTTTGACAAAATCCATAAATGTATGAATGCTTTATTTTTTCTTCCACCTCATTAGTATTAAGATGGCCTATAAGGTAAGTTTTGTTTTGATTTTCAACCAAGGATCATATTTTAGATCAATGTTTTTATTTTAAAAAATCAATTATTTTTCAATTGTATCCATTTTGCAATTTTTGACGGGGCAAGTCGCTAAATATGTATTTTTACAATTACTATAGTCCGGATAGACCCCAAGAGCTTACATCTGGCCACAAAAGGGTGACGGGGAAGGTACTAAGGGGCTGCCATACTAATACACCAATTTGTCACCTCCCCTTTCACATTCAATAAATACTGTGATATTTTGTCTCCAGGTGTAATTTTGTGGGTTGTAGTAGAAGTAGGACTATAGTAAATAATAGTAATAAATCTCCATAAAATGTTATAAATGCCCCTGCTCTCTGTCCAAAACTTTGTGAAAATGACTCCTGGATATTTTGGGGAATTTTAAGGTTATTGTGAAGGCAAAGAAGTTTAGGGATAATTCTATGAGGGGCGAAAAAATGGTTGACCGTTTTTACCGGTCGCGACTGTTGGTTGCCCGTTGCGAATGTTTGCCCACCCGTCACAACGCATGCCGCTATTGTAAATTGGTTTTGCTGTCTCTGGATAAGTGATTTAACAGTATCGAAAATGGAACCCCAAGTATAATATTGCATTAGAGCGTTATACGTATATTTTGTGATACATAAAATGTAAACATATGCTTTTATACTTCAATTAATCTAAAAATGAATCAATAGAATAATTCCAAAGACAATATTCCACAGTCGCAGCCCAATAGTGAATGCACCACACTCTGAAGTTTTTGACTGCATCCCATCAGTCTGCGTTGGCGTGTGTCATGTTTATCTTCATTTTGTTTCTGCGGAACGCCGGAATCTGTGGTTGTTTTCGTGCTCGGAATGACGCTTGGTTTGACTCCTCCAATTTGGCTCCAGCACTCACATTTACAATTCAAATTCTCTCTCTCACGCTATCTGCCATTCCCTCACACAGACATTGGGTGCAATTCTGAAAGCTGTGGTGTAGCCAGGTATGGTGTAAGTCTTCTCATTGGCTGCAGGGCAGCAAATCAGCTCTGGGGCCTCTGTAGTAGGCCAAAAGCCTATACCACCAGGCCTGGGCCTGGGCTTACCAAATAATTACCCAGAATAATTAAAATCTGCAATTCAAAAGGTCCAGAAATCACCTGAACCCCCCAATTAAAAATGTTACTGTACTGCCCTGCTTTGTTCATCATGAGTTGAAGCTCTTGATGTCTGGTTTTAATTATTATGGATAATTATTTGGTAGGCCCAGGCCCAGGCCTGGTGGTATAGGCTTTTGGCCTAGCCCAAGGCCGCAGACCTGATTTGCTGCCATGCAGCCAATGAGCACGGACCCACACCTGATTTGCTGCCATGCAGCCAATGAGAGGACTTACACCATACTTGGCTACACCAAGGCGATTCAGAATTGCACCCATTATCTTGTCGTCTCTCTCGGTCTCTTTCAGTCCCAACATGCGTCCCTCATGAATAGATGCTTTGCTGCGCTTCCCAAACTTCACTTCAACCCAGGCGTTCGCATTGTGGGGAAGGCTTTTGCAGAAAATAGCAGATCGGCAATCAAACTGAAAGGACAGTAGTATTAAGCCCTGAGGGATTCAACCACCCTTTAAGACTTTACAAATATGATCTTTAAAACTGACTGTCCACGCTGTTATTTGTTTGATCAGTTTTGCAGACATTTGTGACCTCTATGTCCGTTGCTTTCTGTTGTGATGGTGTACTAATGACGTATACATAGGCGCTTTTATATTGTGTTATTCTGCTATTTTTCGCGAGTGATTCCATTGTTATACTAAGTCATGGTTGAGTATCTGATTTTCCAGGCTGAGATGTGTCTATCAGAGTTGATTGACAAAAATCTGTTAGCACACACGGCCGTACAAAGTACTGTCTAAATCTGACTTTATTCAGTCCGCCGCGTCTCTGGTTCAGTAATATGACAGAGCTGAGCTGATGGCCTAGATGAACAAGCAAATATCTTCTATTTTTACTGAGTCTCTCTCCGCTCTCTCCTCCTCTCATCTCTGCCTTGATAATTAGGTGACGAGGACATGCCAGAACCCACTGCGTCTCTGTGCCCCCCCACTCTCTCTCATTCTCTCTCTCTCTCTCATTCTCTCTCTCTCTCTCTCTCTCTCTCTCTCTCTCTCTCTCTCTCTCTGTCTCTTCTGTCTCTCTTCAATAATCCCAATTGGCTTGGCTCATCTCCCGTGAGAGATTTTATGCCATGCGATGCACCGCTCACCCAGGCAGGTGTGGAAATTCACAGTGGCGTATTATTATTTTGAAACATGCCTTTGGTGTCGCTTCCAAGCCCCCAGGACCCCCCACCCCCCACCCACCTCCACCCCTTTCCTTCCCATGCCACCCCATCCCACACCGCAACACGTCCTCTGAAAAGAAAGAAAAAATGCATCTGCTGCTCCAATTATCTTATCTCCTTCTTCCCCTCCACCCCCCCCCACCCGCCCTGTAATGAGCTCGAACCTAGATCCTGTTCAGCACATGCAATTATAGCCTTTAGGGCAGTGGCACCTACATCACTGTATGTGATGCATGAAAAAGCAACAGAGTAGATTGACAGAATACCATGGAAGAATAACATTCAAATCCAGGGCCCTTTGCCAATGGCATGCTGTTTTCACATAAAAGATAAAAGGCGTGCCATTGGCAAATGAAGAAATTACTCAACATCGACCCTTTCTTTCATTTCTTTCATATATACAGTATTTTTTTTTTCTTGTATTAGATAACAACATGGATAAGGTCAAATCTACTTTAAAGTATGCCTGCTTGCCAAGTGAGGAGGAAGCTAGGCCATGGCATTTACTGTACTGTAATTAATTGTTCACTGCAGTACAGACTGTTTATCTGTGTCCAAGTCTGTTAAATCCACCATTCTAGGAGGGCAGCACCGATATGGGAGAGGCTGTGTAGATTATTACTAGAACTGCACTCTGTGGAGTGCCAACTTGCGCATTGCACGCAATTAGGGCCTACTTGAGCTCGAGCAGAGCGCAAGTACTCTCGACCCCGATGCACAAGTACTCCCAAACTCCTGAACACTACAGATAAATTATGAGAGTGACACTGAATGTTTTAATTTATGTACAAGTAAGACGTTCTGTGTGTGTGTGTGTGTGTGTGTGTGTGTGTGTGTGTGTGTGTGTGTGTGTGTGTGTGTGTGTGTGTGTGTGTGTGTGTGTGTGTGTGTGTGTGTGTGTGTGTGTGTGTGTGTGTGCGTGTGCGTGTGTGTGCGTGCGTGCGTGCGCATTGGATGGACGGTTCACAGACACACATACAGTACACTTAAACATACATTATCCACCTCCCCGAAACACATCTTAATTGCAGCATCATTGCGTAACTAATCAAATACAGCCAATTAAACAATTAAATTAAACATAGCCTTATACCATGTGAACCGCTGCGCAGTGCTCACACAAGTAAATATTTAAATGAATCGGGAAGCATCTTTAGCGTAGTATAGAGCAGAGGTGCCCACACTTTTTTGACTTGAAAGCTACTTTCAAAATGACTGGCTCAACTAAGAATAATGTCTAAGAATAATGCACTTATAATGAAAATTTGAGGGGGGATAATTGGAAGGTTTTCTTGTATATGCTACTACTAACGTTTGAAAACAGTATTTGGAGTTTGACTTGACAGTTTGTGATGTTGTATTTAGTCTCTTGCACCCAAAACAAAGAACTTTCCCGTTTTTGTCCACAATTGGGAGACATAACTGGCAAAAAGTTGGTCAAAATAACAATTATCCTCCATTTTCTAATTATGTGGACTCTTGAAATTACGTAATTCAGATGTTTAAATATAATTTAACTCTTGAGAGCGGTAAAATGAAACCAAATGGACCCGGAAGGGTCCATTTGGTTTCATTTTAACGCTCTCAAGAGTTACAGATCTTTACATTCTAGAGGATTGTCATGTGATCTACCTGCATGGCCTGTGTGATCTACTGGTAGATCACGATCTACCTTCTGGGCACCCCTGGTATAGAGCTAGATTTTGACAATAGACAACCGGGTGTTTGAGGCATGTTTGGTCAGGCATGTGTCTGAGCTGCCTCAAAGATCAAGGCTGTAAACAAGAAAAGGTGTTTCCCTGAGGCTGTCAGCGTCCCTGAACAAGGACAAAAACTAAACTACACTAAACTGAAATGCATTTGATCTGTGAACACTCTGTATTGCAATTAGGCCTACACATACTGTAAGCTTTTGGCCCCGCGACCCTTTACACATAATCTATTTTGACCCATGGTACCGGTATGTGTGAATACAGTACCTTTGATTGCACATTCAATATATCCATACACCCTCATTCTCCCTCCATAGCAATGCCTGCATGGCTCTCTTAACCTGTACTGTTCTCATTGTTATTTCCATTGTGTACAGTAATTGTTATTGTTTGCCCAATCTTGCAGATCATGAGGCCCTCTGGGCAAGGACATCCTCCCAGCTATGATCTAAGTGCAACTCGGCCATGGGCTCTTTAACTCCTAACTGCCTCTCTCAACCTGTACTGCTTGCATCTTTATTTTATTTACGTCTTCATATCCTGCTATTATTATTATTGCCCTCTGGGTATAATGTTGTTGTTTGCACAGAAGATCAATATTTTGTGGCTTGGACCATGAAGGACATGGTACTGTATGTACCTGTATGTATATATATTTATACAGTATATACTGTATATACATATACATATACAACAACAAAATCAATCACACAATCATATACAGTAAGTATGAGTGATGTGTTTTCCTCTAATATCCATATGGCACAGGTAAATGAGCTTCAAATACTTTGCGGCACCAAAACATTTCCGACTGTCGAACTCGAGGGGGATTTGAGAAACGTAAGCTCTGTGAATAATTTTGCTTCTGACATTCATCGCTCCTGTGCAGGTGCGTTGTGTATCTAATGGATCCACGCGTTCATATTCCTGTGGATCTCATCCATGAAACGCCACAGTATCGAGCCGGGTTTACAAATCGTCTCTGTCTTCCGACGACCGCCGTGCCACCTCTGTGTTCTCCTAAACCAATAAAAACCTCGCGGCGAGACTATCTTTCCTCGTCACCGAAGAATGTCCCTTTAAGGGGTTTGTTCGAATCATGATAGATACTGGGAGGACTTCAATTAAGCTAAGCTGCTGTTATCACAGGCACCTCTGTTTCCATTGTAAATCACCTGCCATAGAGGAAGAGAAAGAACAATGGAAAAGCCCCTCCTTCCAAGCCCTTCATTCCATCCCCTTCAAACCGATCTATACCTTGGGCTTTGTTGCTTTAACTAATATAAGGCTTTTTGAGAGTAAGACATCCATCACCTTATTAGGCTCTTCTCCGCAGCTCCGCTGTCCTGCCTTGGTGACCATCTGGCCTCTTTCTGTTGCTGCTGTCTTAGGAAAAATGAAAAGAAAAGCCTGGAAACCACAGTTTCGGTTGAGCTGCCTTTTTATGACAGTCACAGCCGTAGGCATCATATTTCTGGATTGCCCTTATCCGTCTGTCCGCCCTTCTTTCTATCCCAATGTTGCGAACATTGTGTTCAAAACCATTAGTTTTCAGGAAATGGGAAAATTATTGGTTGCAAGCTATTCTGCTTTGGCGTGGCTAATTTGAGGAATGAAATCTACAAGTTCACAAGACCTGGTGGTCGTGTTGAATTGAGCATCATTATTTGATCCTCTGACCCATTGTTATGTGATCCTCTGTAGATTGAGCAGGTTTAAAGTTAGAACCAATCAAGAGATTCTATGCATGGATGATTGTCTGACTTGAATCTGATTAAATTAAAAACTGTGTTGTTCTGAAGCGTCATCTGGCAGTGTACGCTGTAGCAGCCTGTATATCCACTATACTCCACTTATAGATGTTGCCTGGGGGATGACCTGTGTTTGCTCATGAGGGAAAGGCTGAGACAGCCTATTACTCACTTGTGACTGTACTGCTGCTTGCTTGGCTTGGTACTAGACTCAAACAAATATAACAGCATTTGGTGCTCTTGCCTCTAGTGGGTAAAATATTATCCACATAATTTGTTGTTAAATTAAATATTACTTAAATCCTGGTACTGACGAGGATGAATTGAAAATGCGACATGTTTTTTTTTTTTATCACAGCAAATCTACAACATACATCAGACACCCACCCATAAGAAAAAGTTGCCAGCAAGCTTGGTGTATCACAGAGACGCACAAAAAAAAACAGTGTCGTTTCAGGTAAGAAGTTTTGTGCTGGTGAAGAAGTCAGGTGACAAAATATTGTAGTGAAGTGTACCCGTTAGCGCAGAAAGTTTGAGAGGAACTGACATACACTAGACAGCTACACAGCAACACAAAATACCATTGCATACAACTCATTCATTAGCACAGTCACAGTCTACAATGTTAATGGGAGGGAAACATGGAGCTGGAAGCCCTCAGAGGACTGGAGGCCAGCCCATGGGTACTGGCCCAATCAGCCCAGGCAACATTCCATGCTTAATAACATTAGCCGGTTGTAAAAGCGCTTTTTATTCATTTCCCCAAACACTGGTCCTGGCTAGTTGGGGAGTGAAAAATAGTTTGTACCAGCATTCAGAAACTTAAAGTATATTTACCCAAGATGGAACACAGTCATTGCCAAGATCTAGTTTAGTTACAAGGTACAGTACATTCTGTAGTGGCCAGGTTCTACATGGCATTCATATCTGCATTATACATATGATAGTTGTATAGTTCTGTACCCGAGGTAATAATGTCACCTATACCTACCAGCTAGCATTAGCTATTCATAGTCTTCTCCTTGTTTCTGTTAATATTAATGAAGGTATCTCTGGTTCGGAGGGAGCTTAATTGCCAGTTGTCTTTCTGATGGATTTTGCTTGGCTATCAGGGTTTTTATCGCTGATTAAATTACTCTAAAATGGGTCCAAACGATATTGTTTAAAACTATTGCTGTAAATGATTGATTAATCAATAAAATAAATATTCTCTGAAGAATTTCAAGTGAGCGCTGATCCAGAAAGGTCTTTAATACAAGAAATAAATGTACAGAATCTACAGCTTGGTAGACTACGGATGACCAACACCAACATTGTCAATGCAACCAACAGCAGATAACATCAGCTACTGCCATCCGTAAATGTCAGTGTTATTTGACCATACCGATATTGGCTGATAACAGCAAATATTGGTTAAACCGATATGTAGACCGATACATTGGTGCATCAACTCTGACTGTCAAACAAACTTTCATGCAATGAATCAGACCTCAAGCTGCATTCAATCAGCGAGACGTCATACGCGAAAAGCGGAAATGTGGAAGTTGACAGGGTGGAGGCTGGCCAGGGGTTTGCAGCCTCCAGCCATGCAGTATCCATGATGAAACAAATGAGTGCACAATGACTCTGGGCAGTGACAGCTGATGAGCCACAGAGGGAAAAGAAAGGAGGTTTTGCTCTGTGTGCCTAGGCCTATAGCCTACAAATCAACAGTGGTAGGAAAAGTACTCTCTCACATAAGTATCAATACTGAAATGTAAAAACGCTGTTTTACAAATAAAAGGCCAGAATTTTAAAATAGTAATTTGCATGAGAATGTACTGTAGAATGAGAATGTCACATTTCAAGTGTTCAAATGTATAAATGTACAGTATATACATTTTTGCGTTTAATTCATCAAAAAACGTAGCTCGTAGCTAAAGCTTTCAAATACATGTAGTGAGCGTAGTTAAAGTACAATATTATGTATCCAAGATGTAGTTGGAGCACAGGTAAAAAAATATTTGGGAAATTGGAAACACTCAAGCAAGGTAACCAATACTTACACCTTGTGAATACAGTGCTTTTAAGTGAATGTTACTTCATCCACCACTGCAAATCAATATGCTTGTCATTCTTGACCTTCACGCGGGTGAAAAGAGAGGAGTGGGCTGCTGGCGGTGCTGCTGCGGGGAACCTCAGCCCCTCAGACCGCTGCGCGTGTCGACAGTTTGATCAAGCCTAATGAATTGAGTGCTCAGTCGTTGCTGTTGGGAGGCCCTGCAGCACACGCAGAGAGAGCCCCCCCCCCCCTCTCCTCTGGGAGAGCCCACGGATGGCGGGCGGAGGAGGGGGTCCGGACAGTGGTGTGTGTTGGTGACACGCTGCGGGCTGTGACCAGGTCACCGCATGAACTTCTGAAATAATTGGTTTTGCACTCCGCTTGAAAGGGTACCATGCCGGGATTTTCTCCCGCCATCAAGTGGACAGCCAGAATCAAGTGTGTGTGTGTGTGTGTGTGGGGGGGGGGGGCTTTGAAGCCGAACTCGAGCTGCTGCGAGGCGTAGCGTGGATTCTCTGGAGGTGGTGCTTCCCAAGTGGTGTGTCTGTGTGTGTGTCTGCCGTGGTGCCGTGAGACATTCCAGGGGTTCTATGGGATTTAGGGACAGCCACACAATGTCAGTGCTATATTTAGAGGTCTGTTGTTTGCTTGTTTGTGTTTTGTTTCCTAACCATTTTCCACTGGGTTTAAGTGGATTGTTGGTCCTTATTTGTACTTGAATGCTAAGGGACCTTGATTAAAGTAATACAGTACCTCATCTTTCTCACTGGTGCAACACATGGATTGCCATTAAGGCTGTAAAAAATAAATAAGTAAGTTAATTCCATTAATTATTTTGTTGATTAATCTGATTAAGATTTTTAATGCAATTAACGCATGTGCACAGTGACTCAACCCACTGAGCATTTGGTCATTGAAAAATGGAGAGACATGCAGTAGCTGTGTGTCTCCCTGTAACCAGAGCCAGAGAGTGTAGCTCAAGGGATCTACACGCATTGGGGGTTTGTAGATCAAACAGATAAAAAACAAACAGATCTATTTTTAATGTTCAAATCTTGCACAGGAAAACATGGCAAACATTGGACAGTATTGTGACGCTTTCGTGATAATCAGTGTGGACAGCTCAACATGGGTCACACGTGCAAATTAAGTTGGTATGTAATGGATCGCCATATGTGGAGCTGACTATCATCACCTGAATCTCCATCAGTGTTGGGAATATTACTTAGGAAAGTAATATCTTTAATTTACTTATGACCCCTATAAAAGGTAATAATATTACTGTACTTATTACTGGAATCAAAGAATAATATATTACATATTACAATATTACTTTCCAAAGTCCCACCCTCCCACCCACAAAGGAATAGATGTACAACACAATCTGTTTAGTGACAACTTGCGATAGGTTGTAAATCTGTTCTATTTTCACATGCAACAACAAGCTCAAAAGTAATAAGAAATGAGGCATGTTTTTGGCAGAGTAATATCTTTACTTTACTTTTGCTGGAAAAAGGTAATAATATTACAGTAATATGTAATATTTATCATTCACTGCCCAACACTGATCTCCATATATGAAGATCCGGGGTTTGATGAGACTGAGCTCATCAAACCCTGGATAGGCAAACATGGTTTGACATACTAGAGCTGCATGTATGGAGCTGGCCAGCAACTACTGTATGTAATCCACATGCTACAAAATGTATCTGTAAATATTATAGAGTAGAAATAATCCACATAGTAGCACACATGCTTTGTAATTCTGGAGGCTCTGTCTTGTAAACAAACTCCACACACAGTACACACTACACAGTGTTAGATTTCAGACTGAAACTTCAAAATAAAATGATTGCCCTGTAGCCTTCATAATAGCTGTAGATCTCTATTTTCACAATAGACATTTGTCTGCCAGAAGGGACCTTTTGATTTGAAACACATTTGAGTCAAGTTCAATTAAATTCAATTTTATTAAATTGTTAAACACAAGTTGTCTCAAGACGCTTTTTACATTCCTACTCATTTTGCTACAATGGCAACAAGAAACTGGAAGAAACGTCTGGAAGAGCTTGCAGGCTCTATATGTGGGCGGCCATCTGCCTCCAGGGGGAATGAACGATAGAGAAAGAGAGAGTTACAGAGATTGATCCAATCATCAGTCTCTGTTCTGTGAAGTGTTCTTACAGTATACAATATATGCCAACAATTGATTACAATCAATCGCTGTAACATCAAACATCTGGTACCTGCACTCACCCCTATACTACACATCATATACGCTTCATGCTCAAATTCTGTATACATTTGATACGATGGATGCCATCGTTATGTCACTGATCTATCTGGTCTGCAGATATGCATTCTATAATTCATCAAGCTTCATGTCTCTGATTCATTTTTAAACAAGCGTGGCAGCAACTCATCTAGCGCAACTGCCCTGAAAATTCATAAGGAATTCAAGTTAAGTTTCATATGGATTTTATTTGATAAAAGCACAGCATATGTCCATAATATAAATTGCATAAACCTTGTGTGAAAAGGCGAGAAGAGAATGTGTACATTACAAAAGCACACTTTTAGAGCACCGCAGTTGGATTGTTGCATATGATCATGCTTGGTGAAATTGTGTGTATTCACAGCGCACTGTCGTGTACTACAAAAGATGGTCGTAATGGCATTCCCATTCTACACACACACACACACACACACACACACACACACACACACACACACACACACACACACACACACACACACACACACACACACACACACACACACACACACACAACAGTCCAGTCACTAGGTCACAACCATACGCTCAGTCTGCAGCATGGGTGTCAAACTCTGGCCCGCGGTCCAAATTTGTATATCAAATTAAAGGGGAAGACCACCCATTTTCAACATTTTAATGTCATTAATATACCTTAGAGATGTTGTCTGGACATGATAAAAAAAAAAGTTCCCCCAATTCTGTATTCCCTAAAAATGGAGGTCTGAAAAAATCGTTAACATGGTGAAATACATCTGATGACATCACCAAGATGTATTTCACCATGTCAATGATTTTTCTTTCAGAACCATTTTTCCTGAGAGGATACAAATGTGAACCAAATGGACCCGCTAGGGTTCACATTTGGAGGATACAAATCCAGTTCCATTTGTACCCTCTCAGGAAAATTTTGAAAATGGGTGGTTTTAAAAGGTTAGTTCGTTCAGGCTTTGTTCAGTTTTACATTTTGGCCCACTCTGTATCTGAGTTTTACACCCCTGGTCTACAGTATGTGCAGTGATGTGCACCCCCAGACATTTGAACTCCAACTGCACTGTACTTCCCCTGATCTGGATGTAAAAGTCATTGATCTCTAGCAGCCCTCCTGCAGTCGCTAATTAGTTATTTGGCTTCTTTGTCAACATTGACAGGCAGGTTGTTCTCCTGACACCATTATGTTAGGTTCTCCACTTCTCTCCAGGAGGCTCCTTCACTGTTGTTCATGATCAATCTTATACTCACTGTGGTGTTGATTGCAAACCTGGGTTTGGTTACTAAAAATACTAGGTTACTAAAAATAACTCCACAAGCCACCGAATCATGTCTCTAGACAAAAAGAGACAAGAGAACTTCCAAGACTAGGTGTATAGATGAGTCACTTGACTTCAGACTGACATATATCAATCTGAATGCTTTTTCTTTTATATATATATAGAGGTAGGTCATTGTAGATTTTTCTCCTCTTCTCAACGCCTGTGCAAATAACATGTTGTTTGTGCATGACTTGTTGCTCGGCCAGGCCTAAAGTGTGCACTGGCTCCAAGTTATGGGCAGGTAAGTCTGGGCTGCTTTGTTATTAAATGTGACAGCTGAGCGATATTTATAGAAATACTGTTCTGTCGGGGGAAAAATGGACTGTGACTACTCATGGACTGTGACCCTGTTTTTTATTTTTCCTCCTTTTTTCCCCCACCTGAATGCTTATTTTCTAGTCTGTTTGTTGCTTCCTTTTTTGTCAGGACAGTGCAGTGCAGTGAGACAGGAAGCTGGGGGCACAGAAAGACTATAGCCGGAATGAATCCTGGGATGTTGAGATTATCTGTTCTATAGTGGTTGGCCCTTATGGAATGTGTTCTTATGAACTGGGATTTTATACCTGCTCCTATTTCATGTGTTGTATACCTCATGCTCAGTTTTATTTCTTTAACTGTGTACATGAAACTGTGACTCTGCTATTTTTAAGTGCATGGTGTGTACTCTATGTTCTCAAATTGCACTTTCTGCCTTCAACAATGCCATTTATCCTCTGCTATGGTGTTTTATCATGCACCTTGTAAAGGCTGGATATGACTGTGTCTTCCTGGTAATGTGACCTTTCCCCTTATTCTTTTACTGCAACTGCACATATTTGGAGTTTGCACACAAAAAGGTATGATGTGACAATACAGTTGATTATAATTCTGTCTGGATTCTAAATTCTAATGACATACTGTATGTAAGGATAGAGGCAAAATAAGGTTTTCCTTATTTATTTATTTCCATTGTGGTCCGTGGTCTTGGTCATAGAAAACAAAACGACGTATCAATTAATATAAAACATAATATAAAAGACTATAACAATACTGTTTACATTACAATACTAAAGCAAGCTATTTAGGCAGGCTGTCCTATTGCCATTTGATTTTTCAAAATTGCACCACCATGCCACACACCCACAAACACACAGTATCGTTCAGGACACCATCGTCAAAAACATGCAACACCTAGTCACACAGTTAGCGGTAAAATCACCCACCCTTCACTAACAATCTATCATGTTTTGGCCGGTTGACAAAGTCCAGCTTGCCGGGGCAGGCAGCAGGCCCTGTGAAAAACGAGCCGAGTAAAACCAGTGCCAGAAAGTGGGTCAGCTTCACAGCCCAACCACACAGTTCAGTTCATCTGATGGTGTGGGCGCCAGATAAGGGGCCATAATTAATGAACCTGTCTACTTCATAGCGTTATTACTGCATGCTAAAATAGGCCCCCAGACATGATACAGGACTTTACTCCATGCAGTCCTACCATGTGATGGAACAACCCAATGCAACACAATGCAAGGCAATGTAGCCCAACACAACACAACACAACACAGAGCCCTTCAATGCAAAAGTGTAATTTGGCAGAGAAACCTTTTGAAAATAATAAGGGTAATAATGATAATAAGGGTAATAATAATAATAATAATAATAATGACAATTGCATTGTAAGAATGAATCACCATCATCCTCCCCATCATGGGGCGGCGGTGGCTCAGGGGTAGTCACTGGATGATAACTGCAAGGTTGCCAGTTCGAACCCAGACTCCCCCAGAGTAAGTGTTGATGTGTCCCTGAGCAAGGCAATTAACCCCAAATTGCTCCTGATGTGCTGGTTGTGCCCTGCATGGTTTCCACCACATCAGTGTATGAATGTGTGGTTGAATGGGTGAATGTGATGCACAAGCTAAAGCGCCTTGGATAAAGGCGCTATATAAATGCACCATTTACCACCAATATTACTATTATTAATTATAATTAATCATTAATAATACAATTTTCACTTGTCACAATATCCCATGGCACACAAGTGTAACTTGGTACACCCTGTTTGAGAGCAAATGACTGACGGATATAAGGTGGCAAGTGCCCACAGCTTATTTACTACAATATACTATTTCCCATGACACTACAGCAGTGCACATACCCGGAGGCTCAATATTAGAACCGCCAGCTCTACACCCACTCTGATCATTAACACAAATGTAGTGCATTCCAATTTGTCTGTGTTTAGGAAGTCATCAGAAGTTGCAAACATGTCAGGGCCCACGCAAATGCTTTATTCGCAGTCATTTCCTTATACCACAAATGGTCCATGAGCACTAAGCACACCGATCAGTCACAATTCACTTGTCCAATTAGTTTGTGGATGCATGAAAAAACAACAAACAACAATGTTCTATCATACAGTATATTTCCATATACTGTAGCAAACCAAGGACAAATCTTTTGTTTTTCTTAAATTAAAGTCCCTGGAATTTTTCAAATATTCACTCCTTAGTAACACAACGCTTTCTTCCTTCTCAGCTCCTCCGCAATCATTCCGCGTCAAAAGCCTCGACACAACACAACGCGCAATGCCTCAGCAGCATGATTGCCCCATAACTCAGTTGATTAATACAAATTCAGCTGTGCAACTGCAGGGAAATGACAAAGTCTTTTTTTTCTTCAGGAGATACATTGTTGTTATTGGCCTGCACGGATAGGCAAGTTACACAGAGGGAAAAAAACACAAACATCTGCTCCATCTTGCTTCACGGAGCGTACAAAGAACTCTTTCATCAGCCGCTGAAAATGTAGTGCCAAATAAACTGCTCCATTAAACTCAAACATGTATACATAAATTGCCCTTTTCATGAACGCAGGCTAACACCACAGGCGCTGAGTACACAACCAAGTATGCACCGCTTGGGAAATTATGTTTATTTGAACAAAGAAATATAAGGAATACATTTACTTAACTGGCTTGAGGTCTTTAAGGGAATTTGTAGGTGACAGCTCCTGTAGGCATGCATGCACAGAACCGCTAAACATAAATAATGTCCTACTGTATCTGCAATCATTTATCCAATAAAATATGTCACTAACTAAACAGTATTGGTTATTTCTCAGCAGATATGGGTTAAGTGTGTGCATGGATGCATGCGTGCATGCGCCTGTGTGCATGTGTGTGCACACACACATTTAGTATAAACAATATATGTTTGGAAAATCAAATCTGCCCCACACCCAACATTCAGTACTAGATTTGTGATGTCAGGATTGGAGAAGTTCCACTCACCTGAAGTCCCTAAAAATAATTTATGCAATTAAAGGGGTATTTCACTTTCAAAAAAACCTTTGGTCATTTTATGGTCTACTCAGCCTCATGTGAACACACCAGACAGTTTATAAGTTACTTATTTTAAAAATAACTGAAAACTGTAGATGCAATTCCACAGCCCTCTCACGTATTAGGAGGACAATATCAGTCACCAGAAAAAAGATGGGTTGTTTTCGAATAATCTGTCATGGTTAAAATGGAGTTTTAAGTTATAATGGGTTTGTATAGGAAGGACGTTCCGGCAGATTAATGAACATCAAATATCTAAATAGTGAATGTAGTAACTTATAAACTGTCTGGTGTGTTCACAAGAGGCTGAGTAGACCGTAAAATGGCCAAAAGTTTTTTTTGAAGGATACTAATATCACCCATGCCCTTTTAATTCAACCCTTTACAGTAGGTTTCCAGAGCATTGCAAATGTCCAACTTTAAATGCCTGCAGTGTTCAGTTGTAGTCCAATATTATACTAAAAGTTACTAATAGGCTATTTAGTGTTCATATATTCTACAAGCTTCCTTCCTCCTTACTCCTCCCATTTACTTCTGCTATAGGCTACATTTACCTTTACAAAACATCTATCTAATCTAAGTCTAAAACATCGACTTGAGTCGCAAACAACTGCTCTAAACAAACCCATAGATTTGGCTGTCATATTCCTAACTTTCTGTCATAACTGTCATAACTTTCAAAAGCCATTAGAGGGGCAGAAACTGATATTGTTGTTTATCATTTTGAGAAACTCCCTTATCTGTTGCCCCGACCTTTAATTATTCATCCCAAGTGACACGTTTTACTAATCATTATACGTATACAAGATTATCAGCCACTCAAACAGAATACTGTGCTCATTACAAAATGGCCTGGTGTGGCTGTAATTAGTTTAGACACAGGCTGTGTTTAGAGGTGAAGATTGTTGTTGACCCAGTCCCATTAAATATCCATTGGCCTGCTGTTTAAAGAGAAGAACTTAACCGAGCCAGAACAGCCACCCCCCCACAGTCATCGATCGTCACAGTTTCTTAGAAACTGTTAAAGTCTGAGCGGTGCACACTTAACAGAATGAGTCATTTGTGGTCTTTGAAAAGACTAACACTATTTAGCCACATGCATCCTGAGACTGTTAAGAGTTTAGTTACAAGATAGGAATGAGAATGGGATTTGCTGGCTAATCGGCCTTGCCTGTTGTTGAATGAATGTTTCCCTGCCTGACTGCATGCATACCGCAGTGTGCTTCCTATGGCAGTGCAAGTTCTGATTCTGAAAACTGTCGGGTATTGGTAGCGGAGATGTGACAGAGGAGGCAGCCAGGCGACCATGTTTCCCCTTCTCCCCTGAAATGTCTCCAGACTCCAGTCCAGCCCCGGATAGGAAAACAGCAATAAAGTGAAGCCCCAGAGGCCAACCTCTCTAAGGACCATGTTTCCTCTCACCTTTGCTGTCACTGGAGTTGTTTATTGCAGTAGTTTCTCCTAGGTCTGTGGCCATAAACCCAGGGAGAGAGAGGGATGGTAGGGGAGAGAGAGAGGGAGAGAGAGAGAAGGAGCCAAATTATCGAAGGATGAAACCCAATCCAGAGCAGGACTAGTGGGGGGCTAATCGTAACTCCCCCCCTCTGGGTTAACCTCCCGTGATTGTTGTTTATAGGGTGTTTGATGGATTCACATGTACAGTCACTCATGGACAAACACATGCATTTGCGCAACTTCAAATCCAGCGTCATTCTTAAAGGACAACAGCTATACAGTAGGTTGCTCTGATTCAGTGTTCACCTCAGGAACCGCAAAGGACATGCGATCCATACTCAAATTGTTCCATACAAATAAAGGACACAGATATGGCATGACACACACTGTGCTGTGGCAACCCACAGAGGACAAATCAATCCATAGAAATGCCCGCCAACGGCATTACGAGTCTGGGCAGTACACACATCGATATATCATCACTATATGATCCTCATCATTCACCGCCATCATACTTCATCAAAACTGTCCCTCTGAAATGTACTGCTAGATCCATTTCAGCACAGATGAGTGATGCGTGTCACACAACATCTGTTTTAATGTTCATTATCACCATGCAGTGGAAGGAGGAAATGCTGCAAGGGAAGGAGAATGGAATGAAAATGAAGCCAAAGACAGACAGACACTCGGTCCCCATGCACTGCAGAGTGATATACTGTATGTCTAGACTGTCTACGAGCTGTTCAAGCCCACATGAGGCGTTTCATTATGTCTTCTTTGTTAACTGAGACTTGTGAATCAGGATCTCACACTATAAGGTAGCTTTCTAAGAACCGCTGTGCATATGGCAGCAAAGGAAGGGTGTTACTTTTCCTCTCTTAACTTTCCAGGTGTATTAAAGAGTGAAAGGTGTGAACGCTGGATGTATCTGCAGTAAAGTCTAATATGTCATAATTGTGGATGTCAACGGGTAACCGGTTGACAACCATTACAAAGACTTTGGTCGCTACTGTACAATACTTTTAAAACAGTTTAAAATAGCTGTTATTTGCACTGTGACAAAGAGAGACGATTCCAGTTTGTCCCTCTTTCATGCGTTCGAGCGCTTCACTTTCTGACCCCGCAATGTCGCAACACTTCTGCTAGATTGCTATTGTGTTAAGGCAGCAGCTACAGCTGCTCGATCGACAGACTCTGCACTGCTGTGGCTGGCTGGCCAGCCCCCGCACGGTACTAAAACCGTTGCCACACAGAGTGTATAAAAACAAACAAATAGTAAATACTAAAAATGTAAAAAAAAAAAAAAAATAATAAAAAAAAAAAATATATCCGGTTAACCTCCGGTTAGTCCTGTCGGCTAGTCGGGAGGCTAATTATCCGATAGTGACATCCCTAGTCATAATCTATCAGTTATTCTAAATTGTTGTTTGTGCAAGCAGAGCATGCAAGCTACGTTGTATAATGTTGGTGTTCAACAATCAATAAGGGACCAACAGTCACCAAGACCAGCTAGCCTAGTTTTGTTAAACATTTCAAGGTTGGCATAAGGTCAAAATGAATTTGAATAGCAGAGAGGACTCAGCAGCAGTGGTCATACCCGACTGCAGAGCGTTCTTGTACTGTGTGTGTGTGTGTGTGTGTGTGTGTGTGTGTGTGTGTGTGTGTGTGTGTGTGTGTGTGTGTGTGTGTGTGTGTGTGTGTGTGTGTGTGTGTGTGTGCGTGCGCGCGCGTGTGCGTGCGTGCGTGTGTGTGTGTTTTGTCGTTTTGTCCAACTCGTATGGAACAATATGTATCATCTGAAGTCAGAACCATGGACAACCCTCCAATAGATAGCTTTTGGTCACAAAGCCCAGCTAGCCTGGTAAAGCCCTCACTCTCTCGAAAGCACATGAAAATGTTGTCAAGCCAGGAGGGGAGGGGTTTACCAGAGAGCGATTCAGAGAGCACATTTCTCGTCCCAAGTAACAGCTGTTCAGAAAGAGTCGGGCAGCACGATTCTACTCTTGCTCTTAAGCACCATAGACAGTGATTCACCTAACAAGATTCTGCATTTGGTGCTAAGCAGTAAGCACTGCACAGAGAAGAGCTCCAGCAAGTATGAGTCAGTTTCTGTTCCTAAGCACCGCGGACAGTTCCACAGCAACTCTGTCTAATCACGCTGCCAGCATTTTCATGTGCATATGGGTGATTGGCAAATATACTGACGCTACTGTTCCACACATGTGAAAAAAATCAAGCCCTGCTTTCTGTGTGCTGCAATGGAAGAGCTCAGTACCGTGCACTGCTTTCAACTTTACTGAACCTTTTATCCTTCTCTTTTATATGAGCCAACCTTCCAAGAAGTAGATCTTTCCGGCCTTCCGGGGACCCCACTTAATACTATTGACCCTCCAGCGCAATACACACACACACACACGCGCGCGCGCACACACACACACACACACACACACACACACACACACACACACACACACACACAGCGCTTCGCTTGTTTGCTCATACAGATGAGCGTGTTCGGTCCAAATGACACAACAGATTTATGACTTACTTAAACCATCTTAGAGCAGCCCTCCTCCTCCTCCTCCCGTTTTGAATTCCAATTGTTTGTTTTCAGTGGTACAGTGGTTTGCAGACAGCTCTGGCCAGGGCTTGCTGCTGACAAATGTGTCTGTCACCAAGCAGGCTGAAACCAATAGGAGGCCAAGCATGGTGGAGAACATGATGCAAAGTGAACTAATGTATCATATAAGAGCCTGGTCAACCTGACCCTCCTGTTTCTGCCAACATTCCCTACATGCCAGCTGCTGTGTAGCTGCTGCATAATTAACAGGAGTCACTTTCCGATACTTGTAGGTTTTACATTGTTGCGTTTTGTATTTCAAATGAATGCGAATGTATTTTTGCAGTATTTTCTGAAGCAAAACATGCAAACAAATTGAGAGACAGCGAGATCATTTTGCGACCTCAACCTAGGTCACCAACATTTTCTCAAACCATCACTACCATTTTACAAATGGTCGACCTTAAACTTAACCTCAGTAAAACCTAGGCCTAAACCTATATTTAACCCCAACCCTAAAAAGGTTGCGACTCTTTTTAAAACGTTCATGAGCGTGTAAAAACGGCCACAGACATTTAAAAATGTTGGCGAAGATGGAAAAAGGTCGCGACCGGGTTAGCATCAGTCGCACTGGATTTTAGAAAGCGGTCTCGACCTTTGTAAAAAGGGCTGCGACCTAGGTTGATGATTTCGACCCTCCTGGAAAAAATAATTTAAATTAAAATGTGATGTTTTTGTTCAAAGTGAGCTTCATTGGTATGTATTCATGCATATTCCGTATTAGTGAGATTGGCGCTATCTCTCGTGGCAAGCTGTCATGTATAATCCCATCCAGATAGAATAACACCACTTCACTGTCTCCCCTCCTTCATTAACACCAGCCCTGGACATTGGCTGCATTTTAATTGTCTCCGCATATCATTTGGAGGAAAGCTCTTACCACCAGGAGATCATATGCAAACCATATGCAATCCTCTCCCTGTCTGTGCAAATGGGAAATCCAACAACCTGCCCTGTTTGCATAAAAAGCAGCCAGGTAGCAGTCTGGTGTTGGCAGAGTGGCATCAGTTGAGCCAAGTAGCATAGAAGCGTGTGTGTGTGTGTGTGTGTGTGTGTGTGTGTGTGTGTGTGTGTGTGTGTGTGTGTGTGTGTGTGTGTGTGTGTGTGTGTGTGTGTGCGTGTGTGTATGTGCGTGTGCGTGAGAGAGAGAGCGCGCTCCTGCGTTTCTAGAAAAACAGCTATATCGTGACACTGCAGGTACCGCAGTGTTTGCCAGAGACTGTGTTTTATTCATTTATTTATTTATTTACTCCCCCCAAGCCCCACCCCACCCCCGTCTGGCTCCCTGCCACCAATGTGAGTGCTGATAAAAGGCGAGCAACGAGAGCAGCCAGGCAAAGGTATCGTGTCCTGATGGGGTGCCCAGAGCAACACCAGGGAGGGAGCCGGGGATTACGGCGGAGGTCAGGCCAGGGCATGAGGGCTCCACAGGTCACAGTCGGCCCCCGGGGGCGGCATCAGCATGCAGACAGTCCGGATATACATCCTCCTCTTATGTACTTGGAGTGTCTGCATGACAATCGCTTTCCCCGCCGAATACATTAGCAGGACAAAGCCCTGATTTATACGGCGCCGTGCGACCGTGCCGAGTGCCACGTGCACTCGGCCCGATGTCCAAGCTCACAGGGCTTCGCTGACGCAACGTGTTTGTAGTTTGTAGATCTGCTGTTATACTGCTTGGGACGTGTCTTACAATGCCCTATAAATCAAGCTTAAGCCTCTGCAGGTCTTAACAATACACGACTCCTATACTCTCCCGCTGTACCATGTCTTAATCAGATAAAGCCGCCATCTGTTTTGTATAATACCACACAGCCATGCATGGGCGAGGTCAACTCTGAGGTCCAAACGGCACTGTACTTACATAAAAATGCAACGGATTTAACTCAAATGAATATGTTACATCTGATATTTTTAAAAGAGATTCCTCTCTCTCTCAGGATTACGTGAAACATGGGGTTAGCATCTCAAGCTTGATTCGAAGCAGGGAGACTTGTGATAATGTGGTAAATGCATTGACACAAGGTATTACACAAAAATTATCACACCCCCCAAGAACCATTTCCACCTAAGAAACATTTTATTTAAAATTTCTCAGCATTTTACCTTAATATAAATATAGCAGCAAATATGCCTAGATGATTTATACTTGGGATACTTGGGACTATATTGGGAAGAATCTGCACACTTGTAAAGAAGAAACGGAAGTAGTGAGGAAGCTCCACTTCATGTTTTACTCATGCTTCCGTTGCTCCAGACTGTATGACGGAAGCATTTGGAAATTTGCGAGAGGCAACAGTCTGGCAAATAACCTGAGACTTCCAAAGCTCACAAGGAAGCAATTTACTATTGGGGGAAGTGACAAATATGCCATCATTCAAACTGATGTGGTTTCGTGACCTTGATTGTAGGAGAGTCCAGAGGGAAGCACGCACATGATGCATCTCTAAAATAGAATTGTCAGGTGCTGAACAAAAAGATACATGCAGCTCTGCACACTGTTCTACAGCTCCCAGGGTACTTTATTTGAAATTAACAATGTTTTGACCCCATCCTTTTCCTTGATTGTAACGGACCCGTGGGTTTGTGGTTTGTTCAGTAATTTCACGTAATTCAAATCTTATTTTTCCCTCTTTTTTCCCTCCCTTTTTTGGTTAATCCTCCCTAGTATAGAGTGTGTTGACCAGGGAGTTCCTCCCTGTCCCCTAGCATAGTGCACATGCTGTTGGCCTGTCGCAGAGTGTGTGCATGTGCACACACTGAAATTGGTTCCACTCGTACCAATTTCACATCTGTGTTGACTCGTACCAGTAGAATATACTGTATATATGTCCTTACTTTTTCTCATCAATTATAATTTCACATAATTATAGTGCATTATGTGTGCTTGCTCTGCCTGAAGACAGAATAGACTGAATGAATTAGGTATTGTGAGAATGTACTGAACAAGTACACTATGACCGAATACTATAGGTATATTGAGCCATTTACCGCAAGGCAGTATCACTTACACCTAATTTCAAGATGTTTGTGGCAATTTTAATGTAGAAAAAAGGAGAGTGGGCTCGCAACTCACTTTTAGAGTGCTCCAAATTTTATTTAACGACAATAGCAGAGCAGCGACGTTTCAACCTATTTCAGGTCTTCATCAGGCATGAGAACAAAACAGGAAATGACGCAATATATACAACATCTAGACATGCAAATCATTAGTCCCATCTGGTGACCACAAAGTGGCACCAATGAGTGAAAGAACATGATTGGCTACTTGGCAATTTTCAACATGATTCCATTCCATTAAGGAAATATTTATATTTACAACATGATTAAAACATGATTCTATTATGTGAAATGCTTGGAATTACAACATGATTAAATGTACAACAAATTTATCAAAAGGTTTGGTTTTGCAACATGATTAAATGTACAACATGATTATAGAAAAAATATATACAAAAGTTTAAAAACAATAGTCAAAAGCTGGGTAATAGTCAGTCTGGTCGTCAGTGCACTGAGTCCCACTCTTGAAAAACAGTATACTATTTTAAAGGTAAGTCAACACATTAAGAGAGGCCTTTTACAGAAACGGACGGATATCAAACTCCTCATTGAGTCCTATAGGTGACATGGTTTTCAGGTAGTGGATCCACCATAGTTCCCTCTGTAACAATATTTTTTCTATATCTCCTCCTCGTCTGGGGTGGTCTACTTTTTCTATACCTAGGTATCTTAATGAAGAGACATTGTGGTGAGCTTCTTTGAAATGTAGTGCCACTGGACTTCTCTCATCTCCATTTCTTATAGTGCTCCTGTGTTCTGCTATACGTGTCTTTAGGGCACGCTTAGTTTTTCCCACATAAGCTTTCCCACAGGGGCACTTTAGAAGGTATATGACATGAGTCGTGCTACATGTTATTTTGCCTCTTATTTTGATGGGTTTCCCCGTTGATGGATGATAGAAGAAATGACATTTTTCCGTGAAGTGACATTGTGCACATGCCCCACATCGTCGATTCCCATCTGGTAGACTGTCTAGGAACGTAAGTGGGCGTTCTGGAGGTAGGTCTGACTTCACCACAATGTCTCGGATACTAGGTGCTCTTTTGTATACCAAACGAGGGGGGATCTGAAAAGATTTGTCTAGGTTGGGATCTGAACTGAGAAGATACCAGTGTTTTTTAATACTCTTTTTAAAAAGGTTACCCAAGGGGGAATACTGTGTCACACACATCAAAGGTTGTGTCGACAGAGTTTTCTTTTTTGCGGGTTGCAAACACTCTTCTTGGGTTTTTTGACTTACTTTACTTATTGCTTTGTCTAAAACATTTTCAGTGTAACCTCTTGTTTTGAACATAGTTTTCAATGTTTTTGTTTGTTCTTTGAATGACTCTTCTGTGCTGCAAATCCTACGGATTCTGTAGAATTGGCTAGTAGGTAGACTGTTTTTTAGGGGGGTGGGATGAAAAGACTCACTTCTCAGTAAAGAGTTTCTGTAACATGGTTTTCTGTAGACATCTGTTTGAAAGTTGTCCAGCTCTTTGTTGATTTTTATGTCCAAGAAGTTTACTTGGTAACGGTCATATTCAATGGTAAATTTTAGATGTTCATTTTTCTGATTTAAGTAGTCAAAAAACTTGAGAAGTGTCTCTTTAAAAAGAGTATTAAAAAACACTGGTATCTTCTCAGTTCAGATCCCAACCTAGACAAATCTTTTCAGATCCCCCCTCGTTTGGTATACAAAAGAGCACCTAGTATCCGAGACATTGTGGTGAAGTCAGACCTACCTCCAGAACGCCCACTTACGTTCCTAGACAGTCTACCAGATGGGAATCGACGATGTGGGGCATGTGCACAATGTCACTTCACGGAAAAATGTCATTTCTTCTATCATCCATCAACGGGGAAACCCATCAAAATAAGAGGCAAAATAACATGTAGCACGACTCATGTCATATACCTTCTAAAGTGCCCCTGTGGGAAAGCTTATGTGGGAAAAACTAAGCGTGCCCTAAAGACACGTATAGCAGAACACAGGAGCACTATAAGAAATGGAGATGAGAGAAGTCCAGTGGCACTACATTTCAAAGAAGCTCACCACAATGTCTCTTCATTAAGATACCTAGGTATAGAAAAAGTAGACCACCCCAGACGAGGAGGAGATATAGAAAAAATATTGTTACAGAGGGAACTATGGTGGATCCACTACCTGAAAACCATGTCACCTATAGGACTCAATGAGGAGTTTGATATCCGTCCGTTTCTGTAAAAGGCCTCTCTTAATGTGTTGACTTACCTTTAAAATAGTATACTGTTTTTCAAGAGTGGGACTCAGTGCACTGACGACCAGACTGACTATTACCCAGCTTTTGACTATTGTTTTTAAACTTTTATATATATTTTTTCTATAATCATGTTGTACATTTAATCATGTTGCAAAACCAAACCTTTTGATAAATTTGTTGTACATTTAATCATGTTGCATTTCACATAATAGAATCATGTTTTAACTAGACATTTAATCATGTTGTAAATATAAATATTTCCCTTAATGGAATGGAATCATGTTGAAAATTGCCAAGTAGCCAATCATGTTCTTTCACTCATTGGTGCCACTTTGTGGTCACCAGATGGGACTAATGATTTGCATGTCTAGATGTTGTATATATTGCGTCATTTCCTGTTTTGTTCTCATGCCTGATGAAGACCTGAAATAGGTTGAAACGTCGCTGCTCTGCTATTGTCGTTAAATAAAATTTGGAGCACTCTAAAAGTGAGTTGCGAGCCCACTCTCCTTTTTTCTACGTTTGCTGTACTTCTGCAGTTTTTGGCTCAGCACCAATTGGGGATGTGCGTTACCTTTTTTTAACTTCTCAGTGGCAATTTTAATACCATGTAGACAGACAGGAAAGTGTGGTGGCACCACATCAAAGCACAGCTTCGTCTTCATGACTACGGTAAAACAAATCAGGAAATAAATAAATATGACATTTAATCAGTAAGAGTATTTATCAATTTCATTTATCCATTTGTAACTGAGACAGTGAAAATGAGTAGACACAGTCGCACATGCATGTGAACACTGAGAAGGTTAATCCATCCTGAACACATTTGGGTATTTCAGGCATTAACTAGCTTTAACTATTGAAAAATATCAGATCTACAAGCTTGTATCGCGCCACCGAGTGGCGCGATACAAGCTTGTAGGTCTGATATTTTTGGAAAATCCCTAAAACATGGTGCAAATCTTTGAATATTATATTCTGTCTTTGTTTCTGGGAGATCCCTCATGGGATATTTTCAGATGGGGGGGGGGGGTCCTCCGCAGCCTGCCAAACACAATTCTAGGGGTCCTTGGCATGAAATATTTAGAGCATCACTGACACAGAAATGTCGATTTTTCAGAAAAACTAGAATCTAGTGTCAGAAACTACAATCTAATGCCAGGACAAAAACATGGGTTAAAACCATCAGCACGGTTTGGATCCTGTTCCGCCATGGTGACAGAACAGTTGTCGGCAGGATGATGGATTATTGCAGCAGCAGTAACTCCCTCAGCTTGACAGGTTGTATGTTCAGTGAGCAATGTTGGAATGTAACAACATTTATTCATTTACGGTATACTCCACATTCTTCGATACCTACAAAACAGTGGTTTTCCACCAGTGGTCCTTGAGAAGGTTCCAGGGGGGGCGCAGCTAAATGATGGAAAGTTGATTAACCAGGTGTAACTCTTTGAGAGTGTAAAATGAAACCAAATGGAGCATTGCGGATCCATTTGGTTTCATTTTACACACTCAAGAGTTAAATTATTAATCATGTGAATTAGGCCAAGTCTACACAACTAGAGAATGTAGAGAATTAATAGTTTCCCCTGCTTCCCCTAACCTTTGTTTCTCAAATCCATCCTGGAATTGTGGACAAAAGCAAAACAACTCTTTAGTTTTGGCGTCTGTGAGGCTAAAATGTCATCAAATGGCGGTCTGTGGCTCAAATTCTGAATAAATAGTGGGCCCTGGTATCAAAAAGGTGGAAAACCACTGCTGTAAAGCGTAACATGTTAGTTTGTATATTTTAAACAACTGCTGTCCCCACATACTGTCAATTTTCATTCGCTCCCAAGCTTCTGCTGCAATCTGAAAAGCTAGACTCAACTTGAACTCCTACTACAAGCATGTGCAAAGGCTCAACTTATAGTGTGTATCTTGATGGCATTTTATGTATAGACTTACATAGCAGTTTGTGTAGGCATATGTGAACAGCCTACTTTGCTGTAAAACAGACCACCTTCCAATGAATGGAAACAGAACCTGTCTAGAATGTATAGAGTTGTTTCTGTGTGAAATCGCATGGCTACACCCGAGGCAAGCAGTCAAAGTCGTGGCGATTTTATTGGAAGGCAGGTGTCGAAAGCAGGGGGAAAAAAGCCCAGTGATGTTCTCATCAAAGCAAAGGGTGCTCGTCAGATATCTCGCGACACCACATAGGATTATGGAAATCCGTGTTGGAACATAACAAGCCAATTATTTCCTCACCACTGCCGCTGAATGCAGCGAGGTCCTATTGTCATTTTATTTTAGTTTCGGCAGACACAATAACAGAATGCAAGCACAAGCTGAGACAGGGGAACCATTGTTCATGCAGTCTCCAGATGGAACAATAATTCCCTGAGACTGTCGAAAGTTGTGCTCCAGAGAAACTTTATTAACTGACTTGTCTGAGCTAGAATTAAATAGTACCAGCCAATTAGTCTGTTTGTTTAATCAAAGCGATTACATAAAAAGATTGCACAAATGTAGTATTCATTTATAATCCACTTAAATCCTACAAGAGTAGTTCACTGAGGTCCCCAGGGTCTTCATCTTTTCTCCCTTCGCTTCAAATCTCAAATCCGATCTGCAATGTCACGATGCGTCAAGCTGCTATTTTTATTGAATGTTTGGTAATACATGGATACTAATTAAGGTCCATGTGATTAAGAAATAAATTGGAAATGGCCATGAATGTATTTCTAGTATTGCAAGCCCATCAGTTTCCTAAGATAATACAGTAAACAATGCAGTTTGATATAAGAATAAGAATGACACAGTATAATCATATACTGTATAGAATTTAATCTGCCTATTTATAGGAACTGAACCAGGCAGAGGTCATGCATGTTCTCCCAAGTCCCGGAGGCCTATAGGTATCCTCACAAAAACAGATGCAGTAAGTCCTGCTCTCTCTATCTCTACTGTATACCGCCTCCCCCTGGGCAGCTGAAGGAATCATGAGCTTAGTTGGGGGCTCTAACCATGCAGGTTGACAGAGGGAGAGTAGTAGCAGCACCAATTACAGTTTAGGCACAAAGAAAGTTACAAAAAGGAAGAATTCCGTAAACCACAAATACAACTGAAACCACCCCCAGCCCCGCTATTTACAGTAAAATAAAAAAGGAATGGATTTGAAGGAACAAGGTTTCCAGACAACAATCAAATATTTTGGGTGAATGCAGGGAATGCTTTATTTGTGCTGAATCTAATCTCATCTGCACGTCTCCATTTTCAAACACCTGCATTATCTGTATGTCCTGTGCTGTCTTCATTCATCAACAGGGCATCAGGATAACTTCAAAGTGTTTGGTTCATGGTCAACTGTGAAATTGTGTTGACTCGCTGGACTGAAAACGAGTCTGAGAGGATTGCTCCCCCCTCAGGAGTTTGAAGTTATGCCAGTACACCCAACTCATCCCTCACACACTTCCAGAAACACACATGCACAATCCAAAAGCGTTGTGGAGAAAAGCGGAAGCCTTGAGATTGAAACAAAACCCCACAATGTCTTTTTCATCAGCACTGTAAAATGGACTTTGACATGCAAGGCAGGCTACTAGTTAGAAAGACAATCCCCTAAACAGACTGTTACAGGTTTGAGTTGATGACTGTCAAAGGCATGGCAATCTGTAAAGCTCTGCATCTTACTGATGCATCCTTGAGCTAATTTCTAAACTATATTGCTGTTCTAAGTCAGTGGTTTTCAACCAGTGTCTGTGGACCACCAGTGGTCCCTGAGAGGATTCCAGGCGGTCCCCAGCTAAATGATGGACAGTTGGTAACCAAATGGACCCTTCTAGATCTGTAACTCTTTAGATCGTAAAATGAAACCAAATGGACCTAATGGGTTAATTTGGTATCATTGTACACTCTCAAGAGTGAAATTATGTTTAAACATCAGAATTACTTAATTTTCAAGAATCTTCACAATTAGAAAATGTAGAATTGTTATTTTTACCAACATTTTGCCAGTTATCTCTCATAAATTGTGGACCAAAACTTGAAAATCCTTAGTTTTGGGTCCGAGAGACTGAACTCAACATCAAATGGTGGCCTGTGGCTAAAATGCAGAATATATAGTGGGCCCTGGTTATGAAAAGGGCTGAAAATCAAAATGATAGCTGTATAAAAATTGTATGTGCATTATCTAACGCACTTAACAGTTATGTACTATGCTATGTTGAAACATATACTTGCCATTACAGCATTTGTCTACTTATTTAATTATTCATTTAAAATATTATTTAATAACTTGTTTAACATTTACTGTACATCTATAAGGGTCCATTTGGTTACAAATGGACCATTTGGTTACAAATGGACCCTGGGGACCGCCTGGAATTCTCTCAGGGACGACTGGTGGTCCCCGGACCCCTGGTTGAAAACCAGTGACTTAGAACAACAATATAGTGCTCATACAGTGTTTAGAATTCATCTCTAAGATGCATAGCTATACAGATTGCCGCTGTACCTCTACCTTATTGCAAATAAGCATAGAATGTTGCATTCCCAAGGTCTTCACAGTTACAGGAACTGACTGATAGAATAACTGAGGAACAGTGTAGACATGGCCATTCAGCAGTGAAGGAATGAGAGCGAAATCAATGTGCAATGGACAAAAAAATGGACTTTGACATGCAAGGCAGGCTACTAGTTATAAAGACAATCCCCTAAACAGACAATCTGTATAGCTCTGCATCTTACTGATTTTCCCCTTCTTCACCCATCACCTGTCTAAACCTAACCCTAAACCTTAGCCCTATAAACATACCCTTAGTAAAGCCTATGCCCAAACCTAACTTTAACCCCAACCGATAGGATACCTGCCTCGACTGATATCTGCCGTGGCATGTTGAAAAAGTTCATGGCCGACTGTCAAGACTCATTTAGTAGACTAATTTACTAGAGGTTGCGACTTATTTACTTTCAGCCACGAGTCCACGACTCCTTCACCATCAGACGTGGTTGTCTGCCTCAGTCGCACGTTGATTTCACCCGTCTTGCAGTGAACAGTTGTCACCTTCTGTATATGGCCATAGATACGGGTGCAGTGTTTCATGTCTTCTCAAGAGAGGCTGTTTGTGTTGTATTTATTTGGCACAGCCAAGGTTAATGGTGCATTTCTATAAGGTACAAACCGTGCATTACACTCACTCATCCATGCACACACATAGCAGTGGTGTGTGCACATTCCTGTGTGCAGATGTGTCTGTGTAATAATACTGTATGTTTTAAAGTTGATTTCCAGTTCAGTTAATATTTGTGTTATTTTGTTAATTTCCTAACTTTATATAATACCTTACCCGTTTAATATGTGAAGTCCAAACCATGCAAAGCATGGGTAATGTGATGTACTAATCATTTCAATAATGTAAGTGGGTTGAGTAACAATTGTTTTAATGTATATTGTAACATGGGAAATGATAAATCAGTTGTGGCAAAGCAAGGCGTACAGAAAAATGGTGATAAATAATGTTGTTGCATAAACATGGTTGTTTCTGTGGACATCATGAAGTATTGTTCCAAGTGTTCATCTCTATTTATTTGAATCTTCCACAAACATAAGTTGTCAGAACCTGTTATGATTACCTGGTTGTGTTTCATGACTGAATGTTAATCTTTGGTGTTGCGTGCCAGCCGAAGGTATGCTGTGTTCTTAACTTCTTTGTGGCATGATGTGCGATGTGAGTTACAGTACATCTGGTTAACCAACTTTCCATCATTTAGCCTGGGGACCACTTGGAATGCTCTCAGGGACCACTGGTGGTCCCTAGATCACTGGTTAAAAATCACGGTGACACGTGTGCACACACACACACACACACACACACACACACACACACACACACACACACACACACACACACACACACACACACACACACACACACACGCATAGAAAAGAAGAAACGATGTTAGTGTTTTGGCCATCATGGGTGCGCCATGATGGCGAACTGCCTGTACATGTCTATGGAGTTGTCGCAACTCTGTCTACTGTCTGTAAAACTCTGGCCGTTCAAGGGCATGCAGAGTCAACGGTGCGACATCAATGGCATGTAGAGTCATACGTGCGACATTGGGGGGTCAGAAACTGAGCGCTCGAGCGCTGTTCGTGCAGCCTGAATAGGGACAGACGCGTAGTCGAACATACAGTTTATTATTAGACAACACAACACGTGTGTGATAAGGCATTGTTCGAAAAAGAGTGAAATACGATCGTGTTTGCACTTTGCAGTGGGTAGTGTTGGAATATGGACATTGGGCAGCAGCGGCAGAGGCTGGATGTGGCTAAGTGGATGATGGTAGCTTTGACTGCTAGCACGTCCTGCTGCTCCTCAAACACTGTGGCGAGTAGGCTAAAGCAGCCGACACGGCGCGGGGCTGGTGCTGCTGCTGCTGCTGCTGCTGTTCACTTGAACATGCGAGATGGAAAACAAACAACTGTCCAGTTGGAACGTGCGTTAAGTGTCCGTGTCGCTTTCTTCCCGGCATATCGTAAATCCACATTGTGCCAGCGTTGTCCTCCGTTGTCCGACAACAACACCGCTCCTCCAGCAACAACTCCACAACAGTGGGGTTACACCGAAAACGGTGCCCGTGATGTGATGCGTGACGTTAGGGGGCGTTCGGACGTTGCCGTGTTAAGTCGATGGGGAAATTTTAATGCACTATTATATTAATTATTAATTAACAATTGGTTATTTTCAGAAAAGGGCTTCGTTAGTCTCTTCCTAATGCTATGTTCAATGAGCATGTGAAAACTCAGAATCATTGCTGTAGTCAGTGACGACTTATGCCTGTTTCAGACAGACAGACAGACAGACAGACATTTTGCTTAATTACCTAACTTTATATAATACATTCCACTTTAGATATTAGTGTAATTTCCCCTTTTCCTCGGTATAGGTTTAGCCTTACTCTCTGCATGTCGTAAGCTATGTACCATAATGTATGCAGATTGCAATTCAATACAGTTTGTTATGCACAACGCTTTGCATGACACATTACAATGTCACACACACTATCTCTGGTAATTATACAGAAATGCCAAAATACACATTGTGCAGAATGGTTACTTGAGTATTCAATTAAACATGTAGAATCCACATGTTCTCTAGAAATGGGATCAACCAAGAAGGAGTGGCTGTTAGTGACTATGACAAACACACTTTAACCACTCAAGGAGGATTTAAGCTGAAGTTGTATAGACTGCATTAGTGTAAAGGAGACGCAGGCTAGTTAGCACTGCAGCTGCTTGCAGTGTTATAAATATATATTTGACATTTGTGGCCAACGACATGCCCAAAACAGAAGGTTGAAAGTGTTTAATCGACCCCTTACTCAGGCAAGAGAGAGGAATGAGCTTGTGCGGCTTAGTTCATGAAACACCCTTCAGGCTGCTCCAGGCCTCCTCTGTGTTCAGCCCATTTCTGTGTGTAAAAGGTTTTCCATCTACTGTATGTGGCAATCCATCTCCTAGACTGGGTTCGCAAGCTTTTGAAACCAAGCCCAGTGAGCTCGGTAATTTAATGTCTTCCTGTCCCATACTGTTTATTGTAAAAAAGTAAAAGACATATCAATTTCACTGTTCCCTGCTGGCATCCTCGATGTTGTCTCCACAGTTCTGTTTGGCACAATTCTATAGCCTTCCTTATTTATTTATGCCTCTTGTTTTTTTGTGAAACCAACTTTTAGGAACCGTACAAAACTGAATGTTGTTTTCTTGTTCGTGGCAGAGCACTATGCTTCAATCCAAGGACTACAAACAAATACTTCTACAAAGAATATGCATAAGAAGGCGATGCAGCCATGAGTCATTCTTTACCACTTAATCTCTATTGACATGAGTCCCGCAGATATAATTGGTCCCCTCCTTTATTTTTACACCAAATCTCTAGCTAAAAAATATCCTACTGTATGTAATGCACAAGCCCATATAATGCCACGTCATGGTAGATAGAACCCATTATTTCTCTTACAGTTTCCTACAGTCTGCAACTTCACAGGGTCATGTCAATGCTTCCATAATTAATATCCCTTCTGATTATGAGATCTATTTTAGGTGTACAATTAGCCATGACCTTTAGCAGACATCTGCTGAGCTAAATATCACATTCACAATACTCTACTCTCCAAATACGGTAAATTATGCACACTACATTACATCATGAAAGCAAAGCACACATTAGAGCACAGTTGGAGGTGCTGGTATAGGCAAGATGCACAAACCTCCCACTACTTATCTAAGGAAGGGACCACACATTTCACTGGCTTGGAGTCATCAGCTGCTACATAGGTCTAATGAAGCTGAGATGAGAAACATGAATCGAAGTTAAAGTTCAAGTCCATTGTGTATTTCTAGGGAGACATAGTGGGAGGTAATATTGCTTCGGTGTGCATGCGCGGCTACCTTACTGTGTGTGTGTGTGTGTGTGTGTGTGTGTGTGTGTGTGTGTGTGTGTGTGTGTGTGTGTGTGTGTGTGTGTGTGTGTGTGTGTGCGTGTGCGTGTGCGTGTGTGTGGGTGCGTGTGCACACATGCGTGTGTGTCAGCCTGGGGATAGAAAGCTGCTGCATCATGATAAGAAAATAATCGCCAGCACTCTAAACTCCAAAGTCCTTCTAGTACTTCAGCAGGTTCTGTACCACGCATGCTGTGGAAGGGACCAAAACTTAAATTTGGCCATCTCGTGCTTAATTATTTAATTTAAATAGTACAGCAAACTTTCGAGTGCTGGCTTCTTATCATGATGCCATATTGTGCTATCCATCTGGTGATTTGCATTCAAATGGACTGAGTCTGATTTGTTTTTTCTATGCTGCTGCATCAAGCCCTGATACTGTGTTAATATGCAGTGAACAGAGTGAACAATCGCTGCATATGTTGACCAGGGGTCCCTGGTGATCCTCTTGGCCTTCACCCCGGATGTATAGAGGTCCTATAGCTGCTGGTGATGTCTGTGCAACACTGTTTTAATCACCCTAGAGCCTTGCCGCCTTGGCTGGAGCGAGCAGGCAGGGCTGCAGCCAGTTGGTGTATACCAGGGGTTTTCAACCTTTTTCATCTCAGGGACCACCATGTATTCAGGATTTGAGCCACGGACCACCATTTGAGGACATTTTAGCCCCCACAGACTCCAAATCTAAAGATATATTTTGCTTTTGTCCACAATTCCAGGCTGGATTTTGGGGAAACAAAACAAGCAAAACATACATTCCAAAATTCAGATGATATATTTTAACTCTTGAGAGCGTAAAAATGAAACCAAATGGACCCGCAAGGGTCCATTTGATTTCATTTTTACGCTCTCAAGAGTTACATCTGGTTAACCAACTTAGCTGAGGACCACCTGGAACCCTCTCAAGGACCACTGGTGATCCCCGGACCACTGGTTGAAAACCCCTGGTGTATACTCTCAAGAGCAGCTGCGCCGTATTCTGGTGCCCATGACAAACCACTTCCTCTGCAACGGAAGGCTAGTCGCTCTCTTGCCGCATTACCACCATTTTATTTATTTTTATTTTAAACAATCACTAAACGATAGTCCCTTGAGTTGCAGCCACTCGCTTTCAAGGGGGTCCTCGGGGTGCAACATACAGCAACACAAAGGCTCTTCCCCTACACAAGCCCACCACAAACCCACAACATCAGACGGTGCCCACGTGATCAGCCCAGCCAGCTCCTCACTGGCATGCAGCTGTTCAGTCTCTGCACTATTGATGTGAATGACAGCCTCCTGTAGTCTATGAGCATCTCCTTTGTTTTGCTACAGGGGCGCAAGAGTGTTGATAGAAGTAATCGGTTACATTAATTACATAATATTTATAAAATAATTGATCTACAAGCTCACAGCGCGTTTTGACGTGATGCATTGTGAGCTTGTGGACCATCCTATGTATCCCACTGTTTATACAGCAGTGTCAGGGCTCTCATGTCGGTGTAGGCTGCCTCATTATTATCTGTGATCGGGTCAATGACATTGGTGTCATCCACAATCTTTATAATGTTGTCTGAGCCGCGTGTGGCTTCATAGAGCGGACAGCGGGAGGATGGAGAGGAGGGGGCTGAGTACGGACATACGTCCCCAGTGCTGAGTCAGGGTGGAGGAGCTGCTGATGCCAGTGTGAATGTGAACCACCTGGGCTATAGAGCTGAGCGGTCCCGCCCCTCTTGTGAGGTCGGACAGGCAGGATAAACTTTTTGTTTCGTTTTTCTTCTTTCTGGGTTGTCATGATTTGTCACGACCCGAGTTGGCTTTGTGCGTGATGTAATCGACTTTATATGAATCATTTTGTAAAAGATTATGAGGAAAATGAACGGGGAATCCATTTCTGGAACAAGGGCGACGTCACAACAGGGGCAGGACTGCTCAGCTCTATAGAAAAGCCCAGCGCGTTACGTATTAGAGTATTGCTTTACGGTTGCCCATGTGTGGTCTAAAGTGCTGGTATAGTTATGTTTTATTCAGTGTGATCTAAACCGACATGTTTTCACTGTGTCCCCTATAGGGTAGGTACAAAAGACATGCATTAATCCTGGTCTTTAAACAGTCTCCCCTGGTCAACCGAGTTGGAATAAGGTGTTCCTTCCACACGTTACATCCAGCTGGGGAAACATGAGATCAGTTGGCCCAAGTTGGCATCGGGAGTGTAGCGCCCACGTTTGACAGTGTTTATACTTGCCTCTGGGTTATTTGTCATAAAACTTCAATAAAAAGATTCTGAAAAGAAAGAATAGACAATTAATACCGGGTGAAAACATATTTCAGTAGAATGGGTACATTTCAAACGAAAATGTCAATACAAAAACTGCCACTTTGAGGACAAAATTGAAAAGCACTAGACGAGAGAGAGAGAGAGTATTGGTTGTTGCTTTGGCAATGTGTACATATGTTTTCTCATGTCAATAAAGCCCTTTGAAATTGAAAAAAATGAGAGAGAGAGAGAGAGAGAGAGAGAGAGAGAGAGAGAGAGAGAGAGAGAGAGAGAGAGAGAGAGAGAGAGAGGGAGAGGGAGAGGGAGAGGGAGAGGGAGAGGGAGAGGGAGAGGGAGAGAGAGAGGGAGAGGGAGAGAGAGAGAGAGAGAGAGAGAGAGAGAGATTACACAGTATACTGTCAGTTCCGTCTAGGAGTTTTTTTTTTGACCACATGAGCTTTGGATGACATCTTTCAGCCCCAGTCCATCAAAGTAAAAGCCTTCCAGCTTTTCATACACAGTCTAGCCATATGACCTAGTCTTGCTTATTACATTTTAACATTGTGCATATCACATGCATAATATATGGCTATTATAATTAATTCAGTTGTATGTGTTATACTTTCTCTATCGAAACCAACACCAAGCTGATATTGCATGAGCAGTGAAATGGTCTACTTAAGAGTATACTTGTATATGCTGCTATTACTGCAAGGACAAGTAAACAACATCAACTATTTTCAGTTATTTATTCATACCCTCCATAACCCTTTAAGCTCTGTTTACTTGGCAGCAAAACGAATATCAAGAATGGGCGATCTAACAGCTCACAGCACATGTGACGTGTTGTGATCGTATATGTATTTGCTATTTTCACTTTTATTATTACGTGTCGAAAAAACACCAGGGTGAAAGGGATTAAGTCCAACACACAGAGGTGAAACCATGTGACCAACACAGAAATAGTGCCCAGGCTGAACACATTACTATTCTCTCCTCCACATGGGGTTCTATCTGCCAGGAAGTCCAGGATCCAGTTTCACAGGGCGGGTGTTGATTCCTAGTCATCTGAGCTTGGTGATGGGCCCTGTGACAATTTTTATGTTTAGGTGTTACATTACAGACGCTTAACCACTTCATTTTAAGTGGTTAAGCATGGGTAGCTTGTGTTTATAGGCATGGTGACTTACTTTGCGTATAAACTACGCATGGATTTGGTGTGATGTCATTTTATTATTATTATTATTTTGAATTGTTAGTCCCTAACAATATACAGACATGAAAAATGCAGACATGTATAGTCTGTCTGTCTGTCCGTCCATGTGCTGTAGCCTATCTGTCCCCGTGTTTGTCTGTATGTCCCAGCATGGAAATCTGTCACTTCTTGACCATTTCGGATCCGAGAAGGCTTGCCGGAAGCAGGCCACCCCTTGGGCACGTTCCTGGGGGTCTGGATGTTCCAGGGACCCCCCAGGGACCCCCAGGGATCCCCCCCAGGGACTGCCACATGGTAGGCATTCATCAACTCAGGCTCTCATTCATCAACAGTTTCAAACACTGGCGGTTTGACGGAAGCGGCCCGCTCCCCTGGGCGTGTTCCTGTATGTTGCGGGGACACCCTGGGGACCCCCAGTTGGAAGTGGCAAATCAGGACACAGTATGTAAACATATTTGAATACTGTGTCTTGATTGGCCAACCCAGTAGTAGGAGTAGAATAGTAGGAGGAGTAGGAAATGGGTTTACATTTGAGCGGAATCTGCGCACAGGCAATTGTTTTGCCAGCAGCTGATTTGGTCTGGCTTTAGCTAGGCTAACTAGTGCCCAAGTGGGTGCTGCTATAGTGCTCTTATAGCACTATAGCGCAATACACACTATAAGAGAGTTTCTGACTGTCATCTTGCACATAGCCTAGGACTACTGTAATAATCCTGTATGGGGTCTGATATGATGTCAGTCAATGCAGCTTAAAAATAATGTAGGCTATAAGATAGTCTTGTGTTTTGCTGAGGGGAGTGAACTAGACACGCTCCCCGTCCCTTCAAATCAGTGGCACCTGCTGTGATGTGACAGTCCTAATGCTACTGTTCCCATATGTGACTTTACTGGCTGACATATGGTTGCATTCGAGTTAATATTTTAGTTCTGTAGAACTGCAGTAGCCTATATATTATTTTTGCGTAATTATGACATGCCATGGCCACGGTACCTTGTGAAATAAGACCCATAAAATAACTTTGTTGCTCGTGGGCGTGGCGTTTTCTTGCCGTTTGGGAATATGTTTTGTAAAACTGCCTGTAGGCTACAACGCACACTAGCGTGGCTTATCCTGCAACCTCATAGCACAAGGGTTTTCGACCAGTGGTCCGGGGACCACCGTGGTCCTTGAGAGGGTTCCAGGTGGTCCCCAGCTAAATTGTGTAACTCTTGCGAGTTACACACAATTTAGCAAGGGTCCAAATGGACCCTTGCGGGTCCATGTCCATTTGGTTTCATGTTTACACTCTCAAGAGTTAAAACAGTTATCACCTGCCTGAATTAGCCCACGTCTACACAACTAGAGAATGTAGAAGAATGGTCATTTTTGGTCTATGTTTGCCTTTTTTGTTTCCCGAATCCTGCCTGATATTGTGGACAACACCAAAATAAATTAGTTTTTGGGTCTGTGGGGCTAAAATGTCCCCATGGTGGTCCATGGCTCAAACGCTGAATAAATAGTGATCTCTGATATCGAAATTGTTGAATACCACACGGTTATAGCATAAGGATGATTGTGTGGAATAAAACTGGAAATGGTTCGAATGTGCGTTTTGCCAGCGTCACATCATGTTCCGTGGGCTCTGAGTGCAGGCAGCTGCTTCTCAGCCACACGAGTGCAGTCAATGATTCACACAGTGCGAGACCGGCCGTTGCAGGTGTTTGCTATTTGCCGGGTGGATATATTGACTTTACTCGTGTAGTTTTGTGTTTGGTGGATGCCGGGTTTGATGTCAGCGACGTGATCTCGATCGGTCGCTCCAGGCACAATCCTTTCGGCGTTTGTGCAAACTTAAAACGGCACTCGTTGTTTTGAGTTCGAACTTGGAACGCTGCTAGAAGATAGGCTCCCCCGGACAGTGTTCGCTCCCTCCCGTGTTGCCAGACTCGTGGACTGAGCAGCAGCAGCAGAATTGCGCGCCTTGGACGTTTTTACGCGCAGATCACCGTCACCCGGTGACCACCAGGCGAAGGACGAAGGAATGCAACATGCCACGGAATGGAAATTAAAAACGATTTTGGAGTTATCTGTGCGAAAACCGTGATGGTGCCATGATAGACAGACCCGTCTCCTGGGCGGACAGCTGCTGGTTCAGAACCCCCTGACAGAAAGGGTAAGAAAAAAGTCTGAATAATAAGAAGTACAGTAATGCCGCAGATCAAGTTGCGATCGTCACCGCCAGGGATATTTGGTTAACATTAAACACGTTTTAAACTGGACGCTAAAGTGTTTGTTGGCTGTATGCATGCAGCCTACAGTTAGATTAGCCTACTCGCCATTTTATGTTGCGCACCGCAGTCTTACTGGGTCGCTGTTTAATGCGAATTATGCCATACCTTTTTGGACAAAGTAATAACGTGGATCGCCACAAATGGCGTGCGTATTGCTTTCCTTTGATTGTACTGCACTGCATAGTGCATTATCATACCATTTTCACTGGCCCCCCTCCGCCCTTTATGGTGACCCAATTGGCGATGATAGCCAGTAACTAAATTGACATTCAGCACTCATCAACACATGGGCGAATAAGACGTGACGTACTTCACTTCTGTCTGCACGCTCTGTTTATCTAATATAGCCTATAATGTTGGGAGTTGTGGGATTTAAGTTAATTGTCAAGGCTACTTCTCCATTATAACGTCCGTCCGCTGCGGTCAGATTATTCAGAGGAACTTATTCTTGCTTGGCAAATGAACCGATGATCCTCCGCACACACATGCACGTTAATGTTTTCTGTTATTTTAGACTGGGGGTCTTATTATAGCCTATATGTTCCAAAGCCCGTTATGCGCTTATATAAAAGCTGAAAGAGCATCGAAACTTGCAGGTGTTCGTCCCTGGCGCGATGCATGCGCTTTGATAAATCATGCCGTTTATATTAAGTCAGACTACAGACAGTCATATGATTAAAATTGTCACATGGCAGCAAATGTCTGCCATAATGCATGATATGCTGATCCGACACAGGGCATTTCCCCACGGGGATCAATAACGGATTATCTTATCTGACTGATCTCATATCTTATAGCCTAGTGCTGCCTGAGCCGTCAGCAGTGTGCTGTGCGCGCGCCCGTGCGTGCGTGTGTGTTTGGTGCGTGCGTAATGGGTGCTGGCGCGCGTCAGGGCCGGATCTAGAGGGGAGCAGGGGTGGACAGAGCCCACCCAAACGTGCATCCTGCCCACAAAATGAAAGCTAATATCAGTGTTTTTCAACAGTGGTCTAGGGACCACCAGTGGTCCTTGAGAGGGTCCCAGGGGGGCCCAGGCCAAATGATGGAAAGTTGGTTAACCAGATGTAACTCTTTGAGGATGTACAGTAAAACTGAAACCAAACCATTTTTACGCTCTCGAGAGTTAAAATATTCATCATGTGAATTAGCCCAAGTCTACACAACTAGAGAATGTAGAAGATTAATGGTCATTTTGATCTGTATGTTGGACTGTTTTGTTTCCCAAATCCAGCCTGGAATTGTGGACAAAAGCAAAATAAAGCTTTAGTTTTGGGGTCTGCGGGGCTAAAATGTCATCAAATGGTGGTCCGTGGCTCAAATGCTGAATAAATAGTGAGTTGCCCACCCTCCCATTCTTCCTGCCCACCCAAGTAGAGCTGGCTAAATCCGGCCCTGGCGCACATTTGTGCATTTGCTGTGTCGCTCTGGTTGGGGTACGGCGTGTCATTATAACGTCACCCTCATTTGTCATGGTTTGTCTATGCTGAGCCTAATTGATGTGTGTTGTAGTTAAAACAACAGGCGTAAAGTTCATGACCTTCATTTCCCCCACTGGTTATTGATCGGGGAACCTTTGAGGGGTCATAATAATAGCTTGCATTATAAATTGCTATATAGACACTGCCTCACTGGGAGGGCTTTGAGTCATCTGTGGGGGCTGTTATAGGTGGAAGGTGTTTACAGCTGGCTGCCATGGATTTAGCAGACCTCATAATAATGTTCAGTAGTAGACAGCAAGGACCAGCTATAACCTTCTGTCCATGGCCACATCTTACTATTACTTGGCAACCAATCCTAACTGGTGGTCAGGGGCCCCACTGGTGAGCCATGAGCTATATCTCAAGCTCCACCAAATAATTGGCAAAATACAAGTGTTTTTGTTTGGGTTTATTTTTTGAAAAAATAAATGTACGTGTAGGCTTAATTCTGCAGGCAGAATTAAGGCCTATATGAACAGAAAGTATCCATTACATTGATCCAAGCCGAACACAATAACTTGATGACTCAGATGACTCAGAATAGACAAGGGTCCACACGTCTGAGCACTTGCAACATGGTGTTGGCTACAGTGTAGACCACATGACACAGTAAGGCCTGGTTAACTTCCTCAGGTTCCT
Organism: Benthosema pterotum; assembly: GCA_039105355.1. Classification (NCBI taxonomy): domain Eukaryota; kingdom Metazoa; phylum Chordata; class Actinopteri; order Myctophiformes; family Myctophidae; genus Benthosema; species Benthosema pterotum. The sequence goes on along the minus strand of CM076983.1, from coordinate 21,077,035 downwards.
ACCCCGCTGTCTGCTAAGAGATGACCTTTGCCTTTGCAGGGATTAGCGTCTTGCCCTAATTGACTTACCATTAACTACTGCACACATTCCACACATTTGGGCGTCAGACTGACACTCCAGCTGGACAGCTTCAAGCTCTCCAGTTCGATGTGCCGGAACACGCCATGTCCGGACTGAACCATCGATGGTGGAAGCGGAGGAGGGCTGGGATGTTAATCCACCTATCTGTCTATCTCACTCCACTGGCGGGTGTACAATAAATCCTATAGGCTTGCAGGGAAACCGCTAATCTCGTCGTAATCATAGATTAAACTCATCAGGGGTATGCCGGCATGACATGCTTTACGTTATTGATGCCTTATAATGGAACACTATACGTTCAATTCTAAATGACAAGGCATGTCATATAGTCCCCGTTTCACACACTAGAATATTGTAATTTTTTTTTTCATCTCATGAAAAACCCACATGATACAATACACTTTGTCTGACCTAAACTGTCTGACCTAAACTGTCCCTCTTTTTTCACTGGGGTCCTGGGATCTGGTTTATATGAGTCTCAGAGCGTGTGTGGTTGATTATATTTTATACTGTAATTGTATTCGGAAGACAATATTACAGGCGCCCTCCTGAGAGGGTATCCGCTTGCCTTGTGTCCAGCTTGTGTTCAGGTATTATTGGTCTTTTGGCCGGTAAAATGTCCCGAGGTTGCAGTCGGACGGTGGCCAGTTGGTCTTTGGGCTCTCTCTCAAATAATACCCTCTCTAAGCAGCCCCTGGGCCTCTCAGCGGATCTGCTGGCTATAAATAATGGCACATATGTCGCCGTGCTCTTGGCTGACGTGCACTAAGCTCATCCTTAGCTTCCATAGGGGAAACGGTAGAGAGAGAGAGAGAGAGAGAGAGAGAGAGAGACAGAGAGAGAGAGAGAGAGAGAGACAGAGAGAGAGAGACACAGACAGAGACAGAGAGAGACAGAGAGAGAGAGATTCAAAGAGAAAGAGACGGCCGAGGACTGCTAGTGTTGTGACGGAAGCAGTCTTGGACCAAGATTGAAAGAATGCATGTATGTGTCTCTGTGTCATGGGAGGATGTGGATACCTGCCAAGTCTCATTTCCATCTGCGTCCATCATAGCATCATCCTCATTTCAATTACTTCTCTAATCTAAAGTAGCTATTTTGGTGGCACCAGTGAAGCAGACACCTAGTAATATGAGAGTGCACAGACTGCAGGACCCAAATTGGATAAGGGTGCACATAATCTCTACCTAACTTGATCTTACATACATATCTATCCCACCTACAGTAAACACTCAAATCACCTGCATTCATATCATGAGTCACATCTCCACTGGCTCATTTCATATCATCTTCATTTTGTCCCTCTTATCATTCATGGAGTCAACCCCTCCACCACTGATTTCTCTCCCTCTCCACTCACTCCCGCTTAGCTGGCCCTGGTGTACTGTGCAGGTCGCTAGCAGAATTCAAAGCAACACTCCTAATGGCTTGTTTGCTTGATGGATGGATTTACTTGCAGTGAGGAATCAAAAAGGCTCAAGGCTGGAGGGGACAGCAGCGACCCAGTGGGACAATTCAAGAGCAGTTGTTTAGTGCTGCAGCCATGCAAATTTAAATTCATCACCGTAAGGGACTTGTATGCACACTTAGTTTAAAAGTTCAGAATCGCAGTCCCCAAATGATTAATGCGACACACTTAGGCCTATAATGCCAGGCTGTAGAGGTATCCCTTCACCACTTAAACCTGCACATACTTCATTGAGCAGAGACCACAGGGGTCCTGCATACTAGGCCCCCTAGTTTTTTTTCCTTACACCACAACTCTCTGGCAAACATTGTGCTGCATGGTGAGCTTAGTTTTTTTTCACTGAATGCTCAACAGAGAAGTGGTGCAATGGGGTTGATATGTTGTTATATGCACTAATAGAAAAAAAGATTTAGGGTAGTTAGCTGCTTAATTCTATTGTCAAATCACTGGTGTAAAAACAAAACAAGCTAGGAAAGAAATAGAGCATAGAAAAAAATAGAAAAACAGGTCATGAGTTACAAGTTAACAATATGCATATGACCACAACTCATCCATGATACCTCTGGATGTCATCACTTTAGCTGTCTGCTGTTGCTGAGTTAGGCCAAGGTTCCGGTTAAGGCCACGTTTTCAGTCTGAATAACACTTAACAGAGAAGGAATGACTTTAAAAGAGTGATTAAATGAGTTCTATAACACGGTCGATGTGTCTGTCGGAAGCCGATATGTACACACGTGTAGGAAGCCACCAATGTTCTTATAGGCAGCTTCATGTACTGTACAGTGCAGTGTAAAATGTACGCAGCTGAGAAATGGAGAACAGTCCTGGTCTTTTTTTTTTAGGTGGCCACTCTGGCAACGTGAACAGCCTCCTTCCTTAGCCCCCAGGGCCATGATGATGACACAGACAAGCTGACCTGCTACTGTTTTGACGGCCAGCTAGCAAAGCACCACCCTCTGACTCACTTATAGCAGGAGGCAAGGCTACAGTCTACAATGAATACAAGAGGTCAATACAGTATATACACATGTAACTATTGTATTTGTCCCATTTTTCATACAGCAGCACACTGGCTTGACTGCTGTGTAACTTTGGCCTCCCTAAGATGAATTGTTATGGAAACATCATTTTTCCACCCCCTTTAAAATAAATAATATAAAAAATGAAATCCTGCTAGCAGCAGGGATCTAGTGCTTCATTACGTTGTTCTGTTCCCAAATGTGGTCTCAGCTGGGAGACACGTCCAGGTGTGCTCTGTTGGGATGTTGTGACAGCTACACATTACAGTATATTGCACAGTACTAGGACCTTACACATTGTGAATATATGAATACCAATTGATGTACAGTGTGGCTAATGCAATGCAATAGATCAATGTATGGCAAACCTAGCAGAATTATTGGCAGAATTATTGGCCAATTATGTTTTTAAAATGTATGTTTCTGCATTTACGGTGCCCCCTATGGCTGAAAATGGAATTGTTTTTCAGCTCTGTTAAAGGTAATAGAGGCAGAAATCAAAATGCCCCCTCTATGTTGCTTCTACTTTGATGCTGCAGCTGTTTCTCTGTAGACAGACACTTCCTCTTCCTGTAGACGCTGAGTGAAAACTTTGTTGTTGTCAACAAATCATGAAAACAACACATTCACCTGGCTCAGGAAAGTAGGTGCGTGTGCGTGTGTGTGTGTGTGTGTGTGTGTGTGTGTGTGTGTGTGTGTGTGTGTGTGTGTGTGTGTGTGTGTGTGTGTGTGTGTGTGTATTTCATATTGATCAGTGTTTGTACACACTATAGTCTCTTCTAATACCTTTAATTAAACCATCATTGACATATCAATACAATTGGGCTGAATTGGAAAAGGAGTTTGTGATTTGTGTTACTGTATGTTTTTTGTAAAGCATACAGGGTTTTGTAAAACACTGTGTGGCCAAAAATAACCAAAACTACTTCATATTTCACCAAAACCATAACACAACTCCCACCATGGGACTCTGGAAGTCAATAAATACAGTTGACACCACTATATTAGTTTGTTTTTATACTAAGAAAGAATGTTTGATTTATTTTTCCTGTATCTCAGAAGTATTTATCAGCCATGTACCGTATTTATCTGAGCTGTCTGAGATGTTTGAATATGTCATGGAGTAATTAATTTGTACCAGTCTACTAAATTAGTGGTTCTCAAGGCAATGTGATGCTTTGAGGGCTTCTAGATATCTTCTTCAAAAAAGGAAAAGGGAAAAAAATGTTGAATATTTGTTAACATTTTTATATTATAATTTAAATTATTATAATATTATAATAATTTCTAATGGGCATCATGAGCTAGACCAGTGGAGGCCAACCAGTAGATCACAAGTAGATCTTGGGAGATGTGGGGGGAAAGAAAAAAATGGGGTGGAAAAGAAAAAAGAGCAATGATTGCATTCGCAATGGCAGTGTTTGTCCAAGTCTGTTGTAGGCTACTTCTGTTGTACTGTTGTAGGCCTAATTTATGCTTATATGGACATAAAGTAAATTGGTAAAACAAAGTAGTGTTGTGTTGTTGTGAAGTTACTGCAGGCTGTCAACGATGTGTGTGGTTTGAAATGTTGATATTGGACTGGTAGATCCCGGAGGGGTTGGCTACTGAAAAGTAGATCTTCGGTCAAAAAAGGTTGGGCACCCCTGAGCTAGACATATTAATTTTGGGGTCCTTGTCATGAAAAGCTTTGGGAACACTGCCTATTGAGCTGGTATTCGTTTGTCATGCCCACCAGTTCTTCAAACCCCATTTTCTCCAGGAAAAGAAAACCATAATTCATGCAGTGCTATGACTCTAATGAAGAACTTTAGTGCTCAATGAAGTACAGTAGTTTAATGTTCAAAAACTAATTGAGAAATCTGCCTGGAACTGACTGTGCCTGACCACTGGGGCACAAAACAGAATCAAAAAGTAAAGAACTTTCCAAAGTTGCTGGAGCTGAGATAAATGTTCCACTGGGTTTCCACAACAGTAACTTATTAAATATTTTGACACGATTTATTATATTTACATCAGATTAATTTTCCCTTTCCATAAAGGTAAAAATAATGGAAAAACAGACCAAATTACTGTGCACCTTTTATGTCAAGCATCCTATTGCACAGTTTTGAAACCTGTGCAGGATGTCCAATGAAGCAGTTTCCTTGCCTGGCATGCTAGGATGTGGAAGTAGAACAAAGTAATGAGAATGTGCAATATTCTCTTAATGCAAGCAGCACCATTTATCATGCTTTGTGTATATAGTGCGACACTGTGTTATGACAGATAGTTCAACATCAGGAGTCTGTGACATCTGGTTACTCACCCGCTAACAACAAGTGACAAGAAAGGAGATGAGGAATGATATGTGGTTAACACTTTCAGAATGTTTTGAAGGTAATCAAAAGTCTCTTGCATACCTAAATAAAATATTTGCGCCAGATGCATTAGTGGAGTGAATGTTGGTATCATGTGATATATTTTTAACACAATACATGATACTATATGATATTATCCGTATTCTGCGCTATTCCATAGAATGGGCTACTACATCAACTGCCCTATAATCTAGAGATTCCCATCCCACTCTACAGTATGTCTGGAAAAGATTAGTGTTTGATGGAGACTTTCTTGAAAATTGCCATGTGCCCTGGATTTGTAAATGCTGTACTGGACATAGTAGTGGCACTACTATGCTCAGTAGATATCCAGGGAACATTTTCTGGTTATATCGATCCGGACGAGGCCCGTTCATCCTATAGAGATTTAGATTCCCCAAACTATTTTTATATAAATTATTTTAACCCTAGAATCAAGACATCTAGGATCCTGGTGAATCATGGCAATAAAACATTTGATTCTGTGGAAATCAAATCAAATCATATTTATTTTCTCCTTCCTCCCTCTGTTTTTATCTACAAGGTACTTAGGATAGGATAGGTAATTATTAGTGAGACCTTCAATTAGACTATTAGGCAAAAGGTTGTCGTTGTAGTTCAGAGTGCACTTTTTGGTTTTAGGTTTAATGTGGTTAACATGGTTGTATCTTGGACAAGCAGCACATACTGTACTGTATGCAGTAGAAACATGCTGACACGAGTTTATTGTAGACCAGTGCTTCACAAGCTATTCTTGGTCAGGGCCCAGTTGAAGCATTCACTGGATTGTGTTTCTCCCCTTGGGTCAGTGGAACCAACATGCCTCTAGTACTATACAATAAGCGCTTATACATCTGTATCACACTTTCCAATTATTTGTGGCCCACTTGTAACATCTTCATAGCCCACCAGTGAACCAAGGCCCCCCAGGTTTCAAATTGCCACTGTGATGCCTCCTTTAAAATTCACATACTGCACAGTACTTTATGTGGTGCGTTATTCAGAACCTGAAATCTTGTTTTTTTTTTTTTATAGCAATGGATAATTAGCACTATACTTAAGTCAGAAATGCAATGTTTTTACTTATTTAGAAAAGACATACTTAGACAGCTGCTGCAGTAGATGTGTTGATGTTTAAATTGTAAACAAACAAACTGTAGTACAATACTCCGACAATTTCCATTCCCTGCAAATCACCATCTGCACCGTCCTTTATGTGCTAATTCATCTCTGGGAGTTGAATCAGTTGGATCTGTAAGGGACATTTAATTCTCTCAAGTTTTAATTTATACTTTTTATCCCTTTTTTAAGAGAGATAGCAGAGGATTTTACCGCATACTGTAGTATTCCATAATCTGTGTAAGGCAATATTACTTAGGAGAGTAATGTAGAAAAAGTAATATTATAGTACTCATTATTTGAATCAAAGAGTAATATGTTAGATATTACTTTATTTACTTTATAAATTCCCCCCTCCCACCTGCAAAAGAATCGAGATGTACGACACAATCTTAGCGACAACTTGTATTGTACATCACATGTGCAGAATGCTGCGGTGGATTAGGATCTACAAACTACTGCCCATCTCTGTTGTTATCTGGTGATAACTTTTAAATCGGTTCTATTTTCGCATTGCAATGTGCTTTGTAATGAGGCGTGTTTTGGCATTTGGAGTAACATATTACCCATTTTAGCAGAGTGATATTACATGGGTTTTGCTGGAAAAGGTAATAATATTACAGTAATTTGTTACTGCCCAACACTGTCTATAATTGTACAGTTATAGTACATTTGCGCTCATCTGTCCTTGTCATGTCCAACAGGGACTTTCATGTAGGCTAAGAGGAAGTGTCATGCTATGCGTTCAGTGGATAGTGGTGTGCTGTCCATATGCCCTCCACCTGTCTAAACTGACACCGGACCATCTGTGGTCCATTAGCATGCTTTGTTGCACAGCAACATAGTTGTATTCACATTTACAGTATTAAAAATATAAATAAATAATGAAAATATCCCTGAAAGCTTGGATATTTTTTGCAATTTGTCTCGCTATAGGAAAAGGCGGCTATACCTGGTGTAATGTGCTCTGCTCTTCTGGTTTTAGTTAACAGCCTGGCTGTTGTGTTCTGAACGAATTGGAGACGGTATAGTTTTTTTTTAGAGGCCAGAGCATATAGAGTTGCAGTAATCAAGATGGGAGGAGATAAAAAAGCGTGGATTACTTATTCTATAGTCTTGCGTAGCCAGACGATCAGCGATCGTCGCCTACTGATATGTCTGGGGAAATTCCATACAATGTATAGACTTGGAACAGTGGAGAAAAAACAGCAAACAAACCTATACCCACTGCTTAAATAATAATTATAATAATACAAATAATAATAATGAATAACTGCTTGATAATGTTATTTTTCCTCTTATGCGTGTTTATTGCACGGAATGTGACTATTTAATTGGATTAGCACGGAATGTGATGGATGATAAGAGTGCCTCTCACTTCATATGAGTGTGATTTTTATTTCATGAATTTTCCTGCCTGTTTTAACTCATTAATTAATTACTTGCGTTGAGTTAAGCAATCGGTTGGCGACCATCAACCATTGGTCGTCCTTCGAAGTACTCTGATTGACTGGTTTAGGTGGTGACGTAATGGTGAAGTAATGAAGAGATCTTTATTAGTATTTCCGAGGAGGGTATTATCTTGTGGAGGTGTCAGGGTGCTTGCTGTCTTCTCACTTGTTCCGCTGCAAACTTGCGTGTTACACTCTACCAAGTGCTGATCTAGTTGATTTTGGATGTCACCATATTAGAAGGCTGAGATCTCTGATCGTTCAAGACAGAAAGAAAATGTAAATCCTATGATGAAATGCCCACAGGTGCCTCCTCCCTGACCTACACATGCCTTACAACTTGAGTTGTGTGATTGTGTGCCCACTCCACTGCCCATTATGGCTAGGGTGACTCTTAATCCATCTCTGGGTCACATTACTAAAGGCCTATTCAGAGATGGATTTTCGGTGGCCACCGCGACCACCGCGACCACCGTTTCCTACAATATGACGTCATACCACCGCTACCACCGCACCTCCCAGCCCTCCTCTCGGATTTTACTAACCACCGCACCGCGGTGGTTCCAGTACTTGTTTTTAACGGCTGCCAGCTGGTAAAAAAAAAAAAGAAAGAAAAGAAAACACACCACAGCACGACGGCCAGGAGGAGAACGAAGGGATTCAATGATAGACACAATGACATAAACAGAATACGAAATAAACATGAAAGCAGCAGAATTTATTATAATTGAGGTAGGAAGTAGAGAAAAGCAGAGGGGAAATAAACAACAATGGACGCGAGGAGAACAGGGGAGGGAGGGCGAGGTGCTGCTTGTGGTATATGAAAGAGCGGTGGTCGCGGTGGTGACAGACTATATAATAGCGCGCGGTGCGGTGCTCTGAGCGGTGGTCGCGGTGGCCACCGAAATTCCAGACTCTGAAAGACACTACTAATCCTATGATAGGTTGACAGCTAAATAATACTGTGCTCTGTCTCCACTGTAGCTCTGTGTGAGGGCGGGACTGAAGCATTTCACTTTCCCCGCTTGTCTCATGCCCCGCTGTGCTCCCGGGGACGTGGCCAAAGCCCCACCCCCTCCCTGCTCATTTATTCATGATTTTTGATCCCTTCTCGTATGGACAAACCAATCCTGGCTCTGACAAGTCAGCACTTAGCAGGCCAGACACGGATCCCTGAGGATTGCACCGAACAGTCAGACCTCCGTCTCATATCCTGCTGCCCTCTCCTCACCTTCCCTCCTCGTCTCTCTCTTCCCTTCTGAAGCTTCCATACTACTTGGGTTGCATTATACTTGGGTTGTCGCGGGTGTCAATTAACATGATTTTCCATTCATTCTGAATGTGGTCTAGTCACTGTAAAGGTCCCCTTTTGCGACATGCAATTGTTTCCCTCTTACTGTAAATGCTATTCTGTAAAACCAATAGACGATCAACCCACACACTTTTATACATCACAAGGCATTGTGAGCTTGTACTGTAGGTCACTTTTTTCCTTTAAAAACATTTACTGACACCTATGAAAACTATTTTGAGGGTTTTACATGTTTTCATTATGATGACATGCTGAAATACCTGGTTCATAGTGTTTAGTTAAAGGTAGGGGAAGTGATTTCACTTTTGTCAGATATCACCCAAAAAATATTTTTTTTCTGTTAAAATGCTCTATTGTAAGGTGTGGAAACCACATATGGAGTTTCCCCCTCCCCCACGTTAGCAGAGGAGCTAATAAAAGTTCCCCAGGTCACCACCAATTCTCCTCCAATCAGGAGCGAGCAGCAGGTTCACATAGTGTAGCTACTGTTGGGGGCCCCTAGTGCACCAGGCTGGTACTACACCATGAATTTCAAATCACTTCCCCTACCTTTAATAGTGAGAAAGGATTCCTTCTCATTTCCTCCAAATATTCCTGGCCTTATATGTATTATAGAAGTCATTACTTTGCCCGTGGCTCAACCAATTCAGTAGTATTCATTCACAATTACTGGCATGATTGTGTCATGGCATAACTGCCCCTTTTGAGAACAGGGGTTCAGCTTTTGAATTATGCAACTTAAATTGTTTCCTGGTATAGTTGAACTGAAAGTGAATTGCATTTGATCGGCGTTGACAGCATAACCACTCCACCTCTCTGACTGGCTGCTTCCCTCTTCATAATCATCATAATGTTCATATAGTATTGTTACACTACATCTTCTACATCTACAATCCTAACCAGGCTGACAAGGAAACCTTGGGCTTGGCTTCCACATGAAACAAGGTCATACGTGTGGCAGTGGCTCTGCAGGGAGTCTTTGAGGGCAATGTCCACCCGACACACCATTGGGCACTGCACTCCCTGTGGTGGTATGGAACACGCATGTGGGTGTAACGGTTCTTGAGTTGAATGGATTACAGACGTGCACACACATACATACACACAGAGACTGCATTTTCAAATCATTTGAATAGTTTGAAATACAAGGTATGCGAGAAAGCAATAGTGCTCATCATGATTAGATTTTTTTGTAGCCTTTTCAAGACATCTGTCACATGTTAATAGACTAGTATTGGAATTTAAAAAATACAGTGCCCTATTTGGAAAAGAAACATGCCCCCCTGCTGATTTGTTTCCACACCGTGAAAACAATAGGGGTATCACAAGAATAGTTTTTTTTTAGATGTCATGCATCTTTCAAGAATAATTTCGATGTGTAAGACCTCACCAGCACCAAGAAATCACAACTGCCCATGTCTGCTTATTTTCTGGCTTTGCTGGTTCTTTCCTATACTTGGAGTTGGGTTGTTGCTGTTGTTTTCTTCGGTTTCTGTCCCATGGGATGCTAAAGTCAGGACCAATCAACTCTCAACTCTTTTGGATACAAGTGGCCATGTGCTAAAACAAACACTATTCCACTATTCCTCTATAATGCAAAACTGTTCCTAAAGTATAATAGCCTATAGCTTCAGTTTACAGATAACATGTCACATTGTATGCTTAAGTGCATGTTGCCATGGGTGCATGTACTGTAGCCTATAGCCAAAGCTCACTAATTATGATCAATTACAGAACATGAATATTACAGACTTGGTGTATAGGTTCAAGTACAGTAATACACAAATAACATACAGTATAAACATGTCTGAGGGATAATAAGTTAGACTACCTATAACACAAGTACATGAGTACTGTACCTATATGACAAACAGATGTTTTTCCTTTTCCTGACCATTATGGGGTGCTGTACAGCTAATGCATGCTTAATTGATGCAGGTATACGTTTATACTGTACATAATAGGTATAATTAGCATGATGGTGTATATATATGGTGCTAATTGCTGTTGAGGTTGGATGTTGAGGCTGACATAGTGTGTTTTGTTTGAATACACCATATGCACCTTAGGCTATATTTGATTGTTCTTGTTGTTTGGCCACTTGCCGTTTTCCTTTTCTTATAATTACCTTTTTATGTTTTTGATTGCAATTTTGCAACCTCGCACTATTTTACACACTGTTAAATGTAGAAACTAAATCCGGCAAGTTGCAGTTGACAGTTAAGGTGCTTGCACACATCAGTTACACACGTGTTACTGTACACAATTAATGCGCGCACAAAATAAAACCTGTGAGAATGGGACTCGACAGTCGGACAGCAGTTTAGTTGGCAAGAGGACGTATGTAAGAAGACGTATGCAAAGCTGTTTATTGTTCCCTTTAAGGTGCGAGGTGCAAAAGCTGCAGTGTAGTTAATGTGTGCATCCCTCCTCATTACCAGGCCTATCAAGAGTGGTACTGCAGTGAGCGCTGGTCCTCCCCAGCTGACCCAGTGGCTCATGCTCTACCATACTCCAATTAATGATCCACCAGTGGAGCCCTCCCCTTAACTTGTTTTCTTCAAAGCAACCTCCGCTCCTCTCATCCGTTTTCCCCCCTTTTTTTTGGTTCTTTTCCTGCGGCGTTCCACATACGCCGCAATTAACCTAATGGTCGAGATGTGGGGCAGCGTGAGTGGACACCATCTTGGCGTTGATGGGATGACGTTTGAGCGGCTTCGCTGCGTCTTCTTACCAAAGAGAATTTAATACCGCTCTTGTAACCGCTCCCTATAATGAATGGAGCCTTCTGTTCCTGCAGCTCTCTCGACTCCCGTTACACGCATGTGCGCACACACTCTCGCGCTCTCGTACACATGCGCGCATGGAAAATCACACTCCTTCAATTCCTCCAGGTATTATTTTTAGCCCCTATTTGTTCGGACTGCCTAAAATGAACATGGAAAAATGGAGAGTTGTCAAATGAATATCTCCGGCCCTTAGGACAGCTTGGCTTGGCAGGGATTACATCCTGGCTCCAGGCATGCCTTTACATCCTTCTGAGCCTCTCCCTGTTCACCACCAAACATATCTCATCTGACACCAAAGATTACTCACTATGGAGGTGTGGAGCTAGTTAATTCCCCCTCTCTGTTGCAAAATACAAACCCTCATGGCCCTGAGTTACACAGATACTGTACGCTGTGCAATCCCGAGTGTCACTCAGGCATACTGTAACAATATAACCCTATAAACTTCATGCAATTCAAACCTAGAGGCGTTTTAAACTGGATTTGAGCTGTCACTGTCGCTATTTGGAAATATCCGAATCTTTTCTTGTCTATACAAAATATCTCATGGGACATGTTGTGAGCTTGTGTGTTGTCATCCATGGATATGTTTCCCCCAGAATATAGATGCTGGGGTTCAAGTGGTACCACGTAAACTCTTACCCTTCATTGATGGGTGGCGCCCCAGGCGTCTATTATTGATCTACCCCTTTTTCCACCTCCAATTGAAATCTCTTTGTCAAAAATATGGCTTTTACAATTTGACACATACAACATCGTAATGTGTGTATGCATACAGCTAATGGTGCTATTAGTTCCCCCATGTCGTTTAGCTCCATGAAGTTGTTAATTGGGTGTTGTGTGGCTGGTTCAGTCAGTGACACTGGAGACAGCTAATAGCCCGTGGCATGACAACATTGAAATGAAAATAGTTGAGATGTGCAGTTTTACCAAATAACTCACACTCGCTTACAATCGACTATGTGGATGAGGCTAATATTGTTTGGTTTGCACCCTGCTAGCATTTTGTTTATACCTATTGGAGGTTAAAACACTGCGTCCAAACTAAACTTGCAAACCACTGGAACAGCACTCTTGTGCACACTTACAATGGCTGTGTTCTGTATGTTTTGAAACCTTAACTTTTATATTAATATTATTTTATTAAAGTTAACCGTTCCACTAAGCCCTTGAATATGGTATCCAAATTTGGAGATAACTTGTCAGCATTAGGGCAAGGCTCTCAAGACACACTACCATGGTACAAATCAAAGAAAAGTGTAGAAGAATAAATGCAGCAACGATAATAACTACCCTAGATTATGATTGTCATAGACTGATTAGATTATCACCAGAAACAGTATGAAGGTGCACTATATTATGCTTTATTATTACTATTACTTTTACTGATGCATGATCAAACTCTGACGCATGAAATATAAAAATAAAACATTGAGAATCTCTGACAGTTCATTGCCTTACTATTTTGATGAGAGTACCCGCAGATCAAATTAGTGTAGATGCTATTCAATGATCTCCTCGCACAGTATGTGTGAGTGCTAAACACCAACCCATAGCCCTGTTTACAGCAATTTTGCTCACACAGACACATTGTGCAATTGATCTCTTCGCTGCATCGCTGTTGACGGCGGGGGGAAAAAACCCTGAAAAGAGGACGAGAGTGCTCAGGAGACTGCATGGAGCAGCAACACAAAACTGCTTTGATGTGAAGCAAGCTAATAACGGGGAGAAGAATTCAACCTACATAACAGTAAAGGCAAAGTGGAGAGAAAATGCATCTGTGCTATTTGTGGCGCGTCCAGTCAGTGTCGTGAATATGCAGGAGATAATGAGCACGTAATGTTATCCACTTGAGCATATATATTTTCATTGTATTTTTCCTTCCCCATATGATGATCTCAGAATGGCTGAAGTGGTTTAATGGAAGCACACATATTTGCAGACCTATGATATGGCTCGGGCTGTAACATAAAGTGTATCGACAAGCTTAATACAGATACCTACTTGTACAGAAGCTTCTCAACTGCCCACAGTCTCCTATCAGACTGTGGTATCCATTTTTGTCACCGCTAAACCCCTCATCCCTAAACTTCTGTGCCCTTTTTATTATTTTGAAAAACATTTTTAAAATGAGTTAAAATGGCCTACGGTCTACAATCACACATGTCATTGTAGATTGGTTAGTTGCACTATTCAATAATGTTAGGGATAAGGGGATCAGTAAAACTATGCCTGAACCTAACCTTAACCATAAACCTAACACAATGACAGACTCTTCTTCAACATTGATGGCAAATGCAAATCTTCCTACTCGTATAAAACACTAAGTCCTTAAAGCAGAAAACTAAACCTAACGTCAGTAACCTAAACCTCCCGCCAGTAAAACTATGCCTAAACCTAACCCATATTAACCTCAGTAAAACTATATGCAGTGGCTGGGAAAGTCGTACTTAAATGCATGCTCGTGTAAGCAACAGATGGATCTATAATGTTCCCCTGGAGTTTGAAACTTGGCTCTTTGAGTTCAGCATTGGAAAATACTGGCATAAAATTAAAAAATACTGGTGGATTAAGGGTTAATACAATAATCTACCCTAATAACGGACAAAGTTGAAAGTGGTTAAATGAATATGGTATTTTTATGACACCATTTTCCCCCCATATGGATAGCTCTGCTGAAGAGTGTGAAACCTCTTTATTGCCTTGTATACTGTTAGTGTTTATGTCAGCGTATGATTAATGATAGTTTCAAGTAATATTTGCAACCCATTTCAGTGAAAGTAACATGCAACCCCAGTTACACTTTGTGCATTAAGTATGTCATAAGGACCCAGGGAATATTCCATAGTTAATGAGCTTTAAATATTTCATTACGCATTGTTTATTTGAATAAGGACAACGGCATAGAAGTGAATGTTGTGAAAGTTATTTCCATAAATCCAACAATGATGGAGATTAAAGTACTCAATAAAGAAACTGCACACGCCATTAAATTATTCCCATGTCACCTTCTTGCTCACGATTTTCGCAATGCATGAAATATAAATGCATTATCAGCTCAGCTTTTTTGCATGGAGGCAGGATGGGAGAAGGGATGCACACCTCTGCTTTTGATATACTCACTGGTCATTTGTTTTAATGGCTGGGGAGGTCATTTGTGTTTTGTCCCTGATTCTGATCAGACAAAATAAACTTAAAAAATAAATAAATAAACTGAAATTCATCTCTTTAATATTTTTAATAATAGATAATAATAATGTATTCAAATTCAAATGTATTTTTTACACTTCCACAGATCGCTCCTCAAATGTTCAGGAGTGGTGATCTCTGTTGCTGTGCTGTCATTGTGTGTTTTACTGTTCACTCACCGTCATTGACTGTGAGCGTTAACCAAATGCTTGTTATGTTGGGTAGGCTACTGTTGTTATGCTAGGTAGCTCATCAACAGAGCGAATACTCATAGAGGTAGGCTTCTGTTGTTATTGCTAGGTGGCTTGCTAGTCACTCACGTGAACACACATACATTTATTCACATGCAGCGATAGCGGCAGGCAGTGGCAGATTTGTTACATTTAACAGGGTAAATAACATAAAACTGAATATGATATAGAATGAATTAATTATAATGGCTACATTCGACTGGCAATTTAACCGTAACACACACTCAGCATAGGTGCCTGGACTGCGCAGCCACGGCCCAGGTTGGCTTTTGGGAGATGTATTAACTGTTCGATATGTCAGACATCTGTGTATAATATATACTCAACAAAAATTTAAACGCAACACTTTTGTTTTTGCTCCCATTTTTCATGGGATGGACTTAAAGACCTAAAATTCATTCCAGGTATACAATATAACCATTTCTCTCAAACACTGTTCACAAATCTGCATAAATGTGTGGTATTGAGCACTTCTGCTTTGATGAAATATCCACCCCACCTCACAGGTGTGCCACATCAGGATGCAGGTGTGACATCATGATTAGTGCACAGGTGTACCTTAGACTGTCCACAATAAAAGGCCACTCTGAAATGTGCAGTTTTTTGTTTCTTTATTGGGGTTCTGAGGCCTCAGAACCAGTCAGTATCTGGCGTGACCACCATTTGCCTCATGCAGTGCAACACATCTTCTTCGCATAGAGTTTATCAGATTGTCAATTGTGGCCTGTGGAATGTTGTTCCACTCCTCTTCAATGGCTGTGCGAAGTTGCTGGATATTAGTGGGAACTGGTACACACTGTCGAATACGCTGGTCAAGCACATCCCAAGCATGCTCAATGGGTGACATGTCCGGTGAGTATGCTGGCCATGCAAGAACTGGGACATTTTCATCTTCCAAGATTTGTGGAGGCCTCAGAACCCCAATAAAGAAACAAAAAACTGCACATTTCAGAGTGGCCTTTTATTGTGGACAGTCTAAGGTACACCTGTGTACTAATCATGATGTCACACCTGCATCCTGATGTGGCACACCTGTGAGGTGGGGTGGATATTTCATCAAAGCAGAAGTGCTCAATACCACACATTTATGCAGATTTGTGAACAGTGTTTGAGAGAAATGGTTATATTGTATATCTGGAATGAATTTTAGGTCTTTAAGTCCATCCCATGAAAAATGGGAGCAAAAACAAAAGTGTTGCGTTTAAATTTTTGTTGAGTATAATATACTAATTGAACAAGTTAACTTAACTTTATGTTAATCACATATCCGTGGTGTCCCTGTTTTGGGCAAATTGTCAAAACTAATTTTCTTTATCAAATCCAAAAAAAGCAGATCTACAATCTCAAAACACATAGCTTTGTCTTGCATTGTGTGTTTGTTGAGCAGCTATTTCTGCTAATTGTTGTATGATAAAGTGGGTAAGTGTGCTAAGTGGCCTTTGAAATGCTCCGCGTCTCTTATGTTTTTGTCCTGTTCTTTTTTTACCCTGGGAGTCAAGTCTCCTTTTGTACCACATCCTCTGTTTTAAATGCGAAGCTGCACCTTTTATTTTCCCTTCCTTCTTGTGAAAGTGAGTCCACCATAGTCTCCTCTGTGAGCGGTAAAGCTGTCAGTGGTGACAGGGGAGGCAAACCGATGTCAGAACCCGGAGCTCTAATGCAGCCCAATGCATTAAACATGGCTCAGCAGGCCTCCATTAGACACCTACTGTACCGGCGGAGGCCAAAAAAGGGAAGAAAAACAGGTAGTACTCCGGTAGCCTGGCTCCTCTGGCAGTACCTGTCCTGAGAATGTTGTCTCTGCTGCAGCTGGTGACAGTGGGTGGGTGACAGGATTCTTGGGTGCACACACCAAGGTGACACAGCCCCGACAGGCTGGAGTGGGGAAAGTGTGTGGGGAGGGGGGGAGGTCTCACGTGACTTCTCTGCCAAGCAGGATCACAGGGACAGTGTAGGGGCCATGGGCATGTAACACCTATGTAACATTGCTCCCTACTTTCAAGTGACATTGGCCATGTAAATAATTATTCTTTCAAATGTGAGGGCTACATGATGACATTACAATGTCACAATGCCACACATAATTTAATGTAAGGCATGCCTGGTATTATAACATCCTTTGTTGGTTAGTTGTATATCATGAAAGTCAATAGGCATTCTTAGTAGTAGGCCAAGGAAAGGGGGAAAGGAAAGAATTATTCTTCTTGCCTGAATTTGGGAGGGGGTATTATTGCGACCGTAGGTCACATTTACTGTGAAAACATAACTGCATACAGTATCTGTTAGTCATGCCTCCATGGTCATGCCTTGTGACCAGTGTTGGGCAATATTAAGTGGAATTGTAATATTACGTATTACTTCTTAGAAAATTAATATTACATTACTTAGGAATATATTACATACATTACATTTATTTATTACTTTTGCACACCCCACCCATGAAAAAAAAAAAAAACACACACACAATTGCACATCATCATCCTGCGACAGGAGCAGTGCTGTGGAGTTGATGATTGTTTATTTATGAAAGTAATAAAATACTTATACGGAGCAAGTATAATGTTTTAAGGGATATTTGTCTTATTAGGCTGGGATCCTTCTAAAGAAGTCATGGCAGTGAAACTGATTTTCTCTTTCACTGCTTATAGACTGGCTCCAAAATATGTCCTCAATGTCAACTCAGTGACAAATGGACAGAGATTTCTCACTCATTCCATTAACATGTCAAGGGGCGTACTTTCTGTTCCAGCGGTTTATGGAACAGTGTCAGTCTCTCGCAGACAAATTAGTTATGACTATTATGTTACATAAATGCCCTGATGCGTTTGAATGGCACTGAACTCCCACACAGAGTCAGATGACAAAAGTAGCTTTGTCAATGTAATGTAATGGCTTGTGGTTTGAACAGGGAATGTCTTTGACGACAGCACCACAAACATGCTGCAACTAGTCAGTCGATTCAGTATCACTCTTCTGCTTCCAGTATCTGCATTTCCCTTTGTTGAAATCAGGAATCAATAAATGTATTGTGTGCGGTTGAAAGCGGTTGAAACAGTGTGTATTTTGTTGACTAGAACTAAATAAACATATACTGTAGGGCTGTATTTTCTGTATATGTCTCTGAAAAATTGGTCTTTAATAGATGTGCAAGATACTGTAGTGTGGTGAAGATACTGTGGTGTGGTGGGATTGTGCTACATGGCTGAGTATAAATAAGGCATTTCACACTATCACGCCATCACGGCCAGCCAAAATTCATTTTAGCTGTTTGAACCAATCGATTCATCCTGTGTCACTTAGTTGGCTAAAACTGGACAAACTAACCTTTAAAACGACTAAAATATAACATGGGTGTGTAAGCTCAACATTGCAGTTATAGGAATTACAAAGTTAGAATTGGGAAAGAAGAAAGGGACTCAGAATATGAAGGCATATAAATGGAAATGAGCAGTAATGGATGCACTAGATGGCAGAAATGCATCCTGCGCAGGCATGTTACAGCATATAAAAAAGAAACGAAAAGAAAATATTTGGCATGTGAAACCACAATATTATGTGCATGTTGCATCATACCCATTCCCACAAAGTATGCTGTGGAGAGGTTTGAATGCCCTTCACGAGGAGTGGGCAGTCCTTCCTCTCTTGTATATTTTCCGTTATTGACACAGAAAGTCGGAAAGCTAGAAGGGATACGATGTTTGTGGCTAGATACAGCCAGTACCTTAATATGTAGTCCTCTACCACTGGGAATAAACCACCAGTTTTTTAGAATGTGGTTCTGCTGAAAGGTGTAACCTACTGTGCCATGAGCTATTACCAACACTTTAAAACGCCTGCATAAATCATAGCCAGCCTGCTCCTTCTCGGCTCATTGCATGGCTTGATGGGTATCGACTATTTCCATTTTAAAGGCATGTTTGTGATCAACAACATGTACCTCTGCAACAACAATACAGAGAATAGAAGGACCTGCAAACACTCATCCTACCGCAGCGAAAGGTTTTAATCTGTGCTCTTGGCAGAGCAGATTAAAAGCATCATTTGGTGGTAACTGTTGGGCGATTATATTTGCTCTTCACCGATTAAATATCCACACATTAAAGTCAGCAAAATGCCCTTCGGAGGAAAATAGAGAGGGGAAAAAAAGCCACACGACCTAATGAATAATTTTTCATCTATCCTCTGGATATGTTGATTGCAAATTACTAAAGTGCTTCTTCAGAGAACCCATTATGTATTATTAATGACGAAAGACTAACTGGAAACCGGTAACAGTTATAACAGGAATATCAGCACATCAACCATAGCAATTTTTAGCCTATTTTCCCCAAATAGACATTATAGAGTTCATTTGGTAAAACCCTATACAGTACTTCTAAGCAAGACAATGTGAGGCTATAGTGAATCTGTGCATTATTTGTCAATAGGACCTGGCAACTACCGGCAATAGCAGGTGAAGAGGCGAAAGGTTGGCGGAGAAACGTCTGCCGACAAGTTGAAAATAATTAATCTTTTGGGCGACATTGTCCAGTCATAGTGGGCAATGAAATTTAAGTATTGCTTGACATTGATCTCCCGTTGTTAAAATTCACTGTTAGGGTTAAGATATACAGTACGTACTGTAGGTGTAGGGTTTGTGAAGGTATAATGCATACTTTTCGTGAAATTAAATTGAGGGTTGAGTTCAGGCATATGACCACGCCTGCCTGGCCGAAAGGTGTGCGACAAAGGCTGTTCCGTCATTATGCACTGTACTATCCAATGAAAGCAGAAAAAGCCACAAAAATAACATTGCAAAACATAGCAGATGTAAGCCACATATGTCAAGTGAAACACACACACACACACACACACACACACACACACACACACACACACACACACACACACAGCAAATCCGACCCTGACCATAAGTCGTGTGAGTGAACTGATGAAGCACACAGATGTCGAAGAAGTTTTCAGGCCTGCTTGCGCCTCCATGTAATATTTATAATTCTTATTTGTGCCGATGATGACTTGCCTGCATGCACAGAAATCAGCTATGCAGTTTCGGGGCCCGCTTTTCTCGATGCAATATTTATAACTTTTATTTGTTTATAAGAATTAAGTGCAGCTTTCTGGGATTCAATCCACAGCTGGCAAAAAAGAGAGCGCCAGGGCTTGGGGCGAACGTCAGAGGAATACAAATCACCTCTCTCTCTCCCCTTGCCTCTTGGTGAGGCACTGCTTGCATTCCCTTTAGATTCTTCCCTCCATTCATGTAACTATTTATATCTTATTAACATTTATACATCACTTACGAAAGCTCTCACTTTGGGAAAACTGCCAATGTTGATGTTATCCTCAGAACATATAGAAAATACGAGCTGATCAACATTTGTCTGGTGATCACTTAATTAAGTGCGTGTGTGCGTGTGTGCGTGTGTGCGTGTGTGCGTGTGTGCGTGTGTGTGTGTGTGTGTGTGTGTGTGTGTGTGTGTGTGTGTGTGTGTGTGTGTGTGTGTGTGTGTGTGTGTGTGTGTGTGTGTGTGTGTGTGTGTGTGTGTGTGTGTGTGTGTGTGTGTGTGTGTGTGTGTGTGTGTGTGTGTGTGTGCGTGCGTGCGTGCGTGCGTGCGTGCGTGCGGGCGGGCGGGCGGGCGGGCGGGCGGGCGGGCGGGCGGGCGGGCGGGCTGTTGGTGTGTCTGCCCATGCGTGTGCATGCATATAATTAATGTCTTAATCTGTTCATTCTTTAGGCCACTTTGTTATATTTTTGTTGCAAATGACTGGTGATCAACATGGGAATACCCATGTAGCAAACTATGTAAAAAATACAAAAATATCTTCCCTCACATTATCCCTGGCATATCTATTTTGGGCAATTTGTCCAATTTGACTTTTTTGTTATAGATTTGGTAGAAAGAGGGAGAAGTAGTTGAGTTGTTATTAGATTGCTATACCACTACCTAACTAGAGCATCACAGTTCTTCCCCCAACAAGCAGCACAGAAGGGAATACCTCCTTCATTTTCCCCATATTTTCACATTAGTGGTTATCTATTAAAAGCTCTACATATTTAAAACCACATGCTGCATATACTGTAAATGGAAATGTTTATTTGTAATGTACTGGATAGAGGCATCCAAAGCACATTTCACCCACACAACAATGGTAGATGCAAGGCACTGCCATGTCCATTGGGAACAGTTATGGTTCAGTGTATTTCTTAAGGGACAAATCTGCACTAAATATATAGGCTCATGTTCCTACATTGATCCTAATGCCTTGCATTGGGGTCTATTTAGCAGAAAAGCCCTGTCACCCAGTTTCACCAGCACACCCCAGTAGCCCACATAGCATAGAGTGGAGCAAAACTTTATTCTACCCGTATTCATGCCATGCTTGTCCTACATGTCCCACCGTAGTCTGTGCTAGACAGATGTCATGCTGTTATGTATGCATATGCATGTTGCAGTTGAAAAAGCTGAAATGGAAGGCTTATGTTGCTGTATTCTGCCTCTAGCAATTTAATGTAGACAAAAATGGACTGGGGCCACGTTTGGAGTGACCTGAGCTGCTACAGTAGCACCCTCCAACTGAATACCTCTTCTTTCCGAGATCGTAACGATCCACCCAACTGCATGTGCATAAAAAGCTGTGCATTTTGAGATGTCCAATTAAGTATTATGATAAACCCTATCGAAGCGGAGCTATAAAAAGCACTGCTTGTTATCTAGACCAGAGCTTCGGTTTCATCATGTATGACCTTCATGGCAGCATGCTTTTTTTTGTTTTAGAATCCTGACTGTAGAGACTGTATAGAGTTGGTGTTCTTTCATGTGTTAGAGATGTGTAGCACGTTATTAGGACACGTGGTGCTGTGTTTTGAATTGTGTGCCAATTCAATCATTCAGACACCGCCTTACTTAACCTAACAGATCAACAGAGATCATTGCCCACAGCATTTAACCCTAGCACCTTGTCAGTGTCTGTCTGTGTGTGCTTGTTTGATGTTGCTTGACACTTGATATCACTGTAGTTATTGGATTACATCCATACCACTACAGCAGGTCACAGGGTTCACATTCCTTTGGCCATTCCTGCCGCTAGCCAGCTACAGTAGATCCCTGACTGCTGATGAAATCTAGGAAATATTATGACTGGCTGTATTACAACAGTTCTACAATACTATTCAGAGCATTGGTTTTAAAGTGGCGTTGCTTGTTTATTAAATACCACTTGTGGTTTCTGGTCAAAATACACCTGAGACATGCCCGTGGCAGCTGGACCCTCTAGGATCCTTATTGCTCCGGGTGTTGTTCCTCCTGATGAAACCATGATAAGAGTTAGAACAAAACCCGCTGACGCAGCATTTTGCTACGATGCTGCAACACAGACCTGGGATGACCTCCCAGATGATATTAAACAAGCCCTGGGCCTACCCAGGCTCAAAATAGCTAGCAGAGATTGTGAGTCAATGCCAATTACTGACAGCTTATCGTACAGTAGGGGCTTTCCAATGATATACACTGCCCAGTCATAAACATACTCTGTGCTCATTAGATACTATATCGGTTCATTAGATACTTCAATAAAAGTACATACCTGAGTATCGACATAAATAACAAGAAGAAATCACAAAACAATTCATGGTTTTCTAGCCAGCAGTATAAGGTGCATTGAGGATTATACATTTCTTGATTAACTCAATGGAATTAGAGGATGTAAATAAATTAATTTGCCAGTGCATCCTCCTTTTTCACATTCGTTCTAGCAAATGTGTCTTGTCATGTTATACAGTCCATGTATGAAATTGTCTTCTGACACATAGCATTTCTAGTTTGTTGAATTAAAATGCCAATCAATCCTTTCCAACTCAAAACTAATTAGTTAATTGGATTAGATTACAGATTGTGACCTGCCAGTCTCACTAATTCTGTTCCGGTTCCCTGTTATTTGTGATCTTGAAATTCTGTATTTTATGCCAACCAAGACTACCTAATGAAACTAACTGGATCAGGGCATTTGATATATTTATATTATATTTAGTTCCTCGATCTGAACAGGGTCATTAATACAGGTGATATTTTTCAAGAATAGCAAAAAAATAAACAGGGACACACATTGTTTAGCAACGGAGTGGCTGCACCCCTCAAAAATAGCAGATCTAAAGGCAATTTAAGCCGATGATAGCATTTGGCTTTTTATTGTCATTATTGTCTTTTTTACTCCCACACCTCCCATGAATTATTCATAACAAATGTGATGATGTTAGTCCATTAATTTAACTACATTAACCCTTGTTAGCCCATGTTGGACACATTATTGCGGTATTATATATTTTACATACAGGTATACTGTAACAATTAAGGCTATGAATCTGTGGTGAATAAATTATTGATTATATAATTATGAATTATGAAGCCTAGTGTATGAAATCCCAAGCAAGTAATAGTAATAAATGATTTCCCTGCTGTAGCCACGCAGGCTTATCCAGCCATGGCCACACTACAGTAACAGAATGAGAGTCTTAATATATATTTATTATTACCCAGCCAGTAGTAATGCAGGGAGGCTAGTGCAATAGTCTGTCTACAGTATATGGCCATGAATGTTCCCAGCATGTACAGTATTCCTCACACACAATGTGGCCAGCAGAGTGCATAGAGGTGGCAAACATGCGGCTTAAATGATTTGATTCAGGTTATAAAGCTCAAGAGGGAGGAGTGTGTATCCCACAAACAAGCATTTTCATTCTAAGTGGAAAGGGTTGCCTAGCACTGTCGGTGTCCTGTCAGTCGTGGGTTTGATCCATCAGGTGTCACGACTCTACATGGGGAAATAATATGACATGCAGTACAGTGCAGGGAAAACCTCATGCATTGGTGGCATAGGTTGTGTGGGGTCCTGTGATTCGCTAGACAGGCAGGCACACAGGCCGAAAGACAGTTCTGTCTGTGTGTGTGTGTGTGTGTGTGTGTGTGTGTGTGTGTGTGTGTGTGCGTGTGCGTGTGCGTGTGTGTGCGTGTGCGCGTGCGCGTGTGTGTGTGTGCGCGTGTGTGCGTGTGCGTGTGTGCGTGCGTGCGTGTTTACATGTCTGTTTGCAAAGCCTCCAGTATTCCCTCGTGAATTTCCTTTTAGATATAAAAGCTTCCGACACAGCAAAGGCCCGGCAGTCCAACACGCTTCCCTGAAAATTGTTGCTGACTTTGACACAAATGAACAGAAATGAATCTGGCAGTCTAAATTTTAATTCTCTACGCTTGATTTCCTTGCGGTAGTTTTGGAACTCTTGAAACAGAAATGCTGCAGTTACTTATTTTGCAGTCATTTTCAATGCATTTAAAGTCTTTACACACATGTACATTATGTGTCTGCTGTGTATGTGTTCACTGTGCTGTGTGCACCATTATGGATCATTCAAATGCAGAATTACAGTGCAGGTGCTGTGAATACCATTGTACGACATCAGGGACTCAGTACTTATTAAGTTAATGCCCTACACACACACACACACACACACACACACACACACACACACACACACACACACACACACACACACACACACACACACACACACACACACACACACGCACACTGTGTATACGCATTTGAAACGTGTAGATCTATAAACATGTATCACTTTCTCTATCATCTTTCTCTATTACATCGACTCACTGGCCTTGGAACACCTCAGAATCCCCATGGAGGTAGTTACTATAATGTTGATCTGGAGAGGGCAAGCGTAAAGCTGTTGGCCCTGTGATCCTATAATTGAAGAACTTACAGTATGTGGTCAGACTAGGCTTAACACACCTTTTTGACAGACAGCCTTTTATTATGTTAGACATCACATTGCATCATGAACCTAATGCACAGCATATTGGACAAAGGTGGCGTTGGGTAAAGTTTGAGTACCAAGTCATGCTTGAGTTATATGGTACTCCATTGCCTGGCGGTGCTGAAAATAGCTGATCTAAAAGCTATAGTATGGCTATTTACAGTGCACAAAGATGTATTAATCAGGCTGTTCCCAGGGGGCGTGGTGCTGTGGAAGACGTTACAGCTGCTGCTGTTTATGAGGACAGGGACAGTGGTAAGCCTTGAAGTACACAGCACTCACATAGAGACAATAAAGTAGAGGGAAAGAGAGCTTATATACACGTTTTACTCAGATCATGAGATAAACTATTGCAGGCATGACCTGTCTAAGGCACTGCTATTGACTGAGACAAGAAAAGAAATGCAATTTACACTGCATGGCGCCTAGGGCAGTCGTTACACAACATACAATTGCACTTCACTGTTAGTTTCTAAAAACCTGATGGATACAGGAACAAAATATGCTTCCATTATGTCTAGTCCTTGAGCAGCTTTGGAAATTGTCTGCTGCAGAATATATAGTATTGGTATTACTCCTTTCTGCTAAACTACTGCAGTTCATATTGTTGACGTCAGTCAGCCAGCTTTTAGTCTGAACTAACCTGAAAGCATTGGAAGTGAAACTGATTGGATCTCACCGATCTGGTAGTCACGTCGCAATGTGTGTGACCAACTAGCCGCGACCGTTCCTCTAACTAACCCCTAACCGTAAACATAAGCTCAGTAAAACCTATGCCTAAACCTTAACCCACGACCATTGTGCCACCAGTCATGACCGTTGGTCCAATGGCCATCGCAACGGGTGGCCCCAACGGTGGTGACCTATGGCCAAGCAACAATGGTGGCCAAGCAGCAATGGTGCACTGGTGTGCACCACTGTCTTTTTTTCGCAAATGTTGCAGCTTAGGGGCGGTGCCCACCAATATGTTTTTATTTTTATTTTATTATTATTATTTTTATTATTTGTTGTTTCATCTGTTTTACATGAACCATTCTACAGGAGCTGTGTACAGTATATCTGGCGATTTTATCTGGTTCCTATATGCAAGCTGTAAAAGATGTTAATCTTTGCATTTTCGAATGAGTGTGTAAATGATATAGCCTTGTGTTTCCAGCTGTGCAAAACCACAAGGTGGACTAATTTATGCTTAGTGTATTGCCAGTAGAGTCATTCCATCCCTGCAGAGGGCTTCTTTAGATACGCCTGAACAGTGTTTAACTGGTAATTATGTTTGGGAGGCTTTGATTTTGTATTCAGAAAAAATTCTCAGTGTTGCATTAGCTAGCTAACGCACGCTTTAGACAGTAAGTTACTCACACAGATGCTATGTCTGCTGTTTACCCAGTTATTTTTGTTAGAATATTCTTTAGACAAAGAAACGGGGTAGAAGGAAACAAGAATGGCACGTTTGCAATTCTGGTCTGTTTCACTAAGTAGATAGTTGAGTGTAAAGGGGTCCACTTGGGTATTTTGTAAGACTTGGAGATGCAAATGGATACAATTAAATGGAGTAAGTGATTTTACCAAAATGGCTTGCTATAGAGTGATCAGTAACAGGAGTCACCATGTCTCTTCCAGCTCTCTGTAAATCAGAAAATAAATCTCCACATCTGGATACCAAATGTATACATTCAGGAAAGAGCACTTGTACAGGGTACTCATTAAAATGGAAGTGTTGAAACAAAGAAATTCAGCAAAATTGGAGTTGGAAGTAAAGGGGAAATTTTGTCTCGTTATGAGTAACAAAAAACAAGGACTGTCAGATCTCAACACCAGTGTAGGTCTCGTCACTCCATTGTTTCAGTGTCTGTGTTTGTACTGTGTGGAGTGCTCCATATCTTGACGATCATAATGAATAGGATGTGATGTTATAGAAAGGTAGAGAAACATGTTTGGCAAGTTTCTGACAGTGTGCGGGTTCTTTTCTTTGTTTGAAAAAGATACCCTTTTATTATGCACTTTTGTCCTACGCACCTGTCACCAATCTTTTGAGGTGTGCATCAGGCTTTTCCTATAAAGATAGAGCAAAGAAGATCCTTCCTTTAAAGAGAAACTTTAAAGGAAGGATCTTCTAAGGGTTGCTGTTATGCTAAACGGTCGGCTGTTACACAAAACAGCCACGACTGTTATGCATAACAGCCGCAACCGTTATGCAAAACATGTGCTATTGTTATGCAAAGCGGTCACGGCGGTTATAAAACCGCCATGGCGGCCGTCGCGGTTGATGAGTTGCTTTCGCTGGCTCTCCTTTGAGAGCATGCGCATGCACACGGTTTCTGAGCATATTCGTGTGAGATTTTCTATACTGCTCTTGCCTTCATATACAGTACACACATACACACACAATGCATCCAAGTTTGCCTTCCTGCGCCTGTGAGCATGTGAAATGCGGCAACCTCCTTTTATTGCACCATCAGCATGCCACGCCTCATATAGTTTAACTTCAAAGCACGTGAACTGCCATCCGTCTTCTGCTGAAGATGGGCCTTCGCCGTGGTGATGATGATGACTCATTGTCACAGCTGTCACCAGTGATTAAAAAAAAAACACAGCCGGCCTGGCCTGAGGCAAAGGGGCTAAAACTCTTACTGTGTACCAGTGATGCTGCTGTTTAAGCTCTGACTCATGAGTAGCTGTGGTGCATAAGGCATACAGTATACAGTGTATTAATTATAACCATCACTTTTTACGAAATGGAAAAGAAAAAACCTTGTGATACAATGTAGTTGTTATTTATTCTTATTTAGTCTAATCACATGACAAACCATGAATTCATTCATGGATATACCTAACAGCGGCAATATACAGTAGATCAAAATGTTCACAACAGCACTGGACCAGTCCATATGATTGGCTGTTAGTTCCGACCTAATCAATCATGAAAAATGTAAAGGGGTTTGTGGCCACTTGCATTATCAGAGCATGTTTATTTTATCAATCTATAATCAATCATAAAAAATGTAAAGGGGTTTGTGGCCACTTGCATTATCAGAGCATGTTTATTTTATCATGATCAATGAAAGTTAACTCAATTTAATTTCATCAAAAAGCTTTGTGTGAACTTGACCTGTGCATTGTCAGGTCAAGTTTACCCATTATTGTGTTTTGAAGGAAGACCCCCTGTCTCTTACCTTTGTCTGTTGTATCAGCACAGCTCATTATGAAATAATACTTTGATCACACTGAGAATCAGAATAAGCTCTATTGTCAAATCTGTGACTACAGGTGTAAAAGAGTGGGTAACATACTTTTGCTCTTTGCGAGCTCTCAACATCCGCAGTTACAGGAAGATTTAGTATAGAGAGGATTATAGGGAAGAAAGGAACACAGAACAAGTAAGATAACGGGAAAGCACAGTCAACTCAACTATGCAAAGTACAATATACATATACTGTATACTGTTGGCTTTAGAACGGATTAAAAATAGCAGTGGATAAATAGCACTATACCGAAAGCAGAAGTGCTGCTTGTGCAGGTGGAGAACACACCCAGCACATAAAAATAGCAGCAGGTGCTGCACTGTATATATAAGCATAGCTCCATGTGCATATGGTTGAAGTGACATGCTAAGAAGTAAAAAAAAACAGAGCATGAGGCATAACATCACATTAGTATGTATGAAAAAGATGAGAGTAAGAAAAATGAATAAATGATGAACGTGTGCACACACTCACACATTGGTAGAGTACACTCCGCAGTCAATGTATTTATACACTCAAACTTTAAAGGCTGTGGCCATTTTTTACTTTGAGTTTTTTTATTACTTTTGAAGCCGTATAATGGTCTTATTTGATGATATTGTTCATTTTTTGGGGGGGGAATGAAAGTCCTCAAAATTGTCACTTTGGAAATGCACAGATATCCATATACAGTACACATACTACATGTTGGAAATATTTGCAAATATCTTAAACAAAACATCTTTTGGGGACCCTCGTGGAGATTCCGACCTACAGTTTTACTGTAGAACCACTTACCATGTACGCTATATTGTTGTATGCTGTCTGTCAGGCAGAAACCTTTTATCAAAATGATCAGGACAACCAGGAG
The DNA here is from genome assembly GCA_039105355.1 of Benthosema pterotum. NCBI lineage: Eukaryota > Metazoa > Chordata > Actinopteri > Myctophiformes > Myctophidae > Benthosema > Benthosema pterotum. The sequence continues at coordinate 21,048,081 of CM076983.1, read as the reverse complement.
TTTTACAGAATACAGAAGCTTTCGGCTTACAATAGGGCTGTCACACATTTCCAAAGCATGTCATTCAGGAAGTCCAAGCCTACTATTATCCTATTCATGGTCAGCCCAATAGACAGGACATTTTAACGAAACAATACTATTGTTATTTTAAAGAAACAATACTATTATAAATAACATTATTTTAAATTATAATTGTTTATATTATCCTAAACCATATAACGGTAAATATACTGTATTTCTATTAGTGCAATATATTATTTGGCCGACTTACAGTCCACAGAATGAGACTCACTTCACTAAAAAAGAGGGGAAAAAGAAAAAGGCATGTCAGTGTTATGAGTGGTGTGTTCAGCTCCATATCACAGTGTTATTGCTTTTAGGCTTACTGCATATATATGCAACACCGTGGGTGGACTGTACTGTAACTGAACCGTACGGTATGTGTGTAGAGCTCTCTGGAATTAGCACTGCTAATCAGATCAACTTGGCATGAAAGACAAGCAGCCCGCGGCCATTACTGTACTTAACCTAGTTAATTTCAGTATTTCTCACACCAGGAATGCACACGTATTAGGAAACCATTAACCACATTGACTATTTAAAAAAGAAAAGAACCTTGCCCAAATCTTCAATTATCATAATTATGTGCCATGCGTTGTGACACATTTTGGTCAGCTATTCCTGGTGAATATTTCCCCCGGAATAGGGATCAATGTGGTTCAAGTGTTAAAGCCTGTGACTAATCAGTAACAAGCAAGCACCACACCGATCTGAAGCACTTTAATTGGTTACAACACAACGTTTGAGGATAATAATCATATAGACCCTCTGTGGGGTCAACCTCATTATTTTTCTGCTATTATTGCGGGGATTATACAATATCAAGTTAGTTATTGAATGCTGGCACATGATGTCGCTGTGATTATGGTATGGCAGAGATGCATGCCTGCCAAGTGCATTGTACACTCAAGTGGCCATAACCACAGTAGAGAACCTATTCAAGGGTAATAACTTGGCTTCATACAGCAGTTATCATTGCATTTGTATGGTCTGATGACTCTTTTTTTGTTTGTTTTTTGCTTCCAAGTAATGGGCATACGTTCAAAGAGAAAACAAAGAAAGATGTCCACTACCTCCCACCAGTGTGCATTCTGGTAATGAGTTTCCATGATGTCGGCACAGTTTGAAGGCATGGTGGAAATGTATTGCTTTATTTGTGTAATAGTACAGTATCTCTAATCTGTAGTACATCTGTAGTAGATTCAGAGCCGGATCATCAAAAATCACTCTTGTGTGAAGTGAGCAGTTTCACTAAATGCTCTGTGTTTATGGTGGATCGGTTTGGACTATTTGTGGCTTTTTGTTTTTGTTGTAAAAAAAGAAAAAGCTTAACGAACGATAAGATTCTGGCGTTTTAATCGCACAAGTCTGTACAGCATGTGTCATCCTTATGAATTGGGCATGGCAGCTGGTCATGACCCAAGGAATCCAGGTAACAATTAATTTTGTTTAAAAAATATATAATTTTTATAAATGTTCCCTCCAAGTTATTTAGGCCAACTCCCCAAAACAGAACTCCCCCGAAAAGTAACAGTGATTTTTCTTTGCATTTCCTTGTTCATGTCATTTGACATACGTATGGCTTGTGTGGATACCGTCAAAACTGTGGAACAAGAAAGCTTGAAGAAGAGCAACCAAATTAAAAAGCTGATCTACATACAAGCTCACATTCTGTCATTCCAGTGGAAAAGCTGTATTTGTCATTCATCTTACTTGCAGTAAAGTAGTTTTCAAGGTTAAAACAAATATAATTTAAAATCACTTGGAAGCTAATCCATTTCAAACATGATGACCTTTAAAGAGCAAATTGTTGCTGCCTGGCAGAAGACTTGTATCTCCATATTTCAACATTGATTTCTTAATAAACTAATGCACGACTCAAAAATAGTCAAAACAGCACATCTACAAACTCACAATGTGTCGCGATGAGATCTGTTATAACAATCTGATTGTCTATTTTCAATATTTTGATCTGTTTTTAAAATAAGAAATGCTTTTGGACATACACGGTGTCCAACCGACAACAACGACATAGCCATTAGGGCTGAAGTGGTTCAGTCGGTCATAAGCGGAATGGGTTTGATCTTTCTTACACTGATCTGAAAGGAGCACATTTACGCCCAGTCCTTATCATGCCACTGTAAAGTTGAGATGCACTCAAGTGAGACACTTAACCTTTACTGTGATCTTGCACTTAAACACATAGGCCGCCATTTACAAGATAGCTATTGATTATTGCCAACGTACGCACCTGTAGGTTGCTACTAGTACAACCGGAAATGAACCAGAAGTGAAAAGTCTTTGTATGTCCTCCACAATGTACAACGTGTAAATAGATTTAGAAAACTATATTTATTATCGGATTCCTTTCCCATGGTGCTTTTGGTTAAGACACGCTTTATTCAATAGCCCATAACTAAATAACAGATGATTCCAGCTACTAATTGTATTTTCCAAGGTTAAAGAAAAGACGATTGCCTGTCTCTCAAGACATAAACAGCATTTTTCCTGTTACATCCGGTTTACATCTCGGGAGCCCTTGAATACTGGCAATGGTGGTAGAATTAATCATAAATAAATCATAAATAATGCAATATTTTATGATACCGCATAACCGTTGTCTGAATACCAGTTTCAGTTTGTCTTCCCTTGTCCGAGACTCCGAGTCACTCCCTTGTCCCTTGTCCCTTGCCCAAGGGGGGGGGGGGGGGGGGGGGGGGGGGGGGGTGCCAGCTTTTTTCAGCATCATTAGTAGTGTCGTTGGGATGAATGAAGCCCTTGTCCTTTTGTGCCCATTTTTGTACATATTTTATTTGAATGCTCATATTACCAGTTGGATCAGCAGTTCTATGTGGACCCATGATCTCAATATGTGTGATGTGAGCTTGTAGGACAGCTATTTCAGGTGTACTTCACTACTTCAAAGCTGCTATTGGTGATGCAGTGATATGGGGATGAGGTGGTTATGGTTAAAGCAAATCTAATTTGAAACCATTTCAAACCAAATCCATTTCAGAGTGCACTGGCCTTTAAAGAGCAAATGCTGTGGAATGATAGTGGGCAAAAAATATTGGAAAATGTGCCCATCTGAGTTGCCTGAACACATTGCCTGTGAATCATGACCTGAAGTGTCAATAACAGCAGGTGTGTCTCCTCCTGGCTGTGGGTGCTCAGCTGCAGTCAATATTACACATTAAATTAGACCTGACCCGAATCTACAATGTCTTCTAAAGCCTGATACAAGTTTCCTATGTTGCTATGAAAGCTCATTTCATAGCAACATTTCATTTCAAGTCCCCCAAATATTATATATTTTGGCCTCTGACTGTATTTTGTAGTATGTTGTGTGATCATGTTCCGGGTCTTACTGGGATAAGGACAGAGCTGCCATTTGGGCTTCCATATATAGCTTAGGCATTTAAATAAATAAATAAAATTAAATAAAATTGACTAATGTGATTTTAGATACTTAAACTTGTTTTTAAACTTGCAATCTCCCTAAAACTGGCCTCCCTTGTTTTGGGCATGTCATTCCAGGCGGAGATGCTTTTGGGCCGATCTACAAGCTCCCACACTTGGCAAGTTTCTGCAGTGTATATTGCATATATTGTTCTGTTTTCATCTTCACGTGCACAATCCTAGAAAGCAATTTGCTAAAGAATTGTTCATTAAAGTGCTTTTATGTTTAGCGATGATTAGATTATGTTTGCGTGCCTGATGGCAAACTCTCCGTTGCTTTCATTAGAATGCCATTTCAACCCTTCGGCTCCTCATCAGGGTTTGCCCCGGCGCAGCCAATCGGATTTGACAGCCTAAGTGCAGGCGCACGCACACAATCAAGCAAACAAAACGACAGACAATACACACACACACACACACACACACACACACACACACACACACACACACACACACACACACACACACACACACACACACACACACACACACACACACACATACGTATACTTAACACACACACTCACACAAACAGGTTATTAATCACTCCCTATTTCCCCCTCTGTGTGAATAGGCAATCTAACAATGCTACGAGTATATAATATATTCATAATTCCTCAGTGCACTCTGTATGTAAATGAGAAGTATAGCAGACACTTGTGTGAACCCGCGCACAAGCACAGACACAAGTTTGTATTACACGAGGAGATCAAAATTGTATGAATGCCAGTAAATACAGGTGTTGTGAGCTTGTAGATCAGATAGATTGGTGATATTATATTATCTCTACTCCATCTTTTAAATCTGCATTACACATAGGTGCACACACACTGTGGGTGTTTTGCTTAGTTTATTGGGTTGTTTGGCACTGTAGTCAGTCCTGATAAGAGTTCATTTGAGCCTGTCAAGATAGATTAAAACACAATAAAGTCTCCTGCATGGCCTGCTGGCTGTCAGTGCTATGACTGAGGCACACTGTGCTGTTAGAGCAGCTCTTGTGAGGTCACACAGCCTTTTGTCAACTATTTGTCTAGCTGTGTTTCTCAATTTTTCAAGGCCCCCTTTAGTTATGAGAGTAAACGTTGTAGTATGTATGGAACCTTACACATTCACATAGTTCCATTTGCACACTCATGGTTATAGAGACCTGAAACTGTAAGGGTCCGTTCAATAATAGAATATAGGAATAATGTAGATCGAATGTAGCTTACTGTTTGCAGCATTTGTATCTATTTTATATGCCCTAAACACAGTATTGATGCGCGTCAAGTGCCGCCCATGGAATAGAACATTGCGTATCAGAGCAACGTGCGGCACGTGGATGCGCGTCTGCCGGAGCTGGTGTGGGATGGGTCCATTGGAAATACTGGAGGAGGATTTTGGTACGCAGCCTGTGTGCGGAGGGATTAAGGGTCTGTCGGACTGATGCCGCCAAGAAACACTGCTGTAGGTGTGGAAAATGAAAGAAAGAAAGAAAGTAAGAAAGAAAAGACACAAAGTCCGACAGAAAAAGTAAAGATGAAAGGAAAAGTTTTCCAAATGTTTCAGAGAAAGAGATGTCTAAAAGTTGTGGCTGCTGCAACATCCACAGGAGTCTGTCATCCTCAGCCCATTCATACAGTAGCCTCCGGAAGTTGCTCTTAATTCAGCATTCCTTCTGTTAGCCTCTGCACCCCGTTTTAATTGCTTGAGAAAATACAAGGACAGATTACAGAAAGAGGTTTATGTTAGGAGAGCTTAATTCAGCAGTAATAGCTGTTGCCTTCCTTCTGTCAGATCACGGATCACAACGTGATGGTAAGCAGGGCTGCTGAGGGGCCTTTAGACCCTCCCTCGCCAATACACAGTACACACAGGCGAGAATCAGATATTCTCAATCTGTGGGCCAGGGGACCACTGGTAGGCCGTGGCTGTGTTGTAAGTGGGGCCCAAATCATTACATCAATACATTTGTTGCTAACACATTGAGGCCTTACTATGGAAACCAGACAGACAGACATGTCTGTCTGTCTGTGTGTCTGTGTGTCTATTTCAGCATGTCTGACCCAAAATTCCGCAAGCCTGGACATTTCGCCTGTGTTGCACGGAAACAAGAAGCCTGGAAAAAATTGTTACCCACGGTGGCTTAGAAGTGGGAGTCAACCTTTCCAGTTGGGCGTCACTCCAAATGATGTGACGTAGCACAGCAGTGGAGGAGTGGGGAGGGGCCAGGGATGATGACACGTTGGTGAGATCAAATCAGAGCTACCGGCGTGGCCGGTCCCCACCCTTCTAGGCCAAAATCATTTCAGGTTAGGCCAGGCTACAAGCTGGCAGACTACATATCTGGGCATGCCTGACAAACAACTTCATATGGGGGCATAAAAGTGATTCAGACATAAGATCTGGGTGGGGCGTGCAATTCCAAGTTGCATCGTTCCAAGTAGGCACTGTTGTAGAGGCCCCACGGTGACCGCTCTAGTTTTAACGTGAGCTGCGTTTGTTTTGAGTCCTGTTCTGTTTTGTTTTTTGTTTTTCTTTTGTTGCTTTTTCTTTTTTACCAAGAATAGACAGTCTAAGGCGAGTGGTTAAAATGAACACGCCCTGCAAATACAAACGGCCCACCCATCCTTCCAGTGGCCAGCTCTGTGGACTGTGTTTGCTTTTGAGATTTTCAAGTGCGCCCAGTCCAGGAGAAAGCACTAGATAATGTGTCAGCTTAGCGATACAGTAGGCTACACATTAGGAGCACCACGAAGTTGGCACAATTCTTCCACTGCGCTGTGACATGCTGTCCCCCTGAGCGCATTTCCCACTAGCCAGCCCTCCTTCCAGCCCCCTCGTTGCAGTGTACACCCGTTAACAACCAGCCTTATAAATAGCAAATTGCCCTGGCAATGCAGTAAGTACAGTGACACAATTGCCTTGTTAAAAAAAGAATACAATGTAGAATATTAGGGATAATTAGGCTATTTTGTTAGACTTGCATTTTCCGGGTATTCAGACTTCTCACTAGGGGTATAACGGTATATTAACTGCGTCGAAAAATCTATTTTAATTTCAAGAATCGAAGTAGATTGGAATGGAAACGGCAACATTAATTCTGTATCGTATAGTTTTGCAATGGAAATAATCCGTAATGAAACATCCTGCAATGCAAGTTATTGATTGTATCAATACTATGTTTTTGTATATGTTATTTCGAATTTTTAAGCTAAATACCAATATGTTTCAGGTATCATAATATCAAACATTTATTGTGATACTTGTGATACGCTGTTAAAATGCATTGTTACACCCCTGCTACACAAAATATTGTTGCCGTTGGTTGTCGAAAACCATTGCATTTCAGGAAATGGGGAAAATGGTTTAGACAGTTCACTAGGTAGTTAACATCCAGTGATAAGCTCTTGTGTTGGTCAAACTGTGTATTGTTTGTCCAGGCAAAATAGATTTTCAAGTGGAATAAATTGTAACATGGGATTTTTCTTTACAGATCATTTCTTTGAGGTCTCCAGAACAACATATTAAAAGTCCCGAAAAATCCCAGTTGCGCAAATATGTTTAATTTCATAAAGTAATAGAATACATAGGCTCCAATGGAGTGATAGCCCCGCCCCCTCCTATACAAACCCATTATAACTTAAAACTCCATTTTACCCATGATGGATTATTCAAAAACAACCCATCTTTTTTCTGGTGACTGATATTGTCCTCCTAATACGTGAGAGGACCGTGGAATTTCATTCACAGGTTTCAGTTATTTTTAAAATATTGTTTTGGAAAATGTAGCCGCCTCCATATCTGGCTATGCCCACCCAAATGAATATTAAAAAAATAAATAAATGAAACCTGTAAATGAAATTCCACTGCCCTCTCACATATTAGGAGGACTATATCAGTCACCAGAAAAAGGTGAGGGCAGTGGAATTTCATTTACAGGTTTCATTTATTTATTTTTTTAATATTCATTTGGATGGGCATAGCCAGATATGGAGGCAGCTACATTTTCCAAAACAATATTTTAAAAATAACTGAAACCTGTGAATGAAATTCCACGGTCCTCTCACGTATTAGGTGGACAATATCAGTCACCAGAAAAAAGATGGGTTGTTTTTGAATAATCCATCATGGTTAAAATGGAGTTTTAAGTTATAATGGGTTTGTATAGGAGGGGGCGGGGCTATCACTCCATTGGAGCCTATGTATTCTATTACTTTATGAAATTAAACATATTTGCGCAACTGGGATTTTTCGGGACTTTTAATATGTTGTTCTGGAGACCTCAAAGAAATGATCTGTGAAGAAAAATCCCATGTTACAATTTATTCCAATTTTAGGTAAAACATGAGCTAAAATTACTGGCCTATAAACCAACATGACAGAATAAGCACTTTACACCAGGCATTTATATTTTGGTCACATCATATAGGGTGGAAATGTTCAAACCTTTTCAAAGGTTTTCAAAAATAGCAAAGATCAATAAGGTCACAATGCATCAAAGACATGACCTGTTTTGTGTCGATTAATTGATTGAATGCTTTAGACAGCGTGTGTATACCGTAAGACATTAGGGGCAATGGATGACATGAAAAAAAAACGGGACTTGTTTCCATTGTGTTTTCCATTTGTTTCCCCTGTTTTAGCTTGTAGATCGCCTTTGTTGTTACATGTCCTGCCACACTGTCTCATTCATTTATGCATTTCATGTGCTGTTTTGTTGATAGGATAGCACTTAAAAGGCATAAACTTCGAATCGATGTGGACAGACTGGACAGTGATGGACACAATAGAATATATAGCTCTAATTTATTTCCCTCTATAAACAATCGGGAGCAGGACTCGTCACAAAGTCTTTGAAGCACATCCAGGAGAGAGATTGTGGGGTGTGGAGGTGACACATCACCTGAGTGACGGAGCACATTTCTTCCAGCAGCCATGCACGTGGTGGACGCGTGTTGATGTTTATTCATGGCCCAGGGAACATGGGTGGGGAGGGGGGTTTATACGTTCCCAGATGAAGAGATCAGCCTGTGACATCGGTGGCATTTCAAGACAGAAAAGAAAGAACGAAATCCAACATCCTTGGGACAGGCTGTCACTTGTCTTGTTTTGTGTGTGTGTGTGTGTGTGTGTGTGTGTGTGTGTGTGTGTGTGTGTGTGTGTGTGTGTGTGTGTGTGTGTGTGTGTGTGTGTGTGTGTGTGTGTGTGTGTGTGTGTGTGTGTTCTTTGATATGTGATGCCTTTCGCGTTGTGTTGTCAACGAGGGCGCATGGTTAATTTACTGATGTTTCTGTTCTTTCCCTGTGATAAAATGCCAGCTATTTAGGTGTGGCTCCTCATTCACCCAAAAGTTATATGAATATTTAAAGCAAAAACAAAAGGCCACACTGCACTACAGAGAACATTAATTATTCAGAGATACTCAAAACTTTTTTTAAACCTTTCTATAAACCTTTCTGTCTCCAGACCAAAACATATTTTTTTCTTTACAGTGTGGTACTGAATGGGAGCTATACAGTAGCTGTCTAGAACAGTGGTCTTCAACCAGTGGTCCTTGAGAGGGTTCCAGGTGGTCCCCAGGCTAAAAGGAAAGTTGGTTAACCAGGTGTAACTCTTTGAGTGCGTAAACATGAAACCAAATGGACCCTTGTGGCTCCATTTGGTTTACACAACTAGAGAATGTAGAAGATTAATGGTCATTTTGATCTGCATTGTTTGACCATTTTGTTTCCCAAATCCAGCCTGGAATTGTGGAAAAAAGCAAAAGAAATCTTTAGTTTTGGGTTCTGTGGGGCTAAAATGTCAACAAATGGTGGTCCGTGGCTCAAATGCTGAATAAATGGTGGGCCCTGGTGTCAAAAAGGTTGAAGACCACTGGTCTAGAACCTTTCTATAAACCTTTCCTTCTCCCTAACATAGACCAACCACAGCTTGTGTCCTGCTGCTGTACGCCAATCACAGCGTATCTCACTGCTATGTGCACACAGTGCACCACCAAGCTCAACCCATGCTGCCATGCCAATCATAGTGAGCTCATGCGCTCACACTGCTATGTGAGTTAAAACCGCATGGTTCGCAAACATTTTTGATTTCGAAAGACCCCCAGTTTGATAAATTGTTTATCTCTCAAAGTTCCAGACGTCTGACTGCCTCGAGGAGCCCTGGGGGTCCCCGCAACCCCAATCCGAGAACCACTGAACCGCATCACTGAGCTCACACATGCATACGATGAACCACAAGGCCGTGCTCTGTGGGTTACGTTACCACTGTGTAGCCCACTGTATTGAAGGATAGAGCAAACAGTTCTCCTACAAAGACTTTTCAATTGCACCAGGATTTCATGTTGTTATTAGGCAGCGTGTGTTTGTGTGTGTTTGTTTAATAACCATTGGGGTTGTACACAGTTGCAGCTCAGTCCAGACTCCTTGACACAACAGGAGGCTAGGGGCCGGCGGTGGTGAAAAAACTACGACATATCTGGAATTCAAAATGTAACAAGTCAAAGTATAAAGGCATTGGCGGTTCAATATCTGCCTCTGAGATAGGAGTAGAAGTAGTAGAAGCAAAAATAGCCTCATGAATATTGGAAATCCTCAAGTAGAGTAGAAATAGCACATTCTTTTTAACTCAAGTGCAGTACGGTTACTTTACACCACTGGGGGGCTGGCTAGTATATTATTATGGCTTCTTCTGCTAGACACTAAGCAGCACTGAATGACTGGGATTAGTCTAAGTACTGCATCTTGTACTGTGCAATAGCTTTGTTACTAGAGTGTCCAACCTGAGATTGGGAGGTCAGGTGTTCAATCCCCGGCTGAGTCATACCAAAGATATGAGATATAGAAATGGTACCCATTGCCTCCCTGCTCGGCACTAAGCATCAGGGGTTGGATTGGGGCTAGCAACAGGTCCATGAGATATACTGCAACACTGTTCATCATGTCCATAGACTGTGTACAGTCAACTAAAAACAATGAGCCACCAGACTCCGGAACATTCCCCAGGCTATTTATTTGTATATTGTACTGTATGTGGCCAGTGTTCAGTAGTTGTCGAAGGATGAGAGTGCATTGTTATACATCCACTTCCTATACTGTATTCCCAAACCCTAACGATCTGTTCTCAAATTGATCCCTGTGAACAGCTTAACCCGCCCTCCTCTCTGCTTTAAATTAAATATATATCATTTACCAAAATACCTACTCGGGGAGCTGTTTTAATCCATATTCTGTGAATGCTGTATGACTTAATTTTGTTTATCTGCGAATGCACTGTAGCAAAAGACTCCTTAGCTCAGTAGCACTCAAGTGCTTTTGAGTGAGTTTGAGGGCTGAGTGCTGGATTTTGTGGGCTTATAGCCCGAGGCCCATACTTTGTTCCAAAAAAAAAGGAAAAACCTCTCCATAAGCCTCGACTTCAAGGTCTTTTCAGGTGATGATGTTTGGGTATGCCGAGGCTGAGTAGCGAATTTCTTTAGCCTCTAAATGACTAAGAAGTCAGGGTAAGTCCTGTAGACCCACGCTACAGTAGCAATAGCCCACTAATCCACTCCAATGATGGACAGTGTTTGTGTGTGTGTGTGTGTGTGTGTGTGTGTGTGTGTGTGTGTGTGTGTGTGTGTGTGTGTGTGTGTGTGTGTGTGTGTGTGTGTGTGTGTGTGTGTGTGTGTGTGTGTGTGTGTGTGTGTGTGTGTGTGTGTGCGTGTGTGTGTGCGCGTGCGTGCGCGACCTGATGAAGTAGAACTCTTTGTAGAGCCCAAATGGGATTAAGGTCACGTCAGCCCAAGCCAGCAAAACTATAATATGTCCAGCTTGGCTCTTTTTTTTGGAGGAGTTGTGGCAACTGGACATTCTATGTGCTGACTGGATATAAGCTGATTCAAATCCTACCTCTTAATAGTTTCAATTACAAATCCGAACACTTCTGGTGACTTTTAAACCACACATGCATGCGGCTGCTGTTTATCAGTGCTGTTAATCTTTCCAGGGCAGAAGCAGAAGACATGAATATGAATAGAAAATATAGATTTCCTTTATTTGTCAAGAGTATTGTTTGTTTTCCATGGACAATGTTTCACTTTGACGCAGAGCTATTGAATTTCTTGTTCTGGTTGTAGGGCCTATGGGGACCTCTCTGTCTTGGCTTTGTGTTGTGTGCTGTTACACTAGTTAATCGTTGTTGTATTTCTGTGCCGTAGGACAGGAGTTCACAAACCTTTTCAGCTCGTGACCCAAAAGGGACATTTAGCGACTTGGCAGCACCCAAAGCTACACAATTAAATGATGATTTAATTTTCTAAAATGGTGCAACTGCAACTGCACTACACGCTCACAATTCTAATATAACTGCTTGTATCTTTCTTTAAATTAAATTTCAGTTTTGTCTTGGACATGTTTGGGGGAAAAAAATAGACCCAAAATGGGTCACTGCATGCACCCTGTGTTTGACCAACCCTGACAAACGTGTGTGCGCACGCACACACACACACACACACACACACACACACACACACACACACACACACACACACACACACACACACACACACACACACACGCTGCGCGCGCACTTCAACTGACAGATTTCGGAGTAGATGAGTGGAGCAGAAGCCATGCAGTTGGAAGAGAGGGGGAAAGTGTGTGTGTGTGTGTGTGTGGGGGGGGGGGGATAATGCTGCATGTGTGCTGCAGAGCTCCTGACAAGAGAGATCATCCTACAACACATCACATCATATCACATCACACCAGTCACGGATCCATTATTTATGACCCTGCAGAAACATCAGAAAGGTTTTCTTATAGCCACCCATCTCCGCACCGCTGATTGTATTTGCGGCTGAGCCAAGATGGGATGCTTCATTATTATCAATGGTGCCCCCCCCCCCATATCTCTCTCTCACTCTCTCTCTCTCTCTCTCTCTCTCTCTCTCTCTCTCTCTCTCTCTCTCTCTCTCTCTCTCTCTCTCTCTCTCTCTCTCTCTCTCTCTCTCTCTCTCTCTCTCTCTCTCTTTCTCTTTCTCGATCTCTCTCTCTCTCTCTCGCCCAGCCTTGACCCGACCAGCATTGCTCTCATCTATCATGTGAACCAATGCTACTTGATGCATACAGAATGTGGCGTCACATCAATGCATTATGTGGAACAGAGGAAGACAACTATAGGGACTGTGACATGTATAACCTCTCTTTCTCGGGTACTATGACTGCTTCACCAAACTGCTTTGGTCAACAATGAACAACAATGGCTCACAGCGCGTTGCATTGCTATTTTTACAATTTGACGCTCAGCAAAATAAGTGTGTTGTGTGGGGTTACATTCATTTGCCTCGACAACTCACTTGCTAGATGTAGTTATTGTGTTTGTCTATTCATGGAGGCGTCCTTTTCTCAGCTGAATTTAGTGCCGATTGGAACAGCGGCGTGTGCTTGTGTGGCCCTGGTGGGCCCTAGGGGGACAATCATAGCCCCTGGTGCGCCCATTGTCATGGCTGATGTGACTATACTGATGGCAGTCGCCTGAACAATGTTTGTTCAGAACATAACGCTGCGCTTCGCAACTTTGCATGCTGCGTTTGTTGACCCACCCTGGAGCCTCTAGAGAATTTTAATATAGGATGACAGAGAGAGGGGGGGGGGGGTTATGCAGTAGCCTGGAATCCAGACGCTGTTGCCGTTGCAACATTCAACTTCTGAATGTCCCTGGCAACTGAGTCTGGCCAGTGCCTGTTTGACTCGAATTTCACTGACCGCTGTTATGACCGCTGTTGTGTATCTGCTGTTGTGGTTGTTGTTCCATCGAATGTAAACTATTGTTTACCCAAGCAAACCAAAGACCAATCAGAATCCTCAGCAGGATTTCATCCTTCATAAGCCACACCCACTCGTGGAGATAGGCTCCTTGCCGGACGGAGTTGCAAAGTACTGAACTACAGCGTAGCAATGGAGGATGGATAGCAGGCTATGTATGCAGTACTGTTCATGGTATTACTGAAGGAACTGTAGCCACTGTCCATGGTCCTGATGTAACTGTAGCCGCTGTCCATGGTCCTGAGGTAACTGTAGCCACTGTCCCTGGTCCTGGAGTAACTGTAGCCACTGTCCCTGGTCCTGATGTAACTGTAGCCACTGTCCATGGTCCTGAGGTAACTGTAGCTACTGTCCATGGTCCTGAGGTAACTGTAGCCACTGTCCATGGTCCTGATGTAACTGTAGCCACTGTCCATGGTCCTGATGTAACTGTAGCTACTGTCCATGGTCCTGGAGTATAACTTATCACTGCTTTGTTGTCTCATGGCAGTGTGCGGGTCAATTTTTGGTGCAGATTGATGGCATTCCCGTGAACAATATCTGTCCCAAAGTTTGATGCGGAAGGGAACAATGATATGCCCACATGTCTGGATGTTAGCTCTGTGCTGCAGCTGCCCCACCTTTTTTAGGCTATTTTAGGATGTTCGCATAGGGACGGAATGGTTCATTTGGTTAAAATACACACATGTTACAGTGTAAAGCATGCCAGAGGCCCACACCGGTTAGCAGTGCAACTAATCACCTGTGTTTACTTGTGTTTTTCCTAAAAAAAAATGCAAAAACTGCCTCCTCAAGTCCACTCTCTGAGATAGTCGGCGACTCCCTCTGGGCCTCTCTCTCGCAAGCACTGCTACTGCCGGAGGTCAATTACGCTCAGCCCAGGCTGTGGGTGTCTTGACTTAACGTCCCTGGCCCAAAAGGGGGTGGGGGGGGGCTGTGGGGACCGATGTCAGCCTGACAGAGGGCCTCATTATGAGGATGTTCACTGTGGTCCAGCGTCCTTCCTAGTGCGAAAACTGTCACGGTGAAGTGTCACTCGGGCCGCGTCCATTAAGATGAATCATGGGACGAGCAGGTGTGGCAACACTGTCCATGTTGAAGCTGCGTTTTTCCCTTGCTGCTGTAGGATGTAGTGGAGGAATGAGGTATAAGTGGGGGATATACGCAGCACCAGAGCAAATATACGTATAGTTATTTCAGCACCCTGAGTAAGTGAAAAATCATCTCTGCTGGAAGGTAGGATGGTATTAATACCGTAACGAGATCGACTATACCAGTGGTTTTCAACCATTGGTCCGAGGACCACCATTGGTCCCTGAGAGGGTTGCAGGTGGTCCCCAGCTAAATTGCTTAACCAGATGTAACTCTTGAGAATGTAAAAATAAAACCAAATGGACCCTGGCGGGTCCATTTGGTTTCATTTTTACACTCTCAAGAGTTAGAATATCCCTCATGTGAATTAGTCCAAGTCTACACAACTAGAAGATTAATGGTCATGGACAGAAGCAAAAGAAATCTTTAGTTTTGGGGTCTGTGGGACTCAAATGTCCCCAAACGGTGGTCCGTGGCTCTAAGGCTGGATAAATGGTGGGCCCAGGGATCAAAAAGGTTGAAAACCCCTGGACTGTAGTGTGCTAGTTGTGACCCCGCCCCTCCGACACCTCACACATCTCTGTTCCTCTGCACATTAGTGCACTGTACTCATGCACTCCCATCCAGGTTGGCCAGTGACTCACTCACTTCCCCCCCGCATGTGTGTATGTTTGCACATGCATCATCGCCATCATCATCATCATCCATCTGACACGGCTGCAGTCGAGATAAAACACAATCGTCACTATGGTTATCTCCCATTGCTTTGACCACAAATTCCACTTGGAGAGCAATGGTGTCTCTGGCAATCACATCTAGATACGTAAATGGTGTTCTTCCTCTGTACTCGCTGGTTTTCTGCATAATGTACTGCGGGAATTCTGATGTCAGTGGTTGCGTGCGGCGGTGTGCTGAACTCTTACAGTGTGTGTGTGTGTGTGTGTGTGTGTGTGTGTGTGTGTGTGTGTGTGTGTGTGTGTGTGTGCGCCCCCGAGTGCGAGGTGGTTTGACACATGCTCATTTGAATGCGGTGCTGTATTTGTTTGCCAGGTCTATTTTGCCAGAGCGAGTCTCCACTTTGCATAAGAAAACACAATATAAGCAGGTTTGTTATCGGCTCCTGCTATTGGCTGCTGCTGCAGTCTAATGACGGATAGACACGGTGTGAAAGCATCAGAGAACACCGCCCACGCACCACAGTACACAAACGCATACACGCATATGCTAATGCAGTGTACTATACTTACTATACTGCGTGTCAACCTGATCTCACCCAACACGGTGAAATAACACAGACTGGCAATTCTGTACATGCACTACTAGAAAAAAAAATCCATACATATTATATGAAAATCCTCACCAGGACAACGAACAGAATATTTTCGACCAAAAAATAATTACTAAGAAAAACAACAAAAATGTGTTTTAACCCGACATTTTTTTTTTCTTATTTCTATTTATTTGTTATGTGTTTGTTGTCATGATTTGCCACAACCCAGGCTTTGTCTGTGACGTTAATTATAATAAATTTACTTCTGGAACAGGCAAGCAGGCGGGACTGCGGCGCTCTGTAGCATAATTTGAGAAATAATTAGAGCATTGTGAGGACAATTATCCCCTCACAAGTTATGGTTATGGTTGTTGTATGATTAATACAATTATGAAAAGATTCATGTTGGCATTCATTTTGAAATGCGTGTGTGTGTGTGCGCGGGCGCGCACATGTGTGCGTTTTCCAGTGACGTTCTGAGTTCCTGTGCAGTACAAGTGTCCGGAAGATAACATGCTAGTCATACAAGAGAATAGGTTGAGAATGCATTTCACAGTAAGAAGGCTGTGCAGCATGCCATGTCAGCACATTTTGCAACCAGGTTGGTGATCAAAGCGCCGCGCTGGACTTTAACCACTCTCATGAGTCCTGGTCCCTCATGCCTACAGACGTTTCTGATTACCCAGGAGTTTTTTTTTTCACCCTTTTCTTCCTCACAAGGACTCATTAATAATGTACAGGCTGTATTCGCTGTAATTTCACATACACATGCTGCAGCCTTGTTTTTTGGTGTTTGACCATGGGAAGGTTAACCTTATGAACCCTACATCAACCCTATGCTAGGCAAAACATTCTGAGAATGTAACAGCAGCCCCCTGAGAATCTGCAAGCTTGCAGCGTGTTTTGTCACAACATATTTTGAGTTTGTAGATATGCTAATTGAAGTTGCAACAGACATGCAGCATGTAAAAAGCTAAAGGTCTGACTCAGAGAGTTTTCTGTTTTCAATGATGAAACGCTATTGGTTTACAACTGTGTTTCCATTCATTTTAATTATTTATAAGCACTTTAATTTGAAATATCTTTGAAATGTGGGTTGCCACCATGTTTGGTGGGATAGTCTGAGAATTTAGGGGGGCATTGCCCCCCATGCCCATACCTAGATCCGCCCCTGATGACGGGATTCTTCCATACCAAAATATAGATGTTGGGTTTCAACAGGTTAAGTTTTGTCGAACAATATACAGTATACTGTATGGCAGCCTTTTTTACAGTATTATGCTGGGTCTCTGTGTTTTCCCGCCTTTCTCTTCACACAAAAAACTATTCGGTCAAAATTGCAACTAAACACTTCAGTCAATGGTGTTAGGTCACTTTCCTGGGTTGTTTCTTGAAGCCATAACCTTTTCCTGGGTTGCAGGGATTTTATTTTGACCGAATTCATGGGTTGTTTTATTTGGTTATTGGTTTTGGGTTGTTTTAATGAGAATAACCAATTTGTTAGGTCACAGACTTTGGTTGAATTGATTTATTGATGGAGTGGACTGGTCCAATTCCCCCCCTCTTTTTTTAAACGAGTGAGTGGTATGTCCCAACTGCCAACCACACACGGAGGCTCTGGAGTATGTATGTTTCACCCTGTTATTTCCAGACTATTTCTAAGTAGAGCTGTCAGTCGATTAAAATATTTAATCGCGATTAATCGCATGATGGCCCATAGTTAATCTTCGATTAATCGCAAATTAATCGCATATTTTCATTTGTTTTAAATCTGACTTAAACAATCTGACTTTAACACTCTTACCAAATGTAAGCAGAGACAAATACTTTGCCAGAAATGCTTATTTTATTGTGCGCGGGGGGGGGGGGGGTCGCTGAACATGTTTTTAGCCAAAATTAAAAGGTATGACAAACATACAGTACATAGCAGGCAAAGTTATTGACTTTTTCATTAAATATTATAGGCAGCGTTGCTTAAAAGATCTGGCCCAGATTCAGACTGTGTGGGCGCCCGCACATGTGTTATACACACCGTTGTGCAAACCGTTATACAAACCGATTGGTCTGTACAACAAATGTGTGGGCGCCCACACATGTGTTATACACACCGTTGTGCAAACCGGTATACAAACCGATTGGTCTGTACAACAAATGTGTGAGCGCCCACACATGTGTTATACACACCGTCGTGCAAACCGGTATACAAACGGATTTGTACAAATGGTTTGTACAGGCGCACCAAGGAAAGCCATCGTCAGTGCGTTAATCTCGCGTTATTTTTTTTTACGCCGTTAACGCACGGGAGAGTTAACGCGAGATTAACGCGTTAACGCGGACACCTTTATTTCTAAGGTATATTAATGACATAGTAAAATGTTAAAAATGGGTGGAATTTCCCTTTAATAAAACAAATGGGTTAACTGAATATTCTGGATCAATTCAACTGGCAGTTGGGTAATCTTGACCATCAAAATTAGGTTATTGATGCAAGCTAATATGTTCGGTCAAATCAACTGGTACTTAGGTTATGTTGACCCTCATAATTGGGTTATTAATGTAACCAAATGCATTCGGTCAAATATAATAACACGCATTATTCGGTCAAATTGACCAAAGACCCAGTTGGTCCTTATTCAACCTCTACGTTTGGTTGAAATTTGACCGAAGTTAGGTTGTTTTTGACCATTGGTTTTTCTCTGTGTTCCACTTTCCCTCCCACAGAAGATAAAGATTATCCCGCCAACATCACGCGTCCTGCAACCCCATAAACGGTTCGCGTGATGAATATGAATGAGTACATTTCACATTTTAACGGGTCGCGACGAATTGTCGTACCGAGGAGCAGTTATATAACGGTTGTTAGGAAGACATTAAAACTTACCTTGCCAGTAGACTCCTCGGGTCTCAGCTGTTCTCTAAGATACGTCGCGCCCCAGATGCAGTGCAAGGTAATCAAAAGCAAGCGGAGTTTTCTCTATGCAAAATGTATGCCGTGTACATTATTTTCTTGCAAGGCCATCAGAATGTTTGAGCTCTCTTGGCCCTCATTTCAGTGGGTGTGAATAAGATTCATCGCCGGATATATGTGTGGGGTAGAAAGAAGAAAGAAAAAAGCTGAAATCTCTTCATTTTTAGAAGAGATTTGTGCTGCCTGTGCAGGTGTGTCCCAGGGGAGAGTGCCATGCATCTTCATAACAAGCAGTTGAGCCACGTGGCTGGCTGCTTGCCATGTGCTGATGCGTTTAAAACTTGATAATACACAGGCCTGCCTCACTCCTATTCATGCAATATGCCCCTATTCATGCAATGTGCCTCGGGCCGTTTTCCCCTTTCAATTATCCCGTGGTTTGTGTGGATGATTCAGTACAGTAAAGGGAGTGGAGAGAACAGCGTGAACAGTTTTTTGGAAAATAAGTTTCCCTCCATGATCACAGCTTTTGTTATTCTCCACTTAATTACACCATCAGCAAGTGAACAGAAGCACACAGGGAGGGTGATGGGATTGGTGTCAGCATGTATTTGTATGACAGCGACAGCTGTGCCTTCTTTTGGTGCCAAAGCACTTTTATCTTGATATACAGTGTTTATTCCATGTGCAGGGCTCTTCAACAGGAGGTCAGGGACCTCCTGTTAGGACCTTTTGGGACCACCAAATTAATGCTAATTAGCACGCAGACCCCCATTCGAGTGTGTACATGTGGTTCCATTTGTGCACCGACTATTATTTACTGTAGCTATGGGGACCTCCTGGAACTCCCTCAAGGACTTCTGGGGGTCCCCAGAACCCCACTTTGAGAACCACTGCCCTGGGGGTTCCTCAGCGTTACTACACCAACTATTTGTGATAAGAGCAGTTTTTAATTGTTTAAAACACTATAGCATCACTATTCAGAGGGGAGCGCTGGCCCAAAAATAAGGTTGTGACAATCTCACTATTTTTGGCAATGTGGTAGAGGGGGAAAAAGGAGCAGACGAATTCAATGTTTCGAGGATTTACGCTTTGACTGGAGGCTAGACAATGCCAAACAAGTCTATGAAGCTCTCTTTAAAATGTCTGAAACACCATTTCATAGCGTATGTAGTGGGTGTCCCTGCTTCAACTCTGGTTCAGCTAACAGTTCCTTGACCTGAAGAACGCAGCAGATGAACCCTGCTCTACTGTCTTACATAATGAAGCGTATAGCTTTCTGTGGAGGATTGCTTCACGGATGGAAGTCGTGCCATTATTGGTTAAAATGGGTTAGTATCTGCTGATGGAATCACACCATGATACTTTCTGTGTGATATCGGAAGGATCAAAGATTATACTTTATAATTTATAACTGCTAACAAAACGATTGATTTTTTTTTTTGCCAGCGGAAATGGCAATCTTGTAGATCTGCTGTTTTGGGTACATGCACCCATGTGCAACAACTCATTTCTAAAGGCAGATTCAGAGCAGAATCTGTTGGCATCTCCTGTTACAGCGTGCAGAGTTAGGTTTGCATCCCTATAGCTATGCTATGCTCAACCTTTTTCATACCAAGGCCCACTATTTATTCTGCATTTTAGCCACGGACAACCATTTGATGTTGAGTTTAGTCTGTCAGACACAAAACCAAGGTTTTTCAAGTTCGTGTCCACAATTTAGAGGGATGGCAAAATGGCAAAATGTTTTCAAAATAACATTTCCTCTACATTTTCTACATTCTTGAAAATTAAGTAATTCAGATGTTTAAATATGACATAGCTCTTGAGAGCGTAAAATGATACCAAATGGACGCTCCTAGGTCCATTTGGTATCATTTTACGCTCTCAAGAGTTACAGATCTATAAGGGTCCATTTGGTTATCAACTGTCCATCATTTAGCTGGGGACCACCTGGAACCCTTTCAAGGACCACTGGTGGTCCCTGGACCACCTGTTGAAAGTCCCTGCTTTAAACCATGTAATTTCTATGATAGACATATGAATTACTGTACTGTATGTTTTTTTTTATTAATAAAGTGAAGGCATTAATTGTAGACACAGCCAGTGCATTCTACTCACTACCAAGGTGTCATATTTTACCTTTGCCTAACACCTCGTCCAACCCTGACACTGTGGATATAGCCCTTCGTGTCGACCATGTTGACGCCGAGGGAATGGTCATTTATATTCCCTGCCTGTCGATAGGCAGCTCCCACACGGCTGAGTCAGCAGTAGTGAGCCGTGCATTGCTAGGCGCCGCCGGACAACCTGCACTACACAGGAACAAAGTTCGGCCTTTGCCTGACTTGGGCGCGCCCAGGCCTGGGGCTCAAACCCTCATCTGGGGAGCATTCCATAACCCAAGAGCTGGTGGGGTATATCTCATTAGCAAGTCCCAGATTCTATCAGGGGTAGGCAATTTCCTGCCTGTCTTTACTCCTGGTCTCCGCATTACTACCCCCTACTGTCTTTCTCAGTTGTCAATATCAAATAGAGGCTTCAAAATGTCCCAAAACAACAACCTGGTGTGTTGTGTTTAATTGCACTGTGCCAGAGGCATCACTCTCACCCCTGTAGGTGTCAATTGTCTCCCCCGTCTAACTCGTCAAATGCTGTCAGTTGGTTAAGTGACGCCTCGGGGAGATTAGGGCTGTATCGAATGAACACGCGTCTTTGGAGGGGCTCCAGTGGCGGCGAGGGCTGAGGCGAACTCATTTATGTTGAAGGCCACACAGTCATGCATACAGATAGACATGTACCGTGGAAAGAGGAGGGGGGTGTGGGGGTGGCGGGCTAGGGTCACGTAGGATGAACCGCTTACAGCCGTGACACTGGTGTAATGGGACCTTATCTCTCGAGGTGTGTGTGTGTGTGTGTGTGTGTGTGTGTGTGTGTGTACTGTATGACGTGCGCGTCTGTGCGGGCGAGCTGCGAAAGACCCGCGAGCCCTCCTTGAGTTTCACAGAATGTGAAATCAGCATCCACAAGAAGACGCAGAAGAAGACAGAGGCAGTGTGTGCCGGGTAATAGTGTTGGCTGTTGCCCAAGGGAAGGATTGCATATCAGAGTAATGAATTGCAAGTGAGACGGGCTGCTGGGGCTGGTGGGGGTGCTCTGCTTGTCCCGGGTGAACACAATATAATGGATATATATTGCATTTCCTTTACTTCCCTGCACTCACTAATTGGCAGATAGATAACTAATTTGAAGAAATTGCTACACTGTGAACGGGAGCACCATGTGCTGTGCTGCTCTGTGTTCTGTGCTTCCCACTAGCCGTGCCCCTTTGGTCTCTTCACCTTTCGATGCCGCGTCACAATATCATTGTATTTATTTGTTTGTTTGTTTTTTTCCCCATAGGGGACGGCGTGACCCCGATGAAGTATGATATCCTCACATAACCGGGAGAAAATTTCCAAACTTTTGTCCGGGCCTGGCGAAGATAACGAGGAATGTATATCGACTGCAAAGGTGAGAGCGATGCATCTCGCCTAACTCTACTTCCATCTCCTGATGAACCCAGACAGGCCTCCTATAGGCACACTTTGTATTCTGTACCAGCTGTTTTTTAAGTACAGTAGAGAGGGGCCTTCACTTGATGCCCCAGGTCTAGATAGCTAAAATGGAAAGTAACAGACCTCTGGGTCAGAGCTGAGCACCGATGTCCTAGTACTGCTATGTTTAATTTTAGCTGATGGTGTTATCCAGCGTGACTTGAATTAAGCGCACCTACATTGTAGAGAGTGCTTTAGTTCACTGAGAGAAAAAAAGAAGTAATGCAGTGAAGAGCCATAGATACAACAGACACTGCAGAGTAGAGTCTGTGTTTGAAGGTTCGCATATAGCAGGGGTTTTCAACCTTTTTCATCCCAGGGCCCACCATTTATTTAGCATTTGAGCCACGGACCACCATTTGATGACATTTTAGCCCCACAGACCCCCCAAACAAAGATTGCCTCTGCTTCTGTCCATGACCATTAATCTTCTATTTGTGTAGATTAGGACTAATTCACATGATGAATATTATAACTCTTGAGAGTGTAAAAATGAAACCAAATGGACCCGCCAGGGTCCATTTGGTTTCATTTTTACGTTCTCAAGAGTTACATCTGGTTAAACAACTTAGCTGGGGACCACCTGGAACCCTCTCAAGGACCACTGGTGGTCCCCGGACCACCTGTTGAAAACCCCTGGCATATAGTATAACACACACCCACCCCCCCCCCCCCCCCCCCCCCCCCCCCACACACACACACACACACACACACACACACACACACACACACACACACACACACACACACACACACAATGCAACACAACAAATGTATAATGAATGATGCACAAACTCTCAGTTGTGACAGTATAACATTGTCACGGTTGAGACTATGTGCATCATTCATTGTCTTGTCAAAGTTCTATAATGTGTATTATGTTCCTGGTGTTGTTATATTAGTTCCTGTCTGTCCCAGCTGTTTCTCATTTATAACCCCCCCCCCAATATGCATATCATTCCTGTTCCCCAGTTAATCCTTGTTGGATCACTCTCTTGTGTTGTTTCCTTGCATTTCTTCACGCGTCTCACCTTTATTATGCATTTACAGCTAGCTGTGACGAAGCTCAAGCTCTTTTAGCCAGAGCAAAACAACAGCAAGTTAAACGCACGCTAGCCGTACAAACATGTGTGACTTCTAATACCAGTGGGAACAACCTACTTGAAGTGGATAATGCTGGGTTAATCTCCCTACGTACTGTAACTGGGTGACCTGTAGATGACTTGGATTTACCAGTATGCGTCTCAGTGTTGGAAGCTGGAAGATGGTCTGGCTTAATGCCCCTTCCAACCTAGCCTCCAAATAGGTCACGCCATTGTGACCGAGGCTAAGTCACTGGGTTATTATTCATTTTGGCTTTGTCATGTCACATGAAAGCAGGAAATCATAACTTCAAATTTACATATTGGCTGCACAGTTTGACACAATAGTTTTTTTTATGATGTGGCTTATAGAGTAATGATGCAGCAAGTTGAGAAAATAGCCTTCAAAGGAAAGAGTGCAAATGCACTTTTCAGAGCAGCATCCCTAACCTTACCCTAACCCTAAAGGTAATAGAGGCAACTTTAGTGTGTACAAACACTGTGTTTTTGAATAGATTTGTTAAAAAACAGAATCTAACTCCACCTCACCCCCACTCTATTGGCTCATTATGAATCTGCTAGACTGCTGTGATGTGATTGGCTAAAACGCTGCCTCACCCCACATAACCCCGCTCGGCCCCACAAAGTAGCACCGCCCTTCCTGGGCCCTGAATGTTTTGTTTTCATGATTTGCAAAGTTCTGGACCATCTGCAGGACGAAGCAAGTGTCTCTCTGCATGGAAACAGTAGCAGCAGCATCAAAGTAGATGCAACATAGAGGAGAAAATATAGCTACAGTATATATCTATTTTGATTTTTGGCTAAAAAGTTTCCTCTACCAATCCCTTACCGTAACCCCCCTAACCAAACCCTTACCTTAACCACGAGCATGGCGCAATGCAGAACCGCCACGGTGCTGCCCCAGCGCACAACAAAGTGACATATACATGTGGTCATTATGCGCATATCTAACAATGGATGCCAAAACGTGGGAAATTCTACGTGGTCATTTTCATATAAAAAACGTAATTACTTCTTTTGAATTAAAATGTGCTGTATGATGACCTGTAGAGGCTCACGTGCATATAAATGAAGCTTGATTAAATTCACCTGTTTGATTCCCCTTGATGCGGTGGTTCTCCAAACACAGCTGGTTTTGATTACAGAGCTACTTTGTTTTTAATCCCATTCAAGATGACATCCAGACAGCGCATTATTCGCTTTAAAACTTCAGCAGCACACTAAAATATGTATGTGTAAACATTTTACGGTTAGAAATAAGCCACAAGCGTTGCTACCTATCTCTCTGTGACTTTGTTGTGCATGTGTGTGTTTTCTTGTTTGCTGTTCAGACTAGAAAAAAATGAGACTCCAGTCCAGACAGTCCACAAATAGAACAGGAGGGCCAACTGTGATATTTTCACAAATTGGTACCGTGTAAAGATTTGGGCTGGGCAGGGCTGCTAGTCTGAGCAGTGAAGGACTGTACTCTACTCTCTTGGCTGACAGAGATAAACAGAGGAAGAGACGTGTCTATAAAAACAATGCACCACTGCACAGCTGCAGCACAGTGCACCTCATCAGGGGGGTGTCATTTATAGGCCTTTAAAGCATCTCACATGAAATTAAAAGACACTGCGAGTACTGTTAGTACTATCAAACAATTTAACATTTAGCAGCAATATGTTTATGAACACATAAAACGGTGTGTTAAATTACAACCTGTCCCCAAGGGTTGTTTTAGCCTGTTAAGTCAGTACAGTACACAGTATGTGCTGTTGTCTCAGAGCTGTGCGCTTTTTATTGCATTGCTTTACATCATTGTTGCTAGAACACTCATCTATTTCCAAAGCTGTTACTTTTTCAGAAATCAAAATCACACCTACATATGTGAAGTCCTCATCTTTGCCTTTGAGCTATCGCTCTTCAACAATACAAGGCGTATAAATTGTTACAATTTTTACACAAGTGCATTCATCACGTATAACAATGAGATGGTCTAAATCTGCATTTAAACTTGGGTCTCCAACTTACAAACTCCCCAACACCACCCTCTACCCTAGTGGCAGTACAGTAGATGTATAGTAAGCTAGTCATGTAAATGTTTTGATGTAATATATTGTGATTATGGTCACAGTTCATGGCGCACACACATGCACTTAACACTTGCATACATGTACACATGCATGCACACAGGCATACAAACGCATGCATGCACACATGCACGCATGCATGTGTACACAATTCAATTCAAATGGGTTTATTGGCATGAGAAAACATATGTTTGCATTGCCAAGGCAGGAACATAACAACAAGAAATACAATATAACAGGAAAACACAATATAACAGAACACACACACACACACACACACACACACACACACACACACACACACACACACACACACACACACACACACACACACACACACACACACACACACACACACACACTACACACAGTACTTAGGCTAATACGAAAATAGCCTATACACAAGCTCACAACGCATTGCGACATTATTTCGTCTCATATGACGACACACACCGAGGAGGGACGGACATTTACAATGCATGAAATCCATCTCTGCGCTCAGCGTTCCATACTGTAGCCGTCACATTGTGTTTGAACTCCTAATCGCCGCTCGTGGCTGTATTGTACACACCCATTGGTTGGAAGCGCGTTCTCCGGGATGCGCTGTGCCAGCTAACTGTCTGCAATGTGAAATATGATCTCCACTAAAGCTCCTTGGGCATTGTTGCTCATCGGTTTGCAGGAGGAAGTGTCTTCTGTGTGTACTGTAGCACTCCCTTAAGAGATGCCCCGCCATTAGCGAAGGCAGCGGTACGAACGGGTCGGTCTCCCCCTCCGTCCCCCCAAGGCTGCGAGGACGGCGGGGTGAGCCGCGTGGGCCACATGTCTCCTCTGCAGTGTCACTCATTATACAGAGACACCTGTCCTGCAGCGCTGATGGAATCCCATTAGCGCTGGAGCACGAGTGGAAGAGGGGTGGGTGTTAGTCACAGACAGTCTCATCTTTGTTTTAATCATTGGGTGAAGTGCATGCGTGTGCATGCGTGTGCGTGCATGGCGTGCGTGCATGTGTGTGTGTGTGTGTGTGTGCGTGTGTGTGTGTGTGTGTGTATGCGCGCGCACGCGTGTGTGGGTTTGATTGCTTCTTGTCCTGCGGGCAGACGTGTCTGCCATACAGAATGGCGGTGAGCCGCCAGTCCAGCCACTGTTGGTCTGTTTGTCGCATCTGAAATGAAGCACAAATCAAGCTTATAGTTCATGGCTGTTTGTCTCAATATCCACCCTGTTAACTTCCCAGGGATGATGATGATGATTCCTCTCACAGCTTTTGTATAGTGTAGTAGTGGTCCCCCGAGGGCATGCGTCCTTCTCTTTGGGCGAAATGCCAACTGTGTCAGACGGCGATACGTTCGAGGTCCCAGCGATAAAACCCATGGCATGCTTAAGTCAACGCTGGGTGATGATGGGTTGTTTAATGTGTGCATGTGTCTGTGTGTGTGTGTGTGGGGGGGGGGGGGGGGGGGTACAGGTGGTGCAAGGGCAAAGTTCCGGCCCACCACCGCGGAGACATGGGGCTTGATTCCGGCCTACAACTGAGAGGGTTGGCGTGTTTCTCTTTTAGTTCGTTCCGGGGAAGAGTGGCTGGCAGCTGGTCACTCCACGGGCATTGGGGGAGACGTGATCGTCCACACCCTGCTCCCAAACAGCAGGTGCTGGCCGTGACGGGGACTATTGGCGACGACTACATTGCAGAGAAAAAAGTGAAAAAAGATAAAACGGTTGATAAAAGGAAATGCTGTTTTGGTGGCCAAACAAAAGTCTCCTGGGCACAGTGGGGAGGAGACTGAGGTCTGCAAAGCAAAGATATCTGGTTCTTCTGTCTTGTTAGCTCTCGAGCGAGAAGCCTCAGGGGCTTGGAAGTTATGTACCCGAAGTAATCTGTCTGACTAACTCCTCTTGCAGCCTCAGACCCCTCAACAATGCATGCCCGCACACACGCACACACATAAGCAAACACTCCATGTCCAAGAGGGACTTCTTCCTTATCTGTTCTTAACCTTTGCCGCTGCTTCTCAGCACGTTTGGAAAATAAAGAAAGAAGCAACAAACGGTAGTTGAATAGCAGGTCTGTCCACACTCCATGGACAAGCTCCTGTCCGGAGCCTGGGGAAATTAAGGCGTCGCAGATAGTTTGTATTGGGCTTTATCAAATAAGTTATCGTTTCTTAAAAAGCCATTAGGCCTCCATTTGTGGCGGCTTTCGCTGTCTGTTGTCCCTGCTCACGACGCGCAGATGGCTCAGTGCCTTTGCCAGCGCATGATACCAGGAGGTTGAAAAAGCGATTTGTCCAGTCTAATGATTCAGCAGTCTCCATGGTCCGTACCTTGGGTGACTCAGAAAGATCTGTTCTAAAGATTAAGATGCAAGCGTACTAGCGGCACCTCATTTCACCGGGTCCTGCATCGATAATTTGCTCTGCTGCCCGCTTCACCCAAAGCAATTTGCAGAGTTCGAGCAGCAATCTGTTTCTTATTCACATTACTTTTGACCCCTATATC
The DNA here is from genome assembly GCA_039105355.1 of Benthosema pterotum. Lineage (NCBI taxonomy): Eukaryota > Metazoa > Chordata > Actinopteri > Myctophiformes > Myctophidae > Benthosema > Benthosema pterotum. Next base: position 21,020,237 of record CM076983.1, on the reverse strand, counting down.
ATGTGTAATTCAGACCTCCTAGGCCGGCTTGTGTTTTGCATCCCATCTCGCCCCCATGCAGCGCTGAATTTGGGATCCTTCGTATAGCTTCATACGGGTGCACAGGCCTACCGCATACTTCCTGCCCAAACCTATAACCACAACATCGCACACTCTAGAAAGCCTCCATGTCGGTAGTGTCCATTACATTGACCCAAACACGCCAATCATGCTGCCATCGACCGTGTGTCTGACTTTCACCCACCCGCAAGCAGTCATGCGTCTGCACAGGACAGCCAAGAACCTGCAGTGAGCCTATAGCTGAGTGGACATCACTCACGCTGAACATTGTGCTGCCATCTGCCACCACATATGGAGCTCGGACCAGAGCTTGGGTGGCGTCCCACAGGGCTCAGGATTCAGTGTGTTTTTTTTTCTTGTCTTTCGTCCATTCTAACCATGCACTTTGTCATCCCGATCAGTGTTTTTTTGTTGGAACTGCTACAACATCTGACTTGTTATGATGGAGTGTAGGAGTCGCTGGATCAAATTCTGCTGTGCCGTGGCAAAAAAAAATGTTAGGGGGGCGGAAAAGGAACATATTTCACGGTGCATGATGTATCACGACGCGGACAGGAAAAGGAGGCGTTCCGTCATCTGTGGCATCCGCTAACGATGTACCGCGATTCGTGACTTTGTCGCGGGGGGATCCGTCAATACAGCAACTTTACAGTGTAGTAGGGCAACTGTGATGAGTCAAAAGGAATACAGTATGTTGGGGCATGGAAGAGACACTGATGGCATTATTAACCAAAATGCCACTCTGTGACAAATTGTACCGCAGTAGATTTAATGGGCTCCTTCAGGCATCTCGAAAGCTGTGTCACAACAGGCGCACACACACGCGCGCCCACAGAATGGTGATTTGTATGATTCCATCTTGTTTTTGTTTCAGTGCTTTTTAACCCCATTTGTGAACAACAGATTGCTTTAATGCTGTTACAAAGGGAATGTAACATTGTTAAATCCTGTAATTGTCAACAAAATTGGACTTGACTCGACCATGCCCCTGGCTCTATGGAGAGGTAGCCGCGCTGTGGAAGCAAAAAAGAACAGCGCGTCTGTGTGATCCGCCAAATAAAGAGAACTATAATGAAAAGAACCACTCACTCCTTCTGTTGTTCGTCCTCCATACCACAAAATAAAATCTAACCCACAAAAAAAGCCTCCTAGTTTTATACAAGATTTTAAATGGGGTGGGTGGGGGTGGTGGGTTGGCAGCGCTTATCTAACCGATTTGAAACTGGGTGACTGTACTGTATATATGCAAATGTCGTACGCTCGAGAGAGTCGGAAAACAGAGCGGAGCCGCAATACAATAGAGCTACTGTAGTGATTTATACTTGTTTATGTGCCGCTGTTGCGCGCCCCCAAAATAGCCAATGTACACGCGGTATACGACGCGCCACGCAAGTGATGTGTCGTGAGCTTGTAGGTCGCCTACGTTTGGCACGCGACGTCCCGCACGCGAGACAAGTATCACGGCTTAAAGGTCCCTCTCTCCAGATGGTGGGACCGGTTGTTATGTTATATCCCCTGCCCTAATGTTGTAATCTAAGTTGCTGTGAGAGCGATGACACGCGTGCGATATATGTCCTCTCCTCCTCGACTCGATGACATGCACATATTTGCGCACGGGGAGGGGGGATTAAGAGCGATTGTTACCCACCAAGAGCGTGGTGTCGTTGTATTCCTGCCATTCATGTATCTATGAAACATGCACAATCTGGGGCAAATCCGCTCATAAGCTGCTTTGCATGCTGCAGTAGGCAGCAGCAGGCTGCGCCTACCTTCGCTGCCAAGGCCTCCTTAATTGTTTATTTTTTATTTAGTTTTTTGTCGCTTCGTTGATGTGGTTTCATGTGTAGTTATACACAAGTGGCATTGGAGTTGGACAAAAATGATGTCCTTTCAACATATCACCTCTCATCTAAAGCCATCTTGGGAACACCGGTGGAAAAAGCATGGCCTTGTCTGTGTCTGTATTTGTATGCAGCAGCTGACATTGTGGTAGAGGTGTCTCTCTTTATACATCCATTCCTCACTTTATACTATATGAAGTGGCAGACTCAATAGGAGTTTCCTCATTGTGTGTTTAATCCTGCATCCATCCTGCATTAGTATTGTACACAGTACCAGCCTTTGGTGCATTTACACGGCATGCATGCCCCATTAAAGGTCCATGTCATCAATACATGTCGTTGCCTATTCACAGCTCCTGGCCATACATTGTACACGAAGAGACTATTTTCCTGTTAATGGCTTTATTTTTAGCTTCGACTATGCATCTAGCATACATCAGTAAGCTGGTCTCTATATTGATGACTTTTTTTTACTTTGATACCCAGTACATCAATACACTATTTGGGTATTTAGAGGGGGTGTTCCCGCACTAAAGTGGTTATTTTGGTTCCGCCATCCATTAAATTGTGCATAGGTGTGGTTTGGGGCAGATTATATCGGTCTAAATATGCCTGTCTAACCACAGATCTGACACAGTGGTAAGGGGTTGACACTATGGTAGGTAAATAAAATGTTAGGGAATGTGGAGTTTGCGTTCGAGTTGCCCATACTGCAGGTGCACATTTGAGTGAAGACTCTGCTATTAACAACAAGAGATAAAAAAATTATGTTTTTTTGTCATTTTATTATAAATATTATTCTCTGGTATCAGTATTCAGTATTGGTATCGGCTAACACATAAATTGTGTTATCGGTATCGGATCAGAAACGGAAAAAGTGTATCAGAACATCCCTAACTTCCATCTACTGCTGGCTCATACTTTCTGCTCAGCTGACCAGTCCATGCACAAAAAGGTCAAATTGAACATGAACTCATTTTATGCTGTCTTTAGCAATTGGTTTTGATAGCACATCAGTGAGCTGGATGCAATGGGGCAGAGTGCAGAGGCTGCTTTGGTGCTGCTGATGACAGAAATTCTGAATTTAAAAAGGTCTATCTGTCCAATGTGCAAACAGGGAGCCGGTAGCAGCTTATCATAGATTACATGCTTGATTGAATGTTTTTGTATGTGTTTAGATTTCCACTATGGTCACTAAACTTAGCTGAATAATTAAATTGAGTAATGTTGATTAAACATTGATTAAAAGGCATGGACATTTGGATTTTGTGGGTGGGTAATAAAAAAAAGAATCAAAATGCACAATTAACATATGCCTCTGGCAAAGTAAGTAAATAAATGCAGCATAGAGTTCACAGTGTTAAACTACCTATCCAAATTACTTGAAAGTAGACTGTATGTATCAGTGCTGGGCAGCTAGAAAGCAGAACAAATCACAACTTGTATACTGGGTGTGTGACATTGGGAATCAAACCTGGGTCTCCCATATGGAAAGCCAACACCTTAACAACTATACAAAGGCACATTTCCGTATGGCTCAAGGGAGATGTTGGACTTCTGAAGCCATCGGGGTGAGGTTGTGAGACACCGCCCTCTTGACCTCCTCTCACAGGTCAACCTGATCCAGGTCACAGGTCACCTGAGACTCTGGACTCCCACGTGGAAAAGCCAACCTCTTAAGCCAAATGAAATTGTCCCGGGGGGAGATATTAGTCTTATCAGTCTGAGTCTGTGAGCCACTCTGCTATACTGTACCTTTTTCTACTATTTCACTGCCCTTCCACTCCAGTCCACGGTCAGCGGAGTTGTACATTTTATCCGTGGGAATGACTGCAACAAATGAGCTTCATTGATGCAATTATACAAGATGGGACTGGAGGGCCTGTGATATCCACGTCTCAAATAACTCTGTCCTCACTTTGCTTACTCAGCCCAGCAGTAGCTGGTTTTACAGCCACACATAAAAGTTAATATATGAATAAATACTGAGGAAAACCAATACTTCCAAATTAGCTGGCATCATCTTGGTCAGAGGGCAGAAGTTATGGCGAGAAGTTCAGAAGGCTATGAATCTACATATTTAGAATATATTGCCCCCATTTCGCCACCCAGAGTTCCTTAGTCGGTACGATCAGCCTGACCCTCCTCTCCTCACAGTTACAATAGATTTCCCTGGGTGTATGCTTTTGTATACACCATCACCCTCACATACTGCACACCTGCATTCATAGCGGCAATAACTAATTTCCCAGCACACACTGTTAGATCTTTGTGATCTTGCAGATCAGCATTTTTTGCTGATTGTGAAAATTGTGAACAATGAATAAATGAATTCTATGATAGCATGCCCAAAATGGGCGGTTAAGTCATAGCTTCCTGCAGTTGTGTTGCAATAATAATGTGCGGTCATCATGGAATCCCAAGGCACACCTGGGCCTGGACACCTGGTGCTCTGACACACCAGAATGCCTCGGTGCACCATTTAATGGGAGCCACTGCACTACTGGTTCACGCTATACATAAAGAAGGACACCAGGGAACACTGCACAAAAAATACATATACAGTATAATAATGAACTTCTCTTTCGGCATGGTTGCAAGGACAACGGGAACTCGTATATTCGGTTCCCCAAGAAGACGAAGTGTGTGCACTGTGCTGGTAAGGCTGTAGTTATCAGTCTGTCAGCTTCTCTGCGAGTTGGTGGTGTTGCTTGCTTTATTACGTCCCCGGAGATGATGGAAAGGTCAAGATCTCTGACTCAGGAACCAGACTCTGCTGTTGCTGGTTTTCGGTATTAATTCCCAGGATGGCGTGATTTCTGTGTCTCCCCTTCATTGGGTTTTATTTACCCCCGAGGGAAAGGATTGCTGAGCTTGCTTGCTATGTTTGTTTATTGTTTTGCTTTCTAGCAATACCCAACTTTCACATTCAGTTTCATTTAGTTTTCGGTTCTCACATTCATTCAGACTTGCACGCTGGACACCGGATCCATTGTACTTAGAGTGCTGCATGCAGCTCACATTGCACATTGACAGGTGTTTTGAAGTGAGAGCAGAGTGTAGTGATTTGTTTTCCCCTTCCCTAGATACATCTATGAGAATTCAGGCCGTTGCAGTTGTCTGGCTATGAACTGATCCAGAATCCTATATACTGCAGTGGTCCGGGGTCCCCCAGGTGTCTATTGGTCCCCTCCTTTACCTCCTCTACACCAAATCCCTTAGAGAAAATACAAGCTCTGGGCTTGTACAAATGTAGATCACCTAGTGTGTGATGGGAAATACTAATAATGTAATGTGTCTCTCCCTCCACAGTCGGTATTGTACTTGAACAGTTAAAAAGCTTTTTTGGGATATAATGTTCTTGTAACTGATAGAGCAGAAGGAGGCCCTGCTGTGTCTTCTTTAAATATAATTTGTCTCGTTCCTTCACCCTTAACAGTTTTTAACGCAACATAGGAGCAGAATATGGACTCTGTAGCAACTGGTGGAAGAAGTTTTATCTAAATCGCCAAAGTAACTTTTAACTTAATTTTCAAATGATTGTAGTAGAGTAAAAAAACACCTCTGAGATAAAGCAAGTATTGAACAATTCTCAAATACTGTGCAAAAACCTCCTCAAGTACAGTACTTAAGTATGAACGAATGTTAAAAACGTTACTGTAAGTGTTTTTAAAAGGCCTTAGAGGCTTACAGGCCGGTATTTGTGAATCTCAGTGGGACAGGCTGTTGACTGATTACACTTAGCATTATGTTACTATAGTGATAGGCCTGAAGCCACTGTGAATAATGTAATCAAGATGAGATGGCCGGCTGTTCGTGTCAAGTATCTTTCCTCCAGCCACTGCTTCATACTGGAAATCTGTTGCCACAGTTTTTTTTTCTTCTTTTCTTGTAGTCTGCCTTTTTGTGTGCCAAATGTTTTATTCATTTCTTGCCGTGTGTTTATTAACCTAATGAAAGGAGACATGAGGATTGAGCTCGTCATGTTTTATGGATCAAAGAGACAAGGTCTGCACTGCGTCTTCTACTTTGCCTCTGTGTTTTTCCTCCCAATTAGCCCCAGTGTCTAACATTGCTGAATGTCAGAGTCTCTGTGTTGGTGGATATGAATCAATGGAGGCATTTAGAAAGAACTAGCAAAAAGAGGAGGTGATCCTCATCTGGGTGTCAGCAGCCACTGCCCTAATTGTTGACGTCTAACAACCCTACTTAATCCATCTATGACTGTTGCAATGCACACAGAAAGTTGTTCATTCGCTACGCCTGTTTTCTCCCCGTGGTTCAATCAAAACTGTTCTCCCGGTTAACAATTTAAGCTGCAAAAACGGAGATCTTCGTCCTGATAATAAGTCTCATGGTTGGCCTGGAACGGAAATTAAACCAACAACGGAGGTGAATTAATTTGAAAATGTAGTTCCTGAGACTACACTGCATGATGTGGCCTGGTTGGGTGACACAGCGATCCGATTTACATCACGTTCCTCATCCAGGGGTCATCAGGCTCAATGGAGAGAGAAAACACTGAACGAATAAGTCCTGATCTAAATCAAAAGCTATAAAATTCTCATCAAAGCACTCGTTTTAGTTCTTAGTTGTGGTAGGAAGTATACTGTACAACCTCCCTTTGTTCCCGATCATTCGGTCTTTGTTTTGGCTGTCACTTTTGAGATGAAGCCAGGGTGACGTCGTGTGCGTCTGAAAATCGGTCCGGATGGAAACAATCCCGGACCCACTGTTTGTAATGGTCGCCAAGGCTTCCAGGCCCTCATCGTGTTAACCAGGCGGTGGAGCGTAGACTTACATCAAAGTTGCCATGTTGTGTTAGATACCAGAGTACCAGCTTCAAACGAATTAACAGCGATGGATGTATTGGCCTAATTAACATCAGCTGATGAGGATTTTGTGTATTCATAAGTTGTTTTTTTTCCATATCCTATTTTTCTTCGGGTCCCGAAAATAGCCCCCTGACTTTGTTGTTATTTAACAAGGCATCGACGGAAAATTGTGCTCTGCGCTTGTAAACGGTTTACCACAACCAATGCATTCCAAATGTGCAGAATGTGTGCATGCAGGCTCCTTTCACTTAATTTTACAGGCCATGTCCTGACCTAAACCGATTCTTCCTTTGGAGAAGGTCAAACACTAATGGAATGTGGTTTCACTGAGCAGCATTGAAAAAGTTCTGCAGGTGGCTTTTGAAGCGAATGGAAAGAGGGCCTCTTCCTATTTGTGACATTGTTCATTGTGAAGTGGTTTGCACCGTGTAAATAATTCTATTGAACTGGACAAAATGTTCAGTGAGGGGTTTGAACATGAAGGTGTTGTAGCTCACAGGTATTGAATGGTGAATGTACAATGCACACTTGCATCTATACATGTATATTTTTTGTGAAAGTTAGCCTGTGTAATGCTTGGAGAATGTGTGACAGGAATCTATACTGGGAACGTCAATATATTGCTGGCTGAACACATCAAAACCTACCTATACTGTAAGTGTGTTCATGGTATAATTGAAGGGTTTCTGCAGTAGGTGATTCATGTTATGGAGGACAGCCTCTTTCCAAATCAGACTCCCAGAAGAGCTTTATTTTGTCCCCTAAAGCCAGGATGGGCAGCTTTGAAGATGGAGAGGTACACTATATTTCCACACTCACTCCGGAGGGCCATATTGCATATTACTGCCATAGCAAAAGTAGACGATTTTTTTACTAGCTTTGTTTTTTTTTTTTAAGAAATCTAACCCTGGTTGAAAATATTTGCATGTAATTACAGAGCACATATCACAAAGTTCTATCGGTCTTCTTTAGGTTTACTGTAAAGCAGTTCCCTGCTTTTGTAGCATGGTTGCCAGGCCTGAATGAGTGCACCGTCAGCTCAAAGCATTCAGCAGAGACCAGCACTGTCAACCGGAACTCTCAACTGGGTCATAAATGAGGGGAAAAAAGCTCTGGGTAAAATAGCACACTTTTAATAAAGAAAAACAGACAAGTCAGTTATGCTCGACGCAGAGCAACCCGCCTACTGTTCTTGACTGAGTGCAGTGCTGTTTGCACTCAAGGGCCTATGCCAGCAATTTTTCTTATTTACTTCAAAGCCTTGCTGTGTAACACTGGGCCCATTATTGTATTGCAGGTCACACATAGCTGTCTCCTTAGATGTTTTGTGTTCAAAGTAGTCCTTGGTCCTACATGGTTTGCAAAGACGTAATGATTTAATTGGTCTACCAGTGGCCAGATGCCTGTGCGTTGGTGGAGTATTTATTTTAAAGTAATATAATGCCTTTGCTGCATCCATCAATACTGTCTGGATAGAAGCATTCCCTGAAGGAGACCTCACAGGTCGAAATGTTGGTTTCTGTATAATAAATCTTCAGCACCGTGGCTACGAGTGTGCTGCATTTTTTTTTTACTATTTCTTTTCATTGGATAGACGGCATGCTGCTTTATCTAAAACAAACCCTGCTTTTTAGAATCAGATTACACTTTATTGTCACATCACACTGTTAGAGCCAGGTGTGAAAGAGTTGGTGAAATGCTTTTTATTCCAAGATCTACCGAAGAGTTGCAATAGAGTAGAAAGGAAAAGAGAAGTCAGATAACAGGTAGGGACAGTCAAATCCAAACTACAATGTCCAATACCTTAATCTCACGCAGGTGAGATGGAAAACATATACTGTAGCATATGAAAAATAAAAAAATAAATAAAATAAAACATTATCTTGGGCATGATGGGCTTTACTTGAATGTTCGTCATTGATGTTGATTTATTTCTTGATCAACAAAGACTTTTATTGAGCATACTGGATTTATATGCCTGTCATAAAACTAACGGCATCATGTATTGCAAACCAACATTCTCGACGATGATGGGCAGGCAGGTTATCAGTAAAGCAACGTCCTGGTGACTCTGGTATTATGTACAAATACAAAAAAAGAAACATGATCGTGATCTTCATTCTTCAATTAGCACTTTCAAATGCCAACACTTTTTAAATGAAACAAACACTTTGAAAGATGATATTTCAAGCAGCTGCAGTGTTGGTGAGTTTGACATTGTTTAATGCAATTAGATAAGACTTTTCTGTTGGGATGAATGGGCTGTCTATGGCAAGTTGCACCTAGTTACCACCTTGCTGGCAAGATGGATGTGGTCTGCATTCTGGTCAATAGAGCTGCCTCATGGCTCAACAGCAGTGGTGGTCTCAAAGTGGGGTCTAGGGACCCCCAGAGATCCTGTAGAGGATTCCAAGAGGTCTCCACAAATGAGGAACAGTGATAACATGATTTCATAATTACAGCTTTTCAAGGCTACAAGCTCACAACACTTCGCAACACGGCATGTGAGGTTGTAGATCTTCTACTAAAACTAATGTTGACAAATCTTCTTTAATGGGCGTCCACAGCCAAATACATTATGTGTGTGTGTGTGATGCGATATTTATGTATCACTATGCATTCCAAAAGTGAAATTACTGCCAACAGCTTTTACCCTTCCGTTATACCCTATAAAACTGGTAACTGTGTACTTTTTATCTTTAGCTTTGCATGTGCACCTTGGTGTAAATGTCAGGGACTCGGGGTAATAAGCAGTGCGGTGAATCTAAGGCTTCAAACTAGCACTTTTCTCCTGCAGCCTATGCTATGAATCTATGAAAGTTATAGACTAGATGAAAAGCACGCCTGCCTCAAACTGATGACAAGACGCATCCCTTTGTACACCTTATGTTATTTAATGAAGCGGTTCAGAGGAGCACGCCTGGGTGAGGACATCGGCTATCGTTGAACACTGTGTGTATCCCCAGGCGTGTACCACGTTTGTGCATTGGAACCATTTACACTAGGAATGTTTTCATCTTTTAGAGGGGCCTCCGCGGCAAAGGTTGTCATGTACCCGGGCTATATATATATATATATATATATATTATATATATATATATATATATATATATATATATATATATATATATATATATATATATTATATATATATTATACAGTATATATATATATATATATATATATATATATATATATATATATATTATATATATATATATATATAATATATATATATATATATATACACTCAACAAAAATATAAACGCAACACTTTTGTTTTTGCTCCCATATTTCAGGGGATGGACTTAAAGCCCTAAAATTCATTCCAGATATACAATATAACCATTTCTCTCAAACACTGTTCACAAATCTGCCTAAATGTATGATGTTGAGCACTTCTGCTTTGTTAAGATAATCCATCCCACCTCACAGGTGTGCCACATCAAGATGCAGATTTGACATCATGATTAGTGCACAGGTGTACCTCAGACTCTCCACAATAAAAAGACACCCTGAAATGTGCAATTTTCTTTTGCCTTATTGGGTGTATGGGCCTCCGAACCAGTCAGTATCTGGTGTGACCACCATTTGCCTCATGCAGTGCAACACATCTTCTTCGCATAGAGTTTATCAGATTGTCAATTGTGGCCTGTGGAATGTTGGACCACTCCTCTTCAATGGCTATGTGAAGTTGCTGGATATTAGTGGGAACTGGTACACACTGTAGAAATGGTAATAACACAATATTACCACATTATTACCATTTCGACAGCGCATACCAGTTCCCACTAATATCCAGCAACTTCACATAGCCATTGAAGAGGAGTGGACCAACATTCCACAGGCCACAATTGACAATCTGATAAACTCTATGTGAAGAGATGTGTTGCACTGCATGAGGCAAATGGTGGTCACACCAGATACTGACTGGTTCAAAGGCCCATACACCCAATAAGGCAAAAGAAAATAGCACATTTCAGGGTGTCTTTTTATTGTGGAGAGTCTGAGGTACACCTGTGCACTAATCATGATGTCAAATCTGCATCTTAATGTGGCACACCTGTAAGGTGAGATGGATTATCTTAACAAAGCAGAAGTGCTCAATATCGCACATTTAGGCAGATTTGTGAACAGTGTTTGAGAGAAATGGTTATATTGTATATCTGGAATGAATTTTAGGGCTTTAAGTCCATCCCTGAAAAATGGGAGCAAAAACAAAAGTGTTGCGTTTATATTTTTGTTGAGTGTATAATCATGCATGTATGAGGCTACTACAGTAATAATATCAGTGTCATGTGTGTTCAGAATTTTTTTATTCACAAGTAGGTTGCCTACCTACTGAGAAATCCTGTCTGTTGCTATACGTTCAAAACCAGTCTGTGTTAGATGTTGCTATGCATAGCAGGACTAGGAATCTTTAAAAAAAGGATCTTAAAAAAGGAAAAAAGGGAAAGATAGAAGTCCTGCTGAAGATGAACACCTAGGCTAGGATACATGTCATTAGAATAGGGGAAAACCACACATTGATCCAGCTGAGCAGAATTATGAATCAAACGGACGCGTCACGAAATTGACGTGTTGTCCCACTGGACTGAACACAACCGTGTGTGTGTGTGTGTGTGTGTGTGTGTGTGTGTGTGTGTGTGTGTGTGTGTGTGTGTGTGTGTGTGTGTGTGTGTGTGTGTGTGTGTGTGTGTGTGTGTGTGTGTGTGTGTGTGTGTGGTGTGTGTGTGTGTGTGTGTGTGTGTGTGTGTGTGTGAGAGAAATCGCGTGCACAACTTTTGTAGGATGGTGCATGAGAGATAGAGAAAGATTATCGAGAGAGAGAGAGAGGGAGAGAGAGAGGAAGAGACCCATCAGGAAGGCTCCCATTACACATCAGGACAGGCATAGCACTTTCCTGCAGCCCAGCGATATAGAGGCTTGGCGGCCGCTAAAAGGCAAGTTCGTTAAAACGTTTCGGGAGAAAAGGCTCGATTCTGATTGTCAGCATTAAGCTGGATGGAGGAAAAAGAAGAAGGAGTGAGGGGAAAAAAGAAGCTCGCTGAATGTCACAGGCAGCGATTAATGCTACTTGACTGCTCTGAAAGTGAACCGTCATCAAGGCTGCGGTTGAACACTTAGTCAAGCGCAGCGGCCGTTAATGTTCAGCCCGGCGTCGCTCGCCGTCATATTACCGACACTGGACGCGGTACAGTGATTCTCAAGCGTTTTATCGGCTTTTTGAGGACCTGCAGACTTTACGCGCATTTGGTGATTGACCCACCATCTGAAAATAGGTTGTGCTTAAGAGATTGTATTTAAATATTACAATGTTTTTTCAAGGACCAGGTTATCTCGACCACCTGGTCACCAGGTGTTCGGCTGCTGAGCCAGCCTGACAGCGTGCCGCCGGTTCGACTCCCAGTCCCGACAGTCAAATTGCCAGCCTTGTTCGCATCCTTTCCCGTGCACACTGTACTGTAAAACAGCAACACACGTTTGAACTATGAAGAGGGCACCTTTCTGCGTTGCTCTGACTCATTTTTGGGGCTGGCCTGGGCCACGCAGCAATTGCTACAAAATACTGTAGAACCGACCTCTGAAAGACGTGTTCAAAGGGTTTTAATGCGCCCACATGAGGTCCTGGAGTGTAGGCATCGGGTGGGTGGGTGGGTGGGTGCGGTCGCTCGATGGTGCGAGCTCAAGATGCTGCAATGTGTCAAGCTTTAATCCCACCATCTCCTGGGTGGGAAAATCAACACTTGGTGAGCTACCAGTGTGCCATCTGGGCAGCAGGAAATGGGCATTCTTAGTATATTTACCACAAGTACATAATGATTCAAAGAGGAAGAGGAGATACTGTACTGTAGTGGTTTTCAACCTTTTTCATACCAGGGCCCACTATTTATTCTGCATTTTAGCCACGGACCACCATTTGATGTTGACCCAAAACTAAGGATTTTCAAGGTTAAGTTAGGTTAGGTTAACTGGCAAAACATTCAAAATACCAATTCTTCTACATTTCCAATTTGTGTAGATTCTTGACGTCATTCAGACGTTTACTCTTGAAAGCGTAAATTTTAACGCTTTCAAGAGTTACAGATCTATAAGGGTCAATTTGGTTACCAACTGACCATCATGGGGACCACCTGGAATCCTCTCAGGGACCACCGCCTGTTGAAAAACCCAGCTGTACTGTACTGTACTGTAACTGTACTGTACTGTAGTGGCAAGTTGACACGGTCAGAAAGGCATCCATCTTCTTTCACACTTACAAGGCGGTAGGACGTACGCAGGCGGTAATAAACCGCAGTGAAGTGTGCGGTTCCTGCGACCTTAATAGGGGCGCCTGCTTAAGTGTGACGGATGGTCTGTTGTTGGAAAAGGGGGTTCTCGTGCCATTGTTTTGCCCCGCTGATAAATCCTGTGTCCCCGATTTGGATCTAACGGCCCCTCCTGCCCCGCGCTTCTCCGTGCCGCCGCCGCCGCGCTGCGTGCATTGTCTGTTGGCCACTGTGAATCACAGCCTGTCTGCGAACGCAGTGCCACGGTGATGGATGGACTCTGCCTCGTAAGACCTCCGGTCTGCTAACAGTCCCGGCGGGGGGAAACGCTGCGCTGCCAAAAGGGCTGCGTCAAGTTTAACCCCCGCAGTCGCAACTGTACTTGGACTGTCTGCACCAAATCATACATACGCTATGTCACAGGCAAGTCCCTAGGCAGGCAGGGTCATTCTGTTTGTAAATCATCTTGTAAGATGTGTAGTGTTTAAAGATATTAAAGGTAACTTTTTTGCCCGAAATCCCCCCATAATATACTGTAGCTATATTTTTTGCTGCAGCTGTTTCCCTGCAGACAGGCACTTGCTCTGCCCTGCAGACGGTCCAGAACTTTATTATTGTCAACCAATCCTTTTTGTTGGGACCATGACAAGGCGGTGCTAGTGAGGTGGTGTTTTCAACCAATCACAGCCCAGCGGTCTCCAGCAGTTTGGTGATGAGCCAATAGAGTGGAGGTGAGGTGGAGTTAGATTTAAATCTGTTTACAAACAGATTTTGTGCACATTATAAGTTGCCTTATAATACCTTTAATTTTATATACAGTATGTGTACGTATTAGAACAGCTATTATTGTCATTCTAGTAATTATATTGTCCTCACATTCAAGGCTTTGTTTGCTACAGTACAATGGCAGATGGTCGCCTACCCATAGAGGCTTGTTACTCAACATGGGGCGTGTGGCCCGCATGCATCCCATACTAGAAAAAGATAGGGACCCTTTATTGTCACAGCAACTACCAATAGAAATGTGCTATTGTTACCCTTCAGTTGGATCCCCTCGAAGACGAGATGCGACATCTCAAGGGGCTATCCTTTCCACAATAAAGGTTAATATAGTTGAGGAATCAAATGACAAAGACGAATCATTAACATTCGCGATTACTGTAAATGGCATTTTGGGCGGCAGAAATTGCTGCGACCTTCTGACTACAGTATATGTAGCACACTCTGATTTATTCCAACAGCATTCTATCCACGTTCTGTCCACGTTCTGTTCTGTTCTGTTCTGTTCTGTTCTGTTCTGTTCTGTTCTGTTCTGTTCTGTTCTGTTCTGTTCTGTTCTGTTCTGTTCTGTTCTGTTCTGTTCTGTTCTGTTCTGTTCTGTTCACATTTCGTGAGCAATGTGTCCATTGAGGTTTGGTAGATCGTGATGTGTCTCATGAATGTGTTTCATCCATTTTTAGACTAGTCCTGTATGTTACAAAGACAGTTTCTGTGTGGTGGCACATATGCATTAACACGTGGCTGAAACCAATAGGTTAGGTTTATATTTGTGTTTTTATTTTCTGTCTATGTGGCTCCTGCCAGAGCAATGTTGAGTTGAATATCTCTGGTTCTGCTCAAGGTTTTCTTCTCATTAACTTGGATCTTTCTCTTGCGACTGTGGACAATGTTTGCTCAGGGGGAGAAATTTTGGTTCTTTAATTGCTGGAGACAACTTGTTGTGTTTTGCCACTATAACACAATTAAGTTGTTATCTTGCCTAATTTCATCTAACCGTATCTTAAGAGTGGGCACAATTACACCCGGTTTGAATGTTAAATGGAACGCAAGCTGAACCCTATTTGGGCTCCAGCTCATCTCTTTGGGGGTTGAATGTGGGGATCAAGGGAATGCCATTCAGCAGAGCAACACAGCCTCTTACCAAGGCCCTAGATTAGCAAAGAAGAAATTCTCCAAGGCTATGTCATTTCTCTCTCTCTCTCTCTCTCTCTCTCTCTCTCTCTCTCTCTCTCTCTCTCTCTCTCTCTCTCTCTCTCTCTCTCTCTCTCTCTCTCTCTCTCTCTCTCTCTCTCTCTTTCTTCTTCTTCTTCTTCATTGTTTGCAGATTGCAGAGCAACCGGTGCACTCTGCATTCTCACCAAAAAAAAAAAAAAAAAAAAAAGCAGTGAACAAGAACATCACCGCTGCTCGATCGATGAACGTGGCCATGAACTTTTAACCTCTAAAAGAGACTGTGAAATGTTGTTGTTCGCTGGCAGAAGTTCACAGACAGTTCTGCAAAACTTCACAAGAGCATGATGCAACCTTTGCTGCTGCATTGTATGGGCTTAACGCCGTCTGGGATAGTGGCTATAAGCTATGATTGGCGTTTAAAATGCATCTCATCATTATTTCCACACACTCTTGTCTCTCTCTTCTCGCTATGTGACACGCCTCTCTGCTATAGATTCCCCCCACCCTCTTTCTCTGCCTGATTTTCATGCTCCCTGTCGCTTTCTCTCTCTCCTCTCAATCCTTTACCTAGCTCCCTGGCTTACCCACTCTCACCCACTTTGTCTCCCTCTCTCTCCGCAGGGGCTTGTGATGGTCCGGATGAACTGTGAGTCAGGGGCTTTGCAAAGGCATAAAGATGGAATCCTGACCTCAGGCACTACTTCCATCTTTTAATCCCCACCCGCATCACTGTGAGTATTACATCCAGAGCCCCTGTCTATAGCATTATGCTACAGAAACTTCAGTGGATTCCATAAAAAAAAATGTTGGATTTGGAATCCAACATTTTTTTTTGCACCATGATGCAGTCTACAGGTCCAAAAATAACCCATCTACAAGCTCCCAACCCGTCACAACGTGAGCTTGTAGATTTGCTATTTTTGTTGAATGTCCCCCCACAATGGAGGATGGCTGGGGTTCAAGTGGTAAGATGTGAAGTATGAAGTTATTTTCAATACATGTTTAGGGGGGCCTTGGATGAAAAGCTTTCTTTATTATAAACATCTGTAGGTGCCAGTGTCCTTGGCATTGCTCATCCTAGAAATGCAGTCACACTGCATTTCTAGGAAATGCAGTCACACACACACACACGCACACACACGTGCGCGTGTGTGTGTGCACGCGTGAGAGAGAGAGACAGCATATTAGCATTTCCTATGTGCAAAAGAATTAACCACAGCTATCGCCACATTCATTTCCACTATAGCCATTGACTATCCATCCCTGCACATCAATACCTATCAAGGGTGAGAGAGTTACAGTAGACGTTTTGCAAACGTATAACCATTATCATTACAGTATCCGGGAGGGGATGGCTGGACGTCTGTTTATGTCCTCATAACCCGGAGGGACTGGCAGTGGAAGCGCTAGTTGGTTGTCTAACAACAGATGGGCAACAGCTGATTGAGTAGGATCATTTTAGGGTAAATTCATGCGTGCGTAAAGGGTACGTCCTGGCCTGTTAAAATGCAATTTGAGGGGTGTCTGAATTAAAGCTACAATCCAGGATTTATTTTAATAACAAACGATGATATATAAAAACATATATACTGTATATTTATGCCTAGCACATCTGCAGGGGTTGGTTGCAGCACAGGTGGTCCACCACAAACTATTACTTTGAAAAATGCTGACCCCGCGGTGCTTGTCGAAATGACATTACAGTGATTCCAAGCTTTGTGACTCCAGAATGCTGCCCAGTGTTATTATAAATACCGTCACGGTCACAACCCTACTCCTCTAACCTTTAGCCTATTGGTTTCCTCTCATATCGAGAATGATGCCATTTAAAATTGTTCCGCAACATTTCCAAGCCCGGTAGCTTGAGGATATAGCTGGGTAGTGTGGCTATAATGAAGCTGGGTGTGTGCAGGCCATAGGGAGAAGCAGCGACTACGGTATAAATAGCACCTACGATGAGCAGATATCAACTCTTCCTCAAGAGAGCAAAGTGGGAGGAGGAGGATACAAGGCTTTCTGATTCAGCCTCCAAGCCACATCCCTGCCCTTTTAAGATGGCTTTTCCACGAGGACACACTATAATTTTTCTGTAATAGAGTGAAATCACCCGGGCTTTGCCTTTTTATTTAAGATTAATATTTCATCAGTGGGCACACTTTGTGTACTGGTGAGGGCTCTCTCTCTCTCTCTCTATTTTTTTTTTTACAGAGGATATTCACACAGTTAAAATGCGCTGGTGAGGGAGCTCTTTTCACAGAGGATGTTCGCACAGTGGCCCCAAAATGTCAGCCTCGTATTGTCTCCCCTCGGCAGCATGCTAGGGAACAAACAGTAAGCCCCTAACCAGAGAGGAACATCCCATAGCGGTGACGCCTTTGAACTGCAGGCAACAACAGTGTTCTGCAAGTCTTTATTTTTTATTTCTTTGTAAAATAAGCAACACAATCTGAGAAAGGGAAAGCAATGGGATTCTATTTCTATAACCTCTTTGAACATGGCCCTCCTACACTGGTGGAATGTTCAACATTTGCAACTTGTTTCCAATGTTTTCAAAACTTTAGCTCATAGTTCATCTACACGCTCACAAGTGTGAACTCTCTCTCTCCCTCTCTCTCTGTCTGTCTGTGTGTGTGTGTCTCTCTCTCTCTCTCTCTCTCTCTCTCTCTCTCTCTCTCTCTCTCTCTCTCTCTCTCTCTCTCTCTTTTCTCTCTCTCAGTCATTGTTGTTCAAGTCAGTTCAGTGGCAAGTGGTTGATGAATCAGTCAATTAGTGCAATTTAACCACTTTCAAACTGCCATGCCTGTCATTATAGACTAGAATATCTACAAGCTTCCGTGTAACCTGCGTGATCACTCAATTTGTGCAATTTAACCTTTCTTCATCCACAGTATTTTCGGCACAAGCTGTAATTGATGTCATTATTATAGTGTGAGCTTGTAAGATTGGCTTGATCAAAGAACAAAATTGGGTATAAGTGGCTAAACTACAAGGAAAGTGGACTGTCATTTAATAAAAAAGCTAATCTAGAATCTAATTTGTCCTCTGCATGTTATCCCATCCTAGCTATTAGGAACAGCAGGCAACGGTGATAAGAGTTAGGATTTGTTGTCTTGCTCAAGGACATTATAACACAGGGAGAGCGGGAATCAAACCCGCGAACCTCTCTAGTGCTATTCGTCTTGTCCTACTGACCCTCCAAGGCTGAATCCTGTCAGAGCGCCATCTCCTGTGTGTCGTCCTTGAAGCCGTCCCGCTTTCAGCGCTATTATATTCCTTTCAACCTGCCGTGCCTGTTATCGGCTTGCATTTATCTGGGAAGCTTTTACTCATCCAGTGTTAAAAGAGTTAAATATATATCGCCTCTACAAGCTGTAAGTTGTGAGCTTTTCGCATTGCTGTATATTAGCGGCATTTCTTACGCAGAACACCGTCATACTGGAAAAGTATAAAATAAGGGCTTAAGTGGGTGAGATGGACTCAAAGTGGCGACAGCTGCCCACTCTCTCTCCCTCACGTAGGAAATATGGCGTGGAGGAAATGGGTGCGAAGCTGCAGCCAGACAACACATAAATACCAGACCGTTGAATGTTTGCGTATTAGAGGAGGAGGCTATAAATCAAGGGGTGACAAAAAACAAGGGGCTCTTACCTACTGTTGAATATTTCATTGTAATATGGAGCATCCATGTGCTTAGCGACGTGAGCTACAGCATATCAGAGGACGAGGATGAGACTTAAGGGGGCTTTTATTTGCAATAGAACATTACATCCTTTTCCTTTTGAGCTGCGGAGAGGAAGTGAAAAATGTAGGGTGTAGGGAGTGGTAGATGACATT
Organism: Benthosema pterotum; assembly: GCA_039105355.1. Classification (NCBI taxonomy): domain Eukaryota; kingdom Metazoa; phylum Chordata; class Actinopteri; order Myctophiformes; family Myctophidae; genus Benthosema; species Benthosema pterotum. The sequence goes on along the minus strand of CM076983.1, from coordinate 21,001,445 downwards.
GCACACACCGCCAAGACTACATTTAAATGATTTAGCAGAGGCTCTTATCCAGAGAAATGTACAAGTGAAAATATAAGGCTTTGCTGTCGTGCTCAAGGACAGCTAAACGAGACGTGGCTGTTCAAACTAGAATATTTGGTAATAAGACACTCTGTCTAAACCCTTGAATTCTGCGTAAGTGTATTGAAGATCTACGGCTCAATTTTTGTCAACGCTAAACCCCTTATCCCTAAACCTCTTTGCCTTTTTATACTATTTTGATAAACATGTTTGAATAGTTTGAAAATGGCCAGTCAACAAGCTCACAAAGCATCAATGTAGATTGAGCGAAGAAGTTTGGGGATGAAGTGTTTAGCTTGTGACTACCATGGAGCTCATAGTTTTGCAACCACAGTAAAATCTGTTTTTCTTATTAGCAAAACTTATATTGCTACAATACTATATATAATTGAACCTTTTGGGGTAAAACACCATCCTCCGTTATGGCGCAGTTGTTAACTCGTTCAATCAAATTCATTATGTCATATTTTTTTTCTCACTTTTAATTGCTTCACAAAAAAGACGATGAATCATTCATCTTGATAACTCTGACCTAATGAGCTTTGCAGGTGTACCACACTCTAATTATTGGAAGCGTGTTATTAAACATTTTCTGTGCAGCAGTGATTTTCTGTCTGAACGGATGAGCTCAATTTCTGTGAGAGGAGCATTCTTGCACACCCCCCCCACGGTGTGAAACCTATTAGCCCCTGTGTCTGTCTGACTAACCAGCACTGTGACCTGCCCTGCATGGTAGCGATGATGCTCAGCGTTGCTATCGCCTGCTGCGATGAAGCCCTATACAGAAATGTTAACGGTCCCAATCATTGAATTGCTCATTCTGCACTGAGTTATGTTATGCAAGAGCCTCCCGCCAGCATCATGTGCCACACGCAGCCATGGAAGCAGTCAGGTGTCATTTCCGGCATGCGGAGCTGTCGGATATTAGTCATAGGCATATCACACTTTAATGTTCTTGGAGCTGCTGTTTGCCCGGTTCCGACTTGTCCGTGCGAGTGTTGTGTTCAAATGGTGTGTGTGTGTGTGTGTGTGGGGGCTATAGTGTGAAATGTTCATGACCTTATTACTCGACAGAATTAGCTTCCACAGAGCTTACAGCTCTCGCTCTTGCCGTTCAAAGACAAGAGGTCTGTTGAGGCACCAAGTGTTGATACAGCATGTAATTATAATAGTAATGTATAGGGTTAATGAAAGACTAATCGCGGGCTAAATGAAAGGCTGCTCAGGCTCAGTAGTGCAGGCAATGTCGTCGGCACTGCAAAATGTGTGTTGCAATGCATCGTGGCAAATCTCATCAGTTTATGTGCACAGGCAGGATTTTGCAGATTTTGACATACGGTCCGCCTGAGGTACATTTCTGTTTTGCACTGACATAAAGCTGTTCCATGCGGAACACCCACAAGCACTCCCTCTCCTCTCCTCTCCTCTCCTCTCCTCTCCTCTCCTCTCCTCTCCTCTCCTCTCCTCTCCTCTCCTCTCCTCTCCTCTCCTCTCCTCTCCTCTCCTCTCCTCTCCTCTCCTCTCCTCTCCTCTCCTCTCCTCTCCTCTCCTCTCTCTCCCAGAGGGAAATGATGAATACCAAATCCCTTCGCAGGGTGTCTAAGGGTCAGAATTACATTCAATAATGAACTGAGGTGGAGCAGGGATTGGGCGGCTCGCTGGGGGGAGGAACAAAAAATACATTACAAAAAGAGAAAGAGTGAAGATATTTCTGACTTTTCTTCACATCTTTCTTTCTTCCTTTTTTGGGTAGAACTTTTCCATTGTACTTGAGCTTAATAAGGACTCCAGAGGGAAGATTTGTTAAATATTTTCTCAGGATTGTCTCTTTACAACTGATTGTAGTGTCGGTGATCCAAACTCAGGATTGAAGCTCACACCACTCTATGTACTCTGCATGGTGGAGTGCAACCGCTTTCAACCTTGACATGCCTATTGCCAATTCCTTTCAGAATTATTTATTCCTTATTCTTTCTTAGAATCTCAAACCACTGAAATAGTCTTCCTACCAAATTACAGAAAAGAGCGATCAGCAATTATTTTACTTTTCTTAATTCAATCAATTCATCTCAGCCATTGTTAGAGGCTTATATTTAGAAAAATGATAAAAGGATATACTTGATTGTTGTTAGTATTGCTCCAAATAAATACAAAGTTCAGAGCAATACATTTTCTACTGAGCTAGCAATTGGAAAGTAACTATTTCATGTGGTTTGAAATTCGTCATAATCATAAAATGTTTAACATACAAGCAATGTGACTTGGAGCATTGCTCTCTCAAAGAAGAAAAAAAAAACAGGACATATGCTAGTGTACATCAAAGAAAAGCAAGTATATGGAGTCTTTCTATGGGTCTAAATAAGACCCTAAGACACTAAATAAGACCAATTACTTACACTCACAGACATCATACTGTGACCACATCAGGATGCCACGGCCATTTTAATTACTCTTTCTTCCGACTGCTCTCTCAATCGGGGACTAGTTCACACTGATGTTACCAGAGCTGAGGATCTCGTGAGGATTTGGCCTGAAACTGAGCCAGTTGTAGTGCAATTAATCATTACCGGACTTACATGGGTAGAATCTCTTCATCAGTTCCTCTAATATTTGAGCTACATGCAGTACAGGGTTGAGTAAATGAGGCTATATTTTCATTAGCCTGTGAGAAAGTGGGGGGTGCTAGGGGCGGTATATAATTAACAATCTATTAAATGAAGTTATCCTGCCATTGCAATGGCTCCGTTGTTGTAGTGTAGTCCCCTAACTTCCTTGGTACACATTTTTAAAGTTCTGGTAAATCAAAGAATAAACTTTTCACAAACTTCTTAAAATATCAGACACACAACGAAACAATAGGTTTTTCATGCCTCTAAGTGGGTCAACATCGTGGCTGTATTTCTGTGCGTTTATTTAGTCCCACCTGCCTTTTTTTAAGAGTGTTAAATCAATGTCATGTGATGAAGCAGCCTCCATCCACTTATCATGTTCACTCTCTGGGCTGTCCGCTTTAGAAGGCCCCATTGTATTCATTTCACAACCATGTCAAAGTGCTAAAAGCAGCCCTCCAACCTGACAATGAGCAGAGGCTCAGACCTCTGTGGCATGCCAAAAAGTAGGACGTTTAAACAAAAAAAAACTGTTTGCCCGGCCATGGCACCAGGATTAGATAACACTATTTATGTATTCTTAATTTAGAGCAGCCAATTATCCCCTCCCCCCTTTTTCTCCCAATTTTATTTGTTATGCCAGTTAATTCTCCCTATACACATTTCTGGCTGTTGTGCCCTACTGGCTTACCTGCCAAAGTGCCAGTTCGCAGACCCCACTGGGAGGTAGCATGCGCTTGTGTTCTCAATTGCAATATTTGCAGTCTACTTTTCTTGCACGAAAATAAGGACAGAGAGGAAATGCATGCAAGACGACACAGTAGTCGGATTGAAACTTTTCTATTATGTGCCACCAGGCATATATATAGTAGCTATACATATTTATATATATATATATATATATATATATATATATATATATATATATATATATATATATATATATATATATATATATATATATATATATATATATATATATTTTTTTTTTTTTTATATATATATATTTTTTTTTTAACCAATTTATTTTTTCCCATAACTTATCTTTTATTCATACGCCTTTTTATTTGGCAAGACAAAACCAGCAACACCAGCCTGAAACATAGACCTAATCTGTCAATATGCCTCAGACATAACTCTCTGCTGGTGTGGCAGTGGTTCAGGGGTAGAATCACCGGATGGTAACCACAAGGTTGCCAGTTCAAACCCAGGTACGCCAGAGTTAGTGTCGATGTGTCTCCGAGCAAGACACTTAACCCCTAATTGCTCCCGATGTACTGGTCAGTACCTTGCATGGATTCTGTCGCAATTTACTATCCAAGAAATAAAGCATACAAATGCCAAAATAAAAACTTAAAAACTCATGAATGTTGGCAGGTTATTATAAGGGATGGATTTGGCAGACAAGCGAACATGACATTTTTAGAGGAACTAGCTTGCTTCCCTCGATGCGTGCAAACTCACCAACACCGCCTCTTTCACTTGGCTCCATCCTCCACGAGCGATGAATGGCCATCCAATAAACCTGACAGGCATCTATCCTGCACCAGAATTGATACATTGTCTATTAGTAAATACTGGACCATTCCTTAGTTTACACTTTCTACTGGTTGAAAAGAAACACAATTCATCACACAGGTGCAACAGTGGCAACCAGTCTGCAGAGATACGAGTCGAAATCCAAGTGTTTGGGATGCGCGTCAGAGTTGAGTTGCGAGTGTTTGGGGTGTGAGTCTGTCGAGTCACGAGCCTTTGATCTCACAAGTCGAGTCGCATCTCAGTAATTTATTTATCTACGACGCTGTCATGGCTCAAAAGGCTGCCTGAAATACAGTGTGCCCAACTCCAAATGAAAAATGCACAGAATGAATCAGAACAGTATATGGTCACGCACAGCAGCAGCAGAGCGCACAGATCACAGCTGCGCGTTTGGAAAATCACAATACGATGCTTGGACAACATTCCCTCACTGACAAACCTAATACCAAAGGCAAAGTTAAAATAAGTTGTAAGGCTTATACAGAGCCAATCACTTTTGTTTAGTTTTGCCATATTATAATTTAAACTGTATGATAAATGGCATCAGTCCAAAATAACAGACATACAAGCTGTTGACCCAGATTTGCATTGCTTGTTGACTGCTTGTAGATTTGCTTTTTGGACACCATCTTTTTACGGGCATTTCATTCATTAATTTGGGTCCAAAATACCATAACTCGGGTTAGAGCCTTTAACTCGAGTCGCCATCTCTGTCAGTCTAGAGTTACAGATACCTGTAGTGGCTACAGAGGCCTGTCACAATCATACGACTGCTGCAGTATGTATAAATGTATGTATGCTTGCAATTTGAAGCTTTTCGTCCTAAATTAAAATTGGCTAATACAGGGCATTCTGGCAGCCTGATAGGGCCACATGCCATAGACATGTTATGAGCTCCTTTCTGCATAGAAATTCCATATCTGTGTGTGAGGGAGTGCAGGTGTGTGTTACAGTAATTTTTTCCTAATAATGTAATATGTTGTCTATAGGCTGTCTGGTTCTGTTGGTGTGGGAGTAGAAGAGGGCGGAGCCTGTGACTGCTGGGTCCAGACCTCATAAGAGAACCTATGGCAGAGAGACACCACCTTACAGGTAAGAGCCAATCAGGAGCAAAGAGGTGTGGCTTCAATCTAATTCGGCATGACCCGTTGCAAGAGAGAGTTACTATGCACTTCCCATGAAAACATAAATTATGGGAGCGGTCTCTTGCGCATGACAGATTTGACATGCAAAATAAAAATCCCTTGGTGTGTAGTACTGAGGACAAATGCCATCCAACAGAGAAGCTGCAGTTTTTATGTATCTTGAAAAAGCAGGCCATGTGAAGTTCAAAGGGCATGGCTAAGGCAATTCTGCATCACAGCATGTTAGACATTACATTATTCACTCCCCTAAAAATCAATGGTGGGCAGAACCGTAAGCTGCTACAACCGTACCAAGCAATGAACCATGGATTGAAAAAACAAACAAAAAAAAACATCAGAGTTCTCGGTCCTCCTCTGATGTGTTGCTGGTGAGACAGTTTACAATGGTCTGGATCAATAAAGTTATCCGCACCAATTACAGGAAATGTTGTTTGTGGTTACAGTTACTGTATATACCGGTATATATACAGGATACTTCTGGATACTCTTTTAATTCATACCAGACAGATCCTATGATTATACCATGATATGATGATGCAATGAAACATGCAATGAAAAAATAGAATGTAATAAAAAGGTGAGATATTGTTTTTCATTGGCTCGCTGTAGGAATACCCTTTGGAGGTGTCTGTGGCAGAGCTAATAAAAATAATAATACTTTTTAATAATTTATATTGCACTTCACATTTGAATGAAACACTACAGCTAGACCTATGGGAACACCGACAATTTTGTTCAGTTTATGATAATATCATAAACTGAACAAATCATCCGGCCACAATATATATTATATATTAGCACATTATTTTAACCACTTACACCCTACTGTATTATACTTTATTCCACCTCTGTCGAACACAATTGCTTTAGTCACCTCACTCACTCACAACATTGTGTGTGCTGTCTACTTTTAAAATAACCATAACATGCTCAATTTTCAACCAATTTTCAAAAGGTTTGATTTGTTATAAACATCACATTATGGTATATAAGCATGCAGACATCATGTCTGCATGCTTATATGCCATAATGTGATGTTTATTTAAAAAATAAAATAAAATTAACCAAATCATATCCACACTCATAATGTTTATAACAAACAATAAGTTTGTAAATCCATCAAGATTTGAGTGAGTTATGGCTATTTTTGTTCGAGATGCCATAGAGTATACTGTAATAGTGTATTGACTGCAGCAATATGGTTGCCAGATGAACTAAGTCAGAGGCTCAAGGCGTCTCTGACGCCTTGAGCCACCTAGCCTTATACTTCTCTTCCCTTAAACGTTTACAAAGTATTTTAGCTATTCATTTTCAGTGGTATGCTGAAAATGACCACAATGGTCAGTCACACACAATGTGTGAGTGCACATCAAGTCTCCATCCTGGGCTTCACTTCATTACTCTTCAGACCAACCCCTAGATGCCCTTAACATCAATGGCTACCTTGTCTTTAAGGGCATCGACACAAGATGTTTTCTCGTTCTTCGAGGGCATTCGTGTGCTAGCCCTCCCACATTACATCGATCTCCAACTGCCTGGAAGGGCAGCTGGTGATCAAGGACAAGATAGTCCAACGTGAAATACGAGCCTAGTGGAAATTATACAACAATATATGGAGGTGAATCTGGTTTTGCATACCGTAACCCCTGTTTTTTTGTGTGTATTTTTTTTTTATGCCACTGATACGAGAGTGGTACTAGGTTTCACCATACATGCTGGCGCACAGGGCCAGGTGCTGCAATTCATGAATGATAATACATCCAATATCCATTTAACATTATTTACCTTTCTTTGTACCCTGGTAGTCTATGTCCCCTTGCGCCTTGTGCACTTACCATAAACTGAATTTGTCTCTTTTTTATTGCTATAGGTTGCATTTTTGGAGAAGCTGTCAGTTTTGCCATGTCTTGGGTTGCATTCTCTGTGTGCTCTGCTCAAGGACACGGCGTGGCATTAAACACAAGGACGAGATAGTAACCTGAGCAGAATACGAGAATTGAATAGTTTACACTGCTGACACCTGCTTTTTCAAAAGGAGCTACACTGTCACATTTTAGTACCTTAGCAACCGTCTGGGTGCATTTCTGTATTATTGTCAGTCAGTCAGTCAGTCAGTCAGTCAGTAAGGGAACCTGTCATTTCAAAATGTCCTCACTTGTTTTGGACTTGTTTGTTTGGTTTGAGCTCAGCGGCTGTAAATAAGCCAGTGGAAATGCGCGATGTGGGTAGTATGACAAATCCTCTCCCATTGTATCACTGTCTGAACACCTGCCGCCCATGGCAAGCAACAACACCACTCTCATTTCACCTTTGAATGTCGTTGCTGTTGGGCAGAGATACCTTGTATCTCCTTTATTTCGACTGTTTATGCTTTTTTTTGTAAATTAGAGGCGTACTTCATCAAACAAGTATCTTGCCCTTTGCCTCCATTAAAATGAAACTTAAATGTGGTAATGGTCTTGAAAATGCAAGGTTTCCATCCGACAGTAACGATATGAGACCTGACTAGCCTCTCTCTCCATCTCTCTCTCTTTCTCTCTCTCTCTCTCTCTCTCTCGCACAAACACACACACACACACACGCGCATGCGCACGCGCACGCACGCACACACACACACACACACACACACACACACACACACACACACACACACACACACACACACACACACACACACACACACACACCCTGTTCCAGGCTAACCCCAATCTCTGTGTCCCTGATTACTTACTTCCAGGGACAAGACATCATCAGGTGTATGTGTGACTGGCATTTTGTTTTGTCGCATCTGAAGCCACATGGGCAAATCTGAACACTGGCTAAGAACCAGAATGATAGAGACTGGGGAGAATGGCAAATATCATAGATTATTAGCAAATTATCCATCTATAAAGTCTGTCTTGTCTGTCTGTCTTGACTTTTCATCGCATATTTAGAGAGCAGCATTCATTCAATTGACTTCACACTTAAGGTGTATACAGGTGTATTGCTGATGACACAATTGTTTTGGCGACCATAAAATTGAGAGAGAGAGAGAGAGAGAGAGAGAGAGAGAGAGAGAGAGAGAGAGAGAGAGAGAGAGAGAGAGAGAGGGAGGGGGAGGGAGAGGGAGAGAGAGGGAGAGGGAGAGGGAGAACACTAGAAAGATACAAAGACTGACATTTTGGGCCAACACCGCCTGGGCCAGACCATCAGAAAACAGCCCAAACATGCTGAAATACTTACAGTACTTAGCACATGGAGAGAGAGAGGGGCAGAAAATAGGCTAATGGTGGGCCTACAGCATTATTTTTTTATATTCATTACCGGTACTATTGTTAATGTTGGTAATTAACTGTTCGCGTGACATTATTAGTGTACAGGCAATGCAAAGACTGACATTTTGGCGGCCATGCTAATGCGACCGCCTCAGGCATGCTAGCAATCAGGGTGACAGCAATTCCCACAGTGCAACTGTTGCTGTGTATTCTAAAACGATGTATTGCTTTATTTGTCTGGAAGAAGAGGAGCTTAGAATGTTTTGACATGTTGTCTTTGTCCTTTGAGTCAGAGTAAAATGTAGACGTTCGTTGTTTTCTGACTTACGGCTTTTGGGAATTCATGAATAAATGATGCTATGATCTTCTATCTCTCTTTTTTATGGAATTTTTACTGGGAAAAAAACATAAACATGTGTTTTTAACCCATTTAAAACCAATTCTAAATCTTCTAAATCCTGACCTTAGTTTAATGGCAAACCTATTATCCCAGCAACCTACTGCCCCAACCCATTCTGTAGTCATTTATTTCCTCTCAAACAAAAGGCAGCTGGTCATCTGTTCACTTCCACCGGCTGCCATTAAATCAAGAAACAACTCACATGCTGGCCAGCCGCCTGAAGAAGCACTGGAGCTGTGTGAATATGGGGGCGGGAAGGAGGAGGTTGCTGAGGGTCCTGAAGCATTATAACACTATTGACAAGCAGTATGGAAAGAGAAAAAGAGAATGGATTTGCTGGTCCCTGGGTTAAGCCCCATTCGTGACCTCATCCTTCACTGCAGCTGCAAGACTCATCCAGGCACTACCGTATAAAACATATCAAAAATATACATCTAGTCTGGTTAGAGGCATACGGGGAATGTTTGTTGTATGGGCTAAAAAATAGTTTTTGTGACCTTCCAGTTCGCTGTCCTTTGTGGAGATAGATAATTTTATTTTGGCATAAATCTTGGATTATATGTGAATATTTTACATTTTGAATGACATTATTAAAATTGCCCTTTCGGGAAGAAATATAGTGAGGAAAATAAGATTTTAATGAATTATTCTAATCCGACATGACAGTGTCATTACATCACATCAAAATTCAAAATCGTCAGGTTCGGGATCATCTGTGCTTGGGATAGGTTTGGTAGTATAGTCGTCTAAACTGGTGCAGAAAAGAACAGCCACTGACATTGCACACGGGACCTGCTGAGAGAGGTGGAGTATAGTGAACCATTTCTCTACTTGCTCATGTCTGTCACCTCCAAGAGGTTATTCTCCATTGGCCTACAGTATGTGGTGTCTTCACCCCTGTGTGAAGCCAGCGGTGCAACTATACAGAATCAGGTCGCTACACTAGTGGTTGGGGACATTTGAAATTGGCACTCTAGAAATGTACAATGTAGGCTGACATTGTAAAAAAAAATCCACTTTGCCTCCAAATACAGTTTGTTTGTTTAATTGATGCAGATGGTGAGTGGGTTTGCGTACAGTACAGGGCCAACACTGCCTGGACCAGACCATCAGAAAACAGCCCAAACATGCCGAAATATATAGCACAGGGAGAAACAGTACCACTGAGCAATTTAAGCGAGGACGGCAATAACAAGCTGCAGGTGAAATGGTAGATAAGCACTTCTACAGGCAGTCGATAGTGTATACACAATACTGACATCCCCAAAGAAAATGAAACCACTTGGCATTCGAAACGACCAATAGACAGCTTCATGCCAACCTCCATTCACAATATACACTGGACCAGTGCTTCTCAGACTCCATAATTCAAAACTGGCTGTAAGACCCCCTTAATGAACACTGCGGAACTTTGGACACTTTGAGAACCATGACATTGACTGCAAAATAGCAATAACATATTATGTCACAGTTGAGACACTCAAAAAATCAGGGGATTCTACCATTATCAGTAGATAAGATCGCAGTTATCACGTTGTCATCAGCAGGACTTTTTCGTCTCAGAATGGCCATGCTCTGCAGTCCAGCGGATTCTACCGTTATCAGTAGATAAGATCGCAGTTATCACGTTGTCATCAGCAGCCATGCTCTGCAGTCTGAGACGCAAAACCCTAGCCCCCTCCAACCGTAACCCTAATCCTAAATGCCCGACCCTCAACCTAACCTCACAGACCTTACGATCTATGAGGTGGTTGAAGGTCGGGGATTTAGGCTTAGGGTTACGGTTGGAGGGGTCTAGGGTTTTGCTACAAACATTGCTACACCCTTCTCTAAACCTACCCCTAAACCTAACCGCAAGCAGATTTGACTGTTATCAGTGGATAAGATAGCAGTTGTCATCTTATCATGTGAGTAGGCTCCAGACAACATGCTGTCATCGATGATGGTGCTGATACACTAGCCTCCTGGGAATTATCGCTTGATAACGGTAGAAGCGGGTGCAAAAAATACTATTCATTGAAGCATCCTCCTGCATGCAAACAAACTCCTACAGGATGTCATTTAGTTCCTCAGCATGTGACTAGTCCCTCATAGTCCCTGGTATAAATAGATGGGCATCACAGGTGATGAAGTAAAAACGGAGAAAGATAAAGTGATCGACTCTGCCTGGATTTGCCCTCATGCTTGCTGGTTTGCAGTATAGCCCATGATGAGAATGTCACATCCATGTTGCTGTGGTAATCCTCTGTAAGTAATGCATTATTAATTATGCTTAATACTATAGTTGTCCTCACAAGCGACCTCCCAAATTAAACATGCATGTCAATACTTGCATCAGAGTCTGTGGTTAAACAAGCCACTAATAATGTGCTTTACTTTCATTTAAAATCATGATATTATTTTAGAGTTCCTTTAGAAAATGAATGCTTTGCATATCATTTGTCAGAAGCCTAACAAACCGTGGCATTGAATCACTTTTACAAATACAAATACGAATACGAATACAAATTAAAAAGCTCCCCTCCATGGCAAAACAGTCTTAACCTGTAATTCAGATATCAAACGCTGCAATCGACTGTAAATGGGCTGCAATTAGAAAGTGCCTTTCAAGTTACAAGGTGTGTGACACATTCACCCATACACAGGCGGCAGAGGCAGCCATGCAAAGGTACCAACCTGACTCTCGGGGGCAGTTTTGGATCCAGGGTCTTGCTCAAGGACACTTCAGCACCATGGCAGGATGAGCTGGGGATCGAACCGTGAAGCTCCCTTGTTCCGGGCGGCCGCTCTTATCTTCTAAGCTAGGGGTTTAAGATAAATATGGTGCCTTGCCGGGAGTCGGGAACCCTGAGCCCAATTCTAAAAATTTGAACATACTATTTCTTTTCATTCACTGTTATGAATTATTATTGTTTTATTTTTTATTTTTTAAAATATTTGTGGCATTTGCTCGTTGTGACTCATAAAATAGTTTCCATGACCCAAAAATGGCTCCCGGACCTATAGTCTGGGAAACATAATATTGTCTAAGCCACTGCCACCATAATTGCATTCAATTATTTGTGCATAACAACCTCAGTGCATAAAGGACCTTAAGCTCCAAGGACCTGGGGACCTGCGTCTTCTCACATTAATAGAAAGAAGGCTTTCGTATATATATTAAAACGACCACCACACTGTTGTTGCTGTCAGGCAGAAAGCAAGTAGCTTACTGTATCTCCCTATTTCAACTTTTTATGTTCCCCTTGGTTATGTTTCAGGAAATGGGAAAATATAACACTGTTCCAATGGGTCTTCCATAGTTGTTATTTACTTGCAAGCTCTTGTGGAGACACAGCGAAATCAATTTGTGACCGAGACAGGCAGCCAGATGGTAAATGGGCCCTGATTAATAGTAACGGTCGCGACCGATAGTTATCGGTCGAATAACCCGGCCACCGTTTCCCTATCAGTCGAGCCTTTTCTTCACCGGTTGCTACTAAACCTAACCCTAACCCTTAGTCCTGAACATAACGTCAGTAAAACCTATGTCTAAACCTAACCTTAACCCCCACTGATAGGATACCTGCCGTGACCAATAGGATATCTGCTGTGGCATATAAAGAAAATGGTTGTGTCCATTAGCGGTAAGGAGAATAGAATCACTGCTGAAGGTCTCTCATATTGGTTGAACATTCAGCATTTCATCTGGAGTGCGGGAGTGCGGGTGAGGGAATTTAAGATGTGATATGTATTAAGATTCATGTGTATGAATATCCATCAAGCCAAAGCAAGCAACCAGGGCATGGTTAGGTACTCCTTTTATAATTGATAGACATACGCATATAGAGTAGACCACTGATCATCAGGGGTCCAATTCAAATTGAGCCTTTATGGGTCTGTAATTCTGGAGTTAAAATAGGACTGTGAATTTTGCAATGTGCTGTAACCAGGCGTGGCCCGTTGTTTTATATAGTGGTTAGCTCAGACGCAAGACTAAAGAATATTGTGTTATTGTTGACAATTGTCAATTCTTTTACATTCTTTAATTGTGTTGAGTTCTCGTAAATGAAGTTATGTGGATCTTTACCTATAATATATATATATATATATATATATATATATATATATATATATATATATATATATATATATATATATATATATATATATATATATATATATATATATATATATATATATATATATATATATAACTCTTGAGAGCGTAAAATCAAACCAAATTGACCAATATGGTTCATTATGCTATGTGGAACCGCTTCGAAGGCCACTGCTGAGAACTACTGGGGTTCCTAGAAAATTCAAAATGTCGAGGATGACTAATATAGACAGCACACATAAACATATATGGACAATGGAGAGACGGAGAGCATTGGCGATACACACAGTTAGACAATACATCAGACAGTGTAATTGGGGCTTGCCTCCTGGTGGGGATTTTCATTCCACTTAGTGTTCTGCTCTTTTCCCATAGATATTTTTATAACACAATAGTGAATGTGTTACGTCTGTTTTCCGCTTTCCTTTAATGAAAGATATCTTCCATGACAAGAATTGATCCACGGATTTTCACAGAAGCCATTATCCATCCTCTGTTTGAGTTTGCCTCCAATCCCGATGACCTCTTGACCCTCGCGGTGCATATGACGTGGAGCTCTGCCTGTTAGGGGAAACCCTAGGAAGGCTGCTTCCACACAACAGGGGACATGAGGAACCACTTTGATCTTTGTAAGAGCTGAGATTGTGCTAGATTTCTAGAGATGCTCAACAGCAGATATCGCCTGACGAAGTGAATCAGATTATCGGGGGGACTGGGGGGACGGGACTCTGCACCGGCCCTACCAAGTAGTGTGAAAATTCCGCAGATGCATTTTCCTTCCACCCATCTAACTATAGTGTTACATGTATGTATGAAAGGTGACAAGCCATAACCCTGTGTGGGGTTGTGTAGATTAGAAACATGCTGCAAGTTGGCTGGGCAAGGAGTGACACCTGTATGCCCCATTTATGAATGTTTATGGAATGAATTACCCTGAGAGTGTTATTACAATTCAATACACTTCATTGAGGCTATGTTCAGCTCAAATCAGATTCTTTCTTGTGTTATGTTTGTATTATGAATGAGCAGTTATCTTTGATAAGGATGAGAAAGGTATTGATGGGAAAGGCTTGTTGTTGCCATATTTTAATTTTATTTTTTGTTGCATGACTAATTGGCACACTTAATGATTGGCATATGGACGATTTCCCTGGATCCCCATATTTTAATGCTAACAACGCTATGATCTGTGCGGAATTTCCTCGGGCAAAGTCTGCATCAATACACACTTGTGTAAAACGTGCATGAAGGCCCTTGTGGACTTCTGTCTCCACACAATTTATCTTGCAATGGGAGGAAAACTCATTCTTGCCATGAGCCAGCGAGCTCCCTGTTCTTTTTAAGTCTCGATTTTCTCTCACTTTCGTCTCTCCCACACACAGTTGCACGCTGGATGACGCCAACCAGCATATGTCAAGCAGCACTTCAAAAGCGCCTTGGCGACATAGAGCTGGCCACACATACACTGTTTTGTAGCGTTTGGCACTGCTAGCGTGAATGCAGCTCTTCAGTTCCTTGTCCATTGCTCACCTGTGACAGATTGACTAATCAGCTTAAAGCCTATAAAACTGGACTTGCTAACTTTGTACAAGTTTGTGTGTTCTGTTTTGGCTCTCTTTTTAGTTACTAGTGTTGTTCTGAGTACATCGGATTTGTTTTTGGTGTTCCTGAGTGGACTCTTGTTCGTACCTTTTGCAAAATAATCCATACACCTGTGCTGGACAAAGTTTACTGATACTCTTCTGATAGGTCATATTCATGACATAAGTGGGACAACAGTTCAATATTGAAAATGAATCGTATTCCCCTTAAGTTCTATTAGACTTCTATACTTTATCTACTGCACTCTTCATGTGTCACTTTGTCAACAAAGTATTTCTACATTTTGGTGTTGCTAATTATAATGTAAAACTTGTAAAATTGTGGAATAATGAAAGTACTTTTTCCACCACTGCCGTACACACTCCACACGCCAACCACAACCCCACTGCTGTCTCACAGGGAGAACATACAACTCTCCACCCCCCAACCCACACCACACACAACTGTTCAGGACAGTACAATTCATACAGGCATACAGTATACACAGGGATATTGCATTGGCCACTGTTCATACTTCGGAGTAATGTGAAAATGTGGCTGACATAATTAATGTCTTTCCCATATGCAAACACATGCCAAGGAAATCTTTGTTTCATTATAAGCCAATCACCAAAGATATGGTCCTTTTGTTTGGAGGTTTATCAAGCTCAAGACTTTCAGGATTAACTTACATTTTAAAGGACATTTCCAAGCAAATTCCTTTAAAATGTAAGACTCTCGCATATAGAACTTGCCTCTCACAGTAGCACGGTATGTCCATTGAAACCGGAGTTCAAAGAGAAATTGTGATAGCTTCATCAACCAATTCTCAAGTGGATTGGCCTTTTACACATGCCAGATGAGAACTGTTTGTCTTACACTGCATGTACATGTATATACTGTTCTGTAGGCTGTTATATTTTGCACCCTCCACACACAACAACTGGTTTCTCGATGAACATTAGCTTTTTCACATTCGAGCTGTTTAGCAGTTGTTTTTATGCCAAGAGACATTCCTAGTCTACCAATTCATTAGTGAGAGCAAACCGTTGTGTGAGACAGAAATCAGAAGGAGTGTGATCAAAGCTCTAAGCCAAAGCTCTAATGACAGAGGTAAAGCACGCCTTTCTGTTCCTTATTCCGCTATTATCTGTTTGCACAAAATAGGATGCAACTCCTGTTTCGCTAAAGTGTTTTTCATATATTTAGTATGCTCAGTAGGTGGTGTCATATCCTGGCGGTGCTGTAATTCCTAATCAAAAGGATTCTCAGGGATGCTCTGGATTCAACGGGCAATTCTTAAGAGAGATTTATGTGTCAGTATAATACCACATTCAAATGTCCAAAATAGACGATCTGCCAGCTTACTTTGCAGCATGCCGTGCAGTGTCATGGTCTTGTAAATTGCTTATTTTCACCATGCGGCTCTGGCCTACGACAAAGTATAAATTAAGTTGATTCACTCAGTGACTGTCGCATTTCAGGCTTTTTAGGATAAAAAAAATTGGGTGAAAGGGGGTAAATGCATGAAATCCCATCTTTGAGGAAATGTCATTGCCCTAAGAAGTAATCCACAACTTTGCGCTCTAAATCGTCCCTCATGCCTTGTAGAGAAAGCTGTGACCGATGGCTTCAGAGGATTGATATTGTTACTGTGATGAAAACTCTTTGTGTTTAGTGTAAACGGATTTCAAGCTAGACTGCAGAATATTGAATGTTGAATAATGAATAGTGCTTGCTGTTTGTCATATTTCTGGGGGGACTTTCCGTTGTCCTGTGTATTACACAGCAAGATCATTTATTTCTCATCATGGTGTGGTAATATACCAGAGGACAGTTCTAGTAGTAATTAAATATCAACTCGCAGGCCAAATAATTCATTCAAGGGTCTGATTTGCCCCCCGGGCCTTAACTTTGACATATGGGTTGACTATCCTATAGACGTGAGGTGCAATTACTATATACTATCTTACAGTCTATCTATTAAAAATTAAATCAGAGGGGAAAAATGTTGTGGAAATGACCAAAATAATTCCATAATGTTGTCCCATAGTTAAATTGGAGCATTAGAGGAGCTAACAGTTCTGGGGATGTAACGCATGACCTAAAATGACTTTGATAGTGCTGCACTCGGGCCAGCCTTTATTTTTCATTTGGGTGTGATGAGAAACACAGCCTCTGTTGGTTGCCGGGGGGGGGGGGCAGACACTGTTTGAATGGGCATAAGTCTGTAAAAAAATATGTAGATATAGCCTTTATCGCCCTTAGGCCTGGCTAGATGTGGAGGCTTTATATAACCACAAGTTTAATGAGACACATGGCCAAGAAAGCAACATTGTTAGAAATGCAATTTTCTTATTTAAAGTAGAAAAGAAAATACAACGTGCGTCAGCAAATCACACAAAGGTGAGGTGGGAATTCAATCAAAATGCATCATGCAGCATTTTGCTTTATCAGCAGGATCAAGGACTAAAGATGATAACAGCTAATTCTGGCCTAACAAAGAAGTAAAGTAATTTATTTCATATGCGTTGTTTATAACGATGGAATATCGAAGGGGACGTTAATCCGAAAAGCGCCATCAGAAAGGCGAGCGCTGCCAAGGTTAATTGGTACAACGTCCGGGCCGAGGAACATGAATGATCCCCTTGACAAACTAACATTATTTATTACTCGGGCGTAATCGAGCTGGGTAATTGGAAGTTGAAGAGACAACTAGATCATATCTCTATTTATTCCTCCTCACCGAGGGGCCGTTGCAAATGAAGGGGGAAGGGGGGAGGGGGTCTGACGGCCTGGACCTATTTATGAAGTTGAAATAGTTTTATTATTGTACGCCTCAATTCCCTTGCTTAATTTACCAATGCAGAACCAGGGTCTAGGCAGAAACATTACTCCTACCGGTGTCTTTCTTTGATGTTGGAGCAGGTGTTGTTTTTGTGCCCGAGGTACACCAAAGGGTACGTCCAAATTAAAAATGTGAGAAATGGCCTCTATAACGTGTTACCTGTTACTACTAATATTAAGGTTCTGACCACTAGCTTGCTGTTTATTACTTTAGTTTCATACTTTTCACAAATTAAATTGTAGATATACAATTTGCAATTTCACAAAATCGGAACATACACCCGGCCTTGTCTCTTAGAACCAGTGTGCCAGAGCACTTTCATGCAGCAAAAATAACAAATCTACAGAGAGACAGGGCGATCAATTTGTGACCACAATGTACGTCGGGACTGCTGGCCACCCGTTGTGATGTACGTCACGACAGGTGGTAAAACTGTTGCGACCCATATAGATTTGTCTCGATCAGTGAACTATCGCATCCATCTGGTCCAAAATGGTCGCGACCTTTCCATACTAAACCTAACACTAATCCCTAACCCGAAACATAACCTCACTAAAAACCTATGCCTAAACCTAACCTTAACCCCATGACCGTTTTGGCCACACCAAATGAAATTTGCGACCGCGACATATATATCGCAAATTAATTTCCCCCCCTCCTGAATCTTCAAGCTCAGAATGCAATGCATTGTGATGGGTCATATTTTGGCATGCAACATTTATATACTAAGTCGCTCTTGGCAGTTGTGGCTGCTATTTTCAGTATGCAACAGCGTCATATACATCACGCTTACAGCAGGAGTGTGTGTGGGAGTGTTCAGATCATTGTGCTATAGTTCTTATACAGACTAGAACACACATGGACAACATACAGCCATCTCAGTCCAGCACATTGTGTGTCCACAAAGGAAATCAACTATTTTAAAAGACTGTTTGGGGAAATTACTTGAACTCCACTGCAATTAATAATATTTCAAATCGACCCTATAGTTACATGTAGCCTGCATCCATTTATATACATTCAAATGTTAATTATATTTTTTACCTTATTGTATTGTCATTGCCATTTTGTGAGCCTCCAGCCACTTTATCAAAGTCACTATGGAAAGGAATCCTGGACTAGATTGATAAGAACATGACAGACTAACAGAAATATGAAGTACACAGTAGCTGGAAGGCTCTTTTTTCCCCAGATAATGAAATATTCATGGTCTGGACCTGGGGGATCAATATAATGTACTCCTCCTGCCTTGTTTCTGTAGACCTACAGTATACAGAAAAAGACATGGCCAATGCCACACAGTATGTAGTTTCTCTCAGTGGATTGTTGTGTGGGTACAAAACTCATGGCCGCCAGCAGTCCGTGTTCCATGTAAATGTTGTATTAGAGAGATGAAAATTAGAGAGACGTTGCCCAGAAGCAGTGCCAACCTTCTTCTGAAGTGCATACCACTAGTTGGGTTTGCTGCATTCCCAATTCTAATTATTGTAACTTTCAAAAATGGCCAATATAGTAGGTGTGCAAGAGGTGCTAGATAAACATTTGTTTACAACACAATGTCCAATTTAGAAGAGAAGTGGTGGTATCCTTTTCTTTATACACGCTGGAGCAGGAGAGAGAGAGCGGCCTTGCCTGAGATAATGAGCCTCATAATACGTTGCAACACCACAAGGGTATTGCAAACATTGTTACAAGATATTAACATTCAAGTAAAAAGTGATAACAGTGAACAAGAACTTACAATTATGGTCATGAAGTGTGGGTCATGACCGAAAGAATGAGCTTGTGAATACAATTGGCCGAAATTAGTTTTCTCCGACGCGTGGCTGTCGACTCACTTAGAGATGAGGTGAGAAGTTAGGTCACACGGGAGAGACTCAGAGGAGAGCCGCTGCTCCTTCGCCTGGAAAGGAACCAGCTTAGGATGCCTCTTGAGCATCCCCCTAGGGAGGTCCTCGATGTACGCTCCACTGGGAGGAGACCAAGGCTCAGATGGAGGAATGACTCTCTGGCCTTGGGTCGATCAGGATCCCCCAGGAGGAAGTCGCTAATGTTGCTTGGGACAGGGAAGTCTGGGGCCCTGTGGAGGAGCTGTTGCCCCTGCGAACCAACAACGGATAAGTGGTTGAAGATGGATGGATGGATGGATGGATGGATGATGCAATTGAAATAGAAAATCTCTGGCCACTGAAGTGATCAGAGATTTTCTATTTCTATTTCAAAGTGTCATGAGAAAGGAGATAATGGGACATGGTTGGAGCAGGCATTGGACTCATTGAATCCTTGTGACTCAGGTGGTTAATTTTGGATGGAATAGATAGTCTCATTGTTTAGTTTCACACATGCATTTCACATACAGATGTTCTAAATTGATAATGACACTGTATCATCCACAGGCTAGGGATCAGTGGGGATTATAAGGAAGTGCCTTGCTTACAGGGCTTGCAGCAGTGACACTGCTTGCATAATTTGGTTTAATTCTATCTATAATCTACTCCCTCATATCACCAGTGTTGTCATGTAACTAAAGTAATACATTACTTTCAGTAATATTACTTTTTCCCAGTAACTAGGGACATAATATTATTATTTCACATTTTGAGTCTTACATTTACTATTTTCCAATAATATATAATAGTATATTACTATTTTCATGAGCATTGGTGTAACTGTGTGTTTGAGTATTGGTAGATCTGGTCTGGTCTAGATCTAAACTTCTTTGGGGGAAAAGATGAAATTACTGGGGGCGAGGGGAAAAAAGTAATATTTAAAGTAATAAGTAATAGTCGGGGACTAATATGTAGTATAATAAGTAAGAAAATACTGTTACTATAAGTAATATTTTGACAACATTGCATATCACATTACATTTCATCATGGTAGAGATACTAAAACAAAAAACTTGTAGATGGCTATTTTCAATGTATTAAAATACATTTGAAAACGTGTGATATCGCTGTCCAAATCAGACACTGGACTACGCCATGCAGTAACATCCAGAGTGTCGAGTGCAAAAAAGGACCCCCTCCATTTGTATTTAGTCAAACGCACACTCTAAACTTTACAGTGCACCCTTGGGGTGTCCTTGTCTCTGCCCGACTTTTAAAACAAATACATCTCCAGCATTATAAAGGATTAACAAGTCTCCAGGGGCTGGCACAAACTATTTGGAAGTTTGGGATGTTCTTTGATTGGGCTGGAGTTTGAATTTTAATTTGGTGTTTGGATTTGGATTTGTGTCCACAACAAAAGCCAATTAACCGATTAAAAAGGTAGTCTGGCCTCGTCTGTGTTATTTCTCTGTTGAATATGGGTGTAGTGGCTAATTGTCTTCACCATGATGCAGTCAACGGTTGGAAATTGTGTTCATAAATACTTATTTAAAATCCTTATGTAAAAAAAAAATAAAGAAAAGAAAAAAGTAGTCTTTACAGGAGGGGGAGGGGGTACAATGCCGTACCCCCTCCAACTGTACATTTTACCTTGTTTTAAACTCTTATTATATATTTGACACTTGTTTTGGCAATATAAACATATGTTTTCTCATGCCAATAACGCTCCTTTTATATTGGAAATTGAATTGACTTGTCTGGTCTTTTTCCAAGTGCGATTTGTGAGTTGATGCCAGCGACGGTGTGCAGGTTTATAGCTGCAATATTATGCTGTGAATCCACTGTTAAAAAAGGGATTTTTCTTTACAAGCCATTTAATATTTTAATCAGTCCTAAAGTCCAGATCTTTCCCATAACGTTTTCAAAACTGCAAGCAGAGCGATATAATTTAATTAGATTGAAGTGTTTCCACTTGATTGGTGAATTCTCTTTTAACACACTGTGCTCTAATGTCTCGAAAGTAGGCAGAACACGTGCTTTAGGATTGTTCCGCTTCAAAATCCCTGGAAGTTGAGCAGCTTACCTGAAATTGCCTGCAGCCAGTGTCTCAATGAGCTTTTGAATGTGTACACCAGTGGCTCCCAAAACGCTGTCCAGGTGTGCTTAGGATTATTGCAGTATACACAACTATACAAATATATGTATGTCTTTCTGTCTTCTACTCAATCATACTATATACACATTTGTCAATACAGAAAAATATAACATCACCACACATAATGTGGTTGATGCATGGTGTCATGTCCATAAAGGTAGAAATGTAGATCACTTGAATCAATTTGTTCTTTTGTTTTTATTTTTATTTTTTACTGTAGGTACTATACTTTATGTACATTGACTTAACACAATCTGGACCAGAATCACTTGCTTCCGTTTATTGATCCTGTCATGCATTCCTTTAGTCTGATATTAATTTAATTAATTTTGTTATATTC
Organism: Benthosema pterotum; assembly: GCA_039105355.1. NCBI lineage: Eukaryota > Metazoa > Chordata > Actinopteri > Myctophiformes > Myctophidae > Benthosema > Benthosema pterotum. Next base: position 20,979,580 of record CM076983.1, on the reverse strand, counting down.
TTATATTATTCTTTTATGGTTTTATGGTCGCACACATGCTTATTATTCATTTGGAAGCTTATAATAGTGCATTTATACACCGCTTTCCGAGGCTCTAGACTGCATGTGATGACCTCACACACTGTTTGCATCAAGCTCCACTTCCTGCAGATCTTCTTCAACTGTGGAATTCCACGCATTTCACTGGCATTGGCAGCATGATCCTGCCTCTAGGTGAGGGCACTATTGTGTTAATCACTGTCAAACAGGAAACGCTGTTTTAGGAATGCCGTTATTGGTGAACGACACATTGCCAAATTTTATGCTGCATGTTGTGAGCTTGTAGAACTCTTACTTTTCAGAAAAAAAAAAACACTTTGCAGCCATTTTGCTGAAATGGTTCAGTAGTTGCATGAGCGGGACTTCGTCTAGGAGGCCGGCATTTTTTTTTTTTTTTTTTGCAGTGTACAAAGCCAGGGCCTGTATGGAGAGAGGAGTGTAATCCCTCCATTTTAATACAAGCTGCTTGGAGGATGAGAAGGAGGCCAGAGGATAAACACTCGCTGTGGTGGAGGAGGCACCGACATGGAACAAAGAACAGACCCACCCAGCTCTCTGTTCCATGTGGGATCTCTCTCTCTCTCTCTCTCTCTCTCTCTCTCTCTCTCTCTCTCTCTCTCTCTCTCTCTCTCTCTCTCTCTCTCTCTACGCTCATGTACAGTACATCCATCAACAAGTTTGGATGTTATGGATGCATGAGGCCTCCAGTATAACTCCTTCCAATGTAATGTAACAATGGTTGTGTCAGAGTTTATTTTTGTTCCCTGGAAATAGGTGATCTATACACTCTCTCTCTCCGCCTCATCTCTCCACTTCTTCCTCACAAAGCATACGCTAGTCTATCCTCAACTCTTCTCAGAGTCAACGTCTCCTATCCAGACAACCCTGTCTGATTCAAGGACGATACAGCCCAGGTGGCTCGTATTGACATTTCTGTGCTGTTGTTCTGTAGCCGTGTGTAGACCTCAAAGCAAAATCCTGTAATTTCTTGCCCGTATTTGACATCTCTATTGACATCTTAGGAATTTTGCCCACGCTCTCATCCAACGAGGGCAATGGTAGAATAAGCTTAAGCATTAATTTAAAGTTTGGGGTTAAATCAACACTCAAGAGTGCTCATGTACAAACCGTGTTATGTACAGTATGTCTGTATAATAATTATATACAAAGACTAATGTTTGAAGCTCAAAGTGCCAAATGACAAATCTCTCAGACTGTTTCACTTCAACAAATGTGTCAACAGTCTCTACACGTTATATCAGTACAGCCCTTTTTCCCTATGGACTACACCAAATACCGAAAATAGCCGAAGTGCAAGCCTACAACATGTAGCCATTGTTACATCCCCAATAAAGCTAGGGGTAATTGAACATGTAACATATATTAATGGAGGAGGACAACCGTCAAATATTTAAGTGATTTATTAACAAAAGTGGAAAATAAGAATTATTTACAGAATATGGGAAATTAACTAAAACACAAGACAGATAAAGTGAACACTAACTTAACCCTAACACAACATAAAACAAAACTGCAACTAAACCTAACAACACAAGTAACTTAAATCAAATCATGGCGGAAGCGGCTGGAGGAGAGGTCCCTAATGGCTGTCTCCTCATCAGAGGTTTAGAGCAGAATGGCTTTTATAGTGGGTGGGACTGTGGCCATCAGTCCACCCACTTTCTGGCAGCGAATGGCAGAGGCTGATCAGACCTCCACATCATCATGGCACCTGGACACACCCATAAGCTCAGCAGCCAAGCTTCAAATGATTATTAGCTATTAGCCCACACCCAAAGTAGCTCCAATCTGCATTGGGAAAGAACACCAGCAAGCAAACCCACAACATTCAAGCCTATAGGGTGCCCATGACCTACACTTATAGTATATGGATATATTAAGGATTAAATACTGTTAATATCACAAATGATATGCCGCCAATAAATAACAAGTACTAATAATAATACTAATACATAATCATAATTCTAATAGTCATAATAATACGGCCACAGCCATAACAGCCATGTGCACCTGTTTTGACATGCCTAGGACACTATAGGGTGCATGTGTTGTAATAGGCAGGCAGTTACATCAATGTCTCTGACTTGGCAACTTCCTTCTGACAGGACCATAAACGTATGCAATTTGCCATCTTCAGCACCACGGACAGCAGAAGACTAATAAAGCAGGCTGATTCATGATCGCCGAGTTCCTAAGGGTCGATTTGTTATATTTTGTTGACGTCAGGTGGAGCCTTCCAGTCCAAAACCGTTCCTTCTTTATTGATTAAAATCTCTTTTCAAACAGTCAAAATCTACAAGGTCGTGGTCTTTTTCCACTCCAATAATTAGTAACAAGATACAAAATGCGTTAATAGCTTCAGCCCTATATATATTCTGGCCATTTGAAAATAACTGATCTATAAGCTCACAAAAGACATCTCTGGTTTTGTGCAGTGAAGCTGTTCTACAATTGCTTGTGTAACTCGCAAATGGGATTCAAAACTAAAATGGCTATATAAAACATGCGTAGGCTACGGTATGAAACCACCACAGACATGCAGAAAAGTGAAGGCCTGACTGATCTGTGTGACGATTTCCCATTCGCCTCAGGCAGCTGTCAAAGCAGACAAGACAGAAGATAATTGTGTATAATTGTGGCAAGAGGCGTTATTAAACGGGTGACACACAACCATGACATATT
>CM076983.1:20709338-20974338 GCA_039105355.1 Benthosema pterotum | reverse complement strand
TGTAGTATAAATGGATTTGGTAGCAGCAGTTGGAGGTTGGAGTCGCATCATCATCATCATCATCATCATCATCATCATCATCATCATCATCATCATCATCATGTGTTGTAGTTACAGCTGCCAGCAAACTGTAATCATCTGTTTTAGTGTGTCCTCTTCTCTGGATTGCTGATGTAGTCTGCTCACCGGATAATGTTTATAATGACTTGAACCAGAGTCCACTACAGAACAGCTGATAGTTTAACAGTTTCACTTCTGTTTCCGAAACACAATACTGGGTGATACTGCAATGCATGGTTAGGTTTGCTGTTGACAGATATTTTAGTATACACATAAAAACAGTGCATGAGGTGTCAAGTATAGAGCCCAACAAGCAGTATGGCAGTGGTTTTTAACCTTTTTCATGCCCACTATTTATTCATCACTTTTGCTTTTGTCCACAAATCTAGGCTGGATTTTGGAAACAAAAAAGGCAAACATAGATGAAAATGACCTACATTCATTAGTTGTGTAGAATTGGGCTAATTCAGATTATGAATATTTTAACTCTTGTGTTGAGTGTATGGTCTCATTTTTCCGCTCTTAAGAGTTACATCTGTTTAACCAACTTTCCATCATTTTGCCTGGGGACAACTTGCAACCCTCTCAAGGACCACTGGCGGCCCTCGTGCCACTGCTTGAAAACCACTGGTTAAATGACTGCAGTGAAGCTGCAAGTCATTAGATAAGAGTGATGGATAGAGGTAAGAATAGAGTCAAGAGCTGGATGAGAAATAAGATAAAAGGAAATGAAATGAAATCAAATAGTCTGACACTAGCACTGGGTCTGACTGAGTTAACATAATTTCCTCTATGTCAATACATACAGTATATGTGCAGTCTTTCACCAGTGAATGCATGCTTGCACAGGCCTTCAGGCCTTTGTGTGGGAGGAGGAGGAGCGGGCCTGACACACACTGATAAGACTAACATTGGGACTGTAGGTTCCCCACTGCGAGGGAGAGAGCGATACCCAGCGACAGTGAGAGAGGGAAAGAGGAAGTGACAGAGAGAGATGGAAATAGAATGAGAGGGGGAGGCCGAACAGGAGAGGAAAACTAAATTAAATTAAAGTGACGCCTTGTGGAGGTGCGAGACAAAGGCGGCGGTTTATCAACGACCAAGACGTGCTGACGTTTACAAATGATCCAATGTATAGTTCTTATTTTGTCACAAGCTCCTGTTATGGGTTTTAATTGGTTCAATATTTATAAAACCCACACAACCTTACTACAAGGCAGGCCGCAAACCAAGTATGGAGAAAAAAGGCAACCGTGCTTGGCTATGGAGGTACTGTATAGGCTTTCTGCCTGACAACAACCATACAGTATGAGATGGACTTGGATCAGGCTATAGTTCCATGTCTCGTGTGATGTACTGATGTAGTCTCTAGAGGCAGAATGTTGGCTCACTTTTTACACACACATGCGCGTGCACGCACACTTCCATTTTGCCCTTGCAGTCATGTAAATAACTCCTACTGGAAACCAAATGAGGGTGTCTATCTATAGCTTGTCGAAATGGAAATTCTGCATTTCAAGAAACGACAAACGGATGACAGCTTCCTGGGTGGAACGTTTACAAGATGGAACTACAGACTCATAGCATTGGAAGGTGGTGGAAGACTTGTCTGACTGGAGATGTACAGTAACAGCATCGGAGATGGAGTGGTGGTGTGAGCCTGAGCTTTTGCTTTTCTAGATTCAGTGCAGGTACAATATGGGCATGGAGTAAGAGTAGCTCTTTCTTTCATTAAAAGTGACTAGAAGGCGTGGTGTCCTATATTCCACAAGGGGCACGGCAGCTATTTTCTATTTTCCCAGCTATTTTCCCTTGTGGGTCTAATGATCTGACAATTATTTAGCTTCAAATGAGTACAGTTCTTTAGAATTAGGTGTGTAATAACTAATTACTATTTGGCACATTGATTGCAATGTTGAAGTAACCCTCACAGAACAACATGGTAGAAGGCATTTCTGAGCGACTCCACACATCCAAGAAAGGACGATAAACAAATAGATGCATTGATTATACAATTACAGTTAGCCTTACACTTTTCAAATGCCTTTAATCATGTAAGAATGTTGTGCCTTCTGGCTTTTTCAGTTTTCTTGTATGTGCTCCCTGTGAGATGCGACACACAGACACACCAGCATTCCATGCTTTAATTGCTGGTTTCAATTACAGCTGACAGTTGCGTGGCTGAGAATGAGTGAATGATGATTATTAAGTTTATATGAAACAATATCTCTGATGTTTCTCACACTATCAATGCAAGTGCTAAATGCCCCCACATGTACACTTCTAAACAGCAGACAATGCATCTTATCCAATCCATCATCGAAATAGCAATGCGATTATAGGCAGCTTTCCCTTAAAGGCAATGGTAGACGACACACTAATTGGTTTAATTAACGTAACCCCCCCAAAACACAGCCATGACTAATTCAGAGGCTTACAACCCCTTAGCACCGTGTGTCGGGCTTTGCGGCAAGATAACCTGCTGTCTACAAAACTGCTGTGAACACACACTCCTGATGCAATTTGTGCTCAATCTGTATTATGTACAGTAGGCCTGCATGTTAACGGTTGCAATTATAATCCTGGTTGTTTTATTCGGGTCACAGAGCCACATAGTTAGAGAGAATTTTAAATCTTTGTTTAATACTGACTCGTGTGAAAAAGGTGGAGGGCCAAGGGTGTAGAGAAACTCCTGGCCTGGCAGGGGAATGAGCTAACTATAGTCCTGACAGGCAGTGCGTGGACAGATGCTGCTTCCAAAAGCACCTCCAGTATGGGCTCACAATGGTACAGTGTGCCTTTGAAGCTGGAAGTTTGGAATAAAAATAAATAAATCTAAAAATGGAGGGTACACTTTGGCAGGAGTTTGGTCCACTCGACAGTGAAGCATTAAACATACTGCCTCACCGAGGTTGTGTTACTTTAGACAGTATGGATATTCCATGAATTGTCTTGAAATAATGCCTGTGAAATAATAATCATACCCACTTAGGGCAAATACACTTTGTTGTACTGTATGTCAAATAGTGAAAATAGTCGGCGGTTAATCTGGTTAGCTTTTTATTAAAGTATGGATTCTAAGAATGATGAAGGTCTCAGACCAAAACATTATTAAACCTTTTTTTATAACCTATTATTATTTGCTTTTGAAGGCAGCGTGCGCATGTTTTTTTTTTTTTCTTCTTTTTCAGTGCGGTGAACCCCCGTTTGGTCTTTTCCTACGCATCTGTTTATATCAAACGAATTTAAATATTATGAAAAAAAATATATATATGAAAGGTTTATGGTTACTTTATTTTGTCTCCTGGGGAGAAATGTGTTACAAGCTGCACACAATACACTACAATTCAGTAATATCAGACAATCTACAGTTCCTAAAAGGAAATGCATGCATTTAATTCTACTAGAGATAGCAATAAACACATCTCCCCACCGGACATAAAATCAATGACCAGAGACACTCACCATGGACTATGCCATGGTGAGCGTCTGCTCAATTGGTTAAAAACCGTCTTCTCTTGGCCCTTAAGTCGCCCCTTGTGGCAAGGCATAGAAGGCCCTTACCTGCTCTCGTATTGCCTCTAGGTGACAGACCAGTGCTCCCAATAGCACTGCTTAGGGCTCATATAAAAGATAAAGGGCATGGACTGGCACACGCCATGGTGGAGAGCGACAGGATTGGTGCCTGGCTCGGCGGTTCCGCATTGCGCCGTGATTATGGTTATGGTTAGGGTAAGAGTTTGGTTAATGTTTGGGTAAGGGTTTGGTTAAGGTTAGGGTAAACACTACTAGCTGCACTGGCTATTCCCCAGTACCTGCCACTACCGGTTTTTGCACTCTGTCTGTCTGTCTGTCTGTCTGTCTGTCTGTCTGTCTCTCTCTCTCTCTCTCTCTCTCTCTCTCTCTCTCTCTCTCTCTCTCTCTCTCTCTCTCTCTCTCTCTCTCTCTCTCTCTCTCTCTTTGTTTATTGATTGATTTTCTGGGGCATAAACGCTTCAACCGATACAATACTGCTGGGTGACCACCGAGAGTAAGGGTTTGGTTAATGTTTGGGTAAGGGTTTGTTTAAGGTTAGGGTACAACCTTAACCAATAAGTACAACCAATACAATACCTCTGGGTGACCTAAAGTGGCACTGTTAGGGCCACTCACACTGAGCACTATGACTCAGAATGTTCTCACACTGGGGTTCAGGTGTTTAATCGGTCCTTTCTCGCCCCATGACCAATTTTTCCGACAAAGATTAATTTCATACCTTTTTGTAAATATCCATCTAAACAGACAAACAAAATTGGAAATGTATAAATACATGAATGAAGAGCTCTTGATGAGTCAAATGAGAAGAAGAAAACAAAAAGTAGCATAACATTTTAACAGTAATTGTTTTTGACAGGGGGTAAATTTGTCAAAACTCTTGGAATGGAAGATTCACAAGGCAAATTAAGCACTTTATGTGACTTGTCAAAGAGACCAGATTGAACTGCCTGTGCTGTACGCAGTGTGCTGTGAGACAGTGTACATTTTGGGGACTATCATTATATTACATTATAACTGTACAAAAAGTTATGAATTATGTTTTAAATTAACAGGTACTTTGTGCCCACTCATTTAATAAAAAATACTTGGTCTGTTTATTTGTGTGTGTGTGTGTGTGTGTGTGTGTGTGTGTGTGTGTGTGTGTGTGTGTGTGTGTGTGTGTGTGTGTGTGTGTGTGTGTGTGTGTGTGTGTGTGTGTGTGTGTGTGTGTGTGTGTGTGTGTGTGTGTGTGTGTGTGTGTGTGTGTGCGCGCGCGCGAAAAAGAAGAGAGAGAGACCCATTGACCCCTGCAGCTGATTGGGGTTGCATTAGGGTTGCACACAGTTGAGCAGCTGCCTAAAGGGCCTTGACTGAACATTGTATGATACTGTTTTGCCAGCAAGCACTGTTTTTAGTAGCCTGCACCACTCATTTCGCACAGGTGTGATTTTTTTTTTAAAGCCACAAAGCAAACATGGATATTGATCTTCAACAGCTACATTAAATGCATCTGTAATAAAAGAGAAATAAAAGAGGGAATCACATTATAGACTATGTGGAACTGTTAATTACCGGCACATACAGTATCACATTACTTGTGACATGTAATCATGTGTCTGCATGCAGATTTCACTGCACGCATCCATATTTATACTAGGCTATGCCTTCTGTCAGAGGTGTGCCATTACTGAGCACACCTTTCTAGTGTGGAAGACAATTAAAGTGTGTTTGAGGAATATGGAGTTCTTCCTGTATGAAATTCCAAGTCACTTGCAGCTTTCTGGAACATACAAGACTAAAAGCTAACATTAATACAGTACCCCGACCGATAGATAATCTTAGAACTGAAAATTTTCAACCCATTTTGTGGTACGGCTAATCCACTGTTTCTTATGGGAGATTGGAGATTTCATAATTAATTCCACATGGCAGTTATTTCTTTCTGCAAACAAGCACATCTATATATAGAGATTGGATTATGTATTTAAAGGCCAATATGTGGGAGAGGACAGTCATTTCAATGATTGCAATCTGTCTTAGTAAAGACATCTCTGGGTAGAAAATACATGTTTAAATCAACGAGCGTGGCCAAAGGAATATGTCAGGACATTTCAATCCATTATTTGCCACCTTAATATAAATTAGAATTGTGTTAAAGACGTTTCAAATGATAAAACCTTCATGATGCATTCATTCTTCAGGAAATGAAAAATGAATTCAGATACGTTATGTAATGTCTTGACATTATGTATTGTCAATTACCAGCATGAGAGTAACCCTACGTTCTAACAGGATGTGACGATGGATGATGGACAGACAACGTTTCCTGAACTCCATTATTTGTCTATGCCGATTCTGGTGATAGCAGGCGAACGGGCGATGGTGAAAAAGTGGCCGGGGCAATCTCGGCTGAAAAGATGAATATAATTGAGCTTTTCGGCCGATACTTGTGCGATTTAGGCTACAACCAATGAAATGTCCGCATCGCCCAGTTTTCATTGCCGGCTGTTAAAATGTACTGTTAGAATGGTAGGCTGGACCCTCAAATAAGAGTTTATTTCTTATTATTATTTTGAAACTCTTCTTACTACAATACTGGTCCGGGGACCACCACTGGTCCTTGTGGTCCCCAGGCTAAATGATGGAAAGTTGTTTAACCAGATGTAACTTTTTGAGAGCGTAAAAATTAAATCAAATGGACCTTACTGTATATGCCCAACCATTGGGGAAAAAAGCAGCTTATCACATGATCACACCACGTTTCGATCTCTGCTACTTTTGTGTGACACTCTCAGATAGGGAATGAATTAACAAAAGAACAAGTAAAAACATGGAGATAGGAGGACTCTGCCCAAACACCAAGCACATGCGTATGCTGGTGTACTTGTAAAAGCCGAGAGGCCATGCCTCGGTGTGTGCGCGCGCCCACGCGCATGCGTGTTTTTCTCTGTGGCATTTGGAGAGGAAGTCTCACATTGCAGCGTGTTATCACTCAGCACTTCCCCTGGAGAGGCACATGGCCATGAAGGTCGCTGGGCCGTGGCTATATATGATCCATCCTGCAGGCGGGGATGAGGCTCATGAGGCAATGTGTGGTGAATGCAGAGGCAGGCAGGCGGCCAGGCAGAGGCAGGAGGGAGCCTGCTCCGTCCCTGTTACAGGGGCGGATCGAGGCATGGGCATGGGGGGGCAATGCCCCCCTAAATGCCCTGACTGCCCCACCAAACATGAAACAACCCAAGATATTTAAAATTAAATTGCTTATATTTAAAATGATTTGAAACACTCCTACTGCTACTAACTAACTACAGCTATCGCACCACTAAACCAACATGCATTTCATCATTGAAAACAGAAAACTCTCTGAGTCAGACCTTTATCTTTACGCATGCTGTGTGTCTGTTGCAACTTCAACAACAACTAATGTTGTTATTGATGATTTACTTGCCTAATATAACGCCTGTAACCGAAAATGTTATGGGTGCGGCTTCACACACACGAAGCCACCCCCATACCATTTTCTCCTGCCCCCCCAATTGGGAAATGTTAAATCCGCCCCTGCCCTGTTAGAACATAGGAAGGAAGGCGTGTGTGTGGGGGGGATCTTTTTGTCACAAGGTTACTTTAGGTAAACCAGCCTGAATCTCTCTGATTTATTCAACATTTGCAAACAATTGAGTATTTTAGGAAGGCATTGTTGTTACTATCCGACTGAAATAAATGGATGCCACATTTAATCCTTGTCAAATGGCACTGTCAGAAAGTGAAATAGGCCTGTCTAAAAGCATGTAGATTCACATGTTGTCAATCTTTATTTAATTCTTTGTCGTAATGACAAACAAAAAAAGACAAAATGCAGATAACGGGAGCTCCTATGAGATAATTCTGCATCGTCTTTCTGTCGATTGCCCATGCTAAATAGCATTGCTGTAGCTGTAAGCAATTGTCTCGGGACTGAACACTGAATGCAAACGGTTGCCTGACTTTATGACCGAAAGGCACAGCCTCCGTTCTTTATGCTCACACGTACAATGGGAAGGGAAATGTCAGAGTTTGATTTTATTTCTGGGGGGGGGGGGGGGGGGGGGGCAGGCGTCCATGGTCTCACGCTGAGGAGGGATTCCGAGAGACCGTTTCTGGAAACTGTCTGAGCAAGAAGGTTAATTAGCCAGACAATAGAAAAGCAATTTTGCGATGTCACTTCTGCTTCCTGTTGAAGTTCTTTAATCTTTTGAGCACACAACCAGCCTGCAGCCTCCTGGAAGTTCAAATTCAAAGCCATGCAAAAAAGGGGAGGCAGGGAGAGAGAGAGAGAGAGAGAGAGAGAGAGAGAGAGAGAGAGAGAGAGAGAGAGAGAGAGAGAGAGAGAGAGAGAGAGAGAGAGAGAGAGAGAGAGAGAGAGAGAGAGAGAGAGAGAGAGAGCATCAGTGAACAGGAGGAAGGCATGCTTCGACCTGCTGTGGAGTGAGACATGGGGGTTATTAACACGAGAGCAACCAGGCTGTGTGAGGGGTGTCTGAGTGTTTTTTTTTTTCTTTTCTAGTTAGCTGAATAAGCTGCTCTTTAGTCTGAGTAGATGTTATGAAAACCCCTCCTTGTCACTTTTGATAAATGCGATCTGCGTTGCTGGGGGAAAGAAAAAAGATAGATAGAGAGAGAGAGAGAATACACAGCCATTCGGGAGGAGCCCGAAATGGCACTGCAGCAAAAAGGCGTCACTTTGCAACGCCTTTAGAGAGATGATGTTGGGTGCGTGTGCACATTCACACTCACACACATGCACACACACATGCACACACATGCACACACACACACACACACACACACACACGGCTGTGTGTGCGGGGTGATTGACACAATTCCATTCCATTTAACACAGTGAGTGACCCACTAAACCCAGCCGTCCCCTTTCTCTTCTCTTCTCTTCTCTTCTCTTCTCTTCTCTTCTCTTCTCTTCTCTTCTCTTCTCTTCTCTTCTCTTCTCTTCTCTTCTCTTCTCTTCTCTCTTCTCTTCTCTTCTCTTCTCTTCTCTTCTCTTCTCTTCTCTTCTCTTCTCTTCTCTTCTCTTTTCCCTCCTCCCCCCCCCCTCTTTGTCCTTGGTCTCGCCACCAATTTACCACTGCGTATACCCATCGCCATCAAAGCCCCGCCCCGCCCTCTCCCCGCCCTCTCCCCACAGGTGTCTCTATTAAGCCTGGTATTTATCTGCTATAAAGTGCACGCTCGATGTAATGTCTCGCAGACTCTGCAAGTCTCCGGGAAGACGATATAGGCAGATTTCTTGCCCCCAAAAGCTACTTAGAGCTGTTAACCAAGAAAAACCGCAAGTGGGAGAGAATGCTAATAAGGGAGCTAGTCTTCCACATCTCAAAGATTAGATTAAGTATCAAGGGAGGGCCTGATCTCACTCCTGCTGCCAGCTCTGCTCCGCACTAAAGTTTCAACAACGAGACATAAGCCGAATGAATGCTGAAATCTGCTGTCTGCAAAATATACAACCATCTGTTCTATAGGTGCTTGCTCACAAAATGCATCATTGGTGTGGCTGAAATAGAGAACACAGACATTTCCCCAATATGGAGTGTACCGTAAATACATCTGGGTCTAGAATGGTGCGATTTCCCATTCGAGAAGTTGAACCTCAAACCATGCCAGTGTGGTGCCTAATTTGCTGCATTGTGTGGCCATGTCTGGAGACAGAAATAGACGATTTACCAGCTCACAGTGTTGTGGATGCTATCCGCTGTCAGTTTGTAGATCGGCCCCCAAGTGAATGAATGTATTACCCTTTCATTTCCTCTCATTTCTACATGCTGTAAAGAAAGCCTAACTCTGGGAAACCAATTATTTTCCTATAAATTTGATCGAGACAAAGACCAAATCCTTGACCCTGAGTGTGATGTGAAGTGGACTTAATCGCCCCGATGCAAATCCTCCCACCTGGCTCTGTGTATACTAATGAAAGAAATCCTTGTACGACGTACGGATAGGGAACAGTGCGTGTTATTCATGCATGCCTGAGTCATCACTTCTCGGTAGAGTAGTGCGCACGGAGGACTTGGCACATAATTTAGAACAGCAAATATAACCCCAGAAGTGCACTGTCAGAGGCACAATTCACTTTAAAGGGTTTGATGTTGTTTACAATGGGGCCATGTTTATCTGTGAAGTCAATATAAAATAATACATACCTCATCTCACACCCGACTGCGAAACGATCTAGTGCAGGGCTGAAGGTCTGTGGCCTGTGTGCTTCCTTCAGCATATCATCTGCAAAAACAAGACCCTTATAGCTCACCGAACTGTATACCCCTCAACAACACGACTTCGTCTTGCCGTCCAGTCCATGAACATGACAAACAGGATAGGTGACAAGGCACAGCACAGGCATACCGGAAACAAATCGGACTCCTGAGTAGATGGACACAGCTCTTGCTTTTGGGATAGCCTAATATTTACTGTAGGCTCTCGTCGAGAGGCATTTTCTAAGTGTGCCTCCCTTATTTTTCGTGACAGGAAATGGCTGTTCCCCTTGCTTACCCTAATAGAGCTGCGCGGCCAATTGCACCTATACGAGGGGATTCCAAGACCAGTGGATCAAATCCCTTTTTATTGAAAACTATATGGCCCTGCCCATTGTCCTTTATTGGCCTATAGTGATCGGACAAGTGGCCTTAGATGTTGCGTTTGTGAAAGGTAAGGGTTGCTTTGAGGCAGAAAAGCTCATTCGACCTGATCTTCCTCTACGAGAGTCTAAATCTTAGGCTGGCGTTGACACTAGCCGGGGTGACGGTGTCTCAGGGGTAGAGCCACTGGATGGCAACCACAAGGTTACTGGTTCAAACCCGGGCTCCCCCAGAGTTAGTGTCGATGTGTCCTTGAGCAAGACACTGAACCTCTAATTACTGATGATGTGCTGATAGGTGTAAAGCGCCTTGGATAAAGGTGCTATATAAATGCACCATTTACAACCCCTTCCAATCAGCATAACAAAAAGGTCATGTCACCCCCAATCTCCAAACACCGCTACTTAAAGAGGAGAAGCTTTGAAGGAATGGCAGAGCTTTGATGGCTTGACCCCGTGCTATCGCTGCTTGCAGCTATATTAATTATTCTTAATATTGGTGGAAAACTACAAGCAGGGAGGCATCTATCTACAGTATATTCTGCTCACATGTTTCTTTCTTCCTAGGTTCATTCTCTGTTCTCCTTTATAGGACTCCGCCCAGCATGTGTGTGTATTTACAATATTTCAACCACGGTCTATATCTATGCAGTACATGTAGCTCTGAAGCCGTTATCGCTCAATAGCTCATACAATGCTCTACCGCTCCGTCCAGCAGCATGTTAGTCAGGCTATCAAGGCAGGAGGCAGGCAGGCAGGCAGCGCCGCCACCCCTACCCTCCAGGGGTGGATGTAACTTTTCCCAATCGGGGGGGACTTTTATTAGGCAAGTATAAGCATCAATAATAACATCAGTTGCTGTGGAAGTTGCAACACAGAGACGCAGCATGCATATAAAGCTAAAGGTCTGTCTTTCTGTTTTCAATGATGAAATGGTTCAGTGGTGCCACAGTTATAGTTAGTTAGTAGCAGTAGTAGTGTTTCAAATCATTTTAAATAGAGGCACTGTAATTTGAAATATCTCGGGTTGTTTTGCATGCCATCGTGTTCGCTGCGGCAGACTGGGCATTTAGGCGGGCATTGCCCCCCCCCCCCCCCCCCATGCCTAGATCCGCCCCTGCCACCCTCCCACCCCTCTGCACCCTTCTGCTGCTGATGTGGGCGTCTGTCTGTCAGTGGCAAGTGATGAGTGTGCACATCAAGGCCTTTCCGCTGATTATTGCCGTCCCGGGGAGGTGCACAACATATGAAAGAGCCACCCGTGCCGCCGTGCCACTGACATGACTTGTCGGGTGGGGCGGACGGCGTGGGGATGGGGTGATGGGAGGGGGAGAGGGGGGGGTATCTCGTTTTCCTAACTCCCTGACCTCGTCACGATCCATCCCCTCCACAGAGGGCGTCCTTGACTTTGACCGAATGATTTACTAAGCGATTCTGGCCCTTGGTGGTCCGCGGTGCTGCGGGCCCCTCCACCCCCTGTCCTGTGGTGATAGAACACTTCTCTTTGTGTGCTTCTCTTTGCCGTTGCCCAGTGACTGGCTGCGTCCGCCCTTTATCCAATTCCAACCTGCCGTCACCTTTTTTTTGGCATGTCAAATGTTCATAAAAGTTCTAAAGATAGCAGATCTGTAAATATAAAGAGCATGTCGCGGTTGAAACATTGTGGCACCTTCATTCATGGTCTTGTCTAGGCTGTGTTATGTCATCCAGTCTAGTCTTCTTAAATATAGATCCCTGTCAGTTCTTGGACTATAATTGTGCGTAGCGTATCTACCAGGGGCGGATCTAGGCATGGGGGGGCAATGCCCCATTAAATGCCCTGACTGCCCAACCAAACATGATGGAATGCACACAACCCAAATTTCAAAGATATTTCAAATTAATGTGCTTATAGTGTATTTGAAATGATTTGAAACACTACTACTGCTACTAACTAAATACAATTATCTCACCACTAAACCAACAGCATTTCATCATTGAAAACAGAAAACTCTCTGAGTCAGACCTTTAGCTTTATGCATGATGCGTGTCTGTTGCAACTTCAACAACTGAACTGTTATTACTGTATTGATGCTTACTTGCATAAGTGCCCCCTCAAATTGGGAAATGTTACATCCACCCCTGGTATCTACATACTGTATGTCCCCCATGTTCTCTGCTTACCAAATCATAAACCTAACTCTAAGGTAAATGGGGAACATAACACTTGGGGAACATCAGAGGAATACTCATACTCACTGTTGCATGGCTTATTCCTGTGCGAGAGTTTACCTGTCTGCCCTGCATTAAAATCACAATAATCTTTCAATGTTGCATGTGACAAAGGACAGCTTAATCGCTTAAATGCTAGTTCAGAATGCGGTGTGATGCTGTTCTGTAGAATGTAGATCAGCTATGTTCCGCTATTCCTTAGATCAGGGGCGGATTGGCACATATTTTCCCACCGGGACAGTTTTGCCTTTGCCAGGGCACCCGGCCAACTTAGTCTACACAACTAGAGAATGTAGAAGATTAAGGGTCATTTTGATCTGTATGTTCCAGGCGAGCATCTAGCGCATTCTAGTGCATTTTGGAAGTGCCACTAGTGCATTTTGGATCTTGTCCAGGCCACTAGGTGGCGCAGGCCACCGGGAAAACTCCCTGTACTCCAGATGGCCAATCCTTACTAAGAGGGGGAAAAGGAGCTGACCATGCACCATGTATAGACCTCTGGACCCCTGTCAACAATATACAATACTGTATACAGTATGTGTGTGTGTGTGTGTGTGTGTGTGTGTGTGTGTGTGTGTGTGTGTGTGTGTGTGTGTGTGTGTGTGTGTGTGTGTGTGTGTGTGTGTGTGTGTGTGGGGGTGTGTGGGGGTGTGTGTGTGTGTGTGTGTGTGTGTGTACACGTGCACATGCGTGTGTCCATTCTTGCGCTATATGCAGTCTGAGAGTGCGATGATCATTCAGGTTGAAAAGCAAGCCGCTTTGTTGCCACAGTGTTTTATCTCAGTCGTTGTTTCATACAGTTTATCATAGTTGTGTGTTTGCTGTCAGCTAAAATGACATTGCACGCGACAGGACTGTGTAAATGGGCCCCGCTGTGTGCTGTTTGCTTGCTACAAGTTCCGAGGACCTCATCTGAATAAACAACACTGAATGCCGCAGGGATTATTGCATGTTCCATTGTGCAGAAGCAACTGCTTTATTAACCACTTACAGTAAGTCATGCAGTAGGCGGGAAAGAAATGACAAAAATAGCCAATCTACTTTGTACAAAGTCACACAAACTTGCATTACAATGTTTTTCTAAAGAAACAAATAAATATAATAAATAATAAGCATGTGCATGTAGTAGTGTAATCCTAAATTGCACCCAACAGATTATCGTAACCATTTTTTTATTATTATTTGGACATTTCCTAAAATTTTGTAAGTTTTTTGTAACTTTCTGGACACATCGCCGATTGTGATGTCAGTCCAAGAGTCTAAACTAGCTAGAATGATCAGTCATAGATGAGTTACCATTTTATCTGACTGTTGATGTAAGTTCATTTCTAACCATCCAATAAATGCATTTTCATGTCAAGGACCTTGGGCAAAAATAACAAGCATATTGTTATTCATTTGAAATGGAAATCATGGATTGCCAGATGTTCTGTCTTATGTTCTTTAGATTGCATTGCCACTATACCCCCCATGTGTAAACTGTAAAAGCCTGGGGATCAGGCCTCATTGTAATGCTTAAGGATGTGAGGCCATGCCACTTATCTCTACTCACTGTACTGGCCAAGTCTATATTCAGATCAATACACATCAACATAGACCTCCTGGGAATTGTCGACAATCCTCCTCCAACACTCATTCCTCTCAGCCAACGAGGATTACTTATTTCTACCCGGTATCTCCCACACCACTATTGAACTTATCGCATGACATAATGAGTTCAAGAATACCACTTTCAAAGGTATATCTCTGTGACAGCAGACAAAAATAAACACAGTAACATACATATCCATTTGTAACAAAATGGACGCTCTAAAATTGGTGCTTTGATGCATCCTAAATAAATGCAGAAATCACTTAATGGCAAAATAAAATACAAATACTTATAGTTAATAAATCATTAATGTAACATAACTTGGATAACCTTTATCCAAGGTGCTTTACATAAATTGTGTATCCCATCCACAATCCACATTCCCACACCAATGTTGGTGAAAACCACGCAAGGTACCGACCAGCACATCGGGAGCAATTAGTGTCTTAGTTAAGTGTCTTGCTCAGAGTCTGGCGGAGCCTGGGTTCGAACTAGTGACCTTGTGGTTACCATCCAGCCACTCTACCACTGAGCAACCGCTAATTGACACTCACTCAGTGAGCTAAGCTCACTAACACGTACACTGTAGCCTTCCATTAACTTTTCTCTTAATCTCCCTCTCCCTTGTCGTTTCCAACATTCATTCTCAGGTTCATATGTATGACTCTACCATGGACCACATACTTGGCTGCCTGCTGGTCCTGGGAATCACCGTGATGTTTGCCCACGCCTGTCCCAAGTACTGCGTGTGCCAGAACCTGTCGGAGTCCCTGGGGACGCTGTGCCCCGCCAAGGGCCTCCTGTTCGTGCCGCCGGACATCGACCGGAGCACGGTGGAGCTCCGCCTGGGCGGCAACTACATCCTCCGCATCACGCAGCAGGACTTCGCCAACATGACCGACCTGGTGGACCTGACGCTGTCGCGGAACACCATCGGCTACATCCAGCCCTTCTCCTTCGGCGACCTGGAGACGCTGCGCTCGCTGCACCTGGACAACAACCGGCTGACGGAGCTGGGCAACGACGACCTGCGCGGCCTCATCCAGCTGCAGCACCTCATCCTCAACAACAACCAGCTGGGCCGCGTGTGCGAGCGCGCCTTCGAGGACCTGGCGCCGTCCCTGGAGGACCTGGACCTGTCCTACAACAACCTGGTGTCTCTACCGTGGGACTCGGTCCGGCAGATGGTCAACCTCCACCAGCTGAGCCTGGACCACAACCTGCTGGACTTCATCCCCGAGGGCACGTTCGCCGACCTGGAGCGGCTGGCGCGGCTCGACCTCACCTCCAACCGGCTGGCCAAGCTGCCGCCGGACCCCATCTTCGCCCGTGCGCAGGACTCGGCCATGCCGGCGACGCCCTACGCCCCGCAGCTGTCGCTGAGCGTCGGCGGCAACCCGCTGCACTGCAACTGCGAGATGCTCTGGTTCCGGCGGCTGGAGCGCGACGATGACCTGGAGACGTGCGCCTCGCCGCCGGCGCTGAAGGGCCGCTACTTCTGGTACGTGAAGGAGGAGGACTTCGTGTGCCAGGCGCCCATGATCACCCAGCACACACACCGCATGCTGGTGCTGGAGGGCCAGACGGCCAGCCTGCGCTGCGAGGCCATCGGTGACCCGGCGCCCACCATCCACTGGATCTCGCCCGACGACCGGCTGCTGGGCAACTCGTCACGCACTGCCGTGTACGGCAACGGCACGCTGAGCATCACCATCACCACCTCCAAGGACTACGGCAGCTTCACCTGCATCGCCGCCAACGTGGCGGGCGAGTCCACCGCCGCCGTGGAGGTGTCCATCGTGCAGCTGCCGCACCTGAGCAACGGCACGGGCGGCGGCGCCGCCCAGCCGGCGCAGCCCAAGTCCCGCCTCTCGGACATCACCGGCACCACCAAGGTCGTCAAGGGCGGGGCGGCGGGCGCCAAGGGCCCGCCGGAGAAGACGGTGTCGGCGTCGGAGGTGACGGCGGCGTCGGCGCTGGTGACGTGGACCGTCAGCCCGTCGGCACCCAAGGTGAAGATGTACCAGCTGCAGTACAACTGCTCCGACGACGAAGTGCTCATCTACAGGTACAGAAGGGATTTTATGCTTTGTTTTTGTTATCGAAATCGTGATATGAGTCCACTGTGCATTTAGTGTTTTATTTTTTAGCAATTATTGAAGGAGAAATCTGCAGTATTTTGTTGTTTTTTTTGTTTTTGTTTTGTTTTTTTTTTATGTTCCAGTGATCAATGGATACAGTGTCATCATCAAAGGGAGTTCTGCCCATTTTCTGCCCCCAAAAAGAAGTTCCCCTATTCTATGTTTCCTAGAACTGGTGGTCAGAAAAAAATAGTTCTTTCTCACCTTTCTGAGAGTGTATACAGTAAATGGCACCAAATGGACCCCGTTGGTGTACACTCTCCCCTTTCCCCCTCTAAGGTGAAAAAAAAATGGAAAACAAAAATGGCTGGTCTCAAAATTGACCTTTTAAATGTGTGTGTATGGTCATGCGTGCGTGCGAGTGTGCGTCGCTCTCTGACTGTGCAGAGTTGTGTGGAAATAAACCCAAAGACCTCCACCAAAAGCTATTTCTGGCAGGGATTCAACACTATACAACAAGCACAAGGACACCATGTCTGTATATTCAAGTGGCTGTCTGAAGCGCGTCTCCTTTTTAGCTGCTGTTTCCCTCCTTATATACAGCTGTGTTGAAACGCCCCTGAGAAACCCATCCATCATCAAACTACTCTGCTGTCCATCGAGTTGTTGGACACAAAAAAGACAACAAGTTCTCTCTTTTTCCTTTTTTTTTTGTCTCCACCGGTGTTTCAACATCTCGTTGGGTTGGACTCGATTATGCTCAGCAGCCCAGAACCGCGAGGGAATTCCTAAGCTGAGAGCTTGATGGGCAGATATTCTGTCAATCCAGTCGCGTTTAAACAGGACTGAAATAGTAATTTACAAGGCTCGTATTCTGCCAGTGCAGCTTGTAAAATGGATGTGAAATCAGCCAGGGAAAGGGGGGGGGGGTCCAATTTCTTAATGCCAGTTATTAAATCAGTTGGGCAGGCTACTCCCTTTAAAAACCTGTGGAACGTGACATAGTTTCGGGCGTTAGCCTTGAGGGAAGCAACCCTGTCCTTGCTACGGTGTATTTCCCAGGTTTATACGGTACCTTTCCCTATAATTACTGCAGTGACAATGACACAGTAAGATTATTTTTATGGTGTGACACAAGGCCAGGCCATCTAGTACAGAATTTTGTTGTACCGTGTGTGAGTGAGAGTGTGTGGGGGGGGGGGGGGGGGGGGAGGGGTGAAACTGCTAATTACACCAATGCTGTTCTTGTGAATTGCACGTACAGTACGTGTGAAGTGCTTTGAAGTATTTATAAAGATTTATTTGGCCAACGGAGTGTTCATCACACTAGTGGTCACAGCTCATCATTCAGAAGTTCCATAGGCCTTAATTAAGGCTTGGAAATTAAACCAAAAAAAAAAAAGATCCAAAGCGATCTTTCAAACCAATAGAAAGATCGCTTTCTATTGGTTTAAGCTTTTTTTATTCATTTGTTCTTTCAATCATCACAAAACATTTCTTATAGATTTGTCTTAACCCATTTCGACCTAACATTGTAGATGCCTACAAAACATTCCCTCTGAAAGAACATAGGCTATTGAAAGATTTGCGCTGCGTTTTCACGATTTCCCCCCAAAATGGCAGGTGTTCACGCCCCATAGCGCGGCACAGAGTGGCGCCCTATTGGGTGTGAACGTCTGCGTGCGTGCGTGTGTGGGTGTGTGACTCCTTATTTGGGAATCCAGATACGGCCATTAATGAGACAGAGTACCTGGGTGGGGCATGCCTTTCCAACTTACATCATTCCAAGTAGCCCAGTATAGAAGCTCCATCGGGCAGTCTGGTCTGTTCTCCGACATTTGCGAATCCCATTTAAAGTAAAGGACAGTATGAGGTTCATCTTGTCGCTTTGGGCAAGCCTTTGGGGAGAATTTCATATGAGTTAAATCATGATCAGGGACTGACTCGGGAGTCAGTGAAATCCCTCATCCATGTCCTGCTGTAAGTGTGAGCTGCCGTGAAGCAGGGCGGAGAGGAGCGCGCAGTCACTTCAGTAATGGAAGTTATGTGTCAGCCAACAGCAGAGCAGATCTTCAGTAATATTTCAGTCGAATCGCAATAATGCTCTCGGAGCGATACTTCACCGCGGAATGGCTCAAGTGACGCATGTCGCGTGAATTAACGCCCCCCGCTGTCTGTCGCACTGCTGGGAATGAGTCTCGGACAATGTGGGTGGGGTGGGGTCCTGGAGGCCACCCGTTATTGGCTGTTAGCTGTGGGATGAAAAAAAGTCAGATCCCGGGAGTGGATCATTTGCCCGCCTGCTACCTTCCTTGGACGTGTACGTCGCCTTAACACCAGAGATATTTACTTCCATTAAAGCGAATCGTGCTGCATATTGTTGGAAAGCACACTTTGTTTGGCAGGCGTAAAGTGTGTTTCATTCGATTCCTAATGCACATCAATTAACCACATTCTAGTCCTCACAAAAACGGTGGTTTCGCTTTGCTCCAAAGCGCAGCAGAGTGCGGATTACTGTAGGTGTGAATAAAATAAAAAGAGTGACCATTGTGGGATAATGAAGTTGAGGACAAGGCATCAGACTACGCAGTGATGTGTAAAGATGATGAAGTGTTTGCGCTTGTACTAGTACAGACCTCAACAGAATCCTACAGTGACAGCTGCACACACACACACGATACACACACACACACACACACACACACACACACACACACGCACATACAGTATGTATACGCATACACACAGACACACGCACACACACACAGTCCCCAACGATACACACTGCAACCATGTTCCGAAATTCTCATCACAGTCACATTCTCATCACATGTCCTACTCCTGAAGCCCTAAATATATAACTATCAGTAGGCCTATGATATTTCACTGTGTAGATTATCAATTGACCACATTGATAGAGGTCCCTGCTGCGTTTCAAATTGCTGCGGATGACAGTGCAGCGTGAAAGCAAACCACAGCAGATTAAATATGCAAGAATCATAATTTCTCCTCCCATTCACATCGAGTCTACCGAAGTATTAGGTGAGAATGCGACCTCATTCACCCAGAAGCATGCGCTATTGATTACAGTTCCGTGGATAAAACTGGGCAGACAGACAAATATCTTATCGCTGATCTTCAGCGGAAGGCTTGTGTTTCTAAAGCTGTTATGTTTCCAAAAAATAAGTGTGATTGTGTGTCTGTTAGTCACAATTTCTCACGACACAGTGATGAGCGTTGCATTTAGTCATAATTTCCTTAACCACCTCCCATTCTACACCAAATAGCTTCACTGAAAATAGCCGCATTGTGACACCTTGCTAATTATGACATACTTCAAAAAGCGTCTCTAGAGTTCATACCTTTTGTCTCCAAGCGACGTAATTGCAAAAAGGACATTTTCTTGATAGTGAGTTGGTGGTAGTGAGTAATTCACATTACTCACCAGAAGGTCATAGTCACTCTGCAGACACGGTGAACGTAAGAAGAAATGTATAAATATATAATATATCATATTACATTTTGCTGGGAAGCAGCCAGTCAGATTGTAGACTGTGACGTACGTTAGCAGCCCATATGGTGTGGCACATGACCCCACTGGAGACCCCAGACAGGAGATGAAGCCTATGATGGATACTTTTCACAGATGGATAAACAACAGCTATTTGTCTGTAACATGGTGTGGGTCTGTTTCATTTAACCATATGTGTGCCAGCATTTTCATGGTTCATAAAGTGCCATAAGGCTATTACTGTATTTAAGCTACATAATGAGAGAGAGAGAGAGAGAGAGAGAGAGAGAGAGAGAGAGAGAGAGAGAGAGAGAGAGAGAGAGAGAGAAGAGAGAGAGAGAGAGAGAGAGAGAGAGAGAGAGAGAGAGAGAGAGAGAGGCTAGTAGCCAGCACTTTTTGAGGTAGCACCCTTCAAACAGATCAAGTAACACATTTGACAGAGGAACTTTTCCTTGTAGTTGTATGTTAGCAATGTTTATTACAGAAGCCAGCGTTCTGGTCATGTGAGCGGTCACATAATACACTATAATCACCGCTCCGCGCTATATTTGACCGCTGCATAAACAAGTTCCCCAAAGTGCAAACAGCTGTGTTCATATCAATCCGCGCTGCGCTTCTGCATTTAGTTCCAGCACGCCGTTAGCGGGTCCATTTGGTTAGCTACGTATTTGGTTGTTTACATGCCGTTGCCGTCACCCTCTCAAGGACCACTGGTGGTCCTCGGACCACTGGTTGAAAACCACTGACGTAAGCCATGTAATAAGCGGGATAACACCCTTCGAACGGGTGATTTGTTTCCTAACTAACTGACCTCGGCTGCGCCTCGGTCAGTTAATAGGAAACAAATCACCGGTTCGTCGGTTGTTATCCCTTACTTAACCAGGGGTATCTTTGCTTTAGTTTAACTCACTCACTGGAGTTGAGCACTTTGTTTGCCACTGATCATTTAAGGTTATGTCACACAAACATGGCAACACACGGTTGCCTCGCACAGAGAGAGAGAGACACTCCAACATCCACTATATATTTAATGCGTTCATCCATTACAGTTAGTGTGAGGGCATGCTTATATTGCATAGACTCAAGGGTATAGAAAGAAAATAGACAGAAAGAAATAAAAGAAACCCGTCATGGCCCATTTAATCTTCACAGATAGAACACAGCTGCTGTGCGCACGAATGCCATTGAGAGAAAGAGGCAGTCATTGAGAAGCCATTAGGGATTTTTGCTTATGTAAGCATAATCATTTTTCCCAGCAGCAGCATCCTGGTGTTTAGGCCGAATCAATGGGCCAGGAGACAATTTGACGTGACCTTGGTGTTTGTCCAGAGGAAAAGGGCCCCCAGGAATCAAGTGGAGGGTGGTGGGCACCAGTGTTTCTATGACGTTTCATTCTATGACGAAACATGTTCGTTTTCTCGACTGCCTTCAAGTGTGGGACACTCTTATCACAGGGGCGGATCCTGGCATTGGCATGGGGGGCAACGCCCCCCTAAATCCACTCTGCCCCACCAAACATGATGGCATGCAAAACAACCCAAGATATTTCAAATAAAGTGCTTATATTTAAAATTATTTGAAACACTACT
The DNA here is from genome assembly GCA_039105355.1 of Benthosema pterotum. Classification (NCBI taxonomy): domain Eukaryota; kingdom Metazoa; phylum Chordata; class Actinopteri; order Myctophiformes; family Myctophidae; genus Benthosema; species Benthosema pterotum. The sequence goes on along the minus strand of CM076983.1, from coordinate 20,953,154 downwards.
ACTGCTACTAACTAACTACAGTTGTGGCACCACTAAACCAACAGCATTTCATCATTGAAAGCAGAAAACTCTCTGAGTCAGACCTTTAGCTTTATGCATGCTGCGTGTCTGTTGCAACTTCAACAATTGATGTTATTATTGATGCTTTACTTGCCTAATAAAAGTCCTGTAACTGAAAATGGTATGGGTGTGGCTGAAGTCGCCCCCATACCATTTTCTCCTGCCCGCCCAATTGGGAAATGTTACATCCACCCCTATCTTATCATCATACTATCATGACATCCTGGGTGTCAACACGCGTCTGACATCAACTTTTACCCCCAATTGCATGGTATGCGCACTCTGTGCTCAGCCAATCAAATAAACACCGTGGGTACTAAATAAAAACTAAGGTATGACTAAACCTTAAGACTAATTTATTGACAATTTCGTCAACAACAGGACTAACATGTTAGGGTGGAGAGGAGGTCCAGTAGAAATAAAAGTCAGGTCTTTAACAGAGAACTTTCAGACAGAGAAGTGCAGAAGATCATATCCACGTTTAACCAGTCTATACAGTACAGTACAATACATTACAGTACAGTAGCCTACAGCACTGGATCACTGTCCCTCCCACTCAGTTTCTCTGATGCTGTCACAATTTCCCTGCACCCCCCTCTAATCTCTCTCTTCCGATTAATAGTAAGTGGGGCACTCTCCAAATTGCCTAGTGCAGCCTGAAGGTGTGAGAGGAAACGTATCTGCTTGTGATAACCACGGGTGTACATTACCATGAACTGCCACTTCATCCCTATGGACGTATGTGACTTAAGACCGAGATACCTGTACGTCGTTGTATGCCCTATACTGACAATATATATCTACAAGCTCAGAGCGTGCGACTACAGCTAACTACAGCTATTTTCTCCATATATCAGTGCCCGGATTAATGCGGTTAAAAGGAAAAATGACTGCGCAGAGTTTATGCCTGGAATTAGAATTAGACAGACGTGAATATGGCCACGTCCAAACAATCACTTCCCTGTGTGTGTGTGCAGGAGATTTCTCTCTGCACCATGCAGACAGGCAGCCGGAATTATGTAATTGACTGCATCACTATTTTCGGTGAGAGAGCATTTTCTGATGTATTGTGATCGCTCAACAGAGCATGCGACATTATTGGATCGAATTTGACCTAGATTCATTGTCGCTGTGTGTGTGTGTGTGTGTGTGTGTGTGTGTGTGTGTGTGTGTGTGTGTGTGTGTGTGTGTGTGTGTGTGTGTGTGTGTGTGTGTGTGTGTGTGTGTGTGTGTGTGTGTGTGTGTGTGTGTCTCTACTACCATCCTCTACGAGGGAATAAAACATACTGTAATAAAGCTCTTTGAACAACGCCACAAACTTTGATTTCTGCAATTTGTCGAGTGTTACGCGTCGAGAGGGTCGCGTAGCAAAGTTTATTATGCGTAACCCGCTTCCCTGCGATGTAAACTCTAAATGTTACATGAGCTTCTGTTATGTCGGATGGGAAGCTGTTAGTGCTCAACGTGGCAAAAAAATATATATATAAAAATAAAAAATAAACGAAAATAATGAATGCAGATGAGGTTCGGTTAACGCCGATGCTCGTAGACGCAAAGCATCCCCTTCCAAAGGAGACACAGATTGGGGGTCTGAGGCTCTGCTTTCCGCCTACTCCAATCCTTCCCGGCTTTATCCGTTTTATTTATTTATTACTGCTCCATGTCTCCAATATCAAACGGTCCCTCTGTTCACTGCAGCAAGACAGATGGTTCAGAGAGATAAAGCCAATTACTGCTGGCGGTCGGTTAGAACCTCAACCACGGGAATACTTCTCACTTTTGAGAAGCTAGCATGGAATGCAAATATATATATATATATATATATATATATATATATATATATATATATATATATATATATATATATATATATATATATATATATATATATATATATATATATATATATATATATATATATATACCCATTATTACCCCTTCACCCCCCTTGCTTTAATTTAAGAGAAAATGTGAATCACTCCCACATTAACCGCAGCAGTTAGTGAAGTCTCCGATTGGTGAAATTACATGTGTAATGCGCTCTGATCTTGATGGCTCTATCACTCATAGCGTCGGCCTGTATCCCTCTTCCAAGCCTCCTTCACAGCCCTGCGCTCTCGTCGTTAAAGTGAAACGGTGGTGCGCGCCATTACGGAGAAGTGCCTCTTTATCTTTAACACTGCAATTAACCTGCCGGGTTTCAATTAACTCCCCTTCTTTTTCCTCCCCCCTTCTCCGCGTCTCATTTTTGCCCAGGATGATCCCGGCATCGAGCAAAGCCTTCCTGGTGACCAACCTGGTGTCCGGGACCCGGTACGACCTGTGCGTGCTGGCGGCCTGGGACGACTCGGCCACCACGCTGACGGCCACCAACGTGGTGGGCTGCACCCAGTTCTACACGCAGGACGACTACACCCAGTGCCAGTCGCTGCCCAGCCAGCTGCTGGGCGGCACCATGATCCTGGTGGTGGGAGGCGTCATCGTGGCCACGCTGCTGGTCTTCATCGTCATCCTCATGGTGCGCTACAAGGGCGGCGACGGCGAGCCGCCCGCCAGCAAACTGACCAACGTCAGCGAGACGCACTCGCAGACCAACGGGGGCCGCCTGGGGCCCAACGGGGGGCTCATCATGCCCCAGCAGCAGCAGCAGCTGCTGCAGTCCCAGTCCCAGTCGCGGTCGGGGTCCCAGTCCCTGTCCCCGTCCCAGCCCATCCTCAAACCCAAGGCCAAGGTGACGCTGCAGGACGAGGTGGTGGAGTTCAAGTGCGGCTCCCTCCAGAGCAGCCTCACGGCCTCCTCATCCTCCTCGGACTCGCTGGCGGGGGGCGTGGGCTCGTACAGCCCCAACAGTGCGCTGGCCAGCATCTGGAGGTCGGCCCCGGCCAAGCCGCAGCGGGCCAACCTGGACAACCTCCTCGGGGCCTTCGCCTCGCTGGAGCTGCGGGGCGGCGGCTCGCAGGGACGAGACCTGAGGCCGGTCTCCGTGGCCGGTGGACTCTCCGGCCCGGACTCGTCCTCGGTCACGCCGCCGCCCACGGACCGGGAGCCTCTCCTGGGCCGGACGCTGGACTCTCGTCTGAGCCGGCTCCTCATGCTCCCCGTGGACCCCAAGGTGCCCAGGCGGAGCCAGTCCTTCGACATGGGGGACGTGGCCGGGCCCGCGGGTGGCGGCAGCGGCCCAGGTGGCGGAGGCGGTAGTGGCAGTGGTGGTGGCGGCGCTGCCCCCCAGGCATACAACAGCTACCCCCGGAGGTTCAGCAGCATCTGGACTAAACGGAGCCTGTCGGTGAACGGCATGCTGCTACAGTGCGACGAGGAGGGCCCCGACACGGGAGGGAGCAAAGGGACCATAGACAGCGCCGACTGGGTGATGGAGAGCACGGTTTAGTGTGTGTGTGTGTGTGTGTGTGTGTGTGTGTGTGTGTGTGTGTGTGTGTGTGTGTGTGTGTGTGTGTGTGTGTGTGTGTGTGTGTGTGTGTGTGTGTAGGGGGTGGGAGACAGCCTGACTGACACACTCCATCAAACACTGCCCAACGGATAGATGGCAAGCAAACAGACAGACTGACATTCAAGCCCGGCGCATAACATAAATCATCGTAGTGTTTCAGGCCAAAAATAGCTGATCTACAGTATAAGATCGTGGCCTGTGATACATGGTGAGCTTTTACACCGTTGCGTTTTTTCAGACTGCGACGCTGCCGTACGACAGAGCATAAATTAGGGACCAGACAGACAGACAGACAGACAGACAGACTGACCCACTGGTCGTTCAACCTCCCTCCTTCCTTCTCTGTTCTGCATGAAATGTTTTGGTGAGACATCGGCGCCGGAACTGATGACTTCACTTGACAGCCATGCTTTACTTCCATCCCTCCAGTTGCGGAGGAATTTAACCAACTAGTGTACAGAACAACCATTTACAGAAGGATTGGATGTCTGCGAGACATCGGACAAGGATGGGCACAGTGAATAGCCAAAACTATTTGAACAAGACGCTTTGGATTACTTTGCCTCATAATTTGTACAGAAGTGAACATGGTCTTGTTTTAACAAGGACAATGATGATTTGTCCACCATGTACACTCAAGGAAATGACCACGTAACATTGAACGATATGATGAAAGACTACTATTAATTATGCTGTGTAAATTTAATATATGTGATGCAATTTAAAGTTTTTCTTTTTTATAAATATATATTTTGCTGGTCAAACACACATTGCTGAAATATTAGTTTCTCCCTCTGCACAAGAGTAGGGGTATGGCTAATATTTACAGTTCCGAAACGTGAATGTGTGTCTATTCTCATTTCTGACACTGACAGAAACCAGTTAAACCTTATCTGACTGAACAGTGCAGTATAAATACATGTGATGCTACAATTCCTAAATATGTAAAAGAGAAAAAAATGGCAGGAAAGAAAAGGATTTATTGTCAAAAAATGTATGTGAATAATATATTTACTTTCTATACAGAGTATATATTTGAGGGTTTTATTGAACAAATCAGTATGGTGTCAATATCAGATTTTATGCAATCATATTGGTTAATATCAATCAATCAGTTCTCAAAACAAATTAATGTTTCCCGTACAGTTGTTATGATGTGAGGAGCCACTAAGCGATTAACGTCGGTATTCATACTGCCAAATAACTGAAGCTATAACGGTGACAGCTGATAGATTGGTCGAGGACAATTATTTATCTTCTGTATTTGATTTATTTCTCAATACTGGCAGCAACATAATCAAGTTGTTGTCTGTTGATGACGGCTATCATTTGAAAACTTCTTCTCTGAACAATATATCAAGAGGGGAAGAAAAAAAAGAAAGAACAAGCATTTAAACACATTGTAACTTATTTCATTCATATTCGGTGTACTGGTTAATGAAGTTCATTCAATATGTCAAAAATATAGCTGACTTGGCCTGTAAACATTTTTGGCATTTTGTCAGTCAACTTACAGTACCTCGGTTCCCAATTTTGTGATATCAATCATTTTGTAAGAGTAGAGTTTTCAATTGGTGTAGATAGATTTTTTTTAAACAAAACAAACTTCCTTTCATTTGACTTTTTGTCCTATACCACGGGAAATGTAGCCTATATAAAATTCCTACTGGGTCAAATCAACCACATGGGAGTACAGGTTTAACTAAAACTTACACCATGGGCCTTGTGATATTATAATGAGACCTATTTTATGACAACACAATGCAAAGGTTTTGCAGTATGTTCAACAACGTTGAAGTTGTTTGCTTTTATTCTGTCCAGTGTATTTGCATGTTTTTGACAAACAAACCAATACATTCAGTCAAAGTAAAAATTACCGTATATATAAGCTGTCATTTCACACGTTGTGTTGTCTGATTACTTTTTTGTGATATCTTGGATTGACTGCGCGTGTACAATGTCTCTGTATATTGGCTTTTTTGTACAATATTCCAGTGTGTAAGAATGTGTATTCTGACATAAAGCTGTGTACTCTGGTGCCTCTGGAAGTGAGGGGGGTTCACTACACTGGCATTACAGCCTACATAACTGTACACATTTCTTACCTGGAGTTGTAGAAGATGTTTGTGTGGTCAAATCTATTGTTTTTGCTACTAAAAGATAAAACTAAAATTGCCCAAAACAGCCATGTTGTCTCAGAGTATTCATTTATTATTTTGGGTTAATACACAACTAGTAAGCATTCATTAGAAGATCATAATTGGAAGTTGACACTGTGTGACACTATCTGCAATGATGCATTGTACTGTATGATGCTCAGATCACAACACAAGGCCTTACGCTTTTGGGTTAGTTGCAGGGGTTGACACTAAGGTCTCCGAGGCACTTGCCCATCGGGCAAGTGCAAGTCAGGTTCTACTTGCCCTCAGGTCATGGTCACTTGCCCCCCAGGTTCCAGGTGGTCCCCAGTTAAGTTGGTTAACCGGATGTAACTCTTGAGAACGTAAAAACGAAACCAAATGGACCCTTACGGGTCCATTTGGACCCATTTTTACCCTAAAATTCATCATCTTAATTAGCCCAGGTCTACACTGTAGAAGATTAAAGGTCATTTTGACACAAGACACAGAGGCAGAGTGCAATGACTGCCTTCAAGACAAATTTATCTTGTCTTGTGTTATAGTGCACTAAGTTGCACACTTGCCCGATCGGGCAACCAGGTAGCAGTCTTCACTTGCCCCACCATTTTTTTTACTTGCCCCGGGCAAGCGGGCAAGTGTTAGTGTCAAGCAAGTGTCTGGCATTTGTTCTCAAAATTTTGTGGCCCAGGGCCCATGTCTTGACCACAAATGGACGAGGTTGGTCTATTATCACACTCGCAGCATGTTTAATTTAATGGTCAGTCAATTGATTGTGTTCCGGTTTCGAAACAACATGCCATACAAGTAACTAATTACTAACTTATAATGTTTTAATGTTATTATCAATACAATCATCGTTTTGTCAGTTGTGTAGGGGCCATTTGCTCGGCCCAGCAGTGAGGCCCCGCCCACAGGTTGATAACCTGCCCTATGACAATACTAGCATGTCTTTCCTATAGCTAATATTTGTCCTTGGATTCATTATGATAACAAACCCAGCACATCTCCAGAGAGAAACCATATTGGAGTGTCCTTCCTTGTATGGTAAAGGTCACAGATCTGACTTTTCAACGTGTTTCATCAGCAGCTAACCGTGCAGCACAGTGAATGTCAAACAAACGCAGCAGCATCCATAGAGTTCTTTTTGCATATCAATATTATCCTCTTTGTTGCCTTGGTTCTCAAACTTGTTTTCATTTAAAGGACCCCTGGTTTGGTATGCATTAGGCTACAAGAGAGTGAGAGTGTATAAATGGAACCAGATAACAATAGATATCAGCTATTTTAAGTAGTTTTGCTCTTGTGTGCAATTAAAATTCACACTTTTGTGAAGTGAGGAGCACTTATCATAAACCATCCTCTATTACTATCACTATCTATTACTATTACATATCCTCATTCTCAGCGCCTCAGCCAATCACAAATCAAAGGCATACTCATTTTCTGTTAACACGTTAACTCCACTATTCCATGCTCAGCCAGTCATCGCCAAGGGGTACACACAAAGACAAAGCAGCATATAGGAGTGGCTAGCACCACTCAAAAGGATAAGAGAAAATAATAACAAAATGGATTATTTCAAATAAACGATTGAGCCCCAGTCTTTGAGTGTCTGAGTGTTCAGCCAGTCTCCAGAGTGAAGTGTGTGGAGAGGGTAGTGCCAAGTATTAGACCACATTGAGGGTCTCTGGGATTTTGACTGGAGTTGTTTAAGGGCAAGAACAGCAAGAGAGAGAGAGCGAGAGAGAGAGATATATGAGAGGAACAGACTGAAGACGTTTGAGTTTGGGGAGCTATTTCTCTTTTTATTCAAATAATTGATGCGCTATCACACATCGCCAGCCAGAGTTAGTAAATTTCTATGAATAAAGATATTTGCAAATTTTACAGTCTGATATTATACTCATGGCAGAGATAAAAAAAATGTTAAAAATGTTAACAAGTTTGAATATGATAGCCACACAGTAGATTGGCTCTTATACTGTAGTATATTCCACTTGTGGCAAGACCCCTATGTTATAATGTGGGGAAATGTGGAGTACATTGGGTTCAAAGTTTCTCGTAAATTCTCCATTCAGGAGACCATTCAGGACAGGAATCTAGAATGTAAACACAAATATTGTGTAAACTGAAACACATACATTGAAGACAAAACTGTGATTGGCCAGAATGACATGATTTATTATGATGTGTGATGATAAGAGCGCCTCTCACTTCACACGGCATGATTATCTTAAAAACAGATCCGCTGTGAGCTTGTACATTGGCTATTTTTCCAACAAAAAAGCAACACCATTGTGCGGGTCCCACAATCTAGAAGTGATAATATGGGTTTCTACATGGGCAACCTTGTGTGGATGGGCAATTCTCAGCACATGACATGACACCTTGGTCCGAGGAAGCATACTGTATATCATGCAATGCAGGGCAAACAGACACATTTAGTGCTGTATACAGGTATATAGTATATGGGCAATTTAGGTTGTGTCAAATGGAGATTTTGTGGAGGAATTACATTACTTGGGTTGGAGCCCTGAGGCTGTTACTGTCTGGATGGGCAAAAGTGCATAAGAAAAAGCTATCTCCTTCGTCAGTAACTACAGTTAGCCGGCCCAGTGTGACCCGGACAAAACAAAATACAGCTAGAGAGATAGTGCACTTGCCTTTGGCTATTTTCAGGAAAAAAGAAAAAAGAAACCTTTGCAGCTTTACAAGCCTTGGAGTGCCTGAAGCCAGATGTAAGCCACAGCCTCTACAAATGAATGGTGGTGCGGGTCGGGTTTCAAATTGCGCCCGCAGGCATTTTCTTTATATTTAATTCAATTGATTTGAGTGGAACATCGTAATTATATTGTAATTTCCATGGATTAAAAGCAGACTTGATTGTGACTGAAGTGCACTGTGCCACTGACCAAGCCTTCAGATTCAATCGTATTTGTGTGTGTGTGGCCCTCCATAATGATGAGAGGCAGTGCACGGAAACTAACTGTAGTCGAATCAAAGTAAACAAAACCGTCATGGCAATTGTTATGACAGCATGTTATTCATTATTTACAAGAGGCTATGCTGATAGATAAATAAAAAATGCATAAAAACAAACGCACAAAACATCTATGTTATGCATGAACAGATATCACAAAGGAATGGAATGTGAAATATGTGAAATAAATGCATGAATAATAGTAGTAACTGGACTGAAATCCAGTTTGTGCAGGGTGCAGTCAATCACAGCTTCAAAACACCATCATTACAATTTCCAGCAAATTACATCGATATCAGAGTATGCACATGCTTCTATCACCTTTCCACTGGTGGTCCGGGGACCACCAGTGGTCCCTGAGAGGATTCTAGGTGGACCCCAAGCTAAATAATGGAAAGTTGGTTAACTTTGAGATCATAAACATGAAACAGAATGGACCCGCAAGGGTTTATGATCATGTTTACGATTTCATGTTTATTCATCACCTGAATTATCCCAAATCTACACTATTAAAGAATGTAGAAGATTAATGGTCTTTATGTTTGACTATTTTGTTCTCTCCAAAATCCAGACTGGAATTGTGGACAAAAGCAAAAGAAATCTTTAGTTTTTGGGTCTGTGGGGCTAAAATGTCATCAAATGGTGATCCGTGGCTCAAATGCTGAATAAATAGTGGGGCCTGGTATATGAGACAAAACAGCAGCATGGAAGCATTCATTGTAGAAAGAAACAGAATGTAAGGATGTCCCGATGCCAAATTTTCATTTCCGATCTGATCCCAATACCACAATATCTGTCCTACTGATGCCAAATACCGATACCAGAGAATATATATATATATAATAGAAAAAGAACTTACAGTATATGAATTCCACCAAACGGGAATAGGAGACTCCTCACTCAAATGTGCAATTGGGCAACTAAATGTTAAATAGTGCATTTATATAATGCCTTTATCCAAGGCGCTTTACATAGCTTGCGCATCACATTCACCCATTGATACTCTGATGCCAGCGGAAACCATGCAAGGCACAACGGGCACATCAGGAACAATAAGGGGTTCAGTGTCTTGCTCAAGGACACTTCGACACTAACTCTGGAGGAGCCCGGGATCGAACTAACATTCTTGTGGTTACCATCCGGTAACTCTACCCCTGAGCCACTGTGCTCCAAAGCAAACTACAAAGCATACTGCACATGACCCAACATTTTATTTAATGGCCATATTGTCACCCGTGTGTCGGATCTGTAGTTAGACTGGCATATTTGCCAATATGATCCGGTATCGACAAATAAGCGTTGGTACTGATACTTCCGATACTCATACATTATTTGCTGATATATGACAAAAATGGCCGATCCGGTACTTTTCCTGATACAGTATTGGGACATCCCTAAATGTACATCCCTAAAAGTATGGAAAGTAAGTACCTCATAACAAGCATGAGCTACTTACAACCCCTCTACACACACACACACACACACACACACACACACACACACACACACACACACACACACACACACACACACACCACACACACACACACACACACACACACACACACACACACACACACACACAGAGAGAGAGACTGGTATGGCCTTTGAAACAGACCCCATACTGAAATATTGCCATAACAACTCTGACAATACATCCTTTACGTAGTGGGATAAACATGTTGTGTGGCCCTGCCATGTCTAGAGTTATTAAGGAATTTCTTGGAACAGCACGGCCTCATGCATGTTGCCATGACTAAAGCATGAATGCTTTAGGGAGCTATGAGTGCTCTCATGTGCCCCTGGGGTGCCCAGAGCAATGTGAGGTCTGCTACTCACTGCTGCACTGTGCTCTGACACACACATACACCATATACACATGATTTACAGCAGGGTCTAACGGCCTTGATGCATTTAATGTGAATTTTGAGTACATGTATGTTTTCATATAATGTGTGAGGGAGTAACAGTAACTCTCTCTCTCTCTCTCTCTCTCTCTCTCTCTCTCTCTCTCTCTCTCACTCTCTCACTTTCTCTCACACACACACACACACACACACACACACACACACACACACACACACACACACACACACACACACACACACACACACACACACACACAGGTAATTTTCACTACACACTTCAAACCACCTCAAAATGGTTATAGGACCTTTATATGACATGCTAATACTGCCCCCTTGTGGTCAAATACTAAAATGTTTTGTGTTCAGTAAAACCAGAGATAGCAGTATCCAGAGGTGTGCAACCTTTCAGCTACACAGACACAAAGCTGTCTACTAGAGGGGCTGGCGTCGCAAAAAAAAAAAAAAAGGGCAATGGCTGTCCTATTGAAGAAAGGTCTAGCAATATTTGTAATATGACTGTATTACTTCATGCAGTCTTATTAGAGCATGGTATTTTACTTAATACTAATTCATCATAATTACTTCTGACATTCTTCTGACCTCATCAAACCCTGTACACTCAAGATACGCTCCATATGACCAACACAGAATTTATTTCATACCAGTATGTTGATCTGAACCCCCCCCCCCATGCCAAAGCGCCAGCCATCACTTGGTGGATGGATTATTGGTGTTGAATTAGAGTAGAGTCCACATTTTTTTACGTTTTATCTTGAAAAAGAAAGTGGCTGCACATGGTCGATAGCCAAAGTTCCAATATTTTATTTAGGATTAACACATGAAACCAACATTTAGTCTGTTAAGCCTTCATCAGGAGATAGCAAAGTAGTAGTTCACACCACGCTGGACAAGAGCTGTGCTGTGACCAGTGTTGGTCAATATTACTTAGGAAAGTAACTTCTTTACTTTACTCGTTACCCCTTAGACAAAGTAATACCATTACTTTACTTATTACTGGAAACAAAGAGTAATATATTACATATTACGTTATTAGGTTCTCAACTCTATTTGAAAAAATAGAGATGTACAACATAATCTGTTTAGCGAGCTCTTTAACTGAATCCAATTTATTGTAATAATAGTAGTCTCTTTGCCTCTTTGACTTTTTAAACTTTTTCACAATTGTTTTCAAAGACAGTTGAGGTCTTGTATTTAAAAATAAATACAAAATATAGCAGCAAGCGATTTGTAGTGTACATAACTGTGTGCAAGATGCAGTGTGTGGACAGGATCTACAATCTAGTGCACATATCTGTTGTTACAGTACCTGCTGATAGCTTGTAAATCTGTTCTATTTTTGCATGGAACAAGCTCATTCTAAAAAGTAACTTGGCATTTCTTGCAAAGTAATGCGTTGTGCCCCTCATTGGCTGGAATCGCAGACAGCGACGTCACGTTCACGGTCACGGTCACGGTCACTCTTGGATACCTATATAACATTACACAGTGCACACATCGAAAAGCAACACAACAGACAACAATGTGTTATGTGTATTCTTATTTTCCATAAGGGTTTAATTTACAATGGTATCAGTTGTTCAGAAATAATTTTTGTTTATCCTTGTCCATTCTACCGCTCCATTGACTTCAATGCATTCCCCCTGGTTTCGAGCTGCAGCTTGCCACCCAGTGTAATGAATCTGCTGATTTGTTGTGGCAAAATGGCGTTGCTTTCCTTTCCTTCTCTTTTATGTTCCTTTCTGCAGTGGCCAGCTTCCCGGAAAACCTTGCCGTTGCCGAAAATTCAAGCTGAGCCGAGCATAACGTCCCAGAGCGTGAACTTTTTCATGAGCTGCAAGTGTGCCAATAGTCTATCATGGTCAGGTGGTGTCTTGCTAGTTCAAATTAAGGATTTGTTACCTGAAAATTAAATAACTAAGGCCTAAATTGTGAGAGGCCCTGTAATATGAGACCGTAGGCCTACATTATCAACAATAGCCTATTTAAGATTGGGGGAACGTGAGGCCTACGACCGACGTAATCAATCACTCTGTGCTCGATACATAAGCCTCGCGGCCGTCCGACCCTCTCCTAGGACGGCAAAACGCAGCTCTTGGCGTCGTGTCACAACGTGGACGAGAGCTGAGTGAGATTCATGGATTGTTAGTTTGTTTGCATGGAATGTGCTTATATAATGACACCTACTGGCCAGTGGCCATCATATACTTTTGCCTGTGATCCAAAAGTGAAATTAGATCTTTTCACTGCACCCAAATTATAGTGTGGTAATTTTCACTTCATCCCAATTAATGGATTTCCTTAAATCGTCCTTTCTGTTAATTCAAGACATGGTTCATAGAATGATATTGACCCTAGTTAAAAAAAAATCCTATATGACCCCCTATAAAACTTTGGAACAAATCCTATTTGCTATCCAGCGGGAATCCAATAAGCTTTCTTTCTTTCTTTCTTTCTTTCTTTCTTTCTTTCTTTCTTTCTTTCTTTCTTTCTTTCTTTCTTTCTTTCTTTCTTTCTTGTTTACATTTGACACGTGCTGTGTAGGAGTCACCATGGAAACCACTTTTGTCACGTGCTGCATAGACGTGTCACTATGGGAACCAGTGACATCATTGGGAAGGGTGTGGCCTCGTCAACGTCGGCTGCTTTCTTAACCATGTTGGGCTTCTGTTGCAACGGCGACGGACCACGCCCACATCCGCTCCGTCTTGTCCACGGGCTAGCTCAATCTTAAAGTCCCTAGAATATTTGTCCCCACATGCAAGAGTTGCCATGGACAATGAAAATGGAATTTGGGTCAAAAGTCTGCAAAATCTTTCCCATGCATAATTGAACAGAGCACTAATCAGTGCCACCTGATGTGGGCGCTTCAATAATGGACCTCGCATAAACAATCAGCTAAGTCAATCACAGGCGGTCACAGGCATCCTGATTGGCTAGTATGAGACTTTTATTTTGAAGGGTGTAGCTGGAAGCAGAAACCTGGTTGTTCCTGCTGCAACTGCCACAAGGGGGCTAGGGCCTCCTCGGTGACTGCATGGAGGGAAATGTTTGCTAGTCAGCATGGAAAAGAAATGTTTGGTGCCATCATCAACATGGACACGAGACGATGGACCTTGAGATGTACAGCACAAAAGGTATTATTTTTTGGATGTTTTCTTGTTATTGTTGTTTACTGTATTTAGAGTTTTGTTGTTTTCCTGATGTGTTTATTGGGGGACTGATCTAAGATCTGAAGTCTCATAGATCAGAAGTCCCATTAGTCCGAACATGTACTGGAAATCCACTATGAGCTGCTGGTTGGCCACCTTGTTTTAAGCCCTGTATCCACGCTGAGGCTATGCGCTGAGGATGTACTTGCAGTTCTAGTGAGGGGTTAAAAAATTCGGAACAATGAGATGTCGCAACAATGGCATGGCACGTTTATAGTGTTTATAGTGTGTAGTGTATTGTTGGGCTGGTGGTTTAGGATGCATTTGTTCTTGTACTGTAGGTTATCTAATGGAAAATGTGCAATGCATATTTGATGTAGGTTTATGAGATGTACTGATCTGTATTGTGACTGAGATTGTTGATGCAATGATTATTTTGGTTTCTGTATTCTTCGTGTTGCAGTTTTCATGTTGAGAGACTATTAAATAAATTGGTAAAATCATCAGTCAAGCTTCAAGTCCTTATTGCCAGCTGGCAGCTGGGTCCGCTAGCCCCCCCAAAAAATGATACATATAAAACCACACTATTGTTTTTAAACAAATCTGTTTATAAAGTTTTCTCTATTTCCTTAAGCGTTTCTGTAAATACAAAGATTAAAAGCCTAATGATAAGAGCGACTGCTGAAAGACAGATATAGCCTAAACATTTGCCGTGTGATGTAGAGAAACATTTGGAAATGCCTTCTTTGGTGTGTGCGACCTCTGCAACCATTCTACAATGTTTATACTGTAAGTGGTTCAAGGATTTGGATGATTACAGGTATGTCCGGTAATTGGGTTTGCCTCATGGTTTCCCTGGACTGGACCCCACTGTTAGCCTCTGCTCTATCGGCGTATGACATTTGAGTCTTGATCAGAGTTACGCAAACTCCGTTCACTTCATGGGGCCAGTCCAATGACGGTTCTTACAAATGGGAACAAGTCCTGCCCCCCCCCCCCCCCCCCCCACACACACACACACACACACTACATGACATGGCTACATTGTCTCCATCCCTGCCGGAGGAGGATGAGGAGGCGACACGCAGTTATAAAGTAACACGAGAAGCGTCACAATGTTGCAAACAAGCCCAACATCCACACAACAACACCACCGCCGTCGTGTACGACTGGAGTGCTTCTTTGTTTCGCATCACTTGGCGGATTGGATTTGAAACATGTGTGTGTGTGTGTGTGTGTGTGTGTGTGTGTGTGTGTGTGTGTGTGTGTGTGTGTGTGTGTGTGTGTGTGTGTGTGTGTGTGTGTGTGTGTGTGTGTGTGTGTGTGAGAGTGTGAGAGTGTGAGAGTGTGAGAGAGTGAGAGAGTGAGAGAGTGAGAGAGTGAGAGAGTGAGAGAGTGAGAGTGTGAGAGTGTGAGAGTGTGAGAGTGTGAGAGTGTGAGAGAGATACTGGGCCGCCCACCCAGGCAGCTTTGATTTTTGCTAGATCGTTTTTTTTTTCCCCCAGCAAACATCAGAGACGTTTCTACAGTACAGAGTTGTTACTGTAGGCTACTGTAGAATAAAACGGTTGTCATGTTGCACACGTGCTTAAACGGCTCTCATGCGCCGCCCTCGTTGACGACATGTGTTGAATATGCCATCTCCACTTTGCCCCTATTGAGCTGCACGAAGAGCGCTCAGTTTCTGCCCCCTCAATATCGCCACTCTACTACTAGATGGCTCTGGACATTATGGCTGGCGCCTGCGCAGTAGCTCCACGCTGCAGCGAAGCCTGCAGACTTTTGGTGACAGCTTCGCATGGCACAAGAATGAGAACGGGGCGCGTGTGGGTGACTATTATTACGACTGTTTGTGCGCGCGCTTAAACCAGATCCAGTACACGGTAAACGCTCCATAGAGTTGACAAAAGAAAGAAAGAAGAAAAAAAAGGAACACTAGTAGTGGAATATGAAGGACGCATGTGTGAAGGAGGACACTCCGGGTCGCGGATCCTAAACATGGCATCGCCAGCAAAGCACTCCATCGTCGCACCTCAGACGAGCGAGGCGCAAATCAAAGCGTGCTCACTGCTCTTCTACAGGGCCGTGCGCGACCTGAAGCCCGTCTGGATGCTGGAGGACATGCGGACGATGGAGACCTTCTACTGGGAGGACGACGCCAGCAGCCAGCCGCGGACGTACAGCCCCTCCGAGGCGCTGCTCTACGCCATAGTGCACGACCACCAGGTAGGGATGAAACTTTGTATCGTTTTGCAAAGGAACACAATGCACAAATGGGCCTACTAATGATGCTTATTATTTATTATTACCAAAAGGCTACTAAGTACTAGTATTTAGCAATTTAAAGTGGAAGTCCACCCATTTTGAACATTCTAATATGTCATTAGTATACCCTAGAGGTGCTGGGTGGACATGATAAAAATGTTCCCCCATTCTGTGTTTCCCGGAAATGGAGGTCTGAAGAAAACCACTAACATGGTGAAACATCTTGATGACATCATCAAGATGTATTTTCACCATGTTAATGGATTTCTTTAGACGCTTCTTTTTTCAGAAAAAATGTTAAATGGGTGGAGAAAAATAACCCACAACACGGTTTTTACTTGTATCCATTATAATATATTTTCCCTTAAAAAAGAACGGAACTATCCATGTTTCACACACTTAATAG
Source organism: Benthosema pterotum (assembly GCA_039105355.1). Classification (NCBI taxonomy): domain Eukaryota; kingdom Metazoa; phylum Chordata; class Actinopteri; order Myctophiformes; family Myctophidae; genus Benthosema; species Benthosema pterotum. The sequence continues at coordinate 20,936,816 of CM076983.1, read as the reverse complement.
ATTTGCTTAGCTGCTGTTGTATCGCTAGAATAAACCAATATCGTTCATGTATCGTCAACCATGTCTCACAGTTAAAATGTGTGTTACAACCCTATACCACCAGGCCTACGCTCGGCACCTGCTGAGTCACCATGCCAACGAGGCGCTCGCCAAGCCCGGTGAACGCTTCTGCTGCTGCCCGGCGTCATCGTCGTCCTCCTCTGCCGCGCCGCACCTCGCCATGGCAGTCCGCTACGACAGGCGCTACATACTGGGTCTCATCTTGCGGGAGGCTCACCGGATGCCCCCGGGCGGAGGCAGCGTCGGCTCTCGGCGTGGCAACAGTGGTGTAGGCGCCGGGGGCTTTCACACGGAGGACGGCAAGACGTCGCCGCTGCACCTGGCGTGTGAGCTCCTGCGCCCGGAGGCTGTCGTCATGTTGCTGGGCAACGGAGCATCGCCGCGCGCCGAGGACCACAACGGCAGGACGCCCCTGGATATCCTCCTCCAACGCCTCGATACAGACTCCTCCAAAGCAGGGAATAAGAACGCTGGAGACGCCACAAGGCAGTGTTTGGACAATATGTTGATGTTTTATATGCCTGAGATTAATTTCAAAATGAAAAGTGCACTTAGTGAAAAGCCAGACTTTTGGGCCAAACTTTTAGGTGAGGACACGTTTAATTACCTGGCTGGAAAGAGCCCGGCTCCTCTGGTGCTCCTCGCCATGCAGACTATTCTGAAGCAACTCAGCCCTGCAAGGTTCTCCGATAGCCTGCACGAATTGCCAATACCTCTCTCCTTGAAACCAACCGGACTACCTCACAGTCAGCATGAATCGTTAAAGGTTTTATTATAGCATGGAGTTACATATGTAATATGGTATAGGCCAGTGGTTCTCAAGGTAGAATCCAGGTATCCCCAGTGGACCTTGAAGGTTAACCAAATGTACTATTTGGGGTCCACGTGCTTCCATGGCCAGTTGCTTCCAAGCCTACCTCTAACGTGGTTAAATTTGTACACCCTGAGTTAATGCAGACCTGAAGGTCCATTTCAGGTCCACTTTCAGAACCACTGGTTTAGGCCACAGCGTAATGTAGCCTGCTTAAACTATTCAAACGGTATGAATCCATAGACTGTTGTAGTAGCTTGATGTGTGTCTGAGCATGTATGACTGCAGTGGACTAGCTGCTAGCCTTTACTGTGTTTACTGTATGAATCTATAGATGTTCAGTTTTAGGTTGAAGTGTCTCGTGTGTACGGAGAGCATGTATAACTGCAGTGGGCTGTAGCCTGCTGTTGTTTAGTAACAGCCACATTTTGCTATTTAAAAAAAAAAAAAGCAAATGCAAGTTGAACTAAATGGACCCAGTGTTAACCTTTAATGAATGAGAATTGTTTAAATGATGTTTAAAAAAAATGAATAAGCCATAGTTAAGTGTCTGACATTTGTGCCATGTGATGGAGTGATACATTGAAGCCATTAGCTTAAAGGGATGCTCATATCGATCAACAATAAATTAAGCTAACTCCAGATACTTCTTTTTACTTGTATATATATAATGTATACTGTATGTGAATGCCATTTTAGTAAAGAAATGCATTTTACTACTGTATGAATGAATGAGCAAGTGCCAGCATGTATGGGTGTCTGTTTGGTGACTGGCAATTGAAAACTCACATTTATCTGGAAACATGGGCTCTGGTTTTATCCTAATAAATCAGTATCCTGGAAATTATCGCTTGATAACGGTCGAAGTGGGTGGGTATTTTCTATATTGGGATTAACATTACTAAAGTGTCACATGTTTGAGTTGCCATGTCTATCCATTATTTGTACAACTGGGTTTTGTGTGTTTAACACTGCTGCACCGTTTCTTAATCCATTCCTTTTGATTGGCACACAAAACACACCATAAGCTCAGAACAATGACATGACCGTTCAATGTGGCAATTGACATGCGTGAGTAGTATGTGCAAAATGTAAACATACCTTACCTAACTTGATGGCACACATTCTCATGGACTGTGCAACAGGTCGTGGGCCCAGTGGAAGACAACTGTCTGCAAAACAGAGGCCGATGGTGGGGTGTGATTGCGGCTCTATGCTCCATCTAGGAGGTTATAGAAGTGAAACAGGTACACAACATACACAACATGAGTCATATGATGCACTGATGTTCTGAACTAAAGCAAAGTGTTAAGTCAATCTAAAAATGTAGGGGCTGTGTGTGTACAGATATTCTTTTACTTATAGTGGATAGCATTGATGGCTAATGGGATAAAATAAAATGGAGCATCTGTCTGCTGTGTCCTATTAAATATAAACCTCCACCCACTGTATTCACTTTGGCGATTATGGCGTTTAAACACAGTATAGGAGGAGTAAGTTTAAGTATACCATAATTGTATATCTGCACCTGTTTAGTGTGCATAGCCTACCTGAAGAATAAATGGCAATATCAATTGTGTGTCTGAGCTAGCTAGGGTCTTTCAGATTTATTGTGCATAGGATGAATCAATGTGAAATGTAGTTATTTGGCAATTTAATTGCATATAGCTTGCATATAGTGCGTTATCATGTACATTCCCTTTTCCATTGTTGAGTAAAACTAAAATTAAAATGGGATACTGGACTAGCAACAGACCTTTTTGATCTGATCGGTGAACATATTCATGATAATCGTTCTAAAAAAAGTAAATAGTTAATATGAATGAACCATGAATTTAATCAACTGTGAATCAATTAAGCTGCAGGGTTTCTAAAGCCTGCAAACACAATATACTCCAAACCATGAGATGGCGCCACATAGTCATAAATTATGGCATTGCTAGGCTTCATATACAGCTTCCTAACCTCTGAGAATCCTCTCGTCTTGAGAGTTCCTCTGACTGTGTTCATACATTACATGAATTTATAGTTAGTTCAGGTAATGTGATTTCATTTCAAAACGTTTCTATTTAATGTTTTGTTCAGAATTTCTGAGCTGGTACTTATTACTACTATGGCTGGGACTGGCCTGCTCTGGACTTTTCTCAAATTAAATAAATACAATAATGTTGTTAAATCAAGGCCAGGCCACAAGATGGCGCAGGCCACCAGGAAAACTCCGAAAACTCCAGATACACCAGATGGCCATCCGCCCCTGGACTGTGTGGACACATGGGTTAACACAAGGTGGCGGACCATCATGCTGAAAGGGGATTTCCAGCACATATGGGGTTAATGGTACCTAGGATTTTTGGGACTTCATGATGGGTAAATTTTGTTTGGGGAAAAACTCATTCATTGATACACTACCAGAGCCCACTATTGTTTTTTTCTGCATTTTAACCACAGACCACCCTTTGATGTTGAGTTCAGTCTCTCTGACCCAAAATTAAGGATTTTCAAGAAAACTGGCAAATGTTGGTCAGAATAACAATTCTTATACGTTTTCTAAAAGTATGCATTTTTGAAAATTAAGCAATTCAGATGTTTAAATATAATTTAAGTCTTGCGAGCGTAAAATGATACCAAATGGACCCATAAGGGTCCATTTGGGTATGGACCCATAAGGGTCCATAAGGGTTTAAAGTAATATGTAATAGTAATATTAATATATTACACTTGCTCAGACAGTAATATTGTAATATAATATATTGCTTTAAAATGAAGGTAATAATTAATAATTAATATATTACCAAGGTAAAGTAATATTCCCAACACTGGTCATGACTCTAGTGAGGACTGAACAGGTTTGTTTCGCTGGGGACTGTAAATACAACAACTTACACAACTACCACTGATGGTCTCTAAAGCATAGGTAGCCCCCAGGGTAGGGGTGCCAGGGGGACACGTGCCCCTATGATGGCCAAAGAAAAAACAAAGTGCTGAGTATTCATCTTTTCTTTCACAATACAAAAAATATAATATGTTTATTCTCTTATATGAGAATTGTATGACAGGTGCCGTTTTAAAGAGTTACATGTTTATTTCAATATCATATTGTCTATGTCCCTTGAAACAGGGTCGGACTGGCCATAGGGAGTACCCAGAGCTCTCACGGTGGGCTGCGACCATAGGGGGCCACCAGGGGGTGCTAAAAATAATAATACAGGTGTGTATTGTACCTGTATCAGTGAGTGACAAATAACCCCTGTTCTATCTTGGATCCTTTTGCCACCATCATTTTTGTGAGAGCAGCAAAGGCTTGTGTAGGTCTGTTGGTTTGTATCATTGGTTTGATTATTATTTGTTTTGGGCTGGTCTGGGCCAAATTCGTGCCAAAATGGGCCGGTCTGGGCCAAATTCACACAGCTTCAATCACCACTCAAAACAATACCTATATTGAATTTATATCGCCTGAAACGTCCACAGATTACTTACACAAAGTAACTGAATTATTGTATTACAAATCCTAAATTTTAAAATGTGCAAATTAGGCATTTTATAGGAAAATGGGTATTAGGCAACAAATATAAAATATGCAAAAGCTACTATTATGGAAAAGTTATATATTACTTATATGAAATACTTGCCATTAATATAGTAGTTGGTTGCAATTGTATTAATTGATTGCCAGAGTTCCGTGGTCGGAGTTCTGCTCCGGTATTGTCAAATCAGTAGTTCTGGTCTTTTTGTGGGAGTCACTGGGGCCATGCAGTAAAAGTAAATGAATAATAAAAAAAATGTAATATGTGTAACCTGTTTCTAAAATATTATCACAACCTTTGCTCATTTTGGCCCCTCTATCTTTGAACTATGTTTTTTGTGTCCATATCGCTACACCCAAAAAGTAATCCCATGTGATCAAAAATGTTGAAGGAGGTCCTAAAATACTTACCAGTTGACACCAGTATATTAATGGACAGTATTTCATACAACTTAAGTTCCAAAGTGCACATTAGGAGCACATCAGCAAGGAGTGAGTTACAGTAGAGACCATTTGGAAATTGTAGTCTGTATTCTATAGTGCATTGTGAAACCAATTGCAATCTCTTTTTTTCCTTCTTTGTTTTACTCTACAGGAGGAAGATGAAATCTTTAGTGATCCTGGTTTTAGGAGTAATGTACATAATGATAGCATTTTTCTTTTTCTTTAAGGATGCATCTTATTCATGCACATTTGAAATGCAAGCAATCAGTGACACTGCCACTGGAGAACAACACAAAGCCCATTGTCATTGCGTGGATCCCACCAGAAGGTATAAAGTTTAATTTCAGGGACTGCGTGACCTATTATAACATAGATAGCTGTGAGCTGACATATGACCAATCAGTATACAATGAAGCAGATGCCATCATTTTTTTTCATAAAGGCATTAATCGAAATTTGGCAAACTTGCCAAAAGCCCCACGACCTCATTTCCAAAAATTGATTTGGTATCATGTAGAGTCCCCGACTCACACAGAAAAAACACCAGGCCTGGAAAATCTTTTCAACCTGACGCTGAGCTATAGAAGAGATGCTGACATCACAGTGAGGTATGATAAAATAACAAAGAAAACCGTGACAGATGAGGACTTTGTCTTGCCAATGAAAGACAAGGCGGTCTGTTGGATTGTGTCCAATAGCGCTACAGCCGGTGTGACTGCCAGGGAACAATACTTTAAAGAATTCAGTAGGTACATAAATGTCAATGTCTATGGTAGCCGGGCTGCAAAACGATTAAGAGATAAGGATTTTTTCCCAACCATCGCTAGTTGCAAGTTTTACCTTGCATTTGAGAACTCCATTCACAGAGACTACATCACAGAAAAGGTGAACGGACCTTTGGCAGTGGGAACGGTACCAGTCGTTCTGGGTCCACCAAGAGAGAATTATGAAGAGTTCATCCCACCTGATTCTTTCATTCATATTAACGACTTCCCAGATGCCAAATCACTGGCAGAGTATTTGATTCAGTTGGACAAGGATGATACGAACTACATGCAGTACTTCCAGTGGAGAAAGTCCTTCAAAGCTACACCTCATCTACTGTCAATACATAACGAGTTCACTCAATCCATTTGCCTTGCCTGTGATCACATTTCACGTGACAAGGGTTACAGTGCTGTACATAATCTGTATGACTGGTACTTTTCATACTGACACAGATTTGTTGTAGGATACACTCCTCTGTCGGTTTGTATTTTAGTTTCATCCTATGCAGACAGTGTAGGGCCTAATATCAATCTGAAATGAACCATGTATGCAAAGGCATGGTAAAATAAAGGCTGATATAATGTGATTTTCAGTTTAATTTGCTTGAAACACTGCTCCCCAAATCTGTGTGCAGTCCTGTTGGTTTTTGAAGCTGCACTAGCTCAAGCTCTTATTTGAACGAATGTCAAAAATGCCGTCTTGTTCATGGTCTTGTTCTCTGTCTTTAAATGGATATTTTACTTTCAAACATGTTTTGTTCATTTTCAAGTGTACCTTGAAAATGGTACCTTGAAAACCAACTGGACCTTAAGTGAACCCCCCAGACAGTTTTTATGTTGCTGTGTTTAATGTTGAGATATTTTAGTTTATAAAAGTGACGGATGGCCCCTCCCTCTCCCATTGACACACATTCATTTTCAAATTCCATGTTAGACTTACTTTTAAAAGATGACCATATCCAATTTATTTTGTTATCATTATATAAACAATATTACATTGCTTTTTAGAATGTAGTCCCAGTGTGTTGTGGTTATGTCGCATATCACATCTGCTGCATCCTGTATTTGCTGTTGAAAAAAAAGATAAACTTGAAGTGAACATGAACTTTTGGTACAGTTGTCATTCCCTATTGTTTCAAGCCACAATACAGTGAATAATCGTGAATTCTTGACAGCAAATGGACTCTCATCGGAATGCATACAGTATAGACAGAGTTATGCAAACTGTTCACTTCAGCGGACCATTAGTCTAATGTCAGCTAAGGTACAGTAAATCCCTTCAAATCCGTAAACAGATCCTTACAACATGAACATTAAAGGGACTTTAGTTGTTACTGTATACTGCAGTTGATGCAAACTAGCCCCAATACCGCCTACGTTCTCAATTCTCTCCACTGAATGAGTGGAGAGAATTGAGGGAACGTATCTGGGCCAGATGCAAATATGCTTAAAACAGCTCTCATTTGCACTGCGCCTCAATGAGAAGAATGTATATCCAACTCCAGTTTGTCTCTATTCAGGCTGCATGAACAGCAGGTCAAGCACTAGATGGCTCAGTCTGGTCCAGTCAGTCCTGCCCTGGCTGTTTGGCTCTTTATTCCCGTCCTCCTCCTCGCACGATTATTCATCTCTTCCTCTGTGTATTCTGGCTCTAAATGAAAGGAAACAAGCAGCAAAGCTAAGGTTTCGCTTGGTCATGTTCAATTCAAGTTCTGCTTGTTTTTTTTTATTATTCTCTGCAGAGTGATGGTCCCACAAAATAACCAAATGTGAATATTTCATATTTATATATAGGCTTAGGGTTAGAGAAGGCTCATTTTAGTTTACTACACATAACGCTAGAAAAAATATGTTTAAGTGGGAAATACCCATGATAAATCCAGTGATTAGTTGCCAATTCATATAATCATTTACTAAATTAGTTGACAACTAATTAAATTATCAATTCAATTACAATACATTGATTAATTACTGCAGCCCTAATTCATTTTGAAGGCTGCCATTCTGTGTTATAGGCTCAATATGTCAGTTTGTCACCTCCTTCACATTCAGTAGTTCCTGTGATATTTTGAGGCCAAATGTAATTCCCTGTGGTCTAGAAGAACTTTAGTAGGCTACATACATATACATATACATATACAATACTAATAATAATACAAAAAATACACATATTTATCCCCATGTTCGAATGCCCCGCCCTCCTGTGCAAATCGCTAAAACAAAAGGAAGTAGCAAATTAAACAAAATGAACACTCATCTTTTACTTTGTCTAATAACCTAAAACTTAAAAATAAAAAATAAAGTTGTCCTTATTTAAGACAATGTGTGTACACTGTTGGTACTGTGTGTGTGTGTGTGTGTGTGTGTGTGTGTGTGTGTGTGTGTGTGTGTGTGTGTGTGTGTGTGTGTGTGTGTGTGTGTGTGTGTGTGTGTGTGTGTGTGTGTGTGTGTGTGTGCGTGTGCGTGTGCGTGTGCGTGTGTGTGTGTGCGCGCGCTTTAACCACCTATGTGGATAGCATGGATGATGACTAAGTGAAGAAGAAAAAGTCGTATAACTTGCATACAGTACATTATCATTTACATGTGTGGTCCTCCAGACCATTCTTCCATTCCCCATCATTCCCTTTTCATTGAAGATTAAACAAAACAAAGGATACTGGACTAGCAACAGATAGAATTTTGTTCCAGTCTAGGCTGCTGCTTTTCAATAGTAGTGTTTTTTACTCATTATTCTAGCATAAAATCTGTTGTTGCTTTATGTAAAGTAGTTATGAGTGTCTCATTGGTGTAAATATTAATGATAATAATCATTATATTAAAACAATGTACGTATTTAATATGTATGACACTTAATCAACTGTGAATGTATGCAATTAAAGGTATTATGACATTATTTGTAACATAATTTTATCGTCTTGGCATTGATCATCCAAATTAGTTTGAAAAGATTTAATAGAAAACAATGCTCCATGTTTCCTGTTTCCTGCCAATCACTTCCCCGCACCTCCGCTCACTTTCTGGCCATGACAGCCCATACATCCAAACAGAAAAGTCATATCTGTTTCCGTTATACAACATTAAACTCATGGTTCCACTCACTTTATGCCTGCACATACCCTTTGAAAATACTATTGTTGCAAATATGTAAATATGTGTGACAGTTATTAGGCTACATATCCATCACAGGGATGCCTGCTATAATGTTATGAATTCAATTTAAATGCAACTAAAACATGCACATAATTATATGTGTGAACTAACTACAGGTACAAACTTGAATGAATGAATCAATCAATGAATGAATGAATGATATTTTTTTATTAAGAGAAATGAGAGTTACAGTACAAGTCAAGTACACACTGCTCTACAAAACTGATAACCACTTGGAGAATTACAGTACAATTCAAGTACAACTACAGCAAATCTGAAACTTATTGGACACACTAGTTAAGAATACACTTGTTTACAATAGTGGCCAACTTGTTCATTTCATTAAGACCTTCCAAAGCATACAAAAAAACTTCAGTGAAGTCAGAAGCAGCAAATTGTGGAGGTAAAATCATAGTGTAGGTAAAAAGGGAAAAGAGAAATGTACAAAGAGGAGAAAGGGTGGGTGGGGAATTATTTTTTGCTTTACAGAGTTTCAAATTGCAGCCACCTCTAGGTGCCCTTTGAGAGTGGTTTTGAAGGATTCACATGTCTTAATGACTGTTGGTAATGCGTCCCAATTTTGGTGTCATATGAGCGGAAGGAATTAAGTCCCTTGTTTGTGCCAAATCTGGGTTGGACATGGTTAGTAGCACTCCCTCTATGTCAATGAGGTCCACTCCCACAACTCTAGAGGAAGTATTTGGACATGAAATTTTGTTCTACCTGAAATACTTCTATTGTATTCTATCAGCCTGTCACAACATACCATACCATTTGTACAGATTGGGAATAACTCTGTACACCTTGTTTCGGCTCACGTGATCGCAAGCCAAGCAGACAGCCTTCAGGTACTTCAGTCTTTTCTCGGTGGGGTGACGCTGGGCATAGTAATGCTGCCGCCACTCAAAGTAGTGCATGTAAGCCTGGTCATCCTTGTCCAACTTCAAGAGGAAATCAGCCAGGGATTTCTCATCAGGGAAGTCATTTACATGTATGAAAGAATCCCCAGGGATAAAATCCTCATAGTTCTGTCTGGATGGGCCTAAGACCACCGGCACAGTTCCCACTGCAAGCGGGCCATTGAGCTTTTCTGTGATGTAGTCTTTGTAAATGGACTCTTCAAAGGAGAGGAAGAATTTGCAGCTGCTGATGGCTGAAAAATGGTTGGTCGGTTTGAGGCTCCTCAAACCCTCACCGTAAACGATCACATTAATGTGTTGTGCGAGTTTACTGTAGTAGTTGTATGCTGTGCTGTTGGTGCCATTTTCATCCATAATCCAGCAAACCAGGTTTTCCTTTTTGGGTGGCAAAAACGTGTCGTTTGAGTGTTTTCTGGCAGTCAGCCTCCAGTGCACAGGGATGTCTGCATCCTTCCTAAAATTCAAGCTCAAATTGAAAAGATTTTCAGCGCCGTTTATTAAGCGTGTGTTGCCTGGCAGGTCCAGATTCAGCCATATCCACCTCTGAAATGCAGGTCTGGGCCAGGGGGGAAGGTTGGATAAATCGTCTTTAATGGCCTTATGAAATATTATCACTTCATCTGCAGTGTGGTACAGGGACCTGTTGTCTGATAGGAGGCAGCTGTTGATGTTGAAGAAATGCTTGCAATCCTTCACATCAAACTTATATTCTTCGGGCCAGAACCACATCAGGATTAGATTCTTTGTTGGATCATCCACCATGTGGCTCTTGTAACTCGGGACAGGGTGGCACTTCTGCACTGGGTTTGACTTGAAGTACATGAGGAGCAGTATCATGAACCCTCCTCCGAAAAGTAATACTGTGAGGAGGGAACGCAGGATGCCAAACTTGGAATCAGTAGACATTTTCTGCAAGGAAAAAAGAGAGATGAGAAGAACAAAATCAACAATGGAAATATCGACTACATCATACTTGGGGGGGTTACAATGGGTATGCTAACAATGGGTAGGCTATTATTTATTTATTTTTTCCTAATTCAGTTAGATTCTGTTTTTTAAGTGGGTTTGCTAGTTTTATTTTGGTAAAACTACTTAGTTTTGGTTATAGTTATAGTTTACAATGGGTATTAGTTTTGGTTATAGTTTACAATGGGTATGCTAACAATGGGTAGGCTATTATTTATTTTATTTTTTCCTAATTCAGTTAGATTCATTTTTTTTTTTAGTTATTTAGTTTTTATTTAGTTTTTAAAGTGGGTTTGCTAGTTTTATTTTGTTAAAACTACTTAGTTTTGGTTATAGTAATTAGTATTTTTCTTGCCTTTGTGTATTAGTAAGGTAGGTTATTTGGAATGGATGCATTTGGAATGTAAAAGGATTATTATACACATCCGAAAAGCATATAAATATTGGTAAAATAAATAAATAAAACTAAGGCTATACTTTGTCAGTAATTTCAGTTGTTTGTAGTTAGTTTTGTGAACATACAATACAGTTTCAACCCGCTCAGATTAGACATATTGAAACAGACTGAAAAATAGCCTGGCTAATCAAGATCTAAATATAGACTGTATAGACATTGAACGCACTGCGTTGCTTATGCTTACACACTGCAAGCAATTATTTACATTGAGTGCAATATAGGGCACAAAAACGTGCAAGCAGATGCGTAGACTTTTCGTTAAAAAGCCCTGCCTTCCATGTACCCCCAAAACCACTGGCGTAAGTTGAGTAGATATATATATATATATCCTAGATCATATTTTGAGACAGGCCAGTGTCACCAAGCTTTTCGGTATAATAGGCCTATTAATTTCACTTAATGGGTATAGCGCATCCAGGTAGACAAACACATCTGCGGCTCCCATAATTAAACAGGTTTATTAACAGTATAATAGTATAAGTATAATAAACAGTGATTTATTTTTGGCTACAGTCAATTTAATTGTTTAGGATATGTGATGCAGAGAAAACAACATTAACTCTGTTATAAGATTAATGCCATACAAATTAAATAAGGTAGCCTATAGCTAATACTTATTGTCCCAACATAATCCAGTTGACATATCTGATATTTCTAAATGCATTAGAAATGTGAATACATTTTCCTGTTCACAATGTATTCCTATATATCCCGCATAATATTAAAATTAAAAAATAATCACTTCAATGATGAAGTCAGTTCCTCACCTGTGAAATGCCTTCGTTGCTATCCAGAGTAGTGAATGGAGGAGGCGAAACCAGAATGAAGACCAATGCAGTATAGTCGCATTATACTGGCTTAAACTCGCATTACTTGTTTTGCAAGGAGAGGGTGTTTTGGCTTGGCAAAAAAGCCAGTCGGATGGTATGTTGGCAGTTGGCACTGCTTTTTGATGGTAATTATTTTTTAAGGTGGCCACACATTTGCCGTAAATCGGGCATTTTTGACACTCGGCGATCCAATCGTAACTACGTATCTATGATCGTAACGGCAAACATGTTTGATTTCTGCCCGATCCGCACAGCAGCAGCACCATCACCACCACCACACTCCACACACCTGCCTGGAGTAGCCGCCCAGAGCTGTCTGCTGTCCTCCTATGTTGACACCACATAAAACAATTCCAATAGATATTGGTTATATCCCCAAATATAACATTCTTTTTTTTCTTTTGGACATTGGTCGCCTTTAATATCTGTACATTACAGTGATCATTAAAGTAGAAATAAGCCACCTATTTCCCAGACTCCCTCCCCCAGAGTTCAGTTTGAATGATGTACAATTGTTCAGTATTTGCATGCATTTGAGAGAGCTTTAATATTATTTTAGAAAGAAACTCTTATATGGCAGCGTGCCAGTGATCACTCTTCTAAATGGTAAATTGTGCACTTTTATATAGCGACTTTATCCAAGGCATTTACATAGATTGTAGATCCCATTCACACACACCAATGGTGGAGCACGCATAAATATTTTGTGCAAGTAGCCTAAAGGGACCCCCATTTACCTGGTGTGCGTCACAGTGTGCGCGCGCGCGCGCGCGCGCGTGTGTGTGTGTCCTAATATACAGTATATTATCTCCAAAATGGCTGAAAAGTCACCAAATTACGCTGTGATCAACGGCGTCATGTTTGCTTAACGACAGGGAGGGTGGTTCCTGGTATCGACATAACAACAGCGCTCATGAGTCCATTTAGCATTTGATTAGGCTCCCCCGTCCCCGATACCTTCTCACACATTTAAATGCGTCTCTCTCTCTGCAGCACCTCCGGAGTTGACGCCGTTGCTGCGATATTTGACCACGGTATTTGAAAAATCCTGGCTATGGTCCTGGCTCTAGTCCTATTCTATGGCACAAGTTTGGGATAAAACCTGTCACAAGGTCTGGGAGTGAGGACCCAAATGCGGACCCAAATACGGAACAGCAAAGTTATTATTATTAATTCTTTTTACAAAGTAATTAAAGGTAGGGGAAGTGATTTCACTTTTGTCAGGTATCACCCAAAAAATATTTTTTTTTCTGTTAAAATGCTCTATTATAAGGTGTGGAAACCATATATGGAGTTTCCCCCTCCCCACGTTAGCAGAGGAGCTTATAAAAGTTCCCCAGGTGGTGGCGAATTCTCCTCCAATCAGGATCGAGCAGCAGGTTCACATAGTGTAGCTACTGTTGGGTGCCCCTAGTGCACCAGGCTGGTACTACACCATGAATTTCAAATCACTTACCCTACCTTTAAGTAGGCCTACACACAAGGGCTAATTACACATAAAATACACCTGGGGAAGACAAACATGGAACTATATGAAAAGGGGGACCGGAGAAGTCGGGCCGCCGCAAACTCGGTATGAAAATTACACATGACCAGATCTAGAGAGAGGCAACAAGAGAGGCAAAATCGATCTGTGCTCGATTGTGACATGATGGAAACATTGCTTCTACTGTATGTCAGACTCCTGGAGAGTCAGTAATCCTCTCCACCCACAGCTCTCTGAAAAGCCCTGTTTTGTCTGTCAGGAGTCAGGACAACGACCAAGTGACATGCCCTTTATTGTCCTCCTTTTTTCAACTCATGATAGATTACTGTCGACCTTTTCAAAGAGCAATCCTTTTTAAAACAACGTTTTTGTGTTCATGAACCTGTTCAGCGCCTGTCTGTGTAAACACAACTATACAAAACTATGACAACTTGTAGGGTAGGCCTACCTTCCATTGTGCGACATTATAGACATCGTGTTGACAATTGTAATAATAGTAGATCTACAAGCTTGCATGCAGTGTGCCACTGCAAGTTTTACGACTACTATTTCATATAATAATAGTAATATGAAGGAAAATAATTAAAGCTGCAAGCATGGACTACCAGCATAGCATTGAAAAGTTATAGGTGCAGAAAATAGTATAGACCAGTAGGGCCTGCCGTGTAAAGTTTGACGATTCGCCACATTCGTGCCGTTTTACGAAAACTCACTTTTCATTGTTTGTGCATGCCGGAGTTTAATTAATTAAAAATGGCCAAGTTCCTGTTCGGTTTCGGACATAGCGCCAAGGGACATTTTCTTTAAGTTTGGACATGAGGTGTGTGCCACTTTTCGTGCATGTACAGTACTTGAAACTGCATGGTGGGGCCTGAGGCACAAGATTTCTAGGGGGCGCTATTGCACCATTACGCCACGCCCCTGAGAGTATTAGAATAGCCTATGTAATTTTACAGAATAAGTAATTTTACATAATGTGTGCTAAGTTTGGCAACTTTTCGAGTATGTTATGCAGTTAAAAAACGCATTCGGGCTAAGAAAGAATAAAGAATAATAATCATTACAATTTAATTAGGGCTTCGCACTTGCTTTGCAGTGCTCAGGCTCTAATAAATCTTGACTTTTGGGAAGGGTCTGTGTAGCACAAAGGAAACATCCAAATGCAACACACAGTTTTGCATAACAAAATGACACACAACCACTGTTTGTTATGTTTGCATAAATATTTGTTTTTTATGTAAAGAGTGGAGTAGAGAGAGTTAACTAAAGCAGAAAAGAAAGACTCTCATCACCACTGCTTGAAGCTGTTTGGTTGAGGCGACACACAATAGCTTCTTTGTGAATAAGGCGGTGGCTGGTGATCGACAGATTGCATCGTCTGTAACCTCTGCATGTCCTTTCCACTTGCACCTGCCACTGCCACTAAGCATTTTCAAAAGAATAAGGGAAATTGCCTGGTAGTGGAAGAGTGTCCTAGTTAAAATGCTGGAAAGGCACAAATTGTCACTTAGATAGCAGCTGGACAATGGAATAAATGGACACCATATATTTTTCTACATACTGTACATTGGCTAAAGGTTCAGCACCACTGACAGCGGACAATGAAAGGCCATGCAAGCAACATACGTACTGTACAGACAGGGATAAAACACATGCACGCAGGAATATACTATGGGGTATTTTCTTTTTTATCCATGCGTTGCATACAATTCAAATTTTCAATTTAAAGGAGCTTTTTTGGCATGAGAAAACAAACGTTTACATTGCCAAAGCAAGTGTCACAAATACAATACAATAAACACAGGTGACATAGAGCTGCCATCTGACAGACTTTTTCAACATTATATATTTATCGATCAAATATCGATAAATGTATATCGATATTTGTGGGCGGGGGGGGTGCCTTAAAGATTTTAAAAAGCTCAGTGGATAGGGGAGGGGATCTAATGGGGAGGACATTAAGCTGGATGGAAGGAGTTGTAATGTACATAGAATTTCTTTATTTCTTTTCATTTCATTGTTACATTATGCAATGACAAGCTACATTGACAAATGGCTTTAATGCTGTTGTAACCAAAGACAAATGGCACATTCTCATGGCAAGAAAAAATGTTTAGTTTAGTGGTAGTTCAATAAGCATCCTAAAAGTAGAAATAACCTAACGGACCAACAGTTTTATACCTCTGGGCTGCTTTGAGGCAGGATTCCAGACAGGCCCTTCCTGTCTGGAATTGGAATTCTGCCTCAAAGCCTCATGATCGGCTCTGTAGCATCAAACTGTGTTCCTATGGATCGGAATAGTGAAGATAGTCCATCGGTGGCTCTTCCAAGAGAGATTTTACCGGAGTCCCATTAGAAGGTGCATGTGCCATCCAGCTGTTTTTGAAAGTGCCCATGTCTCTGATCCATAGAGTAGAATTGTCTTGGCGGTCACCCGAGATATTAAGCTACGATGTGAAACCACAATGTATTCAGTGTCAGTATGAAAAGTACCAGTCATACAGATTATGTACAGCACTGTAACCCTTGTCACGTGAAATGTGATCACAGGCGAGACAAATAGGTTGAGTGAACTCGTTCTGTATTGACAGTAGATGAGGTGTAGCTTTGAAGGACTTTCTCCACTGGAAGTACTGCATGTAGTTCGTATCATCCTTGTCCAACTGAATCAAATACTCTGCCAGTGATTTGGCATCTGGGAAGTCGTTAATATGAATGAAAGAATCAGGTGGGATGAACTCTTCATAATTCTCTCTTGGTGGACCCAGAACAACTGGCACCGTTCCCACTGCCAAAGGTCCGTTCACCTTTTCTGTGATGTAGTCTCTGTGAATGGAGTTCTCAAACGCAAGGTAAAACTTGCAACTTGCCAAGGTTCCATAATAGTCCTCAAAGCGTAGTGATTTTCCGAATGCATTGCCATAACCATGGACATTGATGTACTTACTGAATTCTTCAAAGTATTCTTTCCTGGGCCCTACACCGGCCGTAAATGTGTTGGACACAATCCAACAGACCACCTTGTCTTTCTTTGGCAAGACAAAGTCCTCATCTGTCACCTTTTTCTTTGTTAGCTCATACCTCGCTGTGATGTCAGCATCTCTTCTATAGCTCAGCGTCAGGTTGAAAAGATTTTCCAGGCCTGGTGTTTTTTCTGTGTGGGTCGGTGACTCAACATGATACCAAATCCATTTTTGGAAATGAGGTCGTGGGGCTTTTGGCAAGTTGTTCAAGTTTGGATGAATGGCTTTATGGTAGAATATGATGGCTTCTGCTTCATTGTATAGAGATTGGTCATACGTCAGATCACAGCTATCTATATTAAAGTAGAGAAAGCAGTCCTTGAAATCAAACCTTACACCGGCTGGTGGAGTCCATACAATGACAATCGGCTTGCTGTGGACCTTCAATGGCAGTGTGGCCTTAAAGTAAAAGAAAACTACTACTAGTGCGCACATCACTCCTAAAGCCTTAAGGCATAATGTGTTGCTTAAACATGGCATCTTTCTCCTGTAGAGTGAAGCAAAATAAACACATATCACCATGATGTAACATGTAAATTCTCCCTTCATTGTCAATGGGAATTTAATGTATAACACAAGTCTGCATTCTGCACCAATAGCTATGTGACACCCAGTGTTGTAGTGGGGGGACGCCTCTTAAAGGGGAATTCCACCCATTTTCATTTTTTTTTCTGAACCAAATTTGGTTCTATTTGTACACTCTCAGAAAAAAGGAAACTCATTGACATGGTGAAATACATCTTCATGATGTCATCAAGATGTATTTCACCATGCTAATGATTTTTTTCAGACCTCCATTTCTAAGAAACACAGAATGGGGGAACGTTTTTATCATGTCCACACAACATCTCTAAGGTATATGAATGACCTTAGGTATATTAATGACAGTAAAATATTGAAAATGAGTGGAATCCCGCTTTAAGACATGCGCATGCACACTTGTATTTGCATGCGCATTTGCGTTCACCTGCGCAACACACACAGACACGCTATTAAAACAAGTATAGCATATTGAGAAAGATTTGTTTAGGCCTAATTGTATCCATGGAACTAAATGACAAGACAAAAAACATAGGCCTACTTTTGCCCAAAAAATATTTTAGATGTGAGAAGTGGGGGGACACTGTCCTCCCACGCCCCCCCTCCACTACACCCCTGGTGACACCTAGTGACACGAAGTTCAAACAAACAAATACATAAAAAGAAAAAATCATCTACAACTTACTCGTTACAGATGGCAGATTCAGGATCCCTGCTAACCCACACCAGTAAATATTGTTTTCATATAGGCTATTACCTAATTTTCTGTGAGTGTTCTAATACACGATAACACTCATGATACTGAGCGGAGGTGAATTCAAGTAGATGCACTCCTTCAAATCGCTCTGTGGGTGTATACTGTGCCAAATGAGTCAACAATGAGTGTGAATGTGGTCAAACTGGTCATGGTTATGAACGTGCTGCAGCCTTAACGGATTATCCTTTTATTTGTTTTGGGACAATGTATCAGTAATTTAATTGGAGTTGTTCTTATCTTTGTGCAGAGCGTTTCTAATTATTTAAGTTTGTCTGTTTGTACCATGTGCTGGTATAACATAGTTTTTCATAGTTTTTTTTTTTTTTTTTTTTAATCTTTGGTACGCCTCTGTTCAACGCTCAGTGGAACCCAGCCCCAAGAGTGAAGGGTGGCTACTAGAATGTGGGGGAAACTAGAATATAAGACAGGTTTTCAGTTATTTCACAAGTACATAATTCCACATGTATTCATTCAGTTTTGATGCCTTCAGTGAGAATCTACAATGTAAATAGTCATGGGGGCCAGTCTCAAACCCTGCAGGGACTTCAGTCCTGCGGCCGAATCGGGCTATCGGTTTATTTATTGCCTTTATGCAAGGCGATTTACACACATTCACACATACACATTCATACCATAATGGTAGAAGAAACCGGGCAAGGCACAACCAGATTCAGGAACAACTTGGGGTTAGGTGTCTTTTACATGATGTAGACAGGAGAAGCCAGCATTTGAACTGCTGACCCACAGATCATTGGGCAGCCTGCTCTACCTCCTACGCCACAGTCACACCAAGATGCAGCACTGCTCTCTAGTGGCTATAATGAATCACAGTCCCATCTGGAAGTGCATGTAATTATATAGTTTTGGATATAAACTGGTTAATGCACTCACTACCTGCTGATGTAAGAACACCAGATGTCCTGTGTGTGTCCACAGTGTCCTTGTGGCTCCTGTCCTGTCGGTGAACAGTAGGCTATGTATGCTCTTTCCTATCAGGAAGTGGATAACCAAAGTGTTGGACACTCATCAGGGAAATGAGACACACCTGAACAAGCTGCTCAGAGAGAATAAAAGCCCTCATCCTGTTTTAGTCTGCTTTGGAGTTTGCCCTTATTTTACACCTTGCAACGCCTATGGCCACTACATAGAGGGAGAACTCTTAAGCAGGTGTGTGGTTCTCCCACATTTCCACCTGCCTTTGTGTTATGATGCTTAGTTTACTGGGATTACCTAGGGCTCCATTCTAGAGCCGCTATTATTTCAGTAAATATCATCACTGAAAATATAAGATCTGTTATAATATGGTTAAGCAGCACCCATGCTTCTCCCAATAATCAGTGGGCTGATTCTATAAATATTATAAATATTTCCTGGCTTCTACCAAGGACTATCTAATAAGGACAGGACGCCAAGACATGGCTTCCTGTCCTCATGGGAGGAAACAGACATGCGCAGTACAGACAAGGAAGTTTGACGCTTGGCAAACCATCCAAGAGACCAATGGCATGCATGGTTTGCAAGAGTCAAATTTCCTGGAATGCACTGCGCATGTCTGTTTCCTCCATGAGGACAGGAAACCATGTCTTGGCGTCCTGTCCTTATTAGATAGTCCTTGGCTTCTACTGATGCTGCAGCTGTTTCGTCCTGCAGACAGTCCAGAACGTTGTTGTCAACAAATCATGAAAACAAAATATTCGTTGGGCTCAGGGATACTAATATGTGAGGGTGAGGGGGGGTTGTGTGGGGTGAGGCAGCGCTTTAGACAATCACAGCACAGCAGTCTCCAGCAGATTCATAATAAGCCAATAGAGTGGAGGTGAGATTGAGTTAGGTTTCTGTTTACAAACAAATCTGTTTACAAACACAGTGTTTGTACACGCTAAAGCCTCTTACAACCTTTAAATAACACTACACAGTGATTAGCGCACATAACATTCAGTATTGCTTTTACCACAAGCTGGTTGTTATCAGAGAGTGTAGTACCATTGGTTTAAGTACTACCATTTGTGGTTTTATTTTATGTTTAATTTGATTGCAAGAATTCCAACAAAGGCAAATATGCCATAAACTACAAATGCAATCAACACACTTTTATTGACAATGGATATGTATTTTTATATAATTATCTCTACCCACTTATCTTCGTGAAACTTCTGAATCTGATGCCTAAATAAATCGACAGAGCGTTTATATTATAGACCACCCCTCCACAGAGAAATACCCACGTTCAGCAACTTACAGTATATCATATAATATGGCACCCTCAGAGCTTTATGTGTTTTTCTGACTTTATACAATGGTCACCTCTCTCAGAACGACCCACTTTGTAGTGAGCCCCCCGTCACGAATACAGATGGCGATAGATCAGCCTGCGCACAGTGAGCGGCCGAACGCCACCCTCACTTCGGAGGAGTACTGAGGGTGAAGAGAGTACAATCTTGTACGCTTAACCCAGCATCTGCATCAGCATTCTGTTAGTAGGTAGGTAGTAGGTATTCCGTCTCAGGCAAGGACATTTTACTCAAAATGACATCAAAACGATGTGAGGTAGATATTTAAACTTTTATATAATAAAATGAAGTGAGGTTATACAGCAAAATCTAGAAGTCTAGAAAGACTTCAGAAGTGGATAGGCAATTGTCAATTCAAATCCAAATTCAAATCCAAGTCAATTTCAAATGCAAAATATTATTTTCAGTGCGAGAGAGAGAGTGTATGTGTTGTGAAATTGTGCTATCTGATTCAATGTGTAGGAATATGTGTCAAAGAGGTTAATTGTGTCAGATGTTACCCCCAAAAAGCTCAGCAAGTGGAAGGGGCAATGCTATCTGATCCGTTGCCTAAATACCGTTAGGCGGTTCACCCCTCCCTATCTGGTGATCTTACACACGCAGCTGGAATCGCACATACAACATGCACGCTCTCTCTCGAGTGGTATTCACGTGCACAGAACAATACGTTATTAGGTTCATTTCCTGTAACACTACAAGCTCCTCAGCTGCATCTATCTCTTGGTGCAGTTAAGGTCACAGGGGTAAAAACAGAACATACACTTGCAACCGCCATGGAAAGACATACAGTACAGACGTAGCCTTGTGGTTACTGCTCTACAAACTGCCTTCCGTTAACAGGTGTCTGCCTGCTGAGACTACAGTAAGCATATTCTTTCCACTTGTCACTCAGTACTTTTCCACTCTCTCAAGAGACTCATTATGTGATTATAGACTTGACATAATGAAAGGCGCTTTTTATCAGTGATTCAAGCTAAATAAGAAGTAGCATATCGATGAAGCAGAACAATAAACATATATATATATATATATATATATATATTAGGGCATTAACGACTTGAGATTTTTTCAAGTCGACTTGTCAGACAGTCAAGTCGAAGTTGTATCGATTTATCGTTTTATGGCGCGGGGGGGGGGGAGGGGTGTCCGTCGTGGTGGTTCTCCGAGGGGGGTCGGGGATCAGGGGTGCCGCTATATGCCGGCGCAGTGCTTATAGAAAACACATCGCGAGGCTACGCATGGCGCATGTGGCAAGCTTATGAAAACAATATTGGCACAGCGCAGCACAACGTCCACTATGGCCAGCCATAAAAACACAGCAACACAGCAATACACAGCAGCCCACACGTTAGAACGCAACAGAAGACATGCTCGTTCTAACAGCGGCCACATTATCAGAATACTATCCATTTACATGTAGCCTCCTCCTCCACCACCACCACCACCACCACCATCATATCGCGTTGCCTTTCTTTTCTGATCCATTCAGCAAATTAATGAGAACGACACGGACAGAAGCATGCATCCCATGCGTACTGCGTAGCCTAATCATAGCCTAATGCGAAACGAGGAACAAGACGGTCACTGACTGTAGCACAGGGAGGTGTTGGTTACTGTTTGCTGTTCGATCTGATCCGTGTACGTAATGATCAGCTGAAACGCTGCGCGCCCAGAGCGCAAGAGCGCAGCTGCATAAGATTGGTAAGCCTAAATTAAAGCTTAACTCCGATAGAGTTGCAAAGGAAACTTCAAAGGAGACTTCTGTCTGTGAGTGACAGTAACCAATATTACAGTTGAATTATATACACACGCGTCGCACACATAGAGAAAGAAAAAAGGGGAAAACAAAGGTAAATGTTTAATTCCTCCTCTTTACTCCTTTCCCTCGGAGGAAGGGGAAAAAACAACTTATCGACTCGGGCTTTTTGGAGTCGACTCGTGTTATGCAAATCGATGCATCGATGTATCGATTTTATGGTTAAAGCCCTAATATATATATATATATATATATATATATATATATATATATATATATATATATATATATATATATATATTATATATATATATATATATATATATATATATTCAGTATCAAACACTGACTCAGTCATGAGATAAACAGAACAGTCATATGTGAAGCAGAAAAGCATATATGTATTCTTTTCACTCATCTTTTGACCAGGGATTTAATCACAGTCTCTGGTGATTAAACGTAGGGTTCACTTAGTATAGAGCTGGGGAATGTCGAAAGAAGTCTCGTTTGCAACTAATTTGAAATAAAACTGTACTAGATATAGACTTCCGGTTATGGCAGGAACGGGGTAGGAGGCTGTGAGCGGAGCTCCTCGGAGTTAATCATAAAAAAGCCGCTAAAACACATATTTTGAAGACGAATCTGAAAGACAAATGAGTGGCGACGAACAAGATTACCGAAGAATAACCCGAAGCCGAAAAACAGATACCAGAAAGACGAAAAATATCGTCGCGAGTGGAGAAGGACAACACAACAACGAAGAGCAGGCGGACGTAATGGCGGAGGAGGCCGAGCTGGGCGTCGCAATGCAAACTACATTGGAAAGGCTCGGGCAAAGTCTCTCCCAAGTGAATGAGCGTCTTGGAGCGATTGAAAAGGGCCAGGCTGATATTCGGGGGGACTTTGCCAAGTTTGCAGAAGAGTTAAAGAAGGAAGTGAAGGAGGAGTTTACGAGCTACCGAGAGCGAGTGGACCGGCTGATGGAGGGCTATGGCGAAGAGGTGCAGCAGCAGAAAGCAGCTCTAGCCGAGGCACAAACACGGGTGTCTGAGATCGAAGAGTGGAGGACCGACGCGGCCAGCGCCTGGGTACTGGTGGCGGAAAGAGTGGAGAAGTTGGAGGAGAAGTGCCTGGACGCGAACGCCAGATCCAGACGCAACAACATACGTGTATTTAATTGTCCAGAAGGCAGTGAATCGGGATCGACGGTGACAGAATACATGGATAAGCTGTTTCATGAGCACCTAAACCTGCCTGATGGGGTACAGCTGCAGATTCAAAGGGCCCACAGGTCGCTGGCAAGTAAACCGACGGACCCCCGGGCCAATCCACGCTCTATAGTGATCAACTTTCTTTCATTCGAGACTAAACAAATGATCCTGAATAAGGCCTGGGGAACGTCGATCCAAGTGGGAGAGAAGAAGCTGGGTTTCGACCACGATTACCCATATGAGGTGGTGATGAGAAGAAAGGAGTTCGTCCCATACAAGAAGATTCTGAAAGCCAAGGGGATCCAGGTTAGGACCCCATTCATGAAGATGAAGGTCGAATGGCCAGACGGCGAGAAGATCTACAACAACGCGGAGGAGGTGGCCAGGGCCATGAAGAAGAGGGGCTACTCCGTGGAGGACGTCGGGAGGGAGAACACAGCGAAGGCGAGGAGAGGTGAGAGGACGGCGTGGGACCATGAGAATGAGAGACCGACGGATCAGGCAGAGGCAAGTGCGACCCCCCAGGAGATGAAGAAGGGCGTTCAGAAGATGACTGAGTGGGTGAGAGTGGTGAAGAAAGGATCTTCAAGATGAGAATCAGGGAGCTGACATCATATAAGGGGTAACGTTGCC
Source organism: Benthosema pterotum (assembly GCA_039105355.1). NCBI lineage: Eukaryota > Metazoa > Chordata > Actinopteri > Myctophiformes > Myctophidae > Benthosema > Benthosema pterotum. The sequence goes on along the minus strand of CM076983.1, from coordinate 20,913,191 downwards.
TTGTGGGTTGTCTTTCGTTTATAAAGGAGAACTAAAAGACGGCTGATTTCTTTTTTCTTTTTCCGTTTACTTTTATATTCATTTATTTATTTATTTATTTTGGTTTAGGGGGGGGGGGGTCGGGCTATTTCCTTTTTTTTGGGGGGGGGGGGGGGGGGGGGGGGCTTGTTTTTTTTTTTTTTTTTTTTTTTTTTTTTTTTTAATTTACTTATGGTTTAATATCATACACACGAGAGCAATATTTGTTTTGAGTAAGGATGCTTTGGGAAGGGGTTTTAGGGATGTGTTTTTTTATTTATTTATTCATTTATTTTTTAAATCAGTCTTTGCAACAATTGGGTTTCGGTAGTTTTCTTTTGACTATAATAGTGAGAATTGTTTCCGAGGGGTTTCTGCTTAGTTAGCTTCTTGATTAGGTGCTGGGGAACTTCACTGAGAGTGATTAGTACTAGCTTACCTAGAGGGTTAGGGTTAGGGACCCCCATTTAGGATGGGATTTTTCCCCACATTTGGTGGGATAAGGGATGGGTCACGATATTTACATCGTGTTTGGAAGTGGTTTTCTTGCGCAGTTTGTTTTTGTTTTTCTACACACGTCAACAATTCCTTAAAGACTGATTATGAAGAGGGGCCAGGATATAAATGGGAAGGTTTTCTTAAATGATGAAAGATGAGTAACATGTTGGGGATTATGTCTTTGAATGTAAATGGCTTGAATTCTCCGGTCAAAAGAAAAAGAGTTATGGGAAAATTGAAAAAAGAAAAAAGACAAATTATATTTTTGCAAGAAACGCATTTAACAAAGATTGAACATGAAAAGTTAAAAAGGTTTGGGTATAGAAATTCATATTATAGTTCCTATGTAGGAGGTAAAAGAAGAGGAGTTATAATTTTGATAGGTAACTCAGTTAATTTTGAACTTGAGAAGGAGATTAATGACAAGGAAGGAAGGTATGTTATAGTACGGGGAAAAATAGAAAATGAACCTATAACATTGTTGAACATATATGCCCCACCTGAAAGTGACAAAGATTTTTTTAGGAACATGTTTGACATTTTGGCGGTGGAAATGAAGGGGCTGGTGATAGCAGGTGGAGATATGAATGTAGTTTTATGTAACGAAAAAGACACAACTAGTAAAAAAAGAAGTAATTTGAGATTGGCTAAATTTGTAAAGTTATCTCTAGAAGAGATGGGTTTGGAGGACATTTGGAGAAATTTACACCCGACTGAATTAGACTATACACATCATTCTATGGTTCAAGGAAATCACTCTAGAATTGATTATCTTTTTATAAATAATGAAGACAGCTATAGAGTAAAAGAGTGTGAAATAGGAGGGGCTGATCTGTCGGATCACAATCCACTGTTTTTGAAGGTAAGCCTGAATAATAGAAAGAGACAGACATTATGGAGACTGAACATGGGTCTATTAAATAGTGAATATGAGAAAGAGAAAGTAAGAACGGATCTGAAAACATATTTAGAGGAAAATGACAACGGGGAAGTGGATCCAACCATACTCTGGGATGCTATGAAGGTTGTTATGAGAGGAAAACTGATATCAGAGTCTGCTATGGTTAAAAAGGCTAAGCTTGAAAGGTATAAGAAAAATAATGAGGACCTGCGGGAACTCGAACGGCAATATCAAAAGTCTAATAGTGAAGAAATATTACAAAAAGTTAAAGATTTAAGAAACATTATAAAGACCAACCAATTGGATGAAATAGAAAGGAATAGTAAGTTTGTAAAACAGAGCTATTATGAGACGGGAGCGAGGGCTACCAAGCTACTGGCCAAACGGATGCGTAAACAACAAATAATGAGTAATATTAGTAAAATCAGGGACCCTAAAACACAGGAGCTAATTAGAGAACCAGAGGGAATAGAAAGAGTGTTTAAACAATACTATCAAGATCTCTATACACAACCTGAACAAGCAGAAGAGGAGGAAATGACAGCGTATTTAGACCAGTTGGATTTGCCAAGTATTGGGGAACTGCAGAATGAGAGGATAATAGCAGATATCACAGCAGATGAGGTAAATGATGCTATAAGTTCCTTTAAAAACGCTAGAACGCCAGGTAGCGATGGTTTCCCAGTAGAATGGTATAAAATGTTCAGAGAAGAGTTGGTTCCATTGTTGGTGTCAACCTTTAATTGGACCCTAAGGGAGCACAAAATACCACCATCATGGAATGAAGCGATTATTTCTGTGATACCTAAACCAGGGAGGGATAAAGAGCAATGTGGAAGTTATAGACCTATATCAATACTAAATGTGGATTATAAGATATACACAAAAATTATAGCAAGAAGGTTGGCGGGTATTGCAGACGATATGTTGGAAGAAGATCAGACAGGTTTTTTGGTCAATCGACAAACACATGACAATATAAGGAGAACCCTACATGTAGTAGACCATGCTCAGAGGACCAAAACAAGTACATTATTAGTATCCATCGATGCAGAAGCTGCATATGATAGAGTAAATTGGAGGTTCTTATATGCTGTACTAAAAAGATTTGGTTTTAATAAGGAAGCAGTGCAATGCATAAGGACTCTATATCAACAACCTACGGCTAGAGTTAAGGTAAATGGAAGTTTGTCGGGTAAAGTCACACTTCAGAGATCGACTAGACAGGGTTGCAGTGTCTCGCCCACCCTATTTGCTTTTTTCATTGAGCCATTGGCTCAGGCGGTAAGAGATAATGAAGGTATACGAGGTGTAACAATAAATGGTTATGAACAAAGGATAGCCCTTTTCGCGGATGATGTCATCGCCTTCCTCCAGAGGCCAGATGACTCACTTCCCATATTAAGTAAAATATTAGAAGAGTTTGGACGATTCTCAGGCTACAAAATTAATATAGCAAAAACACAGATCCTGGCCTTGAACTACAGTCCAAGTGCATATATAAAGGAGAGATTTAACTTCAATTGGGAACAAAAAAGTATAAAGTATTTGGGAATAAATATAACTAAAAGATTATCGACACTGTATGAAGCTAATTATGACAAATTGACTCGGGAAATTAAAAATGACATAGAGAGATGGGCCACCTTGCCATTGGACTTATCTTCAAGAGTTCAGATGATTAAAATGAATGTTTTAGCTCGGATATTGTTCCTGTTTCAAGCCTTACCGGTAGAGGTCCCACAAGTACAGTTTAATGCATGGGATAGGATGATCTCTAGGTTTATTTGGGCTGGTCAGAGGCCGAGGATAAAGTTCCAAACTCTTCAATTACCCAAAGACAGAGGGGGAATGGGTTTACCTAACTTGAAAATGTACTATTATGCGTCCCAAATGAGGTATGTGGCCTGTTGGTGTAAACCAGATTATGTAGCTAAATGGAAAGAATTGGAGCAAAGGATAAATAGCCACCCAATACAAAATGTTATGGGAGACAGGAAAAAATACAAAGAAATCAAACATCATATTGACCCAATCACAGCATTTTCATTAGACATTTGGTTTAGAATAGTCAAAAAATATAAGATGGAGGAGGATATAAAAGTTCTGAGATGGATGGCTTATGATACTGCATTCACTGCTGCAGATCATGACGCTGGGTTCAAGGTATGGAGTTATAGAGGTATGACAGCTTGGTGTGTACTGGAGAAGGATGGGTTTTTAGAGAGTTTTACAGATTTGAAGGGAAAATATGGGTTGGAAAAACAGGACTTTTTTAGATACCTTCAAATGAGGGATTATTATAGTAAAGAGATTAAAGGGAAACCCTCCATGGAAGTGAATGGTATAATACAAACATTGAAGAATATATATAAAGGGAAGAAGATAAGAATCATATCAGCAATATATATACATTTGATAACAGACAGTCATTCAACTGAATATATTAAAAAGAAGTGGGAAAGTGAACTTAATGTGGAAATTACGGAAAAAGAATGGCTGCAGATGTGGAGGACGCATCAGACAACTACCAATTCACGGATATGGAGGGAGTTCTCTTGGAAAAATTTGATTAGATTCTTTATAACACCAAAAATTAAAAGTAAACAAACTAAGACACCAGTAAAATGTTGGCGGGAATGTGGGGAGGTGAATGTGGATCACAGTCATGTTTTCTGGAAGTGTCAAAAAATAGGGAGTTTTTGGGAAATGATAAAGGAACAAATACAAAGGATATTGGGATATGATGTAAACATGGATTGTAAGGTGTTGTATTTGGGAAGTTTGGTGGAGGAGGGAATACAAGAACAGGACAAATACTTGGTAAAAGTTTTATTAGCAGCAGCAAAGAAGGCTATTACCAGGAAATGGGGGCAGTTAGACCCCCCGAACCGAGAGCAATGGGAAGGGCTAGTGGAAGACATTCATTTAATGGAAAAACTGACATTCAAACTCAGACTACAGGAAGATCGAATGGAGGCATACTGGTGGAAATGGACAGTGTATAAGGAGGACAATGAGAATTAAATTCTTCGGGAGGGGTTGGACCTGGTTGTGAATTATTGTATGTTGAATATGTAGTGTGGAAAGTGACGTGTTGTTTAATTTTTAACTGTTTTTTGTTTTTGTTTTTGCGCAAGTTTTCTTTTCTTTTTTTTTTTCTTTTTGTAACTGAAAAATAAATAAAAATTTAAGTGAAAAAAAAAAAAAAAAAAAAAAACTGTACTAGATATTTCCACAAAACCACATCTTAAGGTAATGCATTGAAAGCTCATTTTACATGAATGTGTTTTTGTAAAAGACAGAGTAAAGGAGTCCTCAAGCTAAATTTCCAATTTCCGCCTAAAGTGAAGGTACATTAAAGGGACTATATTTCAGTATTTCTGTGGGAAAATCACATTCTGACTATTTGGACATGCAGGGTTGATGTCTGGTTCATTCCTCAACAAATTTGATGAAGATACCAGTGAGCATTCTCAAGTTATAGACTTTTATATATTTTTTGTCCTATTCGGATTTTACTTTTTCAGAGATTTGGGTAAGTCTAAAGAATAGCCCAAAAAACAAATTTTGCACCAAAATGAAACTCCACAACAATCCAAAACATGAATGGGGGACCCTAAAGATAAGAAAAAAACATGGTTGTGGTTTGTTCTACCTCGGGTGGGGGTATCTCAAAATCTGAGGGCCTCTGTTACAGTAGACTACAAGGAGAGTTCTTGTGGGGAAGGTCAAGAGAGCAGGTTCACAGAAGGAAGTGATGTGTGTATAACTGTCGGTATGTAAGTGCACTGTTCATTGTTAACAAGCAAAATACTCAGCGGCCTGCATTTTGGGGAACCTCTAGCCGTTGCAGACGGGAGATAAGAAAACAGCCACAGACGGGACCGGAAAGACTTTCTGCACACTAAGGCATATTTCCACAACACACCACCAGGAAAAAGACCTAACCTAACCGTCCGCATAGGCCGAAACGTTGCTGCTTCCTTATTAAAGTTCACTGCAATTGGAGACATTGGCCGGGTGATATTGTGACTGGTTTGATATTTCCACGAAGCATCAAAGGGTTGATTATAATATGAATAAGAACATTTTTTGTATTGCAAGTTTCCATGAAATCCAATAGCCAATATTAGCTATAAAATAGGTTTGGCTTGAAACTTTTGAGCCAGATCTAGAAACGCAAACTTGGTGTCTATTTCATAGTCTCGCATGAGTCTCAACGGAATATCTATTTTTTTTTTTAATTATTGATTGTTTCTGGACCCTTATTGTGTATATTTACAATATGGTGGCTACCCGAAATAGTCGTTTATCATTATTTGTACAATAATTGTTGACTTGAGTTTGCATATTGTTAAAATGGTTGCAAATGAAAAAGAGACATTCCATTTTCTGTCAAATCCAATCCAAAAGTCACAACCTACCAATATGGAGACACCAGTATTTGTTTGTTTGTTTATTTATGTTGTAAATATGTCTGCCACAATACTTGCCCCCATTAGCCGATAACTGAGGGGTATTTCCACAAAACCTAACAGGTTGGTCAATGATGAATTCACTCTTTTGCTGGATGGATGGTCTCTCGGTGATGAGAATGCAGTCACCTGTTCATCTACAGAGCCAGGCAATATCATGTATCTGTATTGAAGGCTGACAACATATGTTCACATGCCAGGGATTAGATACAAGATGCAGCAGTATCTTCACTCCATTCCTGTCTGGTAATGCCTCGGATGCATAACCATTCTCTTGGACTATCTGACTTTCCATCATAAAAGTACACCATGAGAAAGTTCAATTTCCCTTGACAACCAAACTTGCCCCACATTTATCCCAATAAACCCCAAAGGGATCCAGGGATAACATTCTCAGCTACATGGCTGATGAGCCGGGTTATGTTGATTTTTGCTAAAAAAATCTTTCCTGTGATGTTCAGGTAGGCTATACCATGATGGTTATCGCAGGATGCCCTCTCCCCTCTCCTCTTTCTTCCTGTAAACATGTACTATGTGTGTATGCATCCTTGTTGGGATCCTTGAGGGACCCTTCTTCTCCTCCTGGTACAGGTACCGCCATTCTTATAGATGTTTGCGGGCAACCCATAACGTCCTGGTGCCTTTCCAGAAGTGGTCTGTTGGAGTGCTTTCACTGTCTGCACTGGTGAGGGGGTCAGCCAGATCAGCTTTGAATGGCAGTTCAGGTATTGTGGTAATTGGAAATTGAGGACTTTGTTCAAGATCTCACTCTGCCCAGCAAGCTACGACGTCACACTTGTCAGTGAGAAGGACAGACTTGTTAGAGGAGCAGATTGGAGTTGAGCCAGTGGTTTTAGGCGCATGAAGATCAAGCAGGCCTGAATGGAAAGACCCAAAGTCCTTCATGTCAGCAGCCATCTGAAGATCTTATGCAATCTTTACCCACAGGTTGTTTTTCGTCTGCCATGTCCTCCACAGCAGCTTTTGCTTGTCTTGTTGGTATTGCTGCTTCTTCTGGCTGAAAGCACAATATTCAAGATGTTGGTGGGAGTCTCGATTAGGATGTGGATCTCAGGTTCATTCTCGTCAATCTCTCTGCTTCCTTTTGACAAACCCGAGCAGCAGCAGTGTAGACATTCTTTCTCTGTTCTTCCATTTTCCCATTCTCTGGGTCTGGGTCAAAGCTGTGCAGTTCTTGATTAAATGTATAGTAAGTGATGTAAATATTGTTAGTTTTTTATTTTTATTTATTTTATATTTTTGCTGATCCTCTCTACTATAGAGTGTGGAGACCATATAAGGAGTTCCTTATATGGTCCCACAGTGAGCCCCTGGGGTCATAACCCTAGTTTCAATTTCGGCTTTGGGATAAAAGCCTTCCGTCCAATCAGGATGAGAGGGGCCTTCCTCTCCTCTTCCATCAGGATTGTGTGGGGACCAGCCTTGGTGTATATGTTGGCCTGTTGCACTCCTCCTCACCGTAGAGTATGTGCATGTGCACATCTTGCTAATGGGGAGACCAGGGGGTTTTCCAAATCACCAAAATCACCTTTAAGTTTTTGTCTTTTGAGAGATTTGAGAAATGTTTATGAGATTGCATTATGTGTCCAGATTACCAGAATAATACCATTTAGTCATGTATAAATGCAACATCCCTAACCATACATCCCTCGTTTACAATGCAAACCATTTCCATTGTATTCCTTGCCCCCCAAAATGTAGTAGATTTAACCACTGCAATCATGATTTTAGGTCATCTGGGAGGCAAAATATTGAGAAATTCGTTTTTAAAAGTAGCCATTTTTAAAGATCCAAGATGGCTGCTATAATGACCTTGAAAAAAATGGAATCAAACATGTTCTGATTCAGTAGGCTGTAAGGTTTCCAAAAATATATAGTTTTACAAATCTCCGTCTTCATCCTACAAAATTACATAAGGAACTGGACTATAGATCCATCCTGCTCTTTGCCCTCCGTCCCGCAGCTCTCTTCCTTCGTGGCTGGCTGGTGCCGGCGGTGGATGTGGCACCGGCGGTCTTGGGGGTAAGGGCACCGGCTGTGGTGGCGGTGCCCACGCAGGGTTTGGTCGGTCTACCCTGTACACCGCATTCCCGCAGATCCCTGGTACCTCTCTTGGCGGGTTTGATGACCCCGACCTCCACCATGGTCCTCTGGGGGTCCGGAACTGCCCCACTGGTCATACTAGTCGAAACAACGGCCTCGGCCTCTTCTGAGGTTTCTTTTCTTATTTCTCTTCCTGGGTGCTGCTTCAGTCTGAGGTACATATTCAGGTTCCTTCCTTGAGGGTCGTGGAGGAGCAGTGGAAGGCTGAGAGGGCAAACTAGCTGGGGCATCATTGGCACGGCTTTCTTCAACAAGTTATGCTGTCGCAAACTCTGTTCAATTCATTGGATCAGTCTAATGGCGGCTCTATCAAGTTGTGTTTGACCATGTTTATGTTTTTTCTTTTACGTCCTTTTTTTCTGAGTGTACAAATGTTTCTTTTCTTTTCTTTTCTTTTCTTTTCTTTTCTTTTCTTTTCTTTTCTTTTCTTTTCTTTTCTTTTCTTTTCTTTTCTTTTTTGCCCCACAGGAAATTTCATCTCTAATCAGAATTATATTCACAGTGTCTATTGTCTATTTGTAGACAATAGACACAAAAAGTACATAGAGTTTGTGTACAGCACTGTAACCCTTGTCACGTGAAATGTGACCACAGGCTAAACAAAAAATAGGTTGAGTGAACTTGTTCTGTATTGACAGTAGAGGAGGGGTAGCTTTGAAGGACTTTCTTCACTGTTAGTACTGCATGTACTGTCCAACTGAATCAAATACTCTGCCAGTGATTTGGGAAGTCGTTGATATGAATGAAAGAGTCAGGTGGGATGAACTCTTCATAATTCTCTCTTGGTGGACCCAGAACGACTGGCACCATTCCCACTGCCAAAGGTCTGTTCACCTTTTCTATGATGTAGTGTCTGTGAATGCATTCTCAAATGCAAGGTAAAACTTGTAACTTGCAATGGTTGCAACACATCTTAGCCGTGTTGTGTAAGCCCCATGCATTGACATTTATGTACCTACTGAATTCTTTAAAGTATTGTTCCCTGGTAGTCACACCGGCTGTAGCCCTATTGGACACAATCCAACAGACCGCCTTGTCTTTCATTGGCAAGACAAAGTCCTCATCTGTCACGGTTTTCTTCATTAGCTCATACCTCACTGTGATGTCAGCATCTCTTCTATAGCTCAGCGTCAGGTTGAAAAGATTTTCCAGGCCTGGTGTTTTTTCTGTGCGAGTCGTGGACTCTACATGATACCAAATCAATTTTTGGAAATGAGGTTGTGGGGCTTTTGGCAAGTTTGGATGAATGTCTCGATGAAATATAATTATGTCATCTGCTTCATTTTAAACTGATTAGTCATATGTCAGCTCAGCTATATCTATGTTAAAACAGGTCACGCAGTCCCTGAAATCAAACTTTATACCTTCTGGTGGGATCCATACAATGACAATGGGCTTTCTGTGGTTTTCCGATGGAGAGTCCCTGATTTCTCGCATTTCAGATGTGCAGACCATGCTACCATTATGCACATCACTCCTAAATCCATTATCATATCAAGAACTAATGTGTTGCTTAAGATTGGCATCCTCCTCGTATAGAGTAAAAAAGTGATCCCCCCCAAAAAATGACTGGAACTACTTAGTATTTCACCAAAACCAGAGCAGAACCACCATCACAGGTTTCTGGACATCAATTAATACAGTTTCCACCACTATATTAAAGTATTTCATACAGCTTAACTTCAGCTTAGCTTAAAATCCAAAATATCCCTTTAATTACTATGCTTTCTAGTTCTACCACAGCCAAATCAACATTATACCTCTCTTTATTTAAAAATGTACTTGATTTAACTTGCCTGTTTATGATAGAGATTATTTAGCATCTATGGCATATCAAGGCTATCTATTTCCCATGTCCTCTAATGTTCTGTATAGCCCCTCAAAGTCAAGTTGCATATAGCTATAATTGTTCAATTCTATATCACAGGATATACAGTATAGATTAGTTTTCAGAAAGATAATAAAATAGCATAATAGCATTCTTGGGTGAAAATATAAAGTCCTGTAATTGTAGAATCCAAGAAGATGATTATGCTCGTTCTCCCCCTACTGGACGAAAAAACTAGTGGAACCTGTTTGTCCATTGTCCAGTACTTGTTTGGGGGGTGTTCTCAGGCCTTGCAACTTGGTATCGGGCCATGAATTTCAAGATGAAGCACTGCTCACAGTGCTTCATCACAGCCCCATGTGGAAGTGTCATGAAGCATATGATTATATATTTTGGTCCCGGGGGTATAAACTGGTGGGTGCACTCACCTGCTGATGAAAGCAGAACATAATGTCCTGTGGGTGTATGTATATGTATGTATGCCTTTCCTATCAGGAAGTGGGTAACCAAAGTGTTGGACACTCATCAGGGAAATGAGACACACCTGAACAAGCTGCTCAGAGAGGCTAAAAGCCCTCATCCTGTTTTGGTTGGCTTTGGTCTGCCTTTATTTTACATCTTGCAAAACTACACCTTTACTCTCCACACATGCCTTCATATAGACCACTGACACTACTAGTCCAGTAGTCGTGGTGGACGGGCGGGAAATTTTGGTATGTAGTATCTTTATTGGCGTAAAATATTGTCTATAGCCTATGCATGTATTCATGAATCCACTTGCCCACCGACTGGGAATTTGGCATTTTTTGTATTTTTCTATAGGGGTTTCTTGTGAGCATCCCTTAAAAAAATCCTATGTCAGGCAAAATGTGAAAAATTACAAACTTTCCTTAAGCTTAATTAAGTGGCATGTCAAACTAGCCATTGCTCAGCTGCATTGCAAAACTGGGGCAAGATTCAGCATTGGAATACACACTGGTTGCAGTACAGTACCCCCCCACCCCCCCCACATGGGCAAGCATGATGGTTTATAATAATTATAATTACTAGGACCATACCCGTTGTGAATATATGAACACCAAATGCGAGAAAAGTGTATCAGAAGTAGGCTATATTCAGTGTGGATAAAGCGGGTGAATTAACTTCCAGCCCGCAGCCTGAGCCAAGCATAATGGATGCCGTGCCATTCGTTGAATCGAAACTATAAATACATACAGAGATGCAACGATATTGTCCCAACGTTTAGCTTAAGCTGTTGCAGTGTGGATAACATGAGTAATGAGGGTGGCCCGTGTGCACTGCGCATGCCACAGTATAGCCATGGCAAAATTGTACGGGTCACCATTTGTTCCGGTGCTGGTGTAGCAGTGGAAATAGGGCAGTGGGGTAACAGCAATGACGGTGGCCTGTGAATTGTGTAACGTTAGGGGGCCCCGCCGGACTTTCCCATATAAACTTAATGGGGAAATTTTCATGCACAAATAAATTAATTATAAATCAACGGTGTGTTAATTTGGCAAAAGGGCTTCGTCACTCTCTTCATGATATTATGGTGAACGGCTGTGTGAAAACTTACAGCGATTGGTGGTGCCATCGCTGAGTTATTTGTGTTTCAGACATTCAGACAGACAGACAGACAGACATTTGCTTAATTATAGTATTGATATAATTATGATTGTTATTATAAAAATATTATCATAGTCAGTGACTGCATTTATAGTAATGATAATTTACTTTGAGGTTATTTTTTTCATGAATTAATTTAGTTGTTCACTTCAGTAGTACTGTCACAGTACTATTGACTTTTAATATTTATATAGTATATTTGTGATAAACTAATATAATATACTTACCTGTATATTATATACAGTGTTGTAGTGGTACTTTTAGAAGTGGGGGGACGCCTCTGAAAGGGGAATTCCCCCCATTTGATTTTTTTTTTCTGAGAGTGTACAAATGTGAACCAAATGGACCCTAGCGGGTCCATTTGGTTCCATTTGTACACTCTCAGAAAAAAGGAAACTCATTAACATGGTGAAACACATCTTGATGATGTCATCAAGATGTATTTCACCATGCTAATGATTTTTTTCAGACCCAAAAATATTTTAGATGTGAGAAGTGGAGGGACGCCGCCCCCCCGCGTCCCCCCTCCACTACACCCCTGATTATATATATATATATGTGAACACTTGAAAGTGGCACCTTTCATACTATCCTCATATAAGAGAATGAAGTTAAAAGATTCATTGTATTTTTTTTGTGAAACATTTATAAAACGTATATAATTTTGTAATTTATAATAATTATATATGACATTCAAAACAGATATAAGATCCATGGATTTTTTGGCAAGTGGCTTGTATTAAAGGTGCCCCCTTTATTTTCCTTTGCATATATGAATTTATATAAATTTTTCATATGGGCCATTTCAGGTAAAAAAAAAAAAAAGACACAAGGAAAAGAATCAGAGATGAATTGCAGGTGTCATCTGCAGCAAAAAAAAAAAGAAAAAAGAAAGAAAGAAAAAAAAAAAACAGATACAGTATATACTGTATATTGATAATGTTGTTACACCTTTTGTAATTGTTAAAAACTCAGATTGGGTATTTACCAAAAATGGTAATCTCTGCAGCACAACATTTGGACAAATATTTCAAAAGCTTTTGATTTTTCAAAAGGCTTAATTGGACTAGTAGAGTGGATATTCTAGCTATTTGTGAAACAGAAACAAAGGTCTTTTAGCAGAGAATTATACTCATGTACACTCTTTGCTCCTGAAAATATATTGTTTATTGGAGGGCTGCAAATACATGATATCAGTTACTGACAACACAACATATACAACTCAACATACAAAGCTCATCATCATAATCATCATCATCATCATCGTCATCATCATCATCATAACCACCATCAATACTTTAAAATCATTGTGAGAAAAATCAGTGAATCAATAGGACCACCATAAAACATGTCAGAATCTGTCTGATTAACACATGCACATCTTATGAACTGCTAGTGTGTTGGTTCATGGTCCATGTTTATCCACCACCGCACAGTTCCAGGGACACATGAATGGGTTCATCAGCCCCTACCCTATTACCGATCTGTAAAACAACTGCCCATTCCACTAAATAATAATAATAATTATTATTATTATTATTATCATCACTTCTCACCAATAATGCATTTTACTTGTATAAAACAAAACAGTGAATCATCAGAACAATAAGTTCATCATTCTGCAACAAGCCTGACAGTGTCAGTCGGAAAAGAACCAGTCATTAAGATTATGTACAACACTGTGACCATTGTCCTGTGAAATGTGATCACAGGCTAGACAAATGGGTTGAGTGAACTCGTTTTGCGTTGAGAGAAGATGAGGCGTGGCTTCGAGGATCTTTCTCCACTGGAAGTACTGCATGTACTTTGCATCATCCTTGTCCAGCTGTATCAAATACTCTGCCAGTGATTTGGCATCTGAGAAGTCATTGACATGAATGAAAGAGTCAGGTGGAAAGAACTCTTCGTAATTCTCTCTTGATGGACCCAGAACCACTGGCACCGTTCCCGCAACCAAAGGGCCGTTCACCTTTTCTGTGATGTAGTCTCTGTGAATGGAGTTCTCAAATGCAAGGTAAAACTTGCAACTAGCGATGGTTGGGTAATAGTCCTCAAAGCTCAAATGTCTTGAGTAAGAGTCACCAAAGAGGTCGACATTGATGTACTTAGTTAATTCATTAACGTATTTTATCCTGGTGCCTACCCCGGCTGAACCACTGTTGGAAACAATCCAACAGACCACCTTGTCTTTCTTCGGTAAAACAAACTCATCAGTCACGTTTTTCTTTGTTAGAAGCTCATACCTTGCTGTGATGTCAGCATCTCGTCTGTAGCTCAGTGTCAGGTTGAACTGATCTTTCAGGCCTGGTATTTTAACTGTATGAGTCGGTGACTCCACATTGTACCAAATCCATTTTTGGAAATGCGGCCGTGCTTTTGGTAGGTTTTCCAGGTCCATTTGAATGTGCTTATGATAGATTATGATGGCATCTGCTTCATCGTATCGAGATTGGTCATATGTCAGCTCACAGCTATCTATGTTAAAGTAAGTCAAACAATCCCTGAAATCAAACCTGACACCGAGTGGCGGAGTCCACACAATGACAAGCGGCTTGGTGCGGACCTCCAGTGGCAGAATGTCACTGATTTCATGCATTTCAGAAGTGCATGCGTAGGATCCCTCCTCAAAGGTAATGAAAAATGCTATCATTGTCCAGACCGCTAATATAGCCATTATCATCTGAAGATGTGAAGGCCTGCTTAAAAATGGCATCTTCCTCATGTTGAGTAAAATGGCTTCTTCCTCCTGTTGAGTAAAATTAACAAGTTAGCAAGTTAACAAGTTGGCAGTTATTTATTTCACAGTGGGTTCAATAAGATAAGACTGACAAATATATAGTGAATAAAGCTTAAGAACATGCATATGTTAAATATTTTATATTTCCGTTTAAAATAGGTAATACCTGTTGCAACATTGGTAACATCTACTGCATTTACTTGAATATAGCGCAACAGGATTTGTAAAATCTATATTTTATTCTATATTATATTCTATTTTTTATGTATTTATTCAATCATATTTTGTTTACCATCCATCGTTGGTATAAAAGTATGGTATACATTTGTATAAATTAGTAAAATACTCTCTTAATAAAAACAAAGAAGCAAATGCATTGTTTTTTTCCCTATGTTATATTAAATTTCATCTTAAATCAAAGTAAAAAGCATTCTGTTAAATCAAAGTAAAAATAACACCATGAGATCTTTTTTAAATGTACTTATTTTTGAATTCATTTAGTTTCCCCCCCCCAAAAGTACTGAAAACATTAAATAAAACTCAAGCTCACCTTGTAATTGATTAGTGTGCAATTCCTGTGAAAATGAAAATGTGCTATATACTCCAGCTAAGCATTACAGTGTGATCTTTCTGTTCCAAAACATGATATATTGACCACCTAAAAGTGCTGGCCAAACTGGTATTACCAGCTTGGTAATACCAAACTGGTAAAACCTGGCACATCTGTGATCTATGACACGCTGTAGCCATGCAGTAGGGTCCTTACACCCTCCCCCTCGCCCTCTTTCACTTCTAATTTGTAGATAATGATGTTTTAGTTTGAGTGGATAGTCTACAAATTAAAAACATGCATTTTTTGCCCAATTTCCAAATTAGCCAAAATCAGTTGTTGTTGACAAGACAAGACAATTTTCTTACATTTTTTTCCTTTGTTTTCTTAAATATTGTGTCACAAATGAACTGTATTTCAAATAATGTTTAAATAATGTTAATGTTTTGAATATTCTGATATGGGGGGACAAAATGGATGCCAGTGTACATCAAATTACCTCAAATGACAACTAATTTAAATTCTGTTGATCTTAGAAGGATGAAGTTAGTGCCTACCTATGTTATCATGAATGAGTAATGGTATACATGGTAATTAAATAAATAAGTAAATGGAGACAATACAGTATGTGGGGGACTAAAGTTAGACATATCTAGCCCAGCCTCTATGCGTAATCGGGAACTTTTTGATAAAAGCATGACATTTGGCACACAGTTAAAGCATCCCACAAGGAAGCTTTTTTGGCTGCAGTGACAGCTAGTTTTCAAAATGGCCCCCATCTGCTGTTATTTTACCAACTCAGCTCAAACCAGCTCTACCCGAGTGACCAGTACCCAGTGAGGTCGGAACACCAGTCTGTGTACTCCTAGCCAGATCCCCATCCAGATTGCCAACCAGCTCCTGCCCTGAACTTCCAGTATTATCCGGCACTGAACACCATCAGATAGCACAGTGAAGCAGCAATACAGGGGTCCACAGCCTATGGATCCTCAACTTCACCAACAGACTTGCACAAGTTCGCCGCCTCAAATTATAATTTGAATTTCCTGCCATCCAAAGCCACCCAGCAGTTCAAGTATCAAGTCCTATACAGCTCAAGCTTGAAGAGGCTTGCCTGTTAGCTGATGCCTACCTGAAACAATGCAGAAAATGGGCAGGCATGCCACCGTTCTACCTGCAGGGTCTGAAGACGGAGCAGAGTGGAAGGCTGCAGCCAAAGTTAAAGCCTACTTTCCATTCTGTAAGATTAACAAACACCTCAGTGTAGAATCACGACAGAACAGATCACAGAATGTATTTACACATGAACCTATACCATACCATACCTGCCCAGTGTGATTTCAGGACACCATGCAGCCAGTCCATTGGCAAACAGAGAGACACAACCAGAGATGAGAGCTGTCTGGTGAAGACCACTGCTGAGGTGCCTTCACAAGCCAGTTGACAAATAGTCCTACTCAAAGTAGTTACATGAGTCATTCCATGGAAACGGTATGATTTGCAGTCCCTCTGACCGTTTTAGGAGAATTTTATTGATGGAGTCACTGAAAAATATTTTTAAAAGATTTTTAATCAATTAAAATATTCCCTTTAATATTGTGTAAACATTACATGGATTTTATCTTCATATCAGAAATTATCTTGCTTTATTTCAGTAGACACCCCCGATTTTGTCCATTCTTCCATGTCCCCAGTGGCCTTCGATGAAAGTGGACTTGACATACAGTATGACTATTAAACATCAACAAAAATCCAAAAATTATGACATGAGCATATATATCTATCTGTACTTTATTGCTGGACATGTTTAGTTTTTGAATAAATAGATGATTAATCATTTAAATGGCATAGCTGTGTCCCTCAGTTGCACTCAACTCTGATACACAAGTCGTTCTTCCCTCCATAACAATTAACTGGCCCTTTAGTGACATCAACAATAGGAAGTAGTATTCTACAACTCTTCTGACCAAAATGCTACAAAAAGTTGCAATTTAAAACCTCATTTTACAACGTTTTAGAGGCATTTTGTACTCTCACATGTGGTCGTAAATCATAACAGCTCAACTCTGTTACATGAAATAATGATACAAAACAATTAGTTATAAAGATTCTGTTTGTTATTCCAACAATATATCTGATTCCGTAACCTCAAGCATGCCAAGTCTTCTCTTCTTACTCAACTCAGTTGAGTACTGGCTATCTTTAGTACAAAAATCACAACTCCATTATTAACTTCATTGGCTCAACTACGTTATCAATTAACAAGTTAAATGATATATAAAAAATATATTGAATGTCTGAGATGGGAAGTTATGTTTTTCTTATAGCTAAATATGTCCTTAATATTGTGGGCTATTCAGAAAAGTAAAACCTTTCGGTCAAAATTTCAGGAAAAAAAAAAGAGTCCAAATCATACTGTTTTCGTGGAATGACTCACATATTGCACCATGGTGTCCATTCTTTTCGACTCATGCCCTTCTTGAAGATTGTTCAGAACGCATAATGCTTCTTCCCAGTGCAAAGACTCAACAAAACACTGAAAGATCTGCCCTCATTCTCAGTTTCCCTAACATGTCAACCAAAGCAATGAAGGAGCCTTCACCTCATGTCACCTGTGGCTGGTGAGCAATTGTCTCCTGTTTATAGCCTCAAATACAGGCACTTGGCTGCAGTTAGAGTCAAACCCATAGAGTAATAAAATATAGAGAGTGGACTCGAGCGATAGCCCCGCCCCCTTGCCGTTCATTTCAATATAAGTTGCTCAGTGCGTTTGCACCCGGAAGACTGCTGGAAGTTCCCATTGGAATAACATTGTAGGCAACTTCCGGACACCAAATTTTGGTGGTCACCGCTGTGCCGCCATGACACCTGTGACGTCATGAAGCCTGTTCACTTCCATTATAGGACTGCACTTCCACTTTTCGCCACCAGGGCCCGTTGCTTCAAGCCTGGAGGCGGTGTCAGTGGATGTGGTCAAACCCCTCATCCTGACAACCCCACCTAATAATACCAACCGGAGCCTCCAGGTGAGCCAGCAGCCATCTGCACAAGTCTGGGTTGGACCTTGCTGGACCCAGCTATTTATTTATTTGTTCCAATCCACTTTATTTATAAAGCACATTTAAAACAATAGGGTTGCGACAAAGTGCTGTACACAAGCTAAAAAAAACTAAAAGCCCCAACGTGGGCGGCACAGCAAACAACCAAGCAACAGGGAGGCACAAAAACAAGAAAACAAAACAAATAATAATAACAGGGAAGACACATCAACTATCAGCCAGAATTGGCGAATGCCAGGGACAAAGTTTGCGAGACCATAACCTGAGGTGGAAGTTCATTCCACAGTGTGGGTGCCACCTCAGAGAATGATCTACCCCCTGAGATTTCATTTCAGTTTTGATTTAGGGATCCTGAGGAGTTGCTGGTCAGCTGACTTCAGGGCCCTAGTGGGCACGTCTTTGGGTACTACCAGTTCTGAAATGTAAGCTGGAGCTAACCCATTTAAAGACTTAAAAACAAATAGCAGAATTTTGAACTAGATCATGTAGCACACAGGTAGCCAGTGATGGGAGGCGAGAATCGGGGAGATATGGTCACATTTTCGTGTGGCTGTGAGGAGGCGAGCAGCTGCATTTTGGACCAGTTATCGGCCCAGTAATCGGCCCAGACAGGCTTGGGTAACACCACAGTACAGAGCATTACAGTAGTCGATGGTAGAGATAAAAACGTGGATCATGTGCTCAAAGTGGTGAAAGGACACGGCTGGCTTCACTTTTGCCAACAGTATACAGTACATTGTTTACAATGTATATCATTACACATTCATGATAACATAGGTAGGCACTAACTTCATCCTTCTAGGATCAACAGAATTTAAATTAGTTGTCATTTGAAGTAATTTGATGTACATTGGAGCCCATTTTCTCTCCCCATATCAGAATCTTCAAAACAATATCTTATTTAAACATTATTTGAAACACAGTTAATTCCTAACACATATTGACTTGATATAGCAAAAGACAAAACATTAATTGTAAGAAAATTAAGTATATTTCAAAAAACAAAAATCCAATTTTGGATAATTTGGAAATTGGGCAAAAAATGCATATACTGTATTTTTTTAATTTGTAGACTGGCCAGTCGAACTAAAATTGTTCTATACGTTATCTACAAATTAGAAGTGAAAGGCAAACTTTTACAAGAGTTGTAAATGATGGTGTGTCTAGGGACTCCACTAATCATGTTTCATTATGATACGATACAAAGAACATAGAATACGCACATCGACTGGGTGCTGGGCTAAAATAGACTTCAGCGGATAAGAGATGGGGCCCGCACACCACTGGTACAAAAAGACTATCTTTATTGTTAGAATGACAACGTTTCGATCGTCAAGATCTTCATCAGGTCATCACCTGATGAAGATCTTGACGATCGAAACTTATCATTATGATACAATGCCAAACAAAGACATCACATACAGTACATCGCACATCAGTGTACGCAATTCCTTGTATATAATCAGAGTTCCTTGTTCCTTGTATCTTTTTTATACCTTTTACCTTGCTCATCTGGTTACATTTGGTAATTTTGTAAAAAGGCTGAGTCACAAAACACACCTGACTAAAGACCATTGCTATTAAGTGACCCTACGGTTCAGTTAAAACTAAGCTTAGAGTTAGTGACCTACAACCTAAAACTGAGGTCAGGGTTAAAGAATGCATGGCAGGTTAAAACATGTCACTGTGGTCAGTTGCGATGGATGGATGGATGGATGGATGGATGGATGGATGGATGGATGGTTGGTTGGTTCTTCACATGGATGGATGGATGGCCCCTTGTATGCCGTTGACTATTATTATTTCACTCCATGAATCCGTTGTCCAGGGCCGGTTCTTATCAAACTGTCGCTCTAGGCAAGCTGCTTCTCGTTTCATAATCAACTGCTACAAAACATTTTTCATCTTCTTTCCTCTAAACTTTGGTATCATTCTGTAGTGTGTTACTAACTAAGTTTTATTTTTTTAAAACAATTAAGAGAGTACAGAGATGAGCTGTTGAGAACCTGCAGAACTTTTTGCCTTTTTTTTTTTATGTTTGACGCCTATCGCCTCCACCCAGTTTACACAAATCCCACGTTATATCCATATCCATATCCATCCATACTATAATCCACGAAAATGTCTGTCTGTCTGTCCGTCCGTCTGAATGAATGAATGAATGAATGAATGTCTGAAACACAAATTACTCAGCGATGGCCCCACCAATCGCTGTAAGTTTTCACACAGCCGTTCACCATAATATCATGAAGAGCGTGACGTAGCCCTTTTGCCAAATTAACACACCGTTGATTTATAATGAATTTATTTGTGCATCCCATTAGCTTTATATGCGGGAAGCGACCCGCCCCCTATCACACACGTCACACCGACCCAACATGGACCAACATGGAATTATCATTGCGGGGAATATAAGCGCATGGAGACGAGTGAGACGCTAGCGCAATGGACACGAGTGAGACGCGAGCACAATGACTACAACGAATCGCCGACCCTCCCTCAACGCCTTGCATTGCCTGCTCTGCTGCTCCGTCAATGAAGAAAATAAAACATAACCTCGACTCGCGGCGTGTCGGCTGCTTTAGCCTACTCGCCACGGTGTTTGAGGAGCAGTAGGACGTAGCCTATTCAGGCTGCACGAACAGCGCTCGAGCGCTCAGTTTCTGACCCCCCAATGTCGCACGTATGACTCTACATGCCATTGATGTCGCAACGTTGACTCTGCATGCCCTTGAACGGCCAGAGTGTTACAGACAGTAGACAGAGTTGCGACAACTCCATAGACATGTACAGGCAGTTCGCCATCATGGCGCACAGCCCGGCCCATCTCTCTCTCTCTCAAACCCGTAACTTTTCCACCCACCACGGCACGCTCGATCTTCCCCTAAGTGTTGCGACGTTCGACACCAAAATAGAATATAACGATATAATCCACCATGATTATAACAGCGCTGACTCTCGCATAGACACGAGTGAGACGTGCAACGAATTGCCGATCCTCCATGCAGCCTCGCATTTCCTCAGTGGTTACAGCAGCACCCCAGCTACTCACAGAAAAAAACATAGCGTCGATCATCTGTCTCGCAACGACCGCTGTTCCACAACACAGCGACGTGAAACTTCACTTTTGATATGCGTGTGTGCGTGCGTGTACACACGCACCAAAACCAAAGCAAAATGGAATGCTACATATCACTAAAAAGAGAATATACATTGGCCGAATACCTAAGTACAGTAAAAGACCCAAAACTTAGGAAAACATTGACCAGATACAGACTCAGTGATCACAGCCTCGCAATAGAGAAAGGCCGCCACAGACAGACCCCACTCCCAAGAGAAGCACGACTATGCAGTCACTGCACACAAAATGTGGTCGAAACAGAGCTACACTTCCTAACCACCTGCCCCTTATACCAAGACATCAGAGACACATACTTCCCACAAATCGCACACACTCAACGCGAGTTCGAAACTATGACCAACGAGGGAAAACTTCCATACCTATTGGGAGAAATACAACAATGTGCAAACACAGCAGCAAGATTTGTGCACCGTTGCGACGTAAGAAGATTGGCCAATGGAACTCAACCACCCTAAGGACTACAATCTGTACTATCCAGACTCTCCCATGTAAACAGAGCTGCTACATTTAAACAGATAGGGAATCTGTTAGTTTTCTTCTTATTCTGCATGATCTGTCTTGAAGTAGCAATAAAAATGTTGTTATAATGTGCTATAACCTTTTATAAAACAATGCATTGTAGCATAACTCTGTCTACAAAAATCTGTACCCCCCCTCCAACTGTATATATTTGTCCCCATTTTCAACTGTTTTTACTGTATTGTTTTGTGACTCTTGCTTTGGCAATGTAAATGTCTGTTTTATCATGCCAATAAAGCTCCTTTGAATTGAATTGAATTGAATTATGCGTGTGTGCGTGCGTGTACACACGGTGTCTCCCTTCAACTCTGCACTAATGGCTTATTAACTCATTGGTTCTCAACCAGTGGTCCTTAAGAGGATTCCAGGTGGTCCCCACTCCCAGGCCAACTTTTTTTCTATGCGTGTGTGCGTGTACACACGTGTCGACTCTACACTAACACCGTGGTTTTCAACCAGTGATCTGGGGACCACCAGTGGTCCCTGAGAGCATTCCAGGTGGTCCCCAGGCTAAGTGATGGACAGTTGGTTAACCAGATGTACTGTAGCCTCGACACCCAGGCTTTCATTTTCGTCCGCCTTGCGCGAAAACGGAAAGCCTGGACTAACGCACGTTGGAAAGTGGCCTTGAGGGGCGTGTCAACCTTCCGGGGTGGGTGTGGCTCTAAATGATGTGACGTAGAACAGCAGTGGACAGGCGCGGGAGGGGCTGGAGATGACGACACGTTAGTGAGATCAAATCAGAGCGCAGCACTTCCGCCGTGTGGATCCCACGACACCCCCGCCCCCCAAGGCCAAAATCATTGAGGGCTAGACCAGGCTAGATGTACTGTAACTCACATCGCACATCATGCCACAAAGAAGTTAAGAACACAGCATACCTTCGGCTGGCACGCAGCACCAAAGATTACCATTCAGTCATAAAACACAACCAGGTAATCATAACAGGTTCTGACAACTTATGTTTGTGGAAGATTCAGATAAACAGAAATGAACACTTGGAACAATATTTCATGATGTCCACAGAAACAACCATTTTTATGCAACATTATTTATCACCATTTTTCTGTACGCCTTGCTTTGCCACAACTGAATTATCATTCAATATACTTTAAACAATTGCTCCTCAAACCACTTACATTATTGGAATGATTAGTACATCACATTACCCACGCTTTGCATGATTTGGACTTCACATATTAAACGGGTAAGGTCCTAGTGCTTAAAAACATTCGACCGGGCTGGGAATGGCATGCATTGTCTTATACTGTATGTTTTGACCTAGTTTTAGCTTAGTTTTATTTCTTAATTGTTTTTCATCCATGAAAAACGGTAGTCGACAAAGATTTTTCGTCTTAGTCAATGAAATCAACACCTTGAGTAATGTCAATAAAGATACTACGAATGAGGTAGACCACAATTTTTAACATAAAGGCAAAACATGCAGAATTTGATCATGCTTTATGTAGCATGATCTAGAAAATCTACAAGCTCACAGTGTATCCCATTACTGACCATTTTGTGCTTGTAGATCAGCTATTTTCGAAACATTTTGAGAAGTCTACAAAACATTTCAACGAATCCATGTCAATGTGGGGGTCCTTAAGTGATATGAAAATGTTTGAGAACCACTGCTTTAGTTTTCAACTGGCCTGAAAATTCTAATCCAAACCAAACAGACCAGTTGAGGTGAAGCCAAGCACCACACCCACCTCATAACGCCCATCCCACCCACCATCAACCCCCAATACGTGCTACTTAAAGCCCATTCTGACTCCACTAATAATATTTTATATATACTACTACAAAGAACTACAAACGACAAACGACAATATGCAAAATTCAGCCATTAAACATTGCTGATAAATTGACTAATGTCAGATCCTGTAAATCAATAAAATACATTCATGAATTAAATTAATTGTTCATTTCAGTATACCATCACAATACTATTGATTTTTAATATTTATACAGTATACTTATAATAAAATATACGCCTACAATTTAAAACAAACACTTGAAAGTGGCACTTTTCATAAGAGAATGAATTTAATATGGATCCATTGTATTTTTTGTCATTATAATATATATGACATTTGACACAAAACAAATATAAGATCCCCCCCACCATAGGCACCATTTCAGGTTAGATATCAGTTAGGCCTACTGATAGCACACAACATACAGTATACTCATACTATGAGCATACAAAGCTCATAATCAGTGGCGTCGTTAGGTGAAAAGTTAGACAGTTTTAGGGGGGCCCAAAGCCAGGTGGGCCCAAAAAAAAAGCTAAGATTAATCAGTTTTTATGTGGAAAGCTGCACAGTGGGGGCCCAGTGATGAAAATTTGGCAGGGGGCCCAAAATCTTCGGTGACGGCCCTGCTCATAATCATCATCATCATCATCATCATCATCATCATCATCATCATCACCATCATAATCTCTCTAAGTAATTCTATGAATCGTGTCTGTCTGTTCACTTCTAATGCACTGTGCCGTTTGTGGACAATTGCCACAGCGCATGGATAGCCTCAATGAACCTCGAGTAGCACAGTCTTGTCATCCAGCATTAATGTGCGCTGCTTACAAACACCAAACATTATATCAATCATCTTAATTTAATAGATTTTCATTAAGAACTCATCACCGCGTAGATCACGTGTCACGCACACACATTTATTTGTGGTCGCACCCTTCTACGGTCACCGACAACACCAACTGCCTATTCTGCCTAATCACAAAAACGCCCCTGTCATGGTCATGGGTTGCTAAAGCCATGCATTTGCTTAAGACAGAGATAAAAACTGCACATTTTGCATGTTCGTCTAGCCTTTGGTCTGTGCGACGCCCAAAATACTTCTTTATATGGCGCATGTCAAACGGTGTTTACTTCAGTATTAATTGTAATGACCTTCAGGTTTTTTACATTTCCATTCAGATCGGGTAAGGTTTTGTGCCTAAGTTCAACCCAACTTTCCAACATCAACAATTCCCTTCCAATAAATGTTATGTAATATATATATATATATATATATATATATATATATATTACACAACGGGTCTCGGACTAGTACTTAATACTACTTCATAATAAACCATTGTGAGAAAAATCTGTGAATCAATAGGACCATCATAAACCATGTCAGAATCTGACTGATTAACAGATACACATTAGTTACAGTTTTCGTTATAAACTTCAGTGGCGTGCACAGAGAGTTTCAAGGGCAGGTGCTCAAATGTAACCAGGAGGGCACTCTAGGGCACTCAGAAAATTGAGTTTTGGGGGGTTAAAAACGCATAGAAAACAGCATTTCAGCATCTTTTTGCTCTTTTAAAAAGGGCATGTTGGTCCAGAGAGGGCCACTAGGGGGTGCTCAAACCCCCCTTGGCGTTTATCATAGGCGTGTATGCACGCCTATGATAAACTTCTAGTGTGTGTTATGATCCAATGTTTATCCACCACTGCACAGTTCCACAAAGGACACAGACACAATGGGTTCTTCAGCCCCTACCCTTTTACCCGTCTGTAAAACAACTGCCCATTCCATAAAAAATAGAAAAGAAAGAAAATAATAATAATTACCCTTATTATTATTATTACCCTAATTATTATTATCATCACTTCTCCCCCATAATGCATTTTACTTGTGTAAAACAAAACAGTGAATCATCAGAACAATATGTTCATCATTCTGCAACAAGCCTGACAGTGTCAGTCGGAAAAGAACCAGTCATTAAGATTATGTACAACACTGTGACCATTGTCCCGTGAAATGTGATCACAGGCTAGACAAATGGGTTGAGTGAACTCGTTTTGCATTGAGAGAAGATGAGGCGTGGCTTCGAGGGCCTTTCTCCACTGGAAGTACTGCATGTACTTTGCATCATCCTTGTCCAGCTGAATCAAATACTCTGCCAGTGATTTGGCATCTGAGAAGTCATTGACATGAATGAAAGAGTCACGTGGGAAGAACTCTTCGTAATTCTCTCTTGATGGACCCAGAACCACTGGCACCGTTCCCGCAACCAAAGGGCCATTCACCTTTTCTGTGATGTAGTCTCTGTGAATGGAGTTCTCAAATGCAAGGTAAAACTTGCAACTGGCGATGGTTGGGTAATATTCCTCAAAGCTCAACCGTCTTGAGTAAGCCTCACCGAAGAGGTGGACATTGATGTACTTATTGAATTCATTAAAGTATTTTATCCTGGCGCCTACCCCTGCTGTAACCCTGTTGGAAACAATCCAACAGACCACCTTGTCTTTCTTCGGTAAAACAAACTCATCAGTCACGTTTTTCTTTGTTAGAAGCTCATACCTTGCTGTGATGTCAGCATCTCGTCTGTAGCTCAGTGTCAGGTTGAACTGATCTTTCAGGCCTGGTATTTTAACTGTATGAGTCGGTGACTCCACATTGTACCAAATCCATTTTTGGAAATGCGGCCGTGCTTTTGGTAGGTTTTCCAGGTTCCACTGAATGTGCTTATGATAGATAATGATGGCATCTGCTTCATTGTATAGAGATTGGTCGTATGTCAGCTCACAGCCATCTATGTTAAAGTAAGTCAAACAATCCCTGAAGTCAAACCTGACACCGAGTGGCGGAGTCCACACAATGACAAGCGGCTTGTTGCGGACCTCCAGTGGCAGAATGTCACTGATTTCATGCATTTTAGAAGTGCATGCATAGGATCTCTCCTCAAAGTAAATGAAAAATGCTATCATTGTGCAGACAACTCCTATCGCCATTATCATCTCAAGATGTGAAGGCCTGCTTAAAAATGGCATCTTTCTCCTGTTGAGCGAAATTAACAAGTTAGTTGGCAGTTATTTGTTTCACGGTGGGTTAAAATAAGATAATCCTGACAAATATATAATGAATGAAAGCTTAATAGTGTGCATGTTGAATATTTCAGATTTGTGTTTAAAATTGGAATACCTGTTCATTGGTAGCATCTACCGGTACTTCATTTACTTTACAAATGGGGCAGCGGTATTTGTAAATTCTTCTTTATGTATTTATTCAATCATATTATGGTTCAATCATATACTACATGGTACCATGTTTACCATAGTATAAAACTATGGTATACATTTGTACTAGGGCTGTTGAATGATTCCAAATTTTAATCAAATTAATCACAGCTTCAAATTAATTCATGATCATAATTAATCACCATTCAAACTATGTCCAAAATATGCCTGTTTTCCAGGATTTGAACATTTAAATAAGAAGAAGAATCCAAGGAAAAATATGTGATCTACAAGCCCCCAATGCTTGTAGATCTCTCAAGCTATACTATGGCTCTGGTTACAGGGAGTAAAACCGTGCTCTACCCGTTTTTTTTTTGTTTGTTTGTTTGTTTGTTTTCCAAAGACAATATGCTCCGTGGGTTGAGTCAGTGTGCACATGAGTTAATTGCATTAAAAATTTCAGATTAATCAACAAAATTAATTTAACTAATTAACTTGTTATTTTCAACAGCCTTAATTTGTACACATTAGTGAAAGAGAGAATAACTAAATACTGTAATTTCATTACATTTACATTACATTACATTTTTATCTTAAATCAAAGTAAAAAAAAAATACATTCTGTCAAGTTAAAGGGAAAACAATACTTTGAGATATTTTTAAAAATGTACTTAATTTTGTATAACTCAAGCTCACCTTGTACTTGATTAGTGTGCAATTCCTGTGAGAATGGAAATGTGCAGTGATACAAGCCTCCAGTGACATATGGCAGTGCACATTGTGGTCTTTCTGTTCCAGAACATGATGTATTGTCCAGCTGGCCAAACTGGTATTACTATCTGAAAAAGAAATGCACTTCAGTCAACACCAGAACGATGCATCTGTCATCTGAAACCATGGGATCCATTCCAAAGATGCAAATGGTTAAGAGTCACTCAGACAGATATACTGCGTCTGGCCGGGAAAACTCTCCCGTCCTCCTCACTCATAGAAGGAAGCATGAGGTCAGCCTGTTGTCCTGCCTATTTAAAACCAGGTTTTAAATATATTTTGCCTACATGTGCCATGAAAATGAAGGCTTAACTGAGTGGAGTGCCTTTAGTTCACCTCAGAGGGGAACAAGCTTAAATAAATTTAAATATATTTACTTAATAAGAAGCACCTATTTGCACTTATACAGACAACGCAATGCTTAATACTCTCTATTCGTATACATACTGTATTCTGTGTTAATAGTTGTCAAGCCATAGTGCATCTACAGAAGTGGTCCGCTTCTGGGTTGGCTCCAGTGTCAGTTTACTTGCCTCTATAGTTCCGTGTGTCTGACACAGTGCTATGCCACTGACAGCCACATCCTTCTCTCCCTCTGACTTGGTCGGTGATTCGTGATAGGTCACCGTAGCCGTGGAGGACAACGAGGAATTTACAGATGCAACAGAAGAGAACCCCCCCCCCTGCACACACACACACACACACAAAAACCTGAAATGATATTCCTAAAGCAAATCATGGAATGAAAATTGGTATGCAGAGACTCAGGCGACATCTTCAATGTTGCTTCACAATATTTCTTAGCATGAAGCAACATGAAGACATATAGCTCTATATTTAAGCGACCAATCAGTCCACGAAGTGGATTTGGTACCCTTCTTGTGCCCTTCTTGTTTTTGTCTTGTTTTTTTCTTCATCTTCTCCTTCTTCCGTAAAAAATAGTTGTTCTGGCTGAACTGTGCATTCGGTTTTCGATAAAACTGGCACTATGGCACTAACCTGAAATGCAAACTTTGAACACACCATTGGCAATGTAACTTATATTCCCTTATAGTGTCTCCTTATGCCGAACAACTTTTGTATTCTGAGTTTTGACCACTGACCTTTAGATGACCCTGAATCTGGAATAATATTAAAAAACGTTAAAATCGTACTCCTCCTAGAATCTTTGATCAGAATGCATGAAAATGACTGTACCTGAACTTTCAACCCATACAAACATGAAAACAGTTGTGAATTTTGTGTAGTGAAAAAAAAATGTTTTATGGGCCAATGAAAATTGTTTGTTTGTGGGGGATGCTAAATCAGAAAACTGAAATATTTGAACAAGCATAACTCATGCCTCGTTTGGCCAAAAATCATGGAATTAATTTCCCCATATTCCTTGTGGAACGAATGATATCCAAAGACAGCTTGAGGTGTCTACTATAAAGAAAAAAATAACCTTAGTTGATAATGTTTTTAATACATTTGACAAAAAAATCCCACATGGTCATTTAATTAATTGCCCTTGAAGTTTCTTCTTGTTGTTTCTGCCTCACGTCGCTATCCAAGTACGGTATTATATCATTTTAAACCTGGGGTTGTTGGCTTAAATGATTAAAAAGAAAAGTTTCCTTTTTTCTTTCTTTTTTTGTATTTTAGTGACATTAACCCCTTAGTGACTGTATGGCATAATAGTTCAGACGCTAATCTATGCTTATAGATAAAGAATAGTACAACATGCGTTTTCGCATGACAAACGGAGAACAGAATAAACAATGATGCGAAAATGTGTGATCAAGCGGTGAAAGTGTTAAGCAGTTTGAAAAATGTTTACTGACTTTCTGCTGTTTTTATTAATTTGCATGAAACGTGCTACATGTGAAATTTGGCCCCATCTGGACAAAAGTTCTGAAGCAAATTTGTTGCCATAAAAAATGACGTTTTTATATTAAATTTTTTTGTTTTTTGAAAATTGTTCTTCTGCTCCTAATACACGCATACAGTATACTATGAGATCCTTTTACAGTTTGGTAGAGGGGGTTTCCAAATAACACCAGAACCAGTCTCATTTTTATTATTATTATTTTTAATCAAACATTTGAACAGGCCAAAGGTGTATAACTTGTTTCCACATGTTCCTTGACTCATGGCGAATACATCTCTCACTTTGGCCAGTAAACTAACCAGCTAGCAGCTATTTTTGTCCATTATTTGTGTCCATGCTTAAGCACCTCCCTAAACATATTTTCTTAGAAAAACATCGTCAAATTACTTTTGACACATTATGAGCTTTTAGATTTGCTATTTGGGTTATTCAAAATGTTTTTCAAAATATAAAAAAGGCAAAAAAGTTTAGGGATAAGTTGCTGCATAGCTATAGTCATTGTATGATTCTCTTTGGAAATATCATTTGGTGTTGGTGGACACAAAATGTTCTGTCTGTTCTGTCAGCTTCTATTTTATCATTGTGGTGGGATGGATGTATTCTCTAAATATTTCCTTGTCAATTATTGGTACCAGATATAATACCGACCAAAGAACAAACAAACGGTATTACTCACCGCCCCTCATCACTTCAAGTGAAACCAACTTTCTATATTCATTCAAAAGAGTAGGCCTTTTTCTAAGTAAACAAGTACTTGCATGCATGATTCCATGGAATGTAAATGTGTATGTGAATATTTGCATTGTTCTGATTCAGGCCCGGACTGCTATTGTACCTGAGTATCAACAGCTGCCCTGGTGTCTGTCCATAATGAGTCATGCATGGGTGTAGTGTAGACAAACATGAGGTGGTTGAAGATGAGTGATGTAGACTGTAGTTGAATGGTTCAGTGAGATGCTTTGGCTAACTTTCAAACACACAATAGGTCTATGCCTATACCAGTAGGACCTGGCTAGGATACTGTATGTATGCGCTTCTTTTAGGAGAGAATGCACAACTGTTCTTGGACATGGTATGTGGAAGGAACGTGTTATTTGAACCCATAGGCGTCGATAGGGGGGCTGGGGAGAGCCACCAAACTCATTTTGCGACGGCGACCGCAGCCGTTTCGGAACGGCTGTGGTCGCCGTCGCAAAATGAGTTTGCTCCTCCTGGGGTTGGGGGTTAGACAATTTTAGGGAGGCCCAAAGCCAGCCAAAGCTGCACAGTGGGGGCCCTGTGATAAAAATGTTCAGGGGGCGCAATATTTGCTGCGACGCCCCTGTTCCAACCAGTTCCTTTCTCTCCTTTCCCCTCCAGCAGGCGCCCCGGCTGGCCATAAGGAGGCAGTTTAGAGACACAGACACAGACATACATACTCCGCGCTGGACAGACTGGTATTACTAGTGTTTTAAAAATAAATGCATCTCTTTGTATCCCATGGGTGAACACGAGAATGATGCATTTGTCATCTGAAACTATAGGATGCATGCCACAGATTATGGTTCAGAACACTCACAATCTCACAATCACAGATGTAGTCTGTGTCCTCTACTGCAGGTAAGAGCTACTATGAAGTACTACTTAGCACGAAACATGAGGAAGACGTATAGCCCCACGTTTTTGTCCATGCTTAAGCCCTTGTTGGATTATCCCTAAATATCTTGCCTTAGAAAAACATGAAAATACTTTTGAAAATACTTTTGACACATTGAGTTTGTAGCTATTTTGGCTATTCAAACATTACATTTTTCTGCTTTTGGGGGATACTATTTTTGGGATACTCTTCCCTAGAGTGTACTGACCAACCATATAAGGAGATGCTACCTGTCCCCACTCCCCAGTGACCCCCTGGGTTAAAAAAAAAAAAAAAAAAACACGTTGTTTCTTTTTGAGACAGGTGGGCAAGCCTTCATCCAATCAGGATGAGAGGGGCCTTCCTCCAATCATGATCGAGGCCATGGTGCATGTGCTGTTGGCCCGTTGCACTTCCTCCACTGTTACCAGTGTCATGTTGCTCAGTCCGTCTCAGAATGACAGCAACGTTGTCACAGTGGAATGTTGCAATCCCTTCATAACTCAGTGGATGGAGAATGGCAGTGCCACTTTTATTTGTTTGGGTAAAAGCTTGGTATGGTGTAACAGATTCACAGAAAAGATCTTTAGGTCATGTAGGTCTTTACTCATTTTCCTCCAGTGCCCTCACTAGCCCTGTCCCCTATTGGCCACTAGAGGGCAGGGTTTCATTTCTATTTTGAGGAGAGCAACACAATGATTTATTCACAGATCTGTACAGACTTCAGATCTTTTTTATTAAGGCTACAATGATTATATTGGCATCCGTGGATTGTCCAAATACTGCCACACACACACACACACACACACACGTGTGTGTGTGTGTGTGTGTGTGTGTGTGTGTGTGTGTGTGTGTGTGTGTGTGTGTGTGTGTGTGTGTGTGTGTGTGTGTGTGTGTGTGTGTGTGTGTGTGTGTGTGTGTGTGTGTGTGTGTGTGTGTGTAGACACATTGTCATGGTAACCTTTTTAGTTATTTTGTTATTTTGTTAGCACACAATGCACTTTCAGTTTAGTTATCTTTTTAAATGTTATTTTTTGTTTTTATTTGTTTTAGTTAAACATTTGGCTGCTTTATGCATAGGCCTAAAAAATGAAATAAATCCTTTGGCGCCCCCCTAGTGGCCACAAAAACTCGGAAAACAGGTTTGGCAGAGATGCTGTTAACTGAAATCATTATTTGTGAAGTATAGGACAAAAAACAGCATTACATATTGTGTATCATAACAAATATCTAAAAAAAAAATATGCCATTTAAAATATGACCTCAGCAACAAAAGTATCATAACTTCAATTTGGTGCCTTATTTCTCCCATTTTGATAACAACTGGTATACATTTTATATCGTTTTAATTGGTTACTTATTAGTCACCTGTACAACAAAGTATAGATTGTAAGAATCGGGCATTTGTGGAATGAGCAACAAACCTGAATGTGTGGTGGCTTCCAAAATGGAAAATAGCTGGTATTGAACTCTGATGGGAAAATCTGATCTGCCTCTCTCTCTCTGGTATACGACACCCAATTGATCCAATAGGATTCCTAACATCCTACAGGATTTTCCCAAACATCCTATAAGATGTTCTAAAAAAAAAAAAGAAAGATATTCTACGTGGCTTATTGAGTTTACAATCCCTTCTAAAGTGTATTACAATTACAGGAAATATACAGTATAATACTGTACACGGCAGTATGATAAATATTGTTGGATTACAACACAATGTTTGTTTATTCTGCAGTTAGTTTTAGTTAACTATTATACACTTGGTGTAGAGCCCAGGATTATATTAGATAATGGGACATGGGATGACAGAATTATTTACAAAATCGTAGGATAAAAAGGATACATTATACTCATTTTCCCAGTAAAGATTGAAAAGAAAGAGGAGGAAATTCTACTCATATAACGTACAGTATATATACTGTAATAGGACAAACTGTATAAGAGAGCACTTTATCTCAGCAAAATCAGCACATTGTTGGCCCATTTGAACACACAGAACCTAAAGATGATTTTCACACGCTACTTTCATCACTTTCATGACAACTGATGCATGCATGCCGTGCCTTATTGAAGGAACAAGAAGCACACTCAAATCCTGTTTTTTTGTAGGCACAAGAAACACACTCAAATCCTGTTTTTTTGTAGGCCTATATGTGTTGTTTCAATGTTTTACCAGCTCAGTAGTCTTTTGTGATCCGCCCTGAGACTGGGAGGTCAGGGTTCACTCTACACCTGGATTGTGACATACTAGATAGCGGCATGTCTAGGGGATGTACAGTACGTAAAGCAGCATCACACTGTCAACATTTCAATTACAAGCTCCCAATTTTATAATACATTTTTAAGATTTGTTTTGGAGCTTTTCATGCATTTATTGATAGTTGACAGTAGACAGACAGGGAAGGGAGGGAAGGCAGTCGGGCTCGGGAGTCGAACGCACAGCACACTGTCAGACTGGCTTGGCAACCTAGGTGCCCAGACAGTTGTGCTACCTGTCTAGGCCTTTTAATACATTTTATATATGCCTGGGGCTATATCTTCACATCTGTGGCCGTTTAACAGGCTCTGCGATGAACACCACAGGATGCGCATCAGGCATGCAATTGTCACTCCCAGCTCAGGTCAGGTGTGCCTGCAATCAACTACCCCTTCCATAGCAAGAGTGTATACATTCCTCTCCTCATCTCATGACCCAGCTGGTATGTTGCTGGGTTTTGTTTGTTTCTGTGATGTGCAAAATCTCTTCAAAATAGGCTACAGACAAAGAACAGGGATGACAGGGAAAACTATGAAAGAATTATTGGTATGTAAAAGGAAGCTACCTGAATGCAGGTTCTATGTTCCCTGTTTTTCCTTAACCGCTTACAACCACAACCCTAAGCCCCTCTGCTTAACGGGGGAACATGGAATCCAGAGAACATTGATGACCGTATGGTATAATTTAATTAAGTACGATGATCGGTCTCTCTCTGTGTGGTGTGGTGGATCAACAGGTGGTCCCCGGGGGTTCAGACCCACAGGAACATACAGTTTAACATAACATTCCTGCCATTTAGGCGTCATTACCATTACAGGAGAGAAGTGAGATGTCTTTATTTAGACAGCCTGTTTTGACTCTGGGTTAATGATACAGTACTGCGTGTCTGATGTCAGTGTGTGTCCAAGTTTCTGTCGCTAAATATGAACTATTCATTCATTAAAGGACAACTTTTTTCCAGCCAACCAGACTAATATTAGGACTGTATAATAAAACAGATATTGCTTTAACAATTTGTAAATGCCTTGAATGTATTCCTTGAATTCATGGGAGCAAGTAAATAATTTGATGACAAATAATAGAAAAGAAAATAAGTAATTATTTATTTTCTGCAGTTGTCAATATCATTTCACAAGAACACTTGCAACGAGACAGATTGACTGAAAGCAATATTGAAAGTAATGCAGTAATACAGAAAGAAAAGTGTAATATATTAAATTTTTAAGTAATATATTTATTTTACAAGTTACTGCATTTTGGTAATATATTATGTAATATATTAAGTTACGTAGTGCACATGCCCCAACACTGGTCTTGGGCTATACCGGTATGACCGTTTATCGCTATATTGGAAATCAATATCAATATCGTTGGGTCTATAAAAAATATCGCCTACCGAATATCGTCAAATACCGACATTATACTGTATTCTATTAAAATATGAGCAATGAGACTTAATTGTAAACAATTTTCATGTTACACACATGCCTAAAATAGCCCGTATTTGGGCTAGGCTATTTGGAAACAATGTATTTCCAACTCCAGTTTTTTCCCTATTTAGGCTGCTTGTACAGCAGCACTCTGACCCCTCAATGTTGCTATTCTGAGAACTAGGTGACTGGTGGAACGTGTCCAACTCTGACTGCCCGCCATTGCTTTCTAGTGGTCAATACCGGTAATATTGAATATCGATATCAATCAATAATAATAATGTCTTTAGTGATAATGTCATAAGAACTAGGGCACAATATATAGGGCACATGTACAGGGATTGCGGGGAATTTGAGTGATATAACATGACAAAATTGAGTGACAAAAATGTATGGGGAGTGTGAGAACGCAAGACTTTATAATGGCACTATTCAAACTCTTGTTAAAAATTCCTCTAGACAAGCCAGGATTCAAGTGGTTAAGAATGACGTCTGATCTTCATGGATATGCAGAATATTTTATTCTGTCCCATGTAGTATCCATTGGGGTTGTTGTAGTGACAGCTGTGGTCATCCTGCCAGAAGGCACCGTGGTACTGATTACTGCAGGTCTTGTTCCACTGCTCATGGTTCTTGTCGAAGGTGGAGAACTTGCGTCCGTTGCGATGTGTCATGGAGTCCCCCGCACCTCCATCCTTGAAGCCTGACACCTACAATGGTGGAGACAATTTACAATGTGCATTTAACTTGAGCACTGGGAGACAGTTTACACTGTACATTTCACTTGAGCACTGTTCACTAGTCTTCAAGCAAGACTCCTCCCAGGGAGCTAGCTGTCTTGGCATGGCTTGTTGCTTGCCTGGTCTACTGAGTTGGCAGGCTAGGGTTCGACTCCAGCTCAGGGTACCTAGCGTTACCTATGTAAATGGTTCTTATTACCTGCAGCTTGTAGCCAGTTGCCTCGGAGCCCACAGAGAAGTTTGAGTAAAAGGCAAAGACCGTTTTCCCCTCATAGTCCTCCAGGTCCAGCCTCAGATGGTACCGTTGGTGCCTGGTGAGGAGATGCATGTGGTCTAGCCCCAACCAGAACTCGCCTATTGGGGGGGGGTCATATTACTTTGTCATATTACAGTGCCATACAAAAGTTGCTCAAAATTGCCAATATAAATATAGGTGCACAAGTTGGGACACAATGAATGCTTGAACGTCATTGTTATGGTGTCATCGTGTACAGTGTTTCTGGCCAATACAGTTAAATTACGCTTTATTAGGACTTTCTTATTAGGATTAGGTTTTGACCATAATGTAGGAATTATTTTGTACAATTTGGCTATAACTACTTTTGTTTGTTTTTGGTCTAATGAAAGAAAAAATATTTCAAACACTTTTTCAGGATGTGGTGACACTTTAAAGGAAAAGGCCAATGCACACCTCAAAAGGCTGGTGACAGGGCTGCTGCGTAGGGCAGCAAAACGCGCAATGCAAACAGAAAAAACAGACCCACACACTGTCAAGCAAGAATGTTGCTCTTATATGTTCTCATCGTTTCGGTCAAACAGACCTTCTTCAGGACAGATAGTGCTCGACAGTGTGCGGGACCTTTTTTCTGTTTACAGGGTGTGGTGACACCAAAGTTGAATTCTCTATGAGGGCAGATTCTGCTTTTAGATCTGTTTAAACACTTGCATGTCTTTGTCAGGAATGAGATTGACTTACTGTATGTTCTGTACATATAACCTGCAAATCAGGCTGCGACAACTATTCTTTTAGTACTCACCTGCAGGGTTTCCAAATCCGTGTTTGAACTGATCCCAGGGACTGTTGAAGTTGAGCTGTCTGTCCATCCTCCTCTGAATGACTGTCCATCCTCCGTCAGCATCCATGTCACAGTACACCTGTGTAGGATAGTAAGCAAAGGGGACAGTTGCATTTAGTAGTAAGAAATAGCCTACTGAGTAAAAAAAAATGAAATAAATAAATAAAAGTGATAAAGCAAGGCCACTTGTGCAAACTGAGTGGTGCTGCATCTCCAGGAAGGCCAAAAATCATTCTGCTACCGCGCCCTGACGGTTTTATAACCGCCATGACTGTTTTCATAACCGTCACTACTGTTTTAATAACAATCACGACTGTTTTGCATAACAGTCACAACGGTTTGCATAGCGTTCGAGGGTTAAGGTTCGGTTCTGGTTTAACGACTTCAGTGTTTTGTATCCTACACCTATGTAAAACTGTCGCAACCGTATAGCTGAACTGTTATGCAAAACAGTCGACGGTTTCAAAATTGTTATGCAAAACAGTCACAACTGTTATGCAAAACATTCGCAACTGTTATGCAAAACCGTCGAGCAGAGTGATTTTGCTCTCTCTCGCAGTCTGCGCAAAACAACACCACTGGTTGGCTGTAATTATAGTCGTAATCATAGATATTAACAGAGATGTCCTGGAAATGACACACCCGAGTCAATGCTGCACAAGTCGCTCATATCAGTGTTCCTTCAGCACATGCATATGGCATTTTCACTTTACTTCTCTGCCTTCACCCGTAGCGCCAATGAACTTTTATTTTATTTATTTGTTTATTTATTTGTTTATCTATGGCTGCAAGGCTCACTCACTTTACATTAGATTACCGAGCGGTATTGCAGAGGTTCATAACATCAACATATTATGCATGCAGATTATTGCATGTATTTTTCTTAATGCTTCATTCCTTGGCCCCTCTTATCAATGCTTGCAGCTATATTTTTAAATTATACGAATATATTTTTTTCAAGTACACAGTGACAGATGCATTCCATATGAGTCAAGGCACGTATGTGTACATAAGTACCATGTATAATCTGTAGGCCTACTTAAATCGAGTAGTATTTTTTATAGTTTCACTCCTCTACATTTCAACAATCACTTTAGCCCCATTTCAAAATCGAGCAGAAAAAGCTCATCCACAAGCTCGCAAAGTGTTGTTTTCATTCAAATTGTAAAAAAATCACATAATTTGAGTTAATTTACCTGCTATTTTCAATGTGGTATGATCAAGTAAGGCATCAATCAAGATAAAACACAAAAAGTAGCCTACGGCATTCTTTGCAATGGAATTGAATTACTGTAAGTATTCAAAAATACTGACTGTAAATGTCTATCTAATTTATCTAATGTATTATCCAGTACTGACCTTGATGGCTGTAGCATTGGGGTAGATGGTGTAGACGCCGCTCTGGGTGGAGATGTACCTGTGATTGCAATTATGTTGAGATAATTGCAATTATTTTTGCATAAATGATTTCATGGATATTTTGGAAAAATAATGTATGCAAAAATGTATGATCATTTTTTTCCCCCAAAAAATAGTGGAAAGTGTTGAACTGCTATTTCCACTGAATCCTATTAAACATTTTAAAAGTACACTGTGTCATGAAATACATCAGTGAATTATAGCAACCAATATTGTCTCTGTTTGGAAAACGTTATATAATGTTTCAGGATTTAAATTAAAAAATAACAAAGGTTTCAGAGTGTGGGCTATAAAACAAACATTGATTTCTCTTCATTGTCCGTTTTTAAACAAACACTGAAAAACTTTAAAGCTGTAAGGAGGGGCTACCATCCCTCAAAAATACCTGCACTATAAAAATAAACACAAGACAACACAAATGTCCCTCTATCTGGGGGGTCACTATTCATGGTGCCATAAGTGAGCCCTAACCTGCACCACAAACACACACAGAGTGCAAAGCATGTCTTTGGCCTGGTGGAGACAATAATATGTCATTACTAAAGTGACAATAAAATGTTGTGACAGTTACAGAATGCCTACAGTACCTGTATATGACGGCACAGTCCCGCAGCATGGACAGGTCCTCAGACTTCTCACAGTGGGTATTTACAGACAAACACAGCATCAAAACAACTAGTAGCAGCAGCATCTTGATTACTCTAGCTCTATATTTTCGCCCCTTCACAAAAAGACCCTGTATACCCTCTCCCTTCTGGCAGAAACCCCCCTTACAAAAGAAAAACATTGGTTGATCGAGATTGTGGATGAAATCCTTCCATTTGTGATCCAGAGAATGGCAGGTGTGAGCGTGTTGAGAGTATGCTCAGACAAGCATCAATGCACCAAAGGAATAAATGTGTCTTTGCATAAGACACAGTAGCCACCAAACTAGATTGCTTCGTTCACCTTCATTCCTTCTTCATGGATTAGCAGCCTCATGTTTGTTGGTCCAATCATTTATCTTTGTCATGCAGCTGTCCACTGGTTGTGTGAGATTTAGCAGATCTTAGCCTTTATATTTACCTACAGAGCCTGCAGTGTTTTGGGTAGGACTTCCACATTGTTTATTATGTGAAGACACATATAGTCAACCAATGTCTATGGTTACATGTCATGGTTACATGGTTGGTTACACCCCAATGCACTGAAGTCAATCCTACAGAAATCCTAAACAAACGGTTCAGACTCTCTGCTCCACCCTGCCTGCAATTGTGATTGTATAGAGATATATCATTTTCAATATATGAAATATTTTAGTGTATTCATTGATTTTATTACCAGTTTGGAGAATTACAGTACTTTAAAGGACAATGCAATAAAAAAGACTGAACTGTAAATGGACAACACCATAAAGCATTTCTACTTGTTTACTATAGGGGTCACAATGTCCATTTGACATTTACAACAAACGTACAAATATTCACTCCTGTATAGCCAAAGGCAGGAAATCATAGTGGAGGTAAAATGGAAAAGAAAAATATACAAATGGAGGGGAAAAGGGGTTAGGTGGGTAAATCATGGAGGGCACTTTCAAATTGCCACACTGTATGTAGCCGGTGCATCTTGAGAGTGGCTTGTAAGGAGTCAAGGCGATTTCTGATCTATGGGACGTCATGACCAGTTCCCATCTAGGGGCTTTGAGGTGCCATGGTTCCAAGAGATAGAGGTATAGTTGAAGAAATCTTGTACAAGTCCAAGGCTTCTGTTATGGTCTTCAAGGTGTTTCCTTTTTTTCATCAAGACATTAAAGGGCATTCCAGACGGCAACGCTAAACGCCCGCATTATCGACGGGCGATTTTCGCCCGTACAAATTTATTTACAATGAATTAATGACTCACCTATAATGATGGCTGCAGCTGTAAAGGTTGATATTTGAACGTAGCCCATAATTATTCCAAGGTGTGTAGGCTAAAATAAAATGGGCAGCATCCAGCATCCGGTATTGGTTTTGAATTTCTAGGGATAAAGTTCAGTCCTTTAAACCACACTTTTTGATTTGATAATACCATTTTCTAGTTCTTCATAGTTTGTATTATTTGTGGTGTGCTGTTGACATGATCACATGAGTTAGAAATGTTTAAAATCTTGAGTGGCCTGTTTAAAATCATGAGTGGCCTACTTCATGCATTTCTCCAAGTCTTGCCACGTCCGCTTTTTATAAGCAACCCTTTTCCAGTAAATTTGCTTGAAAAATGACAGCTTACTAGTTGCAGGATTTTTCAGGCTTGTTCCATATCCGTGAAAAAAAAATCAGATCTACCAGCTCACAGTGGCACACTTTGAGCTTGCAGATCTGCTATTCTCTAGTGCGCTGTTCTATGGAAGAAAAAAATGGAATACCTTCCAGGTCCGTACACTGGTTGTGAGATTTGGCAGATCTCAACTAGAACGCGGCTCTTCCCCAAATTATGTGTAATGTTTTGTGAGACTGACTAAAATCGTGCCCTTTATATTTTGTCCTTTAAAAAAAATTCTGCCATTTCTTCAAACCACTTTAGGCTACTTTTGTTGAACTTGTTGGTACACTTTATATCTGGGGGCATGTATCACTCTGATTTGACATATTCCATACAGCCCTTGTTTGGTATTCTCAAAGCTGTGGTGTAGCCAGCTACGGTGTAAGTCTTCTCATTGGCTGCATGGCAGCAAATCAGGTCTCGGGCCTTGTGTGTAGGCCGAAAGCCTATACCACCAGCCCTGGGCCTGAGCTTACCAAATAATTACCCAGAATAATTAAAATCTGCAATTCAAAAGGTCCAGAAATCACCTGACACCCCCAATTAAAAAATGTTACTGTACTCCCCGGCTTGTTCATCATGAGTTGAAGCTCTTGTTGACTGGTTTTAATTATTATGGATAATTATTTGGTAGGCCCAGGCCCAGGCCTGGTGGTATAGGCTTTTGGCCTATACACAGAAGGCCAGACTTGATTTGCTGCCATGCAGCCAATGAGCATGGCCCCACACCTGATTTGCTGCCCTGCAGCCAATGAGAAGACTTACACCATACCTGGCTACACCACAGCTTTGAGAATACCAGCCATTGTTTGTGACCTAAACCTGGGCAATGAAAGTAACAGGAAAATGTCCATCATCCATAAGATGCTTATGTGTAACCATATGCACCTATAGGTGACCCACATGCCATCTGGCATGACAGCACCTTTCAAGACAAGCCTCTACTCTGTCCTGTTCATGCAGGATTTCAGTAAAGTAATCAAAGTAAATTTTCATTTACTTTATCCATAAAGGAAACAAACTTCACATCAACCAGCAGAGGGCAACATTAGCCAATGTAACTTTAGGCCTCTCAAAGATGTGGTGAGTTAGACATTTCATCTGCCTTCCTGCCCGGGAGACATGCCCCCCAATTCTGTTTTTCACGTTTAGCCCGTGAGCCAGGGGGGTTGGTCGGTACCGAAAAGGTGAATAAGGCTCATAGTGATTTTTGTCATGGTAGACATGTCTAGAGTTAGAAAATATGTGATAGCCTTGCACCAGTGGTAGCTTTATGGGTGCTATCATGCATTTTATTATAATAACACTATAGGCGGAAATTGCATGGGTCAATATATGAAAGCATACTATATAACTACAACAACAAAAAAATAACAAAGTTTTTATTTTTTTCCATTTCTATGGGGTGTCTAGAACAACATACTAAAAGTTCTAAGAAATCGAAGTTGCAGAAGTATGTGTAATAATTATCATTCCAATATGTGTGCCAATATCGCCAGACAACAATACACTCCAATGAGCTTATTTTTTTTCCTTTAATTCTATCACAATGAAACTTTCCAGAATGGAAGTTGACATGACAAGTAACATTTTCTGTATTATTATTTTTTTGTTTTAATGAATTTGAATGTGCAAATGAGTTCCAAACTCATTAAATTGAGGCCAAAATACAACCTAATAAGCTTATTTTCCCCTGAATTAGGGGTGCCGTGCTACGAGCTTGTAGATCACAATGAAACTTGTACGTTTGATGGCAATGTTGCTTTTGGGCTAGCCTGGTCTAGCCCTCAATGATTTTGGCCTTGGGGGGGCGGGGTGCCGTGGCATCCACACGGCAGATGAGCTGCGCTCTGATTTGATCTCACTAACGTGTCGTCATCCCCGGCCCCTCCCGCGCCCGTCCACTGCTGTTCTACGTCACATCATTTAGAGCGACGCCCACCCTGGAAGGTTGACTCCCCCCTCAAGGCCACTTTCCAACGTGCGTTAGTCCAGGCTTTCCGTTTTCGCGCAAGGCGAACGAAAATGAAAGTCTGGGTGTCGAGGCTACTTTTGGGCTGGCTTCTAACCTGAAAACTGTCCAGGGTTATACCCCTGTACCTGCCAGGGGTATAACCCCTGTAAATGTGTGTAATGCAACCAGGCTGTCACCAAGGTTTTCCCCAAGGTCCCAAACTTCATTGTTCACAAACCATTTGCGGTTTTGTGTAGGCCTACCACACTTCTGATATTGTGTGTGCGTGCGTGTGTGTTAAAGTAGTTAAATCACCCATGATTATGTGATGTTTAATTTCAAGGGGGAGCCATTGTGGGTTTGGCTGATGGCTACCAGTAGTATATCAGAAGTGTGTGTGTGGCTGTTGTTATATTATGATTTTTCTCATGTTCAATTTGTCCATCCATCGTACAAACATCAGAGTTCAGACAATGATTAATTATATAGTCATAACATAATCAGATTATTAGCCTAAACCACTATTCAGATACTCTTATGAAACTGCTATCACACATTTTTTGCATCCCTGGATGTGTTACGAAAATAATGATACCACATATGCATTTTTTGCAATCAAAACAATTTGTCTAGCCCATTAGGCCAGGTGTGAGTGTGACTACTTCACCATCACAGAATACCTCTTCCCCAGTAATATTCATGTTTTATAAAATACAAATATTTAGCCTATTACACTACACTATTATATAATCCTTTAGGTTATCTACAAAATAAACTCTTCTTTCATGAAACCAAAGTACATCTTATAGAATTTAAAGTCGCTATGTTGTCACTGCCTATAAGAGATAACATTTCAAGAGATTCTGATTTTAACAACTTTTCTGAACAATATATATATATAGTCTGAGCTTTATTCCAACTATTTTCTGACTGAGATAGGTTCAATAATAAGAGAGAACCATCATTTTTAAGTAGAATGATTAATTCGGATTTTGAAAACTGTATTTTGGCATGTGATCATAAATGGAGTGATAACACACATAAAGCTACCACAGATGCAAGGCTATCACATTTTTTCCCAAAATTAGTTTCAATTGTCTAGTGTAATCCTGGGTAATCCCAGCCAACCTGCAGTGAGCAACCTGGGGTGAGCAATGGAATGACTTCATCTAAACGCACTGGTGTACTCTGTGGTCGTTCGTTTATACCTGGTGTATTGGGGGCATTTGGTGCTCCTCGTTCGTTTATTCACACCGGTGTGTTTGGTGCACGCACTGAGCAACCCTACGCTGGAGACGGGGTTTTTATTTTCCATCCGCCATGCAGCGGCACCATTCTAAAACTCCAAACATGGCGGCTGTGTCTTTTTGCCGTTGTAATGTGCTTACATTACAGCCATAGAGACACAGGGATGGTGTCATTGGAATTGCAGGCATGCCTACACATACGTGTGTGACTAGTAGACTGGTTTGATATTCCAAATAGTGTGTGTGTGTGTGTGTGTGTGTGTGTGTGTGTGTGTGTGTGTGTGTGTGTGTGTGTGTGTGTGTGTGTGTGTGTGTGTGTGTGTGCGTGTGTGTGTGTGTGTGTGGGCGCGTGTGTGCATATCTGTTTACAGTAAAAGTCACGGTACAGACTCTTTGTCATAGCTTTTATCTTTCACACAAACCGTGCATGCTTACAGTAAAAGTCACGGTACAGACTCTTTGTCATAGCTTTTATCTTTCACACAAACCGTGCATGCTTACAGTAAAAGCCAGGGTGCTTACAGTAAAAGTCAGATCCTTCCTATACCAAACTCGAACTTCCTCTCTGGTTTCCCTGTCCTCCACC
The DNA here is from genome assembly GCA_039105355.1 of Benthosema pterotum. Taxonomy (NCBI): domain Eukaryota; kingdom Metazoa; phylum Chordata; class Actinopteri; order Myctophiformes; family Myctophidae; genus Benthosema; species Benthosema pterotum. The sequence goes on along the minus strand of CM076983.1, from coordinate 20,869,490 downwards.
CATGCACCTCATCGCTTGCATCACACCACTACAAACCACATCACACATTCTGAACGGCTGTTATGCCTATACAGTGCTTTATATAGCATATATATTAACCATATATTAACTATTATGTCGCTATATGCCATATAGCGACATAATAGTTAATAACATAATAGTTAATATATGGATATAGGCCTATCTAGTCTAAACATTCTATAGTGTTAGAATGCACAAACATTCTATGTCAAGCTAACCTTTATTGTTTCAACTGCTGAAAAAGTTTAAATAAATTATTCTTTGATTCTAGCTTAGAAGAAGCCTTTAAATACCAGCCGCTTCTAACTCAGATACAGAGTGGGCCAAAATTTAAAACTGAACAAAGCCGCGGGCCAAGTTTGAACAAACTAACCTTTTAATGGGGAATTCCACCCATTTTCCAAATTTTCCTGAGAGGGTACAAATGTGAACCAAATGGTTCCATTTGTACCCTCTCAGGAAAAATGGGTCTGAAAGAAAAATCATTAACATGGTGAAATATATCTTGGTGATGTCATCAGATGTATTTCACCATTTTTTCAGACCTCCATTTTTAGGAAATACAGAATTGGGGGAACTTTTTTATCATGTCCACTCAACATCTCTAAGGTATATTAATGACATAAAATGCTTGAAAATGGGTGGTCTTCCCCTTTAATTTGATAATGTCTCAAGGGCCAAATGGAATTACACGGCGGGCCAAATTTGGCCCGCGGGCCAGAGTTTGACACGCATGTCATAGAGCTAGGCTATAGGTGCAATCTACTTTCGGTAATTGTAATCTACAATTTGGTAACAGGCGAAGCCGGTGTCTAATGTTGTTAGACGTCTAAATGTTGTTCAACATTATGTTGTTAGTGGACATAAATGATTAAAATGTGTGGTTTAATTCCAGGCTTACTTAATATCTAGTGGTATTCGATATGACATCCTACAAACAAAATCCTAACACATTGGATGAAACAGCCAGACGAGCCAGCTTGTTCTGCAGGTTTGCTGACTTGTGTAGGCAGACCTGAAATCTGGCGTGGAATGCAGATAGCTAACTTCCTGTGAAATTCCCAACTACGTAAGCCAATTGTATATGTTTAGTGATCGTTAATAGGTAGAAAAAATACTACTTATTGGGTTTCAAAAGGACTGTATAAAGCAGGGGTGGGCAATTATTTTTCTCAAGGGGCCAAATGAGATACATAAAATATTGGGGAGGGCAAAGACTAAAGGCTGAACTAAAGTCTGCATAATATTAATTTAATTTCAAGATAAAAGTAAGAGTAAGACCAACCATGTTGACACCAGGACCCGCAATTTATTCAGTATTTGAGCCACGGACCAACATTTGATAACATTTTAGCCCCACAGACCCAAAACTAAAGATTTCTTTTGCTTTTGTCCACAATTCCAGGCTGGATTTCACGAACAAAACAGGCAAACATAGATAAAAATGATCATTCTTTTACATTCTCTGGCTAATTCAGATGAATATTTTATCTCTTGAGAGTGTAAACATGAAACCAAATGGACCCGCAAGGGTCCATTTGGTTTCATTTTTACACTCTCAAATATGGAGAGTTGGTTAACATCTGGTTAACCAACTCTCCATATTTAACTGGAACTCTCTGAAGGACCTCTGGTGGTCCACAGACCACTGGTTGAAAAACAAAGTACCCTTTCATGGGCCGGTCAGAGTCAGCCAAAGGGCCGCATTTGGCCCCCGGGCCGCATAATGCCCAGGTATGGTATAAAGCCATACCCAAGAGGCCAATGGCAAGAGGGTCATAGTTACGTTGCTTCCTGACTCTAGAAGGAGGGGGCGGGTACAATATTAGGAGATGGGAAGTATGTTGGAGTCTATTCATTTCCAATGGTAGAATGAACATGAACACAACTTATGATCCATTCCTTAACTCCATGGACACTGAACTAAATACTGGACCCGATCATCAAAAGGCATATAATATTTACAGCATATTCATAGTAAAATGGCTTCTATTAGCTAACAGAACAGAATAAATTTTGACTTTGTTATAAATTATTCTTTATCCCACCGCCCAACTCTCGCGAGATTTGTTAGGAGTCAGGAAGTCTCTTTGTAATCTGCAGTTTCACATACGACAGTTAGGGGGGTCTGATCGAAACCATTACTACTAGTACTTAGGCGACCATTTGTAGGCTTTGTAGTCCATGTCGCCTATAGTGGCGCCAATGGGAGTATGGCCATCTTTATACATAGAGTATCTTTGGCCATACTACACCAAGGGCTCCATTTTTGTTAAACCCCTTATCCCAAAACCCTTATTCCTTTTTTACTATTTTGAAGAACCTTTTGGAATAGTTCAACATGCCAATCTATTAACACATTGTGAGCTGTTAGACCATATAAGCCATATTGAAAAATGTTTTTTTTAATAGTTTAAAAAAGGCAAAGAGGTTAAGGGATAAGGGGTTTAGCGGTGACGAAAATCTAGGCCCAAGTGTTCAAACAAAAACCTCAAAGCTCAAAGAAAATCTTACCTCATGGTACAAACCTTTTAGCAGGGGAACTTTAAAAAATACTTTAACCAGAAAAATATCAATACCAATACCCCCAAAAATATACCATGAGACCAACCACACAAAGAAAGTAATACCAGTCAACGGGTCAAATTATCCAGAATGTCAAGTATACTGGGGAGAGAGCATAGTTTATTGGATCCACAGACAAGCCATCATAGCATCTAAGGCTTTCCCAATATTTTACAAGATGAACACACTGTATATCGGTAGGCTGTCGTCACAGTTGTCAGAGCTGGAACAATCTGGTTCAAACCGGACACATGAGAAGGACATGAAAGTTTCACAGTCAGAGTAACCCAGGCTACTTGTCTCCTACCATACATTCTGCAAATGCATCACTTCTCTGGTAACAGAAATCTCATACAATGGCTGGCAGTAAAACAACTACAAAGCAACAATAGCAAGGTTACAAGTATGTGTCACTAACAACACAGGAGACAACACTTGAAATGCCAAGGACATATTCTGTGACCAACAAATGCATAATACAGACATGCACCAGGAGACTGATCTACAAGCTTGTTGTGCACAGTCGAAAGTCCAGTTTAACACCATTCACAATAAAGTCAGAATTCCCCAGAATATCTATCAATCGTATGCATCTGAATATGGGAGAGTAAAAAGCCCAATGACATAATCCTTGTAACGTTGATTATAATCTTACATGCACTTACTTCTAGGAATCTCCCTGACAGTAAAGTGTGTTGATGTTTTTACTGCCTAAAACCCTCTGGGGAATTCTTTTTGCAGAAATGGCAGATCTACAATTAAGCTTTGCAGAGAAGATTTTGCGCACACATTGTGTGCATGTTCTGCCGACACCATTATTTGTGGCTGGAAGTGTGGTCAGGGATGTGTCTGTCACAAAGTTGCATAAGTTTTTAATTTCGTCAAATACGTTTGAGAAGTCACCTTGGAGCTGTCCAAATGGAACCGCTGCTGCATCAGTTCACTTCATCTCCTTATTTATTGATTGTCCTATAAACAGCAGTGACAGAAGTGATTGCCTGCTGAAGTTAGCTTTTTTTCCCCAGTTGTCTAGTGTAATCCTGGGTAATTGTCTAGTGTAATCCAATTGTCTAGTGTAAGCCTAGCTATCTGCCAACCCCAGGTTGGCAGATAGCTAACTTCCAGTGAAATCCCCAACTACGTAAGCCAATTGTATCTTTTAGTATGTTAAAATGTGCGTGCATGTGCGCATGTGCGCATGAGGCGGGTTTTATGTGTGCCTGTGTACTCAGGATCTATTCAGTGGTATTAAATAACAAGTCATTAAAAACAAAACACCTTGCCTCCATCACATCCATTGAAATACCTAGTTTGCCAAATTGTGTAGCCAGACCTTCCGATCGTTAGATACTACTGATAGCGTTTCAAAAGGACTCTTTGCTACCAGGAGCTTGTTCAGAGGCAAGGGAATGCCTTTAAATATTACATGTATGTGTTATATATAATAGAATGACGTGTACAAAATTAGAACTAGACTGACGTGAGTATATTAATGTTTTTTTTCCATAATGCATTTCTTTCCGTATTTCCGTATGATATTGCTCACAGTTTTCTGTTCAAGATCAGCCCAGACGATGGCATCATATTCTCTTTAAAAATAGTTTGTATGTAAATTGTTGCTGTTCTGTTCTCCGGAGAAAATGTGAATTCATTTTACGTTTCAATGCAATGTTCTATTGTTAATTAAGGGTTCGTTTGGATACAAGTTTAACGCACTGGTGTGCCCTGTGGTGCCCAGCGGTGTTTGGTGCACGCACTGGGCAACCCTACGCTGGAGATGGGGTTGGCTCGTGTGGAATGTATGATTGAGATGGTTTTAAATGGTCATAAATAAGACGCACCGACTGCACTTGGTGACGTCACCACCAAACAACCCCAACAAACTTAACGCACTTGCGCATTATATATATATATATATATATATATATATATATATATATATATATATATATATATATATATATATATATATATATATATATATATATATATATATATATATATATATATATATATATATATATATAATTACAGTACTGTGTAATAATACAGTGAAAGATACATTTTGTAACATTTCAGAACAATACAACAATACTGTTTTGTTCTAATACAGTACAGTATGTGTGTCTTGTGATGTAAAAATAGATTACAGTAATTTAATTTGAATATACATTACATTGCTGGCAACTCTGCTGCCAGTGATGTAGTGTAAATTTACAATGAAAAGTTTTCGTGAGTGAAGAAAAAACTAAACAAAATAAAAAGATAACAAAGTTTTCATATACCCATACATACTACACACATAGTCCAAAATAAAATATTTGAGGCAGAAAATTACAGGATGCATGATGACGGAGTTGGATTTCGGGGTGGATTCCAATGTTTAGCTTGTTTATTCCGCATGAGCAGAATGGCACCTCCCAAATACCAAGACATGCTCATAAGGCAACTCCAGGGCATCTTGTCTTTCACATTCAAAATGCTGTTCTCCAGCCTAGTCGTGCTGCTGATGAGCAGCATGCTAGGATATGTGGGCGGCTGTGACCTTGAAACCGACACCTGTGGTGCGTATTTATCGGGAGATGTAGTTATTGGGCTGCTGTTGCCGTGCCACGCCAAAGTAGAGTCTCTTCATAATCGAACGCGACCTGACAGGTTCACCTGCAAGAGGTAGGCCTAAGGGAAAGATGTTATTAAATAAATATGATTTAGTAAAGAATGTTTGTGCCAGATTGTTACTACATTGCAGTTTGGACCTCCAAATCTATTTGGGTGCAGACCTCCAACTGAACAGATTTTGTGTAATGTATGTTTTCAAAATTAACATGAATCTTAAAAAAGCCTTAATTACTTTTACATGAATAAATTAATAATAAATGAAGAATGAAGGACTGTCGTTTTACTGATTTCAAATAATCTTTTCCCAGTTTTGATTTGGTCGCGTTTGTGAGCTCCTTGGCTGTCATTCACACCATAGAAGAGATCAACACATCTGGTTTTCTGCCAGGTGTGCGACTTGGCTATAGGATGTGTGACACTTGTGCTGATGCCACCAATGCCTTGAAAAGTGTGGAGCGCATGCTGGCGGTCAATGGCTCTCTGAACATTGAGTGTGACTATACCGAGTTCAGGCCACCAGTCAAGGTTTGATTTATTTAATTTTTTTTCTTTTTCTTTTTTTTTTTTTTTCAGGGTGATTTTTGTTTGTGGCTATGTTGTCATTAATTATGTATGTATGTATATACAGTATGTACAGTATGTATGTATGTAGGTATGTACGGTATGTATGTATGTAGGTATGTACAGTATGTATGCATGTATGTATTTTTGAGAGGCTGTTTACTGGATTGATTTTTATTTTTGTTGCAATCTGAAGACACTATTTCCATTTTGATTGCATTTAATATTTTTCTCTTGTCATCTTGCGGTTCTGTACAGGCTCTAATTCTTACCTCTTGTAGGAGTAATATTATTCAATACAGCCAAAAATGTTTATTTAAACACCGTCCATGATTGTTCAATGGAGGCGCATTTTCATATATTTGGCCAATCCATTCTATTGAGTGCAGTTAAGAGGGCTGAACAGTTTTTCATTGATTGGTTGTGCTTGACTGTATGGAAATATATTTTTCGGGTACAGAAAATGATATTGTGGTTGCTCAAACTGCCGTTCTATATCTCCAAAAAATAATGACCTATGAATTTCCTACTCCAGGTCCTCATAGGAGCACGGTTCTCTGAAGTGTCCATTGCTGTAGCTAAGCTACTCGGAGCATACATGATCCCTCAAGTAAGTTGATGATAGTAGTGATCAAGTAATGCATTTAACTGTAAATATGTATTGTATATCTGATGTTGTCATTTTGATATTTAGGTTGGCTCAGCAACCAATGAGGATTTCATGCTCTCACTCACGCAAAATAAAGAGGAAATTTGTCAGATGTAAAAGTGCATAAGACATGGAAGATGAGATATATTATACCACAGGCAATTTTAAAGAACTACAGTTGAAACATGTCAGAAGCAATTGCTTAGCGTGCCCTTAGGACGTGGACCTGCGTGGCAAGGAGCTGGTATAACTGGGTGGATGAGAATACCGGTAACTCCATGTCACATTTGGGAACTGATATGTAGCCTACTGGAGTAATGTTGCAGCATTAGTAGAGCATTTTGTGTTCCCCTGTAAAGCTAAATGGTGCACATGTTAATGAATATTTTGTTTTAAAAAAAGAAAGAAAAAGAGAGAAAAAAACAATGCAGTGAAAGAAAATATGTGTTACACAACCCAGTGGGTTAATCTATCTATTCTACCAGTTTTCATTTAAATATTGTTGTTTTTTAAATTCTGATTTATTACCATAGTTGAGCTGCTCCTCATCTTCACCTGCACTGAGCGATAAGTGGCGCTACCCCAGTTTCTTGCGCACCATCCCCAGCGATGTGCATCAAACCAAAGCGATTGCCAAACTCATGGCTCGTTTCAAGTGGAACTGGGTTGGGGTTGTCTATGGAGACGATGACTATGGAAAGGCAGCCTTCCAGAGCTTCCTCCAGGATGCTAAGGATGAGAATGTGTGCACGGCCTATCAGGAGATGGTGCACCACTACCTAGACCATGAGAACAACAGGAAGCAAATCAAGAAAGTGGCAGAGAAGATCCGTAACTACCCTGATGTCCAAGTAGTACTGCTCATACTCAAGAGCCAACTGGTGGAGGACCTTTTCCAGGTGATGATCCTGAACAATGTCAAAAAAACCTGGATTGCCAGTGATGTCTGGTCAAGGAGTGGCCCATTGGCGCATATGGACGGCATCAACAAGGTCGGGGACATCATTGGTTTCTCGTTTGTGGCGCGCCACAAAGAAACGTTTGATAAATACCTGAGGAACCTAAGTGCCACTCCTGGAGGGTACAACAACTTCATCAAACAGTACAAGAACCTGAGGTTCAACTGCACCCCAGACCCAGAATGTGCAGTGAAGGAGCCTCCATCTGACTGTGAAATCAAATCTGATGAAGCATGTAGTTACACAAATTACTTAGACGCTAATGATGACTTCCTTATTAAAAAAGTGGACAGTAATATAACCTACAGTTATGGAGTGGCTGTATGGGCCATAGCCAATGCACTTAAGAACCTTCTTAAATGTAACACAACATCTTGTCATGGGGAGATTGATTTCCCACCCTGGAAGGTAAGCATATAGCAAGGACAATGACATTTGAGCAAAAATGGGATTACATTAGACAATATGTATGTTTAATAAAGTAAATATAAAGTAAAGTAATGATATCCCCAAATTATAAACAGAAACTGACATATGTTGCTGTTCTTAGAATATTGATTATTTATATTTGTGCTGTTAAATTGACCACATTGCATGTTTCTTGCAGCTCCTTGAGGAACTGAAAAGAACTCAATTCACTCTTGACAAAGAAAGCTATCGTTTTGACGAAAATGGCGACTTTGTCAATGGTTATGATTTGATAATCTGGGATAAGAATGGAAAGCAGAGGATCTTTAAGAAGATTGGGAGCTACAGAGTATCGGATCAACGAATTGAGCTTGATGGAGACGAGAGAAAAATAAATTGGCTTTCAACAAATAACTCGGTAAGAGAATGAAATGGATAAACAGCTGCCCCGTTTGTCCATGTCAGTAAACTTATTATTCTATAGTGCAAAGTGATGACATTACTGTACACTTTTAATGAATTGCTTGTGAGCAAGACACATGGTCGAGGAATACTGTGTTTTGGCAGGGTTCTACGACTGTTTCTTGCACAGGGTTTTGTCAACAATAACCCCTTTAAAATGCATAACTTGCTCTCTCACTTTTAGATTCCCACATCTAGATGCTCAGAATCATGTCCACGTGGTTTTGCAAAGAAGATCTTGAATGTGTCCTGCTGCTACACCTGCAATATATGTCAGGAGGGGACATATGCTAATGCCTCAGGTATGTCTTCTGAAATGGTCTCTCACCCAAATAAACAAAATAAGTGTACTATTACTGACAATTGAATATTGCATACACTTCATAATGTTTAAAAACTAAATCCGAAACTTATGAAAGCCACCCATAGATGAAGAATTATCTGACAAATTAATTTGATATTAATCAAATTAACATTTACCTTTGATCCTTTATATGTATGAAACAATCATGAACAAAGCATCACAATAAAAAATAATCCAGCAAAATTGTTCTGAACGGAACAAGAGCAGTGTGTGAGAGTTGTACTCATGTATTTTTTTTATGATTCATCACTGCCCAAAGAAACGGCATTTTCTTTCCAATGACCATTTGAAACAAAAAATGGCCACCCTACTTAACATTCCCTACAGATTAATCTACGGTATTTGAAAAAGGTTTACTTATGGTTATCTTTACTAGCAAAGCAGCCACCCTGACATTGATTATAACCATGACATTTGAACTTTTCAATCCAAAAAATCACTTCCTCTAAGAAACATCAAACTCAAAATTATTCAAAAAGTTCCATTGATACTTGGCTTGCAAAAAAACAAATAAGAAGACGAATGAGAATGGGATGAAAACTAAATCTGTGCCCAACACAAGTTACTGTATATTTACTGTAGTTGTATTGTTTGTGATATTCTACTTTCGATGTGTGACACCCACAAACAAGAATAGGTCAGGCTCTAGGCAGAGGTAATAAAATATATGTCTTGAAGGTCATTCTTCTTTCTTCTGTGTGTGCTTTTTTATTTTTTTGTTTTACAATTAGCTACAACTAATTCATTATTCATTCATCATTCCTTCTTATTATACTATTTAGATGTACCTGTTTTTGCTGTAATCGATCCTAATCTCACCTAACCCCCAATATTCCTGCAGATCTTAATGACTGTCAACAATGTCCTAATGGAGAGTCATCCGAGAAAGGTTGGGACCATTGTGAACGAATAGAGAGGACCTATCTGAGGTGGAGAGATCCTCATCCAATTGCCCTTGTGGTGTCGGCAGCCTTTGGCATATTGCTGCTGCTGGTCATCTTCATCATCTTTTTGGTGTACAGGGACTCGCCGCCCATGAAGCGAGCCGAGGTGAGAATGTCCTGCGTGATGATGAGTGGACTAGCTGTGAGCTTTGCCAGCGTCATTTGCTTCATGGACAGGCCCAATGTCCACCTGTGCCGGGCTCGGCAGATCATGTATGCCATGGGCTTCACCCTTTGTGTCTCCTGCATCCTAGTTAAGGCTTATCGTACATTCCTGGCCTTCTTGCCCTTTGGCCGCATGAGACACAGGCGACTAAATAATCTCTATAGGCCACCTGCAATCATCATTGTCGTGACTGCTCTCCAGGGAATCATCTGCACCCTCTGGCTGGTCTTTGATAGTCCTGACGTTGTTTACCACACTCCAAGGCCACATAGCCTTGAGATCATTATCCAGTGTCACGTAGGTGAAAAATACATAGGTTTCGGTATCATGTTGAGCTACATAGCCCTGCTTGCTTTGGTTGGCTTCCTCCTGGCTTTCAAGGGCAGGAAGGTTCCCCAGGAGTTCAGTGAGACCGGCTACATCATCTTCAGCATGCTGATGTACCTGTTTGTGTGGGTGTGCTTCATCCCCATCTACATCATCAAGACAGAAGAGGCTTCTATTGTGCAGGCCTCGGCCATCTTAGTGTCCAACTACGGTGTCATCTTCTGTCATTTCTTACCAAGGTGTTTCGAGGCACTATTCAGTTCACCAGACACACTGGAGAGGATTCTGGGGAGGTGGCTATCTGCCAGTCCTTCAGTTCCCATTCCAAACGCAGATTTGCATACAGATCCAGGGAACACAAACGCAGGGCTGCCAACAGTCCAACAGGGGGCTCCAAACCCGGCTTTTGAAAAAGACCTAGAGAACCCACCCACAGGTGCACAAGTGAGATTTAGGAGTAGAATTAGGAGTGTATCCTTCTGAGAATGTATTGGCATGTAAATAAATTATTTGGCAGTAGAATTGCCCTGGTGACAGATCCTTGAACGCTTGCTTTTTTGTAATTAAATTATCATTGCTGATGTTATGCGCACATGTTAAAAGGTACTGTAGATGAATACAGTATCAGATTCACTAAAAAGAATTGCCGGCCATCACAGCATATATTTACTGCAGATGAGATATTGTGTTGCCCTTTTGCCCCTCAAAAATAGGATTGCTTTTACACACCTGCATGTCTTTTGTTGCCATTCAGGATTCTTACCGACCCCCTCCTCCCATGATCAACTTAACTATTTACTCTGTATTCACTATGTTATTCTATATGGATTATTTTTATTGACTTGTTGGTAAATACCAATAAATTATTGTGTGAAATAATCTGCCTTGTATAAGATACTTTGTATTATTCTGAAACATTATCCATCATTTCCGTGGACATACACTCATATCAACCTGGCCATTGAAGTTTATAGGGTTTAAGGGGTTAACATGACACATTCCATGGGTCTTCCAGCAGCCACATTCCACCACAGGACAGAGCACACTGTAATATCCATGTCACAATGGTGTTTATTTGTGCATGTAAACCGTAATATGATTGAACATCGGTATACTGTTTTCACCACAAATGAGGTTCTTTGGGCAAATGTTCTAACCCCTTCAGGGGTTGACACTAAGGTCTCCAAGGCACTTGCCCCTCAGGCAAGTGCAAGTCAGATTCTACTTGCCCTCAGGTCATGGTCACTTGCCCCCCAAAATATATTGTAAATTTTGCATTACGTTTACTTGGTGTTTTAAACATTTCCTCTTGCATTCGAAGACTGCTTTGTCACACAAAAAGTCACAATCAGCTAAATATTCAAGTTGTAAATCAGTGTAAATCATTGGTTCCCATAGTGGTCACAGATTCAGGGGTCCGCAGAGGCAGAGTGCAATGACCACCTTTAAGACAAATATATCTCATGGCGCACTAAGTTGCACACTTACTTGCCCGATCGGGCAACCAGGTAGCAGTCTTCACTTGCACGACCATTTTTTTTACTTGCCCCGGGCAAGTGGGCAAGTGTTAGTGTCAAGCCCTGCACTTCAAGGCACACCAAAGCATGCTCACATTAACAAACATAATTCTGGAACACACACACATTAACAAAAATATGAAACAAACACACAATGCATAAAACATGCCTGAATATCATTTAAACAAACATATTTTTGCTATTTATGCAGTACTTTAGTGGTGAATTGAAGAGCAATTTGAAAGGGAAAAAAAGAATATAATCTGACTGGTTAGCTCTCGGGTATGCTATTGACCACAAATTAAGCTGGAATCTCCATATAAATCAATTAAGGCCATCATCAAGGGCCATCGCAATACTGCATAAAACTAAAGAAATTCTCTCCATAGATTCACTATTAAATACCACACATTACAGTGCATATTGCATCGAAGACTGGGGAAACACTTATAAAACATTAAGTTACATTCTTATAAAAAAAAAACTATAAGAGTTATCCACAATGCTGAAGACATACCAAACATATCCTTAGAGGTACTTGCATTTATTGCCTTATTGGTGGTGGTGGTTGTTGTTGTTATTAGGCCTCACACACATATCATACAGAACACATGTTCTGTGCTCTGTTTGTCAATGGGAGTCTGTTCTTCATCGTCTTTATCAAAGCTATAAGGCTAGCAAATGATGGACTCTGTCACAGAGCTGCAGGTACACCTTGGTGTGATCCAGTCCATCTTGTTTTTGTCTTTTGAATGAACGCTGTGCCTTTCTCATTGCATCACCCAGTGGTAGTGAAGTTATGTGGGAACACTTACTGAGTGGCAAAACCTTAATGGCATTGACAGCCTGTTATGCCCCTATCAGATTGCATTCAAGAAAGTTAAGTAAGGGAAAGGGATAACACCCGACGAGCCGGTATTTGTTTCCTATTAACTGACCGAGGCGCAGCCGAGGTCAGTTAGTTAGGAAACAAATACCGGCTCGAAGGGTGTTATCCCGCTTATTACATGGCCTACGTCAATGGTTTTCAACCAGTGGTCCGAGGACCACCAGTGGTCCTTGAGAGGGTGACGGCAACGGCATGTAAACAACCAAATACGTAGCTAAGTGCTAACCAAATGGACCCGCTAACGGCGTGCTGGAACTAAATGCGGAAGCGCACCGCGGGCTTACGTCAGTGGTTTTCAACCAGTGGTCCGAGGACCACCAGTGGTCCTTGAGAGGGTGACGACAACGGCATGTAAACAACCAAATACGTAGCTAACCAAATGGACCCGCTAACGGCGTGCTGGAGCTAAATGCAGAAGCGCACCACGGATTGATATGAACACAGCTGTTTGCACTTTGGGGAACTTGTTTATGCAGCGGTCAATAATGGCGAGGAGCGGTGATTATAGTGTATTATGTGACCGCTCACGTGACGTGAACGCTGGCTTCTGATTGGAGCATTCATTCAAGCCAGTTAAATGCTGTTAAACTTAAACACTCAATTTGGCACTCACATTATGCATGTGCAGTTTCCGGGATGGTTTCCCACATTATACCTGTGTCCTGTTGAACAAAATGTAGTCTAAGGTTAATCTTGAAAGGGTGAATGGGAAGCAGTGATGCTTTAGAGCAGGGGGGCCCACACTGTTTTGACTCGAGAGCTACTTTCTAAATGACCGGCTCAACAAGATTTACAGATCAAAAATGTGATTATAAGATAAAGTCGACACTTGGTGCACTTGGTGATATCACCACCAAACAACCCCAACAATAAAATACAGTGAAAATACATTTTGTAAAAACGACAATACCTTTTTGTTCTAATACAGTATGTGTGTCTTGTGCTGTAAAAATAGATTACAGTAGTTTAATGTACTGCTGCCAGTAATGTACTGTAAATTTGCAATGAAAAGCTTTAGAGTGAAGAACAGAACTAAATGAAATAACAAGATAACAAAGTTTTCATAGACCCATACATACTACACACATAGACCAAAATAAAATATTTGAGGCAGAAAATTACAGGATGCATGATGACGGAGTTGGAGTTCGGGGTGGTTTCCAACGTTTTGTTTGTTTATTCCGCATGAGCAGAATAGCACCTCCCAAATACCAAGACATTCTCATAAGGCAACTCCAGGGCATCTTGTCTTTCACATTCAAAATGCTGTTCTCCAACCTAGTCGTGCTGCTGATGAGCAGCATGCTAGGATATGTGGGCGGCTGTGACCTTGAAACCGACACCTGTGGTGCGTATTTATCGGGAGATGTAGTTATTGGGCTGCTGTTGCCGTGCCACGCCAAAGTAGAGTCTCTTCATAATCGAACGCGACCTGACAGGTTCACCTGCAAGAGGTAGGCCTAAGGGAAAGATGTTGAATATGATTTAGTAAAGAATGTTTGTGCCAGATTGTTACTACATTGCAGTTTGGACCTCCAAATCTATTTGGGTGCAGACCTCCAACTTAACAGATTTTGTGTACTGTATGTTTTCAAAATGAACATGAATCTTAAAAAAGCCTTAATTACTTTTACATAAATAAATTAATAATACATGAAGAACTGTCGTTTTACTAATTTCAAATAATCTTTTCCTAGTTTTGATTTGGTCTCATTTGTGAGCTCCTTGGCTGTCATTCACACCATAGAAGAGATCAACACATCTGGTTTTCTGCCAGGTGTGCGTCTTGGCTATAGGATGTGTGACACTTGTGCTGATGCCACCAATGCCTTGAAAAGTGTGGAGCGCATGCTGGCGGTCAATGGCTCTCTGAACATTGAGTGTGACTACACAGAGTTCAGGCCACCAGTCAAGGTTTGATTTATTTTTTTATTCATTTAGACAATGAACATGCGGAAACACTACTACTCACTAACTGGGTGGCAATGTTGGTTGAAATTGTTGGTTGAGATTAGGCTGTTTACTGGATTGATTTTTATTTTTGTTGTAATTTGAAGACATTTTATTTATATTTTGATTGCATTTTATATTTTTCTCTCATCACCCACAGTTCTGCACAGGCTCTAATTCTCACCTCTTTTAGGAGCAATGTTATTCAATAGAGCCAAAAATGTTTATTTAAACAGCGTCCATGATTGTTCAATGGAGGCACAATTTGATATATTTGGCCAATCTATTCTATTGAGTGCAGTTGAGAGGGCTGAACAGTTTTTCATTGATTGTTCTTGACTGTATGGAAATGTATTTTTCGGGTACAGAAAATGATATTGTGGTTGCTCAAACTGCCGTTCTATATCTCCAAAAATAATGACTTCTGAAATTCCTACTCCAGGTCCTCATAGGAGCACGGTTCTCTGAAGTGTCCATTGCTATAGCTAAGCTACTCGGAGCATACATGATCCCTCAAGTAAGTTGATGATAGTAGTGATCAATAAATGCAGTTAACTGTAAATATGTATTGCATATCTGATGCTATCATTTTGGTCGGCTCAGCACCCAATGAGGATTTCATGCTCTCACTCGTGCAAAATAAAGAAGAAAATTTTCAGATATAAAAGTGCATAAGACATGGAAGATGAAGTATATTATACCACACGTCGTTTTAAGGAACTAATCTGTTGGAAACATGTGAGATGCAGTTGTTTAGCGTACACTTAGGACGTGGACCTGCATGGACTAAGGAGCTGGTATAACTGGGTGGATGAGAATACGTCTAACTCCATGTGTCAGGAATGCCACGTTTGGGAACTGATCCTGAAGTACCTTACTGGAGTACTGTTACAGCATTAGTAGAACATTTTGTGTTCCCAATGAAGCTAAATAGTGCACATATTAAAGAATATTTTATTTAAAAAGAGAAAAGAAAAAGATACAAAAAACAATGCAGGGAAAAAAATATGTGTTACACAGTCAAGTGAGTTAATCTCTCTATTCTACCAGTTTTCATTTAAATGTTGTTTTTTAAATTCTGATTTTATTACCATATAGTTGAGCTGCTCCTCATCGTCACCTGCACTGAGCGATAAGTGGCGCTACCCCAGTTTCTTGCGCACCATCCCCAGCGATGTGCATCAAACCAAAGCGATTGCCAAACTCATGGCTCGTTTGAAGTGGAACTGGGTTGGGGTTGTCTATGGAGACGATGACTATGGAAAGGCAGCCTTCCAGAGCTTCCTCCAGGATGCTAAGGATGAGAATGTGTGCACGGCCTATCAGGAGATGGTGCACCACTACCTAGACCATGAGAACAACAGGAAGCAAATCAAGAAAGTGGCAGAGAAGATCCGTAATTACCCTGATGTCCAAGTAGTACTGCTCATACTCAAGAGCCAACTGGTGGAGGACCTTTTCCAGGTGATGATCCTGAACAATGTCAAAAAAACCTGGATTGCCAGCGATGCCTGGTCAAGGAGTGGCCCATTGGCACATATGGACGGCATCAACAAGGTCGGGGACATCATTGGTTTCTCGTTTGTGGCGCGCCACAAAGAAACATTTGATAACTACCTGAGGAACCTAAGTGCCACTCCTGGAGGGTACAACAACTTCATCACACAGTACAAGAACCTGAGGTTCAACTGCACCCCAGACCCAGAATGTGCAGTGAAGGAGCCTCCATCTGACTGTGAAATTAAATCTGATGAAGCATGTAGTTACAAAAATTACCTAGAGGCTAATGATGAATTCCTTATAAACAAGGTGGACATTAATAGAACCCACAGTTATGGAGTGGCTGTATGGGCCATAGCCAATGCACTTAAGAGCCTTCTTAAATGTAACACATCTTGTCATGGGGAGATTGATTTCCCACCATGGAAGGTAAGCATATACAGTAACAAGGACAATAACATTTGAGCAAAAATAGGATTGCATTCGAACAATATGTTTAGTAAAGTAAAAATAAAGTATAGCAATTATGTCCCCAAATTATGAAGAGAAACTGAGAAATGTTGCTGTCCTTAGCATATTGATTATTGATATTTGTGCTGTTAAATTGACCACATTGCATGTTTCTTGCAGCTCCTTGAAGAACTGAAAAGAACTCAATTCACTCTTGACGAACAAAGCTATCATTTTGACAAATATGGCGACTTTGTCGATGGTTATGATTTGATAATCTGGGATAGGAATGGAGAGCAGAGAATCTTTACAAAAATTGGGAGCTACAATGCATCGGATCAACGAATTGAGCTTGATGGAGACGAGAGAAAAATAAATTGGCTTTCAACAGCAAATAACTCGGTAAGATAATAAAATGGATAAACAGTAGCCCTGCTCGTCCATGTCAGTAAACTTTTTATTCTGTAGTGCAATGTGATGAAATTACTGCTGAAGCATACTGTGTTTTCATCCGGTTCCACAACTGTTTCTTGTACAGGGTTTTGTGTTTTGTCAACAATAACCCCTTTAAAAAATAAACTTGCTTGCTGTCTCACTTTTTTAGATCCCCACATCTAGATGCTCAGAATCATGTCCACCTGGTTTTGCAAAGAAGATCTTGAATGTGTCCTGCTGCTACACCTGCAATCAATGTCAGGAGGGGACATATGCTAATGCCTCAGGTATGTCTTGAAATGGTCTCTCACCCAAATAAACAAAATAACTATACTGTTACTGACCTACAATTGAATATTTCAAACACTATAATGTTTAAAAACTGAATTCTATCTACTTGTGAAGTCCACCCATAGATGAAGAATTATCTGTCAAATTAATTTGATAATTTCATGACTTGAGCAATTGTGACATTGACCTTTGATTCTTTAAACCTATGAAACAATCACAAACAAAACATGAAAATAAAAAAAATCCAGACCCATTCTCTTGCTGATGCCACAGACTGAACTTAATCACTGCCCAAAGAAAATCTGCATTTTCTTTGCAAAGACCATTTGTAACATAAAAGGGCCACCCTACTTAACATTCCCTACAGATTCCCACAATCTATTTGAAAAAAGAGGTTACTTCACACTTTATAACCATGACATTTGAACGTTTCGATCCAAAAGCGTATCACTTCCTCTGAGAAATATCAAACTCAAAATCATTCCTGCAAAATTCCATTGATACTTGGCTTGTCTGTTATTTGCAAACAACCAAATAATCAAGCTAATAGAATGGGATGAAAACTGTAGTTCCACATAATGCATTGTTTGTGGATGTGCTACTTTCGATGTGTGACACCCAAAAAACAAGAATAGGTCAGGCTCTAGTTGGCAGAGGTATAATAAAATGTACTTGGGGGACTTTCTTCTTTCTCATGTGTGTGCTTTTTATTTTTATTTTTTGTTTTACAATTAGCTACAACTAATTCATTATTCATTCATTCATTATTATACTATTTAGATGTACCTGTTTTTACTGTAATCTATCCTAATCTCACCTAATCACCAATCTTCCTGCAGATCTTAATGACTGTCAACAATGTCCTAATGGAGAGTCATCCGAGAAAGGTTGGGACCATTGTGAACGAATAGAGAGGACCTATCTGAGGTGGAGAGATCCTCATCCAATTGCCCTTGTGGTGTCGGCAGCCTTTGGCATATTGCTGCTGCTGGTCATCTTCATCATCTTTTTGGTGTACAGGGACTCGCCGCCCATGAAGCGAGCCGAGGTGAGAATGTCCTGCGTGATGATGAGTGGACTAGCTGTGAGCTTTGCCAGCGTCATATGCTTCATGGACAGGCCCAATGTCCACCTGTGCCGGGCTCGGCAGATCATGTATGCCATGGGCTTCACCCTTTGTGTCTCCTGCATCCTAGTTAAGGCTTATCGTACATTCCTGGCCTTCTTGCCCTTTGGCCGCATGAGACACAGGCGACTAAATAATCTCTATAGGCCACCTGCAATCATCATTGTCGTGACTGCTCTCCAGGGAATCATCTGCACCCTCTGGCTGGTCTTTGATAGTCCTGACGTTGTTTACCACACTCCAAGACCACATAGCCTTGAGATCATTATACAGTGTCACGTAGGTGAAAAATACATAGGTTTCGGTATCATGTTGAGCTACATAGCCCTGCTTGCTTTGGCTGGCTTCCTCCTGGCTTTCAAGGGCAGGAAGGTTCCCCAGGAGTTCAGTGAGACCGGCTACATCATCTTCAGCATGCTGATGTACCTGTTTGTGTGGGTGTGCTTCATCCCCATCTACATCATCAAGACAGAAGTGGCTTCTATTGTGCAGGCCTCGGCCATCTTAGTGTCCAACTACGGTGTCATCTTCTGTCATTTCTTACCAAGGTGTTTCGAGGCACTATTCAGTTCACCAGACACACTGGAGAGGATTCTGGGGAGGTGGCTATCTGCCAGTCCTTCAGTTCCCATTCCAAACGCAGATTTGCATACAGATCCAGGGAACACAAACGCAGGCCCGCCAAAGGTCACACAGGCTTTTAAAAAAGACATAGAGAACCCACCCCCACCCACAGTGAGATTTAGAAGTAGACTTAGGAGTGTATCCTTCTGAAATTGTATTGGCATGTACAGGTATATAAATGATTTGGCAGTAAAATTGCCCTGGTGACAGATCCTTGAATGGTTGCTTTTTTTGTAATTAAATTATCATTGCTGATGTTATGCGCACATGTTAAAAGGTAGATGAATACAGTATCAGATTCACTAAAAAGGATTGCCGACCATCACAGTATATAACTGTAGATGAGATATAGGGCTCCATTTTCGTCACCGCTAAACCCCTTAACTTCAATAGTTTAAATGGCCAGTCTACAAGTGTGTCAATAGATTGGCACGTTGAACTATTCCAAAAAGTTTTTCAAAATAGTAAAAAAAAAAAAAAATCATAAGGGCTTTAGATGGTAACGAAAATGGAGTCCATTGTGTTGCCCTTTTGCCCCTCAAATATAGGATTGCCCCAGTTAATGTCACTGATCTCTCCTCTGACTCTGTCCTGTCATACAGCTTTTACAAACCTGCATGTCTTTTGTTACCATTTAGAATTCTTACCCCGACCCCCTCCTCCCATCATCAAATTAACTATTTAGTCTGTATTTATTCACTATGTTATTTTATATGGATTATTTTTATTAACTTGTTTGTAAGTACCAATAAATTATTGTGTGAAATAATCTGCCTTTCTTTATTTATTTCACATATTTGTATAAGCTGAAACATTATACATCATTTCCATGGACATACACTCGTATCAACCTGAACATTGAAGTTTATAGGGTTTAACATGACATCTGTCGCATTTGCATTGTTGAACACATTCCTGGGTCTTCCAGCGGCCACATTCCACCACAGGACAGAGCACACTGTAATATCCATGTCAGAGTGTCATATAATTTTGTTTATTTGTGCATGTAAACCATAATATGATTGAACATTGGTGTACTGTTTTTAACACAAATAAGGTTCTTTGGGCAAATGTTTTTCAAACCACTTTCAAGGCACACCAAAGCATGCTACGGTTAAATGTACATTACAAAGGTATGGAACAAGCACACATTAGAAACATAATTCTGGGGAAAACCCACATTAACAAACATATGGAACAAACACACAGAATGCATAAAACATACCTGAATACAGTAGGCGATATCATTTTAACAAACATATTTTTGCTATTTATGCAGTACTTTAGTGGTGAATTGGAGAGCAAAGTGAAAAAAAAAAGTAATCAGAATATTAGCTCTCGGGTATGCTATTGACCACAAATTACATATAAATCAATTAAAAACACAGGCAGTAGTAGTGCATAAAACTAAAGAAAAAATTCTCCATCGATCCACTATCAATCTTTGATAATCCCACACATTACAGTGCATATTGCATTAAATACTGGGGAAACACTTATAAAACATTAAGTTACATTCTTGTAAAAAAAAAATCAATAAGAATTATCCACAATGCTGAAGACATACCAAACATAGCCTTAGAGGTACTTGCATTTATTGCCTTATTGGTTGTTGTTGTCGTTATTAGGCACACACACACACACACACACACACACACACACACACACACACACACACACACACACACACACACACACACACACACACACACACACACACACACACACACACACACACACACACACACACACACACACACACAGCATCCAGAACATGTTCTGTGTGCTCTGTCTGTCAATGGGAGTCTGTTCTTCAACGCCTTTATCGAAGCTATAAGGCTAGCAAATGATGGACTCTGTCACAGAGCTGCAGGTACCCCTTGGTGTGATCCAGTCCATTGTGTTTCTTTTGAATGAATGCTGGGTCTTTCTCATTGCATCACCCATTGATAGTGGAAAGTTATGTGGGAACGCTTACTGAGTGGCAAAAACTTAATGGCATTGACAGCCTGTTATGCCCCTATCAGATTGCATTCAACAATGTTAAATGCTGTTAAACTTACACTCAATTTGGCACTCACATTGTGCATGTGCAGTTTCCCACATTATGTCTGTGTCCTGTCGAACAAAATATTTAGTCTCGGGTTATCTTGAAAGGTTGAATGGGAAGCAGTGATGCTTCCCATTCACCTGAGTTTAGGTCAACCAGGCTTAAGTATCTCAGAGGTGCATCAGTGGTCAAATGATTGCAATCTGTTATGTGAATGAGAATCTGTGGCCTGACAGACAGGAACATCAAGATGGAAACTAGGTCAGCCATGGGAACTAGGTCAGAGAAATAAAAAAAAAGATGTGACATGAAGTGTCGGTCAAATGTTTCATGTTTAGTGCTTTCTTTATTCACAGGCTGCTCAATGTGTGAACAGAACTGTTTGGAACATAGCACAGAGACGTTTTTTGTTTTGTTTTTTTGGAGAGCCAAATCAAAGAAAGCCCAGAAGCAACTAGAATTGATAAGTCGCACCTGACTGAGGGACAGACTCTATAAAGTTGTTGACATGAGGGAATGAATTAATTTCCCCAGTGCAAGAGCATATTTGAATACTGCAAGATGATATCCCATTGATTTAAATTGCTATGCTCTATTGCACTGGAATGTGTATTAGCATAGCTATTGAGTTGTGCAAAGAAGAAAATGTTGTACAAACATAGCTGCGATGTGTCTCCATTGATTGCATACAGCTATGCTGGCCTACAGGGCACCTGTGGATTAGTATAACCTATTGTGTTCTGGCTTCTGTGCCAACTGTGTTGACAGCCCAATGTGCCTGCCAAGTGATAATTGCCTTTGACCGCCTACACCTTGTGCAACATCCTTTGCTCATGCTCATGTGGCTCAAGTTTGCTCGAGGCACAGTGTAGTTCATAGAGTTACATACTACTAGTACAAATCTGCTGAGAGAGAAAGTAGTTAAAGTTTGCGATTTTAGAATTGTTGTTAAGAAGCCAAAGCAGTCTACTGTTACGAAAAAGAAAACTGTATGTTTTATGTGATGTGCAGGCCTTCCGCCCTCTGAGCAGAAGTTGACCCCCTGACCAAAAAGTTGACCCACTTGGTTAAAAGTAGTGGCTATGCCAGAGCTATACCATGAAGAAAACACAAAATGTCCTTAGGGCTGGTTTCCATCGGGGTCCTATGTATTCAATTCACATGCAATGTTAAGGGCGAAATACCATAACAGCCTTTAAAAAGAGCCTTCAGCAAACGTTGTTTTCGACACTCAAAATGCTGCTCTCACTATTTTCTAGCCTAGTCACACTGATGATGAGCAGCATGCTACGATGCGTGGGAAGCTGTGATCTTGGAATGAATACTTGTGGTGCTCAGTAGCAGGAAACGTAATGATCGGGTGTTAATGCCATGCCATACAAACATAGAGTGAGTCTCTTCATAATAGAACACAGCCTGACAGATTAACCTGTAAAAGGTAAGGGAAAGTAATGTCATTATAAAGTATATTATCATAGCATTGTTACTGTATAGTGCAGTGATCATCAAACATTTTCATAGATAGATTTGGGCTTGGGCTCCCACCTGAAAATATTGAGTCCCAGGAACTATGACAATGTAGGCATACTACATTATTTTTTATATCTTAAGTCGATAGGTTGAAAGGCAGCATTTACAGTAACTGATCTTGATGGATTTCTATAATAGGTAAGAATTGAATGCTCATTTTCTCAGTGATTTTAATTCATCTTTTCCCAGTTTTGATTTGGTGCCATTCATAAGATCCTTGGCTATCATTCACACCATAGAAGAGATAAACGGATCTGGTTACCTTCTGGGCGTGTGTCTTGGAGAGTTGGTAAACAAATGGACGCTTATGTTTGTATAGGGCACTAAATTATGTTATGAGACGTCATGTTGCTTTAAAAATAAATGCATCTTGTAACTTCAGTTCATACAATAATGCATTCATGTGTCATGGAGGTTGGTGGTGTAAGATTGTTAGCAACACAACTAAAGCAGAAGAAGTATGTATAACTTTACCAAAGAAATCTGAATAAGTACTCTTCTACAACTAATGTGTTCTTTAAACTCCTATGGAGTTAATGTCACATATAAATGGAGTAATTTGATGTCCCTGTCTTGAGCAACGTGTTAATTTGTCTGGCTATATTACGATTGTAGGTATGTTTGTAGGTAATTTTATCCCTACTATTCCCATGGGGATTACATTTTGTCTTACTATTATCACTCATGAGCTTTGAGCACTTTTCAAGTCTGTTTTTAGCCATTCTTACATTTTGTTGTGGTTTGTGAGCCTCTCACCACTAGTGTTTGATACCATCAATCAATTACTAATCATGATAATAATCAATCAGCTTAAACATATTTGATACGTTATTGTTGCATTTGAAGATTCCAATAAACAGCATTGGGTAAAAATAAAATAAAATGAAGAATAATGAATAAATAAACGTGTGTGAGAGAGGGAAAATGTCATGAAAGAATCAGAAAAGCAATAAATCAACTAAGTACTGTATATCTGAAGAACTTTAAAAAAAAGAACTGTGCTGTTTATGTTAGTCCAGTTGTTGTCAATACACTTTCCTAACAACACAATACCTACAGTAGAGCTTAAAAAGCCACCTGACAAACTGAGCTGTGATTACCCTGATCAGCTTAAATACTTAGGCGTGTGTGTGTGTGTGTGTGTGTGTGTGTGTGTGTGTGTGTGTGTGTGTGTGTGTGTGTGTGTGTGTGTGTGTGTGTGTGTGTGTGTGTGTGTACGTGTGTACGTGTGTACGTGCGTGCATGCGTGTGTGTGTGTGTGTGTGTGTGTGTGTGTGCATGTGCATGTGTGTGTGCATGCGCGTGCGTGTGTGCATGCGTGCATGCGTGTGTGTGTGTGTGTGTGTGTGTGTGTGTGTCTGTCTGTGCGTGTGTGTGCATGTGTATGTGTGTGCATGTGTTGATGCACTCTACCACCTCAACCAACCATCTGTGCATGCAGAAGGAGGAGACGTAAACCCACAATCCATCTTATCTTCTTCAGCGTCACAGGTTACCGTAAGTGACAAGGACACACATCAGGTCTGAGAAGCCTGAAGAAAGAAGAACAAATATATCAGAATATTATAAAATGTCAGTCCCTGAAACTGGACCCTTATCCAAGGAAATTAGGTGGAAATTTTAGAGTGCTCAACATTTTCCAACCAGGTAATGCTCAAGATCGACCCTTGACAGGAATATAGCAAGCAACACCGCCTATGGACAAGCCAGTGTTAAGACCTTCTCTGCTTTCAAAGACTTTGGGTTTGTCGCTGCCTGTCCATTTCTTCAATATAACGATTTCCTCCAGAGGTAGCATTTGAATATCAAAATGGGCTGTTCCCCTTCAAAGGGAAAGTTGTTTGGAGGGGCCCCAGAAGACCCAGGGCTACAGGAAGCACCACTGGACGAACCAACACAGGATAATGCAGACGCCAAACCCGTTGAAATAGCAGAATGTTCCAAGATCGATGAGGAGAAGAAGAACGAGCCGTTGGCTGCCGGAGATCAAAATGCAGCAGCTGAATTCCCCATGCCACCCCCGCCTAACCCGGTCACAGTCCCAGAAGGGGGTGCCAAAGACATTGAGGTGAATATGATGCCACCAGAAGTGGAAAGAAACAGCGAGCCAGTGGATATGGTGAACATTTTGGAGAAGAGAAGGAAAAATAAAGGCCTAGAGAAAAGCAAACGGAAAGATAAACAGACACATCCCTCGTTCATCCAGGGGAAGGTGGACCTGCCACCGCACATGGTGAGAGCCCACCAGGCAGCCTATGATTACTTAAACCCCAACATATCCAAATATGAGGCCTTGCTGGGTCTGCTGGATCATGCAGCCCAGGCGCACACCTCCTTACAGCCCATGATGAATGCTCTGGTGATGCGCTTTGAGGAGGTCAACCAGGCCATGGAGGAGATGGCCGAGGAAGGAGAGCTGATGCTGAAAGAGCATGGGGACTACATGGACTGGCCTCCTGGAACGAATGGCCTTAGCATTATGCCCACCAAGGGCGTCGTCACTAGCACCAAACCTCCTCCAGACGCGTTACGGCAGATGCTCCAACATTCGATCGAAAGCTTGAGACATTTGGGAGAGTCCGCACAAGGGCTCGGAGACAACACCCTGGAAGAGGCCGTGGAGTATTTTTCATCTCTCTCCAAGCTGTTGACTGACAAGCTGCATGCCAAACAAGCAGCCGAGCAACGATTGGGCCAGGTGCTGTTACGTGTGGAGAATGCTACCATGAGGAAATCCAACCCTGAAGACATATCCTTGCACAGTGAGGACAGTGGCATTGGGGGTGAGAATGAGTCCCTAGCTGGTTTTGAGAGGCACTACAGGCGCTACAGTGGGAGCGCCGGGTCAGCAAGTTGTGGGTCCAGCATCCGTCTTGCCCTCGACACCGCTGCCAATAACTTCCCCAACCAGGCAGGCCTTAATGAAGATGACGAGGAGGACGAAGACGAAGAGGAGGAAGATGAGGAGGAGGAAGATGAAGAGGATGGAGAGGAGGAAGATGCAAGGTTCGGGAGGAAGAGGTCCAATTCTTCCCCACCAGATCCCAGCCGACCTCAAGCCCTTCAGATGAATGCAGAAGGTCACCAGGCAAGGCGACCGGTAACTGCTACTCCCTCGGCCAGACCTGGACTCTTACTGACCACTGTGCGTGCAGGTGCACATCCAGAGCTGCAGAACAGCCAGAAAGGCCTGCACCAAAAAATGAGAAAAATGGATGAAAGGTGGGGAGACGAGGAAACTCACTCACATTACAGGATCTGTCAGGATGGACTGAGGCGTTCTTTAAGCATTTGCGGAGGTTCCAGTTGTCGAAACCCCTCACCACCAGTAGAGCCCCATCCTCCTGGACAGAACTCTGTCAGGAAGCTGATAAACAGCTTTAGCCATGGTGTCGATGGAAGGCCAGGCCAGAACCTCGCAAATGTACCGCCTCACATCAGGAGGCCAAGACGCAGTGAAACCTTGCTTCTACCTGACATTGGAAATGGAGACAGAACTTTAATCAACAATGGAAACAACAATAACAACAGCTGGCCAGATGGCCGCAATGATCTGGACGTAGACAGCCTTCCTCCTCCTCCCCTTGAGGTTCTGATGGACAACTCCTTCAGCACAGTAGAAAACTCAGAGGATGATCTAGAGTCACATGAGTATTTGGACCGGGGACCTCCTGTAATTAACAAAAGGACTGGAGTGTCCCGGCGCCTTAGGGCCTCTGTACAGAACGTGGCCTTGCTTCCAAACCGGGCCAGTGTGAGGCAAGGGTCAACGGGTGTCACACCTCTGCCCCCAGTCAGGCAGGATGCCGTGGTGGGATCGCACCCTGGACACAACTTCGAGCAGCAACTGAAAACCAAGCTTGACCCTGAAAGCGAAAAGGCCTCCGCACTCTACCAACAGGCACGCAAGATCATCCACCTGTGCAACGCGGCAGAGTCCCCGGTTTGGAAAAACCAAACAGATCAGTTGAGAGCATCAACACCTCTTCGAGCAGATCTGGGCTCAAAGCAGGGAATCACTGATCATTGTGAGGCAGAGACCCCAACCTACTGCCTGCCCGTGATGGCACCTCCTGTCTCTAGAGTTCGCCTGCCACCTTCCTGCCCCACTTCAGTGCACCAGCGATACCCCTGTCCCCCTGCACTCAGGTCCCAGGCTGCTTCTGGACCTTCATCAAGGCCTGCATCACGGTCATCCTCACGGTCCAGCTCCCCCAGGGCCACCACATGGGCCAGACAGAATAGTGCTGAAGAGATCATTCCCTCTGTGTCATTTGGCGATGCCCGCTCTGTCTTCTGTCAAAATGAGCCAGAGAGCTCACAGGGGCCGCAGACCTCCCGGGGCAGACTACCCTTGCGTGGGACAGAGTCCTCGGCCCGACGCCTCCCATCAGAAAGGAGGACCTTTATGACATTGCACCCAGAGGGTTCCCAAAATGATGGCATCATTCACACATACCAAGGAAAATGATCCTGTTGACCTACAGGTGAGTAAACACAAGCACATACACACATGCACGTGCACACATGCGCGCGCGCCGTGCGTGTGGTGTGTGTGTGTGTGTGTGTGTGTGTGTGTGTGTGTGTGTGTGTGTGTGTGTGTGTGTGTGTGTGTGTGTGTGTGTTTGCCTGCCAATGATGTCAGTGCAGTTTTCTTAAGTGGCCATAGCCCTCTTATGAGACAGAGTAGAACACATGTGTACCATTGTATCATAAGCATTATTGCCAGTGACTGAGGTCCAATTTTATGAAGATTTATGAGGAAGGTTGAAAATAGGCAAAGTAGTCCTTTAATAAAGTTTATTGTTCCTTTAGTTACAGATAATGATTGTGATATAGGGTGGTATTTCTAGACATACAGTATCAAGGGTTGGGTAAGTCCCTGTATCATGTTAACTAGTCATGGCCAGGGGGTATAATTATAGTTCAAGCTGCTTTCCACAACAGAAACAGGAGGCTCCTATACTGCAAGGGTGTCATGGCTCTGTAAGGCTAAAGAATTATGATATAGGAGGAATAATAGAGCATCAGACTTAATGATTTTCTTTGTGTTTGTTTATTTATGTATTGTTTTGCTTTGACCGAGTCAAATAGTTTGAACGCCAGACAGATTACATCTATGACATCAACCTGTCGTGCCACATGCTGCACACAGAAGCTCAAATCGTGACACAGTAGCACGCATATAGCTTATCTGATCTCACATCAGATCAGTAGACAAATACCAGGAAGGAAGTGAGAATTATAGTATACGGTAGATGTATTTATTTAAGAGCATTAAGGTTAAATTAGTAGATTATTTTTAATCCTATATTTCAAAATTACCTGTAAATGAATTTGCCTACCTTCTCTCAAATTTACTTACTAACCCTAGCATTATTAACACAGAAACAGAACTGAAGTTGAAAGAACAATAGTTTGAATATTAACTTTCGTTTACTGTATACCTTAAAGCAGGTGCGTAGGCAAAATGCACCAACAATATAAGTATTGCCTGCACACTGCTCATAACTGCAACAGTAAACATTATTTGAAGAAGTGTAAACATTGGGTTATTATTTGGGAGTCTTTCTACTGTAGAGTTAACAGCCAGGAAACTTTCAAGTGTCCCCAAATCAACTTACTGTACTCTAACTTGTTGTATTTGTTCTAGTTGTTTTCTTTTTGTTTTAATGGGTATATTTAGCCTGACCAGGGTATATTTGAACTTTCTACCTGGCGCCTGAAGATGTCTTGTCTGTAATAAATAGCAGATGTACAAGCTCCCAACATATCATAAATCTGTTTACCACAAGTGTCTAAGCTCCCAAGTTTCATACAAACATACATTTAACTCTCCATAATAGTTACCAATTTATTTGGCACTGCAGAAACAGTCTGTCTTAATCTGAAGTAGATTACCCAGCTAACCCCCACACCACTAGTACTTGACCTACAATTAGCAATATCGACTGCTACCAACTCAAATCTCTTCACGTGCTAAATCAATACTCCGCTCTCCCCCCTTTCTTCTCCTACTCTCCTATAGGTCAAGTCCCTGACGATGGGATGAAAATCACCAGTCACAGCCGAGTGATGTGGCTATTTCAAAAGCATTTCGTTCACCATCTTTCATAACAATGCTGCACGCGAGAGGCCTGTTAAGTGAATTAAAAGGTAGTTAAAGAAGCATGGAAAGGGGATTATGGATTAGCGAAGACTCACAGGCTTTCTCCCTTTCACAGAAGAGAGCCGTGTTCTGAATACTATTACAGTACTACTACTACTACTACTACACAGTAAAATACTCAATATCATATCATACGTATAGCCTACATTCAGAAAGTATATTCATGCATGTTGTATACTCTCTGAGTGACTATTCTATGACCTATTTTTGTGTGCTTTAATAATAGATAAACTATTGCGCATTAAATGTGTCATTAAATGTAAATTTGCCTTTGGCACACTGACAGCCAGTATGAACAATACAAAAATAAGGGGAGGAAAATGTCAAATGTATCTTAATTGTTTTTCGTTGGCTCTGTCAGTTGACCCTGAATATATTGCATGTCCCGAATTTGTTACAATAAGTAATACATAGCCTTTTACAGTAATGTGTTTTTGTATCTACAATGTTTTTTTCTTAACAGTTGTATTAGCTCACTGTTTGTAAATGTATTCTTTTTTTTGTCTCAATAACTGTGTCAATAACCGTGCCCCAATAAAAATAACCTGGCCCTCTTAAATACTGCAACAATGTAAGTCATTTGAACCTATTCTAGAAGATTGATTGATTGATTGATTGATTGATTGATTGATTGATTGATTGATTGATATTAACATATTACAGTTTGGGTACAGTCCAAAGAGGGCACAGGTCAAAAAAGAAGACTTACATCAACACATTTAATGACGTACAAATATATACATCCATTTCGAATTGCAGCCGCCCATAAGTGCTATATGAGAGAGGTTTTGATTAAGGAGGCTAGGGATTCACTTAACAGCTGTTAAATGTTCCACATTTTACTGGCATAGGAGTGAAATTAATTTAACCCCTGATTCACCCAGCATGATTGCTGCCACATGCACACAGTTGATCAAGATTGACAGTGTTAAGTGTTCCATTCCCCGTGCAGCTTCATAAGTAACATGAAAATGAAATTGGGCCAATCAGCCTAGGCTACTAAAAACATTTATTTATAGAAACGTCAAATAAATTAGATTTTTGATAAGTAGGCCTGCCAGATGGTGCTGCATATATGAGATTTTGCTCATTAAACGCACATTATGTGAAAAAGTCGTATTATCATGGTCTGACTCTGCATATAGTACAGGCAATCTAAGGTTTAACCTCAAACAAATTGCAACAGAAACTCTTTCAACTTTTTCTGTTTCCTTAATATGTTAGGAATAACATATCAAAAGTCCTAAGAAATCCAAGTAGGGGAACATAGTGAAAAATGCTGAAATAGATGATGTCACAATTTCCGATTTTCGTCTATTTAAAAATTAGATTTATGTATGTTTTCTTAGCTTGTGTCTAAAGAAAATGTTCAATACTTTGCAGAATTACATAGAAACTATGTCTGATTCTGTGAAATGATTGTTCAAGAGTTTTTTTCATTTATTGCAAAAGGAAAATCTTAATATTAATGCATTTTGTGAGCTAATATGGGACAAATTTCGTATAGATTATAAAATCAGAAAAATGGTTGCAATAGGGCAAAACAAGTTGCAACAGAAACCCTTTAACTTGTTTTTGTTTCCTTAATATGTTAGGAATAACATATCAAAAGTCCTAAGAAATCCAAGTTGGGGAACATAGTGAAAATGCTGAAATAGATGATGTCACAATTTCCGATTTTTGCCCCTGGTGAAAAATAGAATTATGGAGGTTTTCTTAGCTTGTGTCTAAAGAAAAGGTTTAATACTACAGAATTACATAGAAAATGTGTGTGATGCACTAAAATGATTGTCCAAGAGTTTCATTTCATTTTTTGAAAAAGGAAATTCTTAATATTAATGCATTTTGTGAGCTAAAAATGGAGAAATTTCACATATAGCAGAAAATCTGAAAAATGGTTGCAATTGGGCCAAACAAGTTGCAACATAAATTCTTTAACTTGTTTTTGTTTCCTTAATATGTTAGAAATAACACATCAAAAGTCCTAAGAAATCCAAGTAGGGAACATAGTAAAAATGCTGAAATAGATGAGCTCAGAAATCCCCATTGATGTGAAATGAAAATGTTTAATACTGCAGAATTACAGAATTGCAGAATTACATAGCAACTGTGTCTGATGTAGTAAATTGATTGTCCAGGAGTTCATTTATTTATTTATTTTATTTTGGCAAAGGGAAATTCTTAATATTAATGCATTTTGCGAGAGGAAAAAGGGACAAATTTCACAGACAAGAAATAATCAGAAAATGTTGCAATAAAAGATAATACTATAAACATAACTTTAACCTCACAAAACATAAATATATAATATATAAACTATTCAACATCTTTATCATCATCACTTTGAACCAGACTTGTGTTTGTGTAACACCCGGGATTCGAAACGGGGTCTCCACCGTGAAAGTCCAACATCTTAACCACTAGACCAAAAGGGACATCCCCTTGGTACGGGGGCAGATACTAGACTTTGGAGGTCATCACGACAGAGGCTGTAGCCACCAGCTACACTCACCTCCCTATTGACCTCCTTCCACAGGGAAACGCGATCCGGGTCACGGGACCACTGTAACACCCGGGATTCGAACTCAGGTCTCCACCGTGAAAGTCCAACATCTTAACCACTAGACCAAAGGGACATCCCCTTGGTCCGGGGGCAGATACTAGACTTTGGAAGCCATCACGACAGAGGCTGTAGCCACCTTCTACACTTGCACACCCTGTGTCTTTGCAGTTTACACATGCAACAGAGCAGACAATGCTTCTTGCAAGTGCACCTCAGGCTGCTGCAGTTGGTCTTGCAGGTGCATCTGAAGACCCATAGCAGTTCCTGAGCTGGAGGTATGTCTGTCTGGACAGGGATAATCACCCCATCATTATCCCCATTCTTGCGGCAAGAGCACTCATGCAGTTCCCTTCCACTGCTGTACTTGATAATGTGGTACTTTGCTGCTGTGGCTGGAGATGGCAGACTCTCTGGCTTTACAAGAGATGCTTCTTGCAAGTGTACTTCAGGCTGCTGCGGTCGGTCTTGCAGGGAGACCCCTCTCATTGCAGTTCCTGAACTGGAGGTATGTCTGTCTGGACGGGGATAAGTGTAGCAGGCGGCTGCACTGATGGCGTGATGGCCTCTAAAGTTTAGTATCTGCCCCTGGACCAATGGATGTCCCTTTGGTCTGGGAGCAGAATAAAGAAATTTGGTCCCTTTGGCGTGAAAGTCCAACACTTAACCACTGTTAAGTGTTGGACTTTCAGGCGGGAGACCCGAGTTCGAATCCCGGGCGTTACATAAACACACCATCACTCTCTTCCCATCCCCATTCTTGCGGGAAGTCTGAGGAGGGTCTTGACTCATTAAGCATTAAGATACAAGCATTTTTGTAAGAAGGTGGCATCTTTTGTGGAGCCAGAGAGTCTGCTACCTTCAGCCACAGCAGCAAAGTACCACAGTCTCTGTGTCTACTACCAAATACAGCAGTGGAAGGGAACTGCATGAGTGCTCTTGCTGCAACAACTGGGATGGGAAGAGAATGATGGGGTTCTTATCCCTGTCCAGACAGACATACCTCCAGCTCAGGAACTGCTATGGGTCTTCAGATGCACCTGCAAGACCAACTGCAGCAGCCTGACGTGCACTTGCAAGAAGCATTGACTGCTCTGTTGCATGTGTAAACTGCAAAGACACAGGGTGCGCACACACAAGTCTGGAAGTGATGATGATAATTTTACAATATACAATGTAAACACTAAAAACTGTAATACATTAGGCGTGATGATGAAGGTGTTGAATCATTTATATATTATGACAGCATTGCTTTTGTAACTTTTACGTTTTGTGATGTTAAATTTATGTTTATAGTATTATCTTTTATTGCAACATTTTCTGACTATATTTCTTGTCAGTGAAATTTGCCCCTTTTTCCTCTCGCAAAATGCATTAATATTAAGAATTTCCTTTTGCCAAAATAAAAAATAATAAAAAATAAACTCTTGGACAATCATTTTACTGCATCAGACAAAGTTTCTATGTAATTCTGCAAATTATTAAACCTTTTCACTGGACACAAGCTAAGAAGACCTCCATAAATCTGTTTTAACATGGGCAAAAATCGGAAATTGTGACATCATCTATTTCAGCATTTTTTACTATGTTTCCCTACTTGGATTTCTTAGGACTTTTGATATGTTATTCCTAACATATTAAGGAAACAAAAACAAGTTAAAGGGTTTCTGTTGCAACTTGTTTTGCCCTATTGCAACCATTTTTTTGATTTTATAATCTATACGAAATTTGTCCCTTATTAGCTCACAAAATGCATTAATATTAAGATTTTCCTTTTGCAATAAATGAAAAAAAACTCTTAAACAATCATTTCACTGAATCAGACATAGTTTCTATGTAATTCTGCAAAGTATTGAACATTTTCTTTGGACACAAGCTAAGAAAACATACATAAATCTAATTTTTAGATAAGCGAAAATCGGAAATTGTGACATCATCTATTTTAGCATTTTTCACTATGTTCCCCTACTTGGATTTCTTAGGACTTTTGATATGTTATTCCTAACATATTAAGGAAACAAAAATAGGTGGAAGAGTTTCTGTTGCAATTTGTTTGAGGTTACCCCCCTTTTTTTCTTAGATTGCCTGTACTAATAGGCAACTCTCAGCAATGTGAAAAATGTCTATACTGTCGAGGCCTATGTGCTGGGTCTGTTTTACAAAGCAATACTGCCATCTGGAGGCGCAATGGATTGGATTCGATTTGGTCTAGTCTGATTGATTTTACAGACTTTATGCAGAATAAAATAAAATGCAAAATTAAAAAACAATGAAAACAATAACAAGAACGAAGTTCAAACAAGAAAAATTGGTAAACAAATAATGCATCAATTGAAAGCTAACGTGAACAGGTGGGTTTTAAGATGGGACTTGAAGGTGGAAAGTGAACTAATGTGACGAAGGCCTTCAGGCAGGGCATTCCAGCTTAGGTGCCCGGGCGAGAAAGCCGGTCACCCATTGTGACAAGGCGGGTAGCTGGTACTACCAACCCAAAGTGAGGTAGGCCTATAGGCCTACCTCACTTTGGTCCAAGTGCTGGATGGACTGGCTGCAGCTTCCAGACACTGCTATGAAGTATGAACAGCTGAGGACCCAGAGCGCTGGAGATGCCTTGGCTGCCCAGGCGTAGAATGGGGTGATGAGTGAGTGGGTGGGTGGCGTTTTTTGCCATTAGGCAGACTAGGCAGTTGCCTAGGGCGCCATTGAGGGGGGGGGGGGGCTCCAGACATGCTTTAAAAGTACACCAGGCTCATGGCGATGAATACATTATATTTATCCTCTATAACTAGAATTTAAAACATTTAAACATTTAAAACACATTTAGTTTAAATAGTTCAGAATTGTATTGGAGGGCGCCATTTTACAGGAGATTTTCCCTGGAAGTGGAACCCCCTTACCAAATTGAGCCGTAAGGGTCCATTTGGAAAGGGGTGCTCCAGGGAAAATCTTGCCTAGGGCTCCAAATTGCTTAGAAACGCCACTGAGTGAGTGAGTGAGTGAGTGAGTGAGTGAGTGAGTGAGTGAGTGAGTGAGTGAGTTACAGTTTGGAAACGCTCGTTATATATCACGCGACAGTCCAAGCGTACCACCTGTTTTGAATTTGCACATACTGCAGGAGGCAGCAGGGCGTTGCTTTAATGAAAACAAGTGCTTCCAAACTCTGATGGCAAGATGGCCACCGTCTGAAAAATTGTCAATACAAACTACAGCCTAAAAGCATGCTGTCAATATTTCCAGGAAATTAGGTAACAACAAAAGTATAGAAAGTGAGGTGCTGCAAGTGAGTGATATCTAAAATTTCAATGTAAAAATAGTGTTGTAGTCTGTCAGTCTGACAGCTTTAAGGCTAATTAGCCTACCTATGTGGACTTACTAAGAAAGAAAACTTTTGAGATCTGGAAGAAGGGTGTGTAGCTCTGTATCCATTCACTGCTACGGGACAAAGGAGGAATTGCTGTGGCCTCCTGACTTGAAGGTGAGGAGTAGCCTAGCCTATACTTTTGTTCCTCATCTGAGCAATACCTTGGCCTTGTTTGTTATTACTTTATGGAATGGAATACTTGATTTTTGCATTCTCACTCTAAAATTTACAATGACATGTATGGCCAAATATAATCAAAGTGGGATTTGTTTTGTCTGTGGACAGTATGGGGGGAGCT
Organism: Benthosema pterotum; assembly: GCA_039105355.1. NCBI lineage: Eukaryota > Metazoa > Chordata > Actinopteri > Myctophiformes > Myctophidae > Benthosema > Benthosema pterotum. Next base: position 20,834,695 of record CM076983.1, on the reverse strand, counting down.
ATAAATACCCACAGCAGTGTTTAATGCTATCTGGGACTCCACATTTTTCTTTATCCAGAACATAAAATAATGCAGCCGTGATGCTGAAGATGAGTCCAGTTGCCCTCTGGACTCAACACGCAAACACTGAAAAATGTGACAAAAGAAGTATGTGTTTGCATATTTGTGTTCTTATGTACACTGTTTTATCATGTCTTTATACACTGGGCTTTGTAAATGAGATCCACGAGAAAGGGATGAAAATCCCTTTCTCATGGATCTCATTTACAAAGATCCCTGGCAATATTGTGAAAGCACTGATGGCTGAGTCATGCTGACACGAGTGTAATGTCCAAGGTCCTTCTGAAAACATACCATCTTGACTCTCCCTTGATTCTCCCATCTGTTTTAGTAGAGGACAACGATTAACAAGCTTCTTTGTTGTGTGCAACTGTGCGTAGTGCTGTAAATCCTAATGCAGCAAGGGCTGTGAGATTAATACGAGAAGAGAAGCACACAGTCATGCTGTACTTCACACAGCTGTTAATTTATTTAATCTGCACGAGAAATGTTCACCTAAGTTAAACCCCTGGCAGGCTGAGTTCACAGAACCTCTTGAGACTGAAATGTACAGCATTGTGCTTTCCTTTACTGAAGTAGTTAGAGAAAATAGCACAAAGTAATACAAAATGAATAAATAGATCGGTGAAAGAAAGAAATAATATATAGCTAATATAGCTTATGAATTTGAACAACAATTCCTATTTTCCTGTTTTGGGAAACAAATTTGATAGCACCAATAGTAATAGTACAGACACATTCAGAAACACAATGTACACATAATGTACATAATGTATAGGCCACATAAATAAATCAAAATGACAATCCATATTCTTGATTTTGACACAAAAGGCAAAGCTTTGCATGTAATGTAACTCTGTTTTGTTTAGTCTTTGGAAGAAAAGCAGAGTTACTGCATGCTAAATCATTTCACTGGACGGGTAGCACCAGTAGCTCAGGGTCATACATGTGATCGATTCTTTGTAAAAAAAAAAAAAAAAAAAAAAGAAAGGAGTTAATCATTCTGACCAGTGTGCAGTCGGCCTATGTGTGTGCATGCGCATGTGTGTGAGAAAGAGCGAGAGAGTTTCTTAGGCTTTATTTCAATAGTGGTGGAGAGACTAGAAAGATTGGGACTAGTGTTTGTATATAATTTAAATTGATTTGAGGAAAAAATGCTGCCATTTCTCCCAAAGTGGCCGTTGCTTAACTGTTTACAGTACGATGCTGTACCCCGTCCAACTATACTGTGTGTTTGTGTGTGTGTGTGTGTGTGTGTGTGTGTGTGTGTGTGTGTGTGTGTGTGTGTGTGTGTGTGTGTGTGTGTGTGTGTGTGTGTGTGTGTGTGTGTGTGTGTGTGTGTGTGTGTGTGTGTGTGTGTGTGTGCGTGTGTGTGTTAGGGCTGCAACTAATGATTATTTTCATAATTGATTCACTGGCCGATTATTTAAACCTCAATAGAAGAAGGGTCTCGGCTGTTAGCCCAACACTTGCGACCGGTGGCCAGCGGTTGCAACCGTTGACCAGTATTTAAGCGGTTAACCGTGCTCACTAGCCAAGACTCATTTATAACAGTCGCAACTGATTCATTGGTTGCGACCACTGGCCACTGCTCACGGTTGCAAAATGATCTCACTGTCTCACAAAATTTTGGTTCTTATTTTTCAAAGCAATTTCCATCAACAACTTTTCCGGCCAGAGGGTCCTCGGGAATAATACTAGACCCCCTGCTCTCAGTACATCACTCAGGATGAAAGAGCGCTGCACTGTCAGCACCATCGCCATCCCTGACAGCTGTTGTGACGGGCGATAATGAACCAATTGAGGTACGTCAAGCAGGCGGTTCAGTAGACAAGATGTGCACCTCAAGTGGACGAAGACAGGAGGGGACAGGGAGGAATCTGCTCATGAGAAATTAGGCCACTTGCTTAGTTCCTTGAACAAGTCCTGGTACCTTGTTGTACATATGAAGAGGCGGACAGGGTGCTGTGTTTATTTATTCATTTGTCTTGATCATCAAAAGGCCCTTGCTGTAGGGCGTTGGCTGTGTTATAGCATGTCTGCAATGTGATGATGGGGCCTGCCACGTGTGCGTTGTGGTTTCTGTTTCTGTTCTGACATCAATCAGTAGCAGTCATGTTGTTCGCCCAGACGTCCACCCACCACCCACCCTCATTTCATTTAGGTCTATACACTCAAATATGAACTAATCTCCAATAGCCTTTTTTCACTTACTGGTAATTGGTATAGGCATTATTCCAAGCATTTTCTACGATAGAGTAACTCATTCAATCATTCAATCACAGCAATAATTCACATTTATGTGATTGAATGAAAGCTGCACATGCATTTTCTTACTGTTACAGACACAGGCCGAAAAAACAAGTTATGAAGCTTCTTCAACAGTTGGCTATGCGGCTTTTAACTTTATAGCTACATTTGGAAAGGATTGCACTAATAGTGAAGGGGATGATTGTCCCAGGAGATATTAGGTAATTGTTCAGATATTAATTGTTGCATAGAAAGTTCAACCTGCAACACATGCAAGAAGACGTTTATGGATATTTTGGGGAATTTTTAGGTTATTGTTAATAAACTGACATTTTCCGTCATTCATGCATCAAACCCATTTTTGTCCACAATACCCTCTGGTCTGTACGCTTTGCATTTGGTTTGACCCAGGAAAATCCTTGGTTGGCAACTTGGCATTTCTTTTTCTGTTTTTCTCCTAGCTGTTTGTGACCACAATGTTTTTGTTGTTGTTACTGCGTGTTATTGTATGAGATTTCCAGAGAAGTGGATATCCACTTTAAGAATTGGTAGGGGACACGTATCCTAGGAATTGGTAGGGGACACCGACCATGGCCTCTCTGGTATAGGCATCACAGGTTGCTATAGCAACCATGACGACAGCTCATTGAGATAGCAAATTGTATTTATACTACTCTGTTCATGTAACAATACTTTGGGAAAATATGCTGTGAGGCTGTGTTGGACTACATCCATTGTTTTCTCATATAACAGAATACAAATTCTTTGAAAACCCAATGCTGCTGGACGTATGGGCTTAATTCACGTCAATGTCTGTGGGGATATTTTTACGTTGTGGTACTTTTTTTATTGTACGTTTTTGATCAAGTAAAGCGATTGGTGCGAGGGTCAGCGATCCGTGGTGCACGGTTGGACGTTCCTCAAGGTACTAGTACTTTGTTAAATGGTCCTAAAGCTACAGTACCTTTATTTGGATTATAGTACCATTTATTTATTTGTATTACAATTGCAACTGGTCTTAATGAGGTAGATTACATTTTGGCTTCCAGACTGATTCAAAATCCTCTTAACCCATTTTGGACTGAGGCCAATTCTAAAAACCTCTTCAAAATACTAAGTTTCATACTGCAGTGCACATACTGTACAGAACCCCAAAATGGGGTTCCCGCTCAAAATGGAATTGTTACAAAAAGGGCTTCCTTCCTAGAATGGATTTATCTGAGCCTCAAAGGTAAATAAATTCAATATACCAGTGGTTTTCAACCAGTGGTCTGCGGACTACTAGTGGTCATTTTCCCCAGCTAAATGACGGAAAGTTGTTTTTTGAGAGCGCAAAAATGAAATCAAATGGACCCTTGCGGGGCTATATGGTTTCATTTTACGCTCTCAAGAGTTAAAATATTCATCATCTGAATTAGCCCAAGTCTACACAAGTGGAGAAAGTAGAAGATTAATTGTCATTTTGATCTGTATGTTTGGTGGGGCTAAAATGTCATCAAATGGTGGTCTGTGGCTCAAATTCTGAATAAATAGTGGGCCCTTGTATCAAAAAGGTTGAAAACCAATGCAATATACCATTCAAATTTGCCTCCTAAAGTTTACATTTCTACCCCAAAAAGGTTCATATTTTACCTAGCAGATGTATATAAGCAATTCGATTGGTAACAGATGAATAAAACAACAAAAGGAGCGCAGACTTTCAACACTGCTGTACAATAAACTATAACATGAAGGGAACAAACTGAGTCAATAGCCAGCATCATTCAATTAAATTAAGTTTAACTCTAAGAGGATGCTTACTGAGGGTGAGCCACAAAACATACCCAACATCAAATAACCTACACAGAGAGGTTTTGCATTACTGTCACCCACAACAAAGGGCTAAGCGTGTAACAGGTTGACTCATTATTGAATTTGACCATGTTAACCATGGGCTGAATGTAATTATGGTAATTAGGGTATGCTGCACACATCTATTTATGATGTCAGGGAAATCGGTATCATGCCATCCCCTCAGGCTATACCTGACCATCCTCAGTCCATTAAAGTTTCAGCTTACTGTAATTATATTAGCTGAGAATATAATAAAGAGGAACAAAGTATGGTACAATATTTTATTCAATAGAAAAAGGTTTACAATGCTTTATTTTCATATAAAATTGTTTTAGGAGAGTTTGAGAATAAACTATAAATGGGAGGATAGGATAGTTATCAGACAAAACAACACGCACAAAACAAAAAAGGCAACAGAACAGCGGCCGTCCAGCAATTGTTTGTCATTCATGGACACAGTAGGCTACAATCAAAAACACAGCTCACTCTTCAACTATATAATAGAAAACAAAGCAGTAAGTACATAGTTAAATTACACAATCAAAAGCAAAGCCCACTGTTCAACTATACAATCAAGACTAAAGCGGATAGTTGAATTATATGCACACACACACGCACGCACGCACACACACACACACACACACACACACACACACACACACACACACACACACACACACACACACACACACACACACACACACACACACACACACACACACGATCCTATTTGAACCTATTAGTCCTGCTCACGACAATTGTGTCGAGGACAAAATTGTAATGTTGAACTTCAATGAGATAAAGACCATTTCCTAATATCAAGAAGACAAAAAAGGACTTGCGACCTTGGGAGCAATAGTTTGTAATAACTGCGTCAAAAGTCATGCGACTAAAGTGAGTGTGCACACGAAAACAGGCTTTTGAACAATCGTGATCATGTTGCCAATTGGTGATGTATGGCCATACTGCAGACTGTTGCGATTGACAATCATGCTTGCTGTGAGCATCAATACTATATATTCATCCTCTATTTGAGGTCTTCCTTCCGGGGGGTTCAGGGAGTGTGGAGTGCACACATGAGAAGGCAGCCTGAAGTCCATCATCTTGTTAAGCCTGGCAATTACACTGTCAGTGTACCAATGGTCCAGAGAGTGTTGGAGGGGTTCTGTTGATATTTTTGTGTTTTGTTTGAACTGTATTTAGCTCTAGCCATTTATTGAGTTTCTGTGTATGTTGTGGGTGTTGATGTTGTGCTGTATCCGTAGGTACTCTGTAGCCAATGTCCTTAGAAAGTGTTTGTAAAACTGGTCAGTAAACATCACAAATCTGAAACCATCTCTGCATGGCTGGCATGTCATTCTGCACAATGGTGTAGAGATCCATCCGGCTTCCCATCCTGTTTGTAACACACCCACCCACCATCACAAAAACCTTATACTTCCGTTTTAATTTCCATCCATGCATCCATCGATGGGTTGGTTGATCGATCGTAGGGGCAGCTCAATGGCTCCACCAGAGAGTTCCAGACTTTCCTCCCCAGACCAACCTTAGTAAATTCCTCCTGGGGATCTCCAGGCTCTTTCTATGCAAGTCATCCGTCGGAGAAAACTCACTTTGTCCACTTGTATTCATGACATTACTCTTTCGGTCATAATCCACGCTTCATTCACTGTTTACTGATTGCTCAGTAAACAAAGAGCTTTGCCTTCTTGCTCAGCTCTCTTCATCACACAGTGCAGTACCGTAATGCAATCCTGCCCCTGCTGCTCTGATTCTCCTTGTGTGTGCGCACGTGTGTGTGTCCTCCCCTGTTAGACACTCTGATTAGTCTACCTCTGTCTTCTTTTGCTTATCTTGGCGTATCATTACTATGTGCACTACAAACACAAAGATACAAAATGATCTGTCTATGCCAGTGCTGCCTGAAGCTTTATCCATGTTGTCTGACTTGGATAAAAACAAATAGAGATTGGATTACAGGAGCTACAAAAGTTTTAATGTGATGAAGACCAAAAGGGTTAAGCTACAGTATATCCATAAAAAACTGCTATACGGACAATACAGCCCAACAAAACAAGATGAGGCCACCTCATTGTTCAGTAAAAGAAAAGAGAATAGTGTTGCATAGAAACTACGGTACCTACTTACAATTTACTCCAAAAGCTATACTTAAGTAATCAATTTAACACTTCAAAGGCACCTCTCCATGCTAGTGGACTAAAATGTTGGACCTTCAATGAAAGAATACATTAATTTTGTACTTTGATTTTTGTGATTAGCGGTGAATTCATCACATTTGCGTAATGCTGAAGACTGGCAAAGAATAACGAGGGCATGAAATAAAGGACATATGACTGACCAAGGACATGTTGATAATTTATTCTCTTTCAAGGGATTCACAGGTTTTGACGATTTTCTCCCCCTTGCTGGCTGCTTTCTCTCCCAAAATCTCCCTTTTATTCAATATCAAAGCACCTTGTGTCTTGCCTTAGCCACACAAATCTCTTTCTCGGTATGTCATAATAGGTGAACATTTGCCAAAAATGATGGAACTTTAAGGTCACAGGGCACCACATTGGTCAAGTCGTAGATATACTGTTTTCGGCAAAGACATTTGCCAAAACCAGTATATCAAATGATCTGCTATGATCTTTAAAGGGATATTGCACTAGGTCATTATATCATCTACAGATTTTACATTACTTGATTCAATGTTTAGATATTTGATATTCATTTTAGCTGCCCTGCGCGCCTTCCCACTTCCTATACCATCCATTCCATTATACTGTAACTCAATTTTAAACGAGATTCATCAGAAACACTTGTCTTTTTTCTGGTGACTGATTATTGTCCTCCAACCTAATGTGAGGGGCCTGTGCTTTTTTAACTTCCAGATTTCATTTACTTTTTATTTTTAAAATATTGTTTATATTGTTTTATTCTTTAGTTGCTGAGGCTGCTACATTTTCCTAAACCAGTTTTTAAAAATAAATGAAAACTGTACTGTAAATGAACTTCCACAGCCTGCTCACATATTAGGAGGACACTATCAATCACCAGAAATAGTGAAAATAGTGACATTATAACGGGTCTCTATAGGAAGGGGTCAGGGCAGCTAAAATGAACATTAAATAAAATAATAATAAAATATCTAATTACTGACTGAATAACTGGTAAACTGCCTGGTGTTCACATGAGCCTGAGTAGACGATAAAATAATTTTTTATGAAATGAAATATCCCATTAAGTTGTTGAATGGTACAAAAGGATAAATTGTGATTATTGGCTTAGTTGGCCGGTAGCCCTATACTGTACGTCTAAAATATCTGATTTATTTTAGCAAAACACATATTTATGCATCTCTTGTGCTGCACAAGATATGTTAGAAGAACATTTTGCGGATGTGTAGATATGATTGTTGTTGAAACTGATGAGGTTTGAGTTCCTTTGTCCCTATATAATGCACTTTAGTGAGTCTAGTTTGTCTACCAGAATGACTCAACCTCTACAACAGAATGACCAGGGTGTCGATTATGTTTTCTGTGTGTCAGCTGTGTGTTTCTCCATTTGTCTGAGGCCAGCTAATCTAGGATACTGCTGCACCGATCAGCATGAAACTTTAATCAGCATAAACACATCCAATCATAGACAAACTGGTGTGAAATGTTGTGGGGCCAATATTCAAAACAACTTTGGCATCTGCCCATATAGCGGCTGCCAGCTACTGTAACTCCATCGGTCATGGAGGCACCACCCCATGACCGATGAGTTTTGGGTAAAGGCACCCAGGCCTAGAAGAGTTCTGCACTCTGAGAAAAAGACTTTTCTTTTGTTTAAAAATAGAATTTAACTCCACCTCACCTCCACTCTATTGGCTCATTATGCAGCACCAAAGTAGAAGCAACGTGGAAGGGAAAATATAAAAATATAGCTAGATATCTATTTAGATTTTTGGCTAAAAAGTTGCCTCCATTACCTTTAAGGACAGAGGGGGCAAGTTGCTTTAACCTTCACATAGTCAATTCTTTGAGGAAATGATGCGATACAGGGAGTGAGATACAGTAAAGTTTGTCACATTCAGCTTTAATGCATGTAGTTATGATGCATTGCAAATAATCCTTCATTTCACTTATGTTAACATCATACTTTGCTCACTCTGAAAATAACAGCGACTGCGAATGTGCATACTGCAAAACAGCTGTCTGTGCCTCTGCACCAAGGTCATCCACACGCCTAGTATCAGACAATGGGTAATCATTAGTCGTAAAGCAAGACAGTAAATGTCAATGCCAGTGAATTGTTTCCTGCACATAGTCGTAAAGGCAGACCGACAGGTTATATATTTCACTTAAACAATTCTCTCCCAAAAAAAACTCCAACTAATCTACAGTAATATGTCCAACAAATACACTGTGTGAGGATGTTATACAGCTCACAGTAGAAGCAGTGAGACACTTAGGCCAGTTACATGCAAATAAATGTCAATGTAAAGGTGTTCAGACAGTATTTTTATACACTGAAAACCCTTCCTTACAGACACATTTTTCATCTTCCCATGTTGTCTTTGGTGCAGGCACTGGTTGTGGTTTAATTTCTAATATGTTCTTTGATACTGAGTTGACTACTAGTGGCTAGTCACTGATTTGATGGCAAGCTATCGAATCAACAACTATCCAACAACTATCCATAAAATGCCTTTAAAGAGGTTGAAGTGATGCATGCTGCTTTGTTTTCTCAGGCCAAGACATATAAGTCTGCATGTCATAAATGTCTGAAAGGCCTGAGAAATGAAAGTGTCACTCACATTTAACTGGCAGCGAGTATAAAGCTTTTTGTAAAGGCTGGGGAGCATCCTCTATATCCCTCATGGATGTGAAATGCTATAAGCAGCTCTACACTGGGTTATGTGAGCATTTTTTGAGCGTTTTACAAAACCAGACCCAGAAAAATGAGGATGTCACTCAGCCGTGTGTGTGTGTGTGTGTGCGTGCGTGCGTGCGTGCGTGCGTGCGTGCGTGTGTGTGCGTGTGCGTGTGTGTCAGAGAGATATAATTATGGCGCTGTCTATGGTGGTGAAACACTCACAACAACAGAATCACCAAACTATAGGAATGGCTTCTTCCTCTGGGACACACAAGTTCCATGGAAATACAGTCAAGTGTCGGACAAATCAAAATACACTAAAACCCTACCAAAATACCTCTTCTAACCTTTGACAAAAGTTGTGAAACCCCATGACATGTACTGTACATACAGTACATGTGTTCATCGCATGATGAATAGTGAATACCTTACACTGCATGCTGGTGCAGTGTGTTGTAAGTTTTTAGATTGTCCCTGTTGTCTTTTGCAGCCCCCAGGAGGTGGGAAACACTGCAATGCCATTTTTGCACAAGCATGTCAATACATTTTCCCAAAAAGCTATTAGGATCGCCATACTTACATTTAGGTTCTGTTGACAATGCCATGGTAACCTCAGCCCCCAAAAACTTTGCCGTTGTCCTGGACAGCCATGCCTCTCATTCAAAACACATTTCAGCTGTCACTTGATCCTGTAACTTCACAGTCACACCCCATAGCATAAGATGAATTAGACCCTTCATCAGCCCAGCTGATATCCAGATAACAGCCAACTGGACTACTGTAACTCCCTCCTTACTGGTCGACCGGCAGGTGCACTTAAATGATCACGTTGATCCAAAATGGCGCAGGCAGCTTGGTCTTCAACCAGCCAAAATTTTCACACGTTACTCCCCTCCTCCGTTCCCTCCATTGGCTCCCAGTCACTGCATGCACAGTGTTCAAAACTACAGACTCACTCCCTATCTTCCGCCAGAGTCTGAAAACACACCTCTTCAGACTCCATCTCAGCCCATACCATAGCACTTGCAGTACATATCAGGCCATAACACTTACAGTACCAACCTAGATATACTAGCTACTGTATATTTAAGCAGACTTGGGTAGCAGTTATCTATATAGGATAGTGTCTGCCAAATCTATTAACATGTTTAGTGCTTAAATTGTAAAGTAAATCGTAAATTCAACTACTCTTTTTTTTCCTCCTTTTCTTCGTGTAAGTCGTACTGGACTAAGAGCATCTGTTAAATGACTGAATTGTAGGTTGGATTAGGAGTTGAGTGGGATTCCATTACTGTTGAGGACTCTTGGGGATTAGTCGAGGATATTGCTGTAATAAGTTGTGTTCACTTCACACATCATACATCTCACAAAACATCATATTCTCTCTGCCTCAAACCTCTAGGATTTCAGTAGCAATGTGAGAGGATATGGCCACTTGAGACATACACACATGCAACGCACACATGCGCATGCGCACACACATACACACACGCACGCACGCACGCACGCACGCACACACACACACACACACACACACACAGTGCTACAACAGATGGAAAATTACTGCTAATGTCCCGGGTTCAACCCAAAGCCCTGATTTGTTTTCCACATATTTCAAGTCATTTACATTTTTCATGTATTTTCAATCTCTTTGAAACGTACAACCATTTAGACAACCATTAGGCAGAGTACAGTAATTATAGATCATCGACTATGCAAACATTAGATCCGTGCTGTCTTCTCAATTCTGCCAGCTGTCTTTGCCATAAAATGCTGCAAATCAATACAGCTATTTGCTACAGATAACCAAAGCAAATCCAATGTAAAGTCAAGTGTAAGGTAATTGCATATAGGCTACTGCCTTCTGCACATTCGATAAATCATGATTCATGCACATCCCCAGTTGCTTACTGTTTTCTCCTTTACCTACACTAGGTACAGGTCCGTCCTACCTGTATTTAACTATAAACTTGATTGATTATTTTGAAATCAATTTCGTTTAAAATATCAGTATTTTGCTTTCTGTACCTGTAATCCGATTAGTCATTCAGCCTAGTAGCCAAGTAGGCCGACATTTACATCCATACTAGAGCCCCTGAACCATTATAACTGGCCCAGCAGTGGTTCTTCGGAGTCTCTCATGGATAACTGAGCCTCTTGTCCTGTCCCTCAGGAAGATGCCCGTTACCCTTCTGAGAAAACTCAATCTTGTTCTTTCGGTCATCGCCCACCAGAGTTTTTTTTGTTTGTTTTGATGGGGCAGTGTGGGTAGTGACAGGGAAGTCAGTGTTGACTTGGCAATAGCAGGTGGAAGGAAATGTGAATATTAAAAATCTAGACACAGACATTTTGTGAGAGAATTAGATTATTCTAATTTTCAAGCCATAGCAAAGAGATCCAGAAGATCCCATAGGCATGCCATAGAGATTAACCATTTCAGAACAACTTCACTTGCTATACTAAAGTGAGTATTTGTATATCTAAATGTTTTGATGAAATGAACATGTTGAGCCCCTGCTGTAAACTAGATCTGCACTCAGTAGAGTCAGTGTCAACTTGTGAGTGACCAGAGATACTTACAAGGATACTTATAGAGAACTCTTAATCACATCACCAATACATCATGACCTAAAGGGCCAGTCAGAGTACTTTGAGGGGTGGACAGTGACTGACGGCCTCGAAACGACCGCTTTACTTGCTTGTTTTGTTGATTAAAGCCCCTATATGTAATTTGATGGTCAAAATAATAATTACATCTTTTAATTTTTTTATGTTTTTCTTGAAGTCTTCCTTTAATTATAGATTATCTCCAAAAAGTCTTTTTGACCACTCTACCTAGGTGTAATCCTGGATGATGAGCTGAACTTTCAGAGGCACATTACCTCCATCTCTAAGTGTGCATTCTACCATCTAAGAAACATCTCTAAGGTCAGACCTTTTTTATCCCAACCCGACTGCGAAAAATTGGTTCACGCCTTCATTTCAAGCAGACTCGATTACTGCAACGCAGTTTTTGCAGGGTCAACTAAACAGGCACTTTACAAACTGCAACTAGTGCAAAATGCAGCTGCGAGGGTTTTAACTAAAACCAAAACATTTGAGCATATTACACCTGTTCTATCCTCCCTTCACTGGCTCCCAGTGAACCAAAGGATTGATTTTAAGGTACTTCTCATAGTTTTTAAACCTATTAATGGCCTAGCTCCCTCTTATATCTCTGAAATGCTCGATCCTTATGCCCCCTCTAGAACCCTCCGGTCATCGGACAAAGGGCTCCTCACTATAAAAAAGATTAATTCTAGGTCTGGTTTTGGTGCATTCAGTCACTACGGTCCCGTACTATGGAATGCCTTACCAATTGATTTAAGATCAGAAACCTCACTATCTGTATTTAAAAGTAAACTAAAAACCCATCTATTTACGCTTGCCTTCTGCTAGATGTTGTGCTGTGTCATATTATCTTAATTTTACATTATTATCTATTTATTTCTTCCTTTTTTACCATAGCATGAAATTTTATGCTTTTGTTTCTGTACCACCATATAGTATGTTTACTCTGTAATTCTTTGTACTTCTGTATTTCTCTGAAGCACATTGAGTCCTCGCTTGTCGGGGTGAAATGCGCTATATAAATAAACTTGACTTGACTTGACTTGACTTGACTCTAGGGGCTGCACGAGGCCTCCCTATAAGCTTTGTCATTGGATAATCAGGAAGAGCCAATCAGGAAGAGCTGCCTCTGATTAAGGAAAATGTAGGACTGGTGGAGTCTAATGTGGAGGTGGTGCAGGACTATGATTTTTAACGGGCGACTCCTGCTCCTATATGCTTGTCATAGACACTAGATATTTTCAGAACGGTCGAAGATACCATTTCTTAATGGCATTTCGGTACAAAATGCCATTAAGATTCTGATAATTATTGCTTATATATACTTTAACTTGTTATTATAATAACATGTTACTAATAACATTCCTTCTGATTTGAACCTATAGACATCATATGCGACAATTTATTGTACTTTTTGATGAACAGAAAAATGACACCGACTGTTGACCTTACTCTATCTGTACGGGGAGCAGCTTTTCCCTTTTCTTGCACTTTATGTGCCCACAGCTCTCTCACACCCTTCTAAAGCTTCCCTCCCCACCCACACACTTCTTTCAACATGTTGGTTACACATGCATACAAAATACATTACCCACACTATACCCCCACACACTCACACTTTTAAATCTTCTTAATTTAAATCACTGTCTATCTGTTGTTTTGTTGAGACTCTGGTACCGTACCCCTATAGACCAGGGTCGTGTCCACTATAGACCCTAGTGGTTAAGCGTTTCTGTGCTGATAACATGTAGTACATGTGCTTCCTCTTTCAAGAATTTAAAATGCGTGTTGAATATATTATATAGTGCTGCTGTTATCCAGTGCTGGCTATTGCATATTGCAGCATATTTGATGATTAAATTGTTGTCTCACCACTCACCATAATTGTGTTTATGTATGCTGGAGATAAAATGGGGGAACTCTAATAATTGTTTAAGGGCTATACTGTATCTCCTGGAATAATTGCCAGCAGGATATCGGTTTACAGCCTGTTGGTATGAATTTTGGTCAGATTACTGGAAATTAAAAAACTAGGTGGGGAAGTAAATGGGTAATCTCAGTCAACCTTCAGTACATATACGATATAAGGTGTCCTTGAGTGGGTAAGATAACCTTTAGTTGGTCCTGTGGAAGTCTTCATTGCTCATCAAGGTTAAAAAGGGCAGATCCCAAGCATGTTTAATTGCTTGAATATTAAACTGGATTATCTTCAAAAGCCCATCCTAGGGTATTTATTTACATAAATAAATATTTATGTTCTGATTTGTTTCTTGTAAACTTGCGCATTGACTGCATATTTGATGGGTCATACAAATAAACTGCATGCTTAAACGTTAAGAATCTTCCGGCACACATACTTTAACCTGTCCTTGAGATGTCATACAAATGTCCTCCTGCACATAATTGTACATTCATTCAAAGTAATAACTCTAACTAGGGAGGGACTCTGGGAAATTTAAATTATTGCTCTCTAGTCTAATGATCATACTGTACATGCAAAAGGGAAGACAAATCAATCTGTTGGAATTTGTTGACATACTACACCGACTATATTGTTAGGAAAACAGGAAACCACACCAGCAATGACTCTGGGAAATTAACACAGAAAATTAAGAGAAAGGCTGTGCACTCATTACCACAATGCTAATGTCTTCTTCAGGGAATAACATCCGAGAAGACAACATCACATTTATAGGGAATGTTCACATGTGATCCCCATCAAGGAAAACATATGGGCACGTATGACAAATGCAACAAGAACAAATTACGGTACTATTGATATTACTATTTTTATTTTTAAAAGACATCTAGAAACGCTGTGAGAAGACGAGATATAGTATTGGCCTAGAGAGTAGTATGACAGAGAAAACACACACAGCACATGCAAAATATTAAGGCACGCCAGGTGCGTCTGTTACAAATTACAATTATACTGTACATTACACATGATTATACATTTCAGTATCAATATAGAACCCAAATTGTCAACAAATACGTTGAAAATGGGGAGAGGGAAATACAGTAGGTTGGTTATGTTGAGGGTTAATATAATCCAGTAGGATTCTCTCAGAAATGCTTTATTATGATCACGCCTGTTGGCAGGGACTTTTTCGATAACAAAGAGCACTACAGAAATGTGAAGGCCAGCCTCTATAAAGTGTTCAGAAACAGGAGAAGAAAGCTTATTGTAATGGCACTGTGTTTCTCAGTAATGCAAGTATTCACGGCATGTGTGGTTTTCACATAATATTTGCCAAAGGATACCCCTGGCATGTGATAATTTGATAATACTTTGAATGGGAATGGTTTTACCTGAAAGTGGGTGCTAAATGTGTGCATTTTACGGCGCTGTGGCACTGGGCACAGGCACCACATTTGTAATTTCCCCGTGGGATGGATGTCAAAGTAGAAAGTGGCACTACTTTAAGAGGGGGGAGTTCTGAATGGACCGAGTGCGTCCCTCAGATAGGTGCCTCGTCTGAACACACTTCGGGGTGAGTCATTACACAACTGTGGATCCGTTTGTAAGATGTGAATGGCAGTGTTGGGACATGTGCACTACGTAACTTAATATATTACATAATATATTACCAAAATGCAGTAACTTGTAATATAAATATATTACTTAACTAAAACAATCTAATATATTATACTTTTCTTTTTGGATTACTGCATTACTTTCAATATTACTTTCTGTCAATCTGTCTCATTGAAAATGTTCTTGTGAAATTATATTGACAACTGCAGAAGTTAAATAATTACTTATTTTCTATCATTTGCCAACAAAGTATTCATTCAGGAGTGTTGTTTTTTCAATTTGATTTCATATGGATTTGGCCAGATAGCAAGTGCGCTTGCTTTATTGTAGGTATGCCACTGGTCTACTCAATATTTGATTAATAGTGATACTAAATATTTCATTATATATTTTGTAAAAAGTTTTTTTTTAAGTAATATGTAATAGTAATATTAATATATTACACTTGCTCAGACAGTAATATTGTAATATAATATATTGCTTTAAAATGAAGGTAATAATTAATAAGTAATATATTAACAAGGTAAAGTAATATTCCCAACACTAGTGAATGGTATGATTTATTCAGCAGTCCGGTGTTGTGATACAATTGTTCGACAGATTTGAATTTGTATTGCACATTAAAAAATAATAATATAAATATGTTCAGGGCTCGAATGCCCTCACCATGGGGAACGTTAGTGAACAAAGATCTAGTGGGTTGCAGATTACTATGAAAATCTGCAACAGCTTGTAGAAGAGAGGTCATAGGGTTCATGTGGGGACCAAGAGCAATGTACAGGAAGAACTAATTGAGTCTCTACAAAAGGAATTTATCATGACCCACAGTGTGACTCTGAAAAGCCCAGTCTCCAGATGTCTATGATTAAAAACAGCCATCGATCCCCAGTGAGAGTTGTGTTCTCTTCTTTTTTTTCTTTTCTTTTTTTTAATCAATAAGAAGACTGGCTTCTTTTGATTAAACTCCAAATTTCCATTGGACAGAAGTAATCATGTGACCGGCACTGAGGTCCTATTTCAACTGTGATGCCCTTGAATTCAGTCATTTAGCCATATAGAGTGCGACCCCATATGGCCGACAGAGAAAGAACGTCAATTTCTCCATGGGTTTCTCAGTAATGAGTAATAAGAGGGTTTTTGAGGAGTTGAGTTGAATGGAATTCACACTGTATTTTATTAACTATTAATCTTATTAACTATCTATCTGAACTGTTAAATTACTGTATTCATATGTACATGTTGTCTGTTCGTCTTCTCCCCAGTATGTTTCCTTCCAAATGCTTACAATTTAACAGCAGGACAAAAGAAAATATGGTGCTATTTTTGTCTCCACCTGGCCAAAGGCATGGGGAGTTTTTGCACTCCAGTTTTTGCACTCCCAGACGCTGCCAAGTGCAGAACAAGAGCGCCACTCACTTCACATACGTGTGACTTGTGAGGGGCCCCTGATCAGTTTTGAGGGTTTGTGTATATGAAATATGACTGACTCTCATAAACAGTACAGAGACAACCTCCCACATCAGTGAGATCATGTTTATTTATTTTGATCACAAAAGAGAGAGAGGTGACTAATCACTTAGTTAATCACTTAACTTAGTTAAATTGCATGTTCAGAGTTTGATAATGGCCAGGGCTAGGTTATTGCATCAGTGACTTTTCTCCTTGTTGTATCAACCCAGACCCCCCCACCCCCCTGCCCCAGAGATCAAGCTCCATCCTTCTCCCTCCTTCTCTCAATGATCAAGCTCTGGTCTCTGACATCACAAGACAAATCGTTGCCTAACAACAGCAATTCACGACGATCTTAACCGTTGCTTAACAACACAGATCTCTATTGACATTCATATTGAGTCAGATAGAGTCCAACCTATATAGGGAATATTTCCCAATTTGCGCTGATCATTGACCCAGGATGCTGCATAATTGTGGGTGTGCTGATTGCCTGTCTCTATAGGAATATTGTTCAATTAGAAGAGCTGATTTGGGTACGATATGTCACTGTATCTTGTTCAATCAGATCTTGTCCAATCAGATGAGGGCACAAGCGCACGTACAAATGCCTTAGAAGAGCACATCAGCACAGCGTGGTCCCCTGAGCACCTCATCCGGCGCTACATGAAAGACTGATGTTGGAGACGAAAGGCAAGCTGACAGATCTTTATGTCAACAATCATCCCGCTCAAGCGGTTTTCACTAACATTCCAGATGACTCCAGCAACTTGGATGAGAGGTTTGTGTGTATGTGTATACGTGTTGTGGGGTGGGTGGGCTTGGTGCTGCACACCTACGTACTCATCTGACGTTCCAATACTGACATGCAGTAACAGGCCCGACCGTTACCAGGTCACTGTGGGCACCGCTAATGATTTGCGTACGCGTGCGTGTGTGTTTACATGCTTGCGTGTGTGTCACATCCCCACCAGTCATGAAAATGAATGACTAGAGGGGAATATTGGAGGCATGTCTTCCCCCCAACCCCCATCCCGTCTCCCCTCCCCCTCGTCCCCCCCCCCCCCGGTCCCCGTGTAAATCCAAACCTGATTGATAGAGAAACGTGACCAACATGTCATTCTCAAATAAACCCTTCATATTGTTTTACAGTGTGCTGGGTGTATCAGCGCTCATTCATTCATGTTCATAAATTACGTTTAGAGTTTCTGTGGTGAAGCCCTATTGAGAGAGGTCATCACTGCGTACATCAAAATGCTTGTTGTCCTTAGAAGTTAATGGCTGTTAGGGGGACACTGTAGCATCACCTTCATGCAAACATTTACTGTCATTCAGCTTGTCCTTGAAACCGTCACATTGTCTCCGGCGCACAGAAAAATCACATACCAGAAGATTCTTGACATTGTTGTCTTATGCCTTTAGCAAAGTACTTGAGCTCATGAGTGTCCCCTTCCATTTAACACATGATGCATATGCTGCAGCACATCGTAAAATGTTTAAAAAGTCTTCAGACTAAAACAACTAAAACAATTTTGCAAAATTTCCCAAATGTAAACATTTGACCACATGAACCCTAGCATCCCTATTCTGGGCATGTCATAATATATGATAGAAAGTTGAATATTTTACCAAAATAGCACATCTACAAGCCCACACATTTTAAGACATTTGTCAAGGTCAAGGTAAACTTTATTGTCCACAAGGGAAATTTGTCTTGGGCTTACACCCCTACAACAGCCACACATAAAACATCAGAGGCAAGCACAAACACAACAGTGACACATTACACAATGTACAGGGTGTAGAGAGAAAAGATGAGACAGCCAAGTCTCGGTCATTTATAGACCCTGGTGGCTATAGACCGGCAGCTGGTGAAGTGACATTTGCTGAAGTATTTTTTATTGGCCTAAAATATTGTCTATGAATCCACTCACTTAGTGCCAGCTGTCGGCATTGAGTCTTTAGTTTTTATAGGGGTTTATACTGTATCTGACCATTCATTAACATTCTTGTAAGGCATGGTTTTCACATTTTCATATCATGTGACATGTCATTCTAAATCCATTTCATTCATGAGTTTTGCACGCACGGACGCGCGCGCGCGCACACGCACACACATGCACACACGCACACACACACACACACACACACACACACACCCACCCACACACACACACACACACACACACACACACACACACACACACACACACACACACACACACACACACACACACACACACACACACACACACACACACTTGCCGAAAATGCACTGACCTCACCACATTTTGTGCTGAATTCATGGCATGGATTCAGAATCATGAAAATTCTGTAGTTTGACATGCTTTTTTAGCACATGAATGCTTTAGTCAATTTCCCCTCACACACACACTGGGAGAATTATATTGTGTGTGCTTGCTCATTTGCTCTGAAGCAGCCTGGGTCCCTGGGTGACATGGTTCAGGAAGAGTTCAGAAATAGACTCTATGAAGATCACACAATTCTCCCAGTGATAAATGTCTCTTTCAGTCTTCCAGGCAGGTTTTTGGCCCCAGGACAGAAAGGCCAGAGGCGTGACTAAAAATATGAAGCCAGCATCGAATTGTTTTCGCATCATACAAACCCAGCAAATGCAAAGTGTGACACTGGCAGTAACAGTTATTAAATCTAAGGCGAATGCTGTGATTGGTGTTAATGTTGGTGGAAAAGCACATATCTGTATTTTATTTATTTATTTTTGCACTGAAATGTATCACTTTTAATAGCAGATTTTTCATAATCTCTCCAGCAAATTATATTTTTCTGGAAATAATTAATTTATCATTGATTTCTTCATAGCACATTGTGTGCATCATTAAGAATGGCAGCCTTTATGTGATTACAAGTGGGAGGGATGAATGTTGTCGGGAAATATTAATCTTCAGGGTTTCCACATAAAATAATCTTAAAGTTCAGATACATTTTGACCTGGATTTCATGATTACATTGGACACTCGTGTAGAGGTGAGATAGTGTTTTATTGATTTTTTTTTATCACACTTTTTATTCACAATTTCAGGGCATAGAGCAAATGGAATGGCAACAAGCATTATGTGACACACCCTTATAGAATCATTAACAATATAGTTTACCAGTAATTGTCTTATTGAATTACTTAGTGTGGTAGTAACCAGAAAAATATAAAATGGAATAGTCCTACACTAACAGGGATATCAAATAATTACAAATAGTTTGGAAATCTAAGTAATTAACCAGTGCGAATGAAAGGCCCAAGTGTCCTCAAACTTGGACACTGAGCCTCTCATGGTACATCTGATTTTTTTCCTTTTTTTTTTCTTGTCCCAACACTCCTTGATATGGTGTGAAAAATCTCTGTCCAATATCTAGTTAAAGAGGGGCATGACCAACATATGTACAGTATATAGGTGCCAGGCTGAAGGACATCTGTCCCACAGGGGATCGATGGCACCACATATTATGGATAGTCTCACTTTAGTGAAATGTATACGATGGATAATTTTGCATTGGATTAGCCAAATGAAAGATGAGTGGACAAGATTTAAAATGTCTTCCCAAACATCATTCGAGATGTCTTCAACTACAGTATATCCTCCTCCCATTCATGTTTAATATGTTGTATTGATGTGGGCTGCAAAGAGAATATACAATTGTACATAATAGATATTATTAAGCCCTTTGTGCTTGGTAATGGAGTTAAAAAGTAATCAACCGTGGCCTCAGGAAGGTTTGAAAATGCAGGGTTAAGACTACGCACAAAGCTGCGGATCTGAAGGTATCAAAAGAAGTGTTAATTTGAAAGGGAATATTGTTCAGATAGCTGTTGAAAAGAGGCAAATACGCCATTGATGTACAGTATACAGTAGATCTTTGAGGTTTTTAATCCCGAATGATAACCATACAGAAAAGGCACCATCGCTCAGAGATGGACAGAATTTGTCATAGGGAGAAGAAGGCTGACGCCAATGCTAGGCAGTCACATGCATACCGTCGCCATCTTGGATGTGATGGCCTATTAGATCTGCTCGTAATAGTAGCTCTGGTCCACAGCTTTACTGCTTCTATGATTCTGCCTTGCAGTGGAGCTCAGACAATGTAATCTCTCGGTTGGACCAGCCTCCGACCAGCCTCTCTAAAAATATATATAAAGAACGTTTTACCTCTCTGAGCCCCCTGCCACATGCACAGCCAAAAAAAATCATTGTAGTCTATTGTGGTAGGGTGACTCAGAGTGCTTCCAACAAAGAAAGTATAGGCTTTTAATCAGTCACACAAGCCGTGTTTGTTTTGTTTGTCCACTCCAGAAGAGAGGCTGGTCGGAGGTCCATCCAAGAGATTACATTGTCTTTCACAGAGCTACAGAATCATAGAAGCAGTGGACCTATGGAACAGACCTAATAAATTAGTTTCAACTTGAGTGTTTAGCGCACATTGCTATAGTGCTCATTCAACTCACCAACATGGGATATAAGCTTACTTGTGTGAAGTACAAGTGTGCTTCTCACCATCAACAAGATCAGGACTAAGGGGTTAAAATATGGCAAATGTGGAAAACTCCTTTCGCTTCTCATGCACAAGGTTACACTTTGGTTACACTTGCTTGGTTACACTAGTTGGAGCTACTTGTGTAGCTCCCACAACAATTGTAACCAAATCAAAAGTAAAAGTCCTCCAACCAGCTCAGAATTTATTTTGCAGTATTGCACTGGATTGTGAAGTAGTCAGTGTTGGTCAATATTACTTCTTTACTTTACTCGTTACCCCTTTGACAAAGTAATATCATTACTTTACTGATTACTAGAATCGAAGAGTAATACATTACATATTAGGTTATTACTTTCCCATGTTCTCAACTCCCACCTTTGAAAAAATAGAGATGTACAACATAATCTGTTTAGCAAGCTCTTTTTAGAACTTTTAGAATTTGTCTCTTTGACTTTTTAAACTTGTTCACAATTGTTTTCAAATACAGTTGACGTCTTGTATTTAAAAAAAAAATACAAAATAAAGCAGCAAGCGATTTGTAGTGTACAACTGTGTGCAGCGTGTGGACTGGATCTACAATCTAGTGCACATCTCTGTTGTTACAGTACCTGTCGATAGCGTAAATCTGTTCTATTTTTGCATGCAACAACAAGCTCATTTTAAACAAGTAACGTGGCGTTACTTGCAAAGTAATGCGTTACTTATTAGCCATTTTTGCAGAGTTATCTCGTTACTTTACTTTTTGGAGCAAAGGTGATAATATTACAGTAATATGTAATCTAAAATTTGTTACTGCCCAACACTGGAAGTAGTAGAAGTAATTTTGTGACTTTCTATTCTAGGGACATTCGAGCCACAAGCCTATATTTGTGAAAGTTTAAAAATACCTGAAACATTGGATTGCTAAGACATCACTTTAAAAATATTAAGGAAGTCAGAAATTAACATATATGATAATAAATCATATACAGTAATGGATTGCATTTTTAATGGATTGCATTTTTATAGCGCTTTTCCAAGTGCTCAAAGGGCTTTACAATGGTCCATTCATTCATACATTGGTATACAGTAGTTATAGTATAGGGACTACACAGGGCTCTTCACATAAATTGGTTCTGACATTGGTGTGGACTCAGTGGAGCCGACATCAAAGGAAAACAGGTGTCCCGCCGCACTGGAAGGACATTAAATTGCATGTTTTCACCTAGATTAATCGATGAAGTAATCCATTCCATGATCACTCGTGACTCACACGATTGATTTGAGTCCACGGAGGTTTGATGCTTCGTGTCCTCGGCTTTCACTTTAATTCATGGAAAAACATGTTCTCCCGGAGGCCCCTGCTGTTTTCACACTTACATGCTACAGCCCGGCTAGCTTAGTAGGTTATTGTTTTGTGTTATAGCTCCTTCATTGCAGTGAGACAATCACCATGTATCCAATACAACGATGATTGCGCAGCAAATTGAGAAGTGTGTTAACCACGCTGGGGAGGGAAACAATAATAATAAAGAGGTCGGTCATCTCCCAATAGTGGTGGGACATTCTGTCCTCTTTGACCCCCCTCCATTGCACAGGCTGTCTCACTATATGGGTTATATGGGTTTTCTCTCTCTGTCTCTCTCTCTTTCTCTGGGTCTTTAGGAAAGACAGAATCATCATCACTCTGTCAGACATTCCAAAATGCCCTGAGAAATAAATAAATAAATAAATAAATAAATAAATAAATAAATAAATAAATAAATAAATAAATAAATAAATAAATAAATAAATAAATAAATAAATAAATAAATAAATAAATAAATAAATCATACTAGGCCCATAGCCTACTACACAAACACAGCATGTTATTAGCCAGGCTTTGACAGCTGAGTGTTAAGTATACATTTTATTTATATAGCAATAACACTTATCACAGAAAAAAAAACTCACATTACAGATACTGTATTAAAAGTATGTGTGGGGGGTCTTACACACAGAACCACTGTTACCTGTAGTCACTCAGCTTGCCTGGCTGAATCGCCACCTTAAGAAAAATATTCAAAAATTGCCTCAAATCATACAATTACCATCAAAGGCATAAGAGGAAAAGCCACCCTTTTCACATTGGCCTATAGCGCCACCTGGAGGCCACAGCCTGACTTGGTGGAGAACTGCACCCAGAAGGGCACATTTTCTATATAAATTTTCTATATAAATGTCATATATTCCAAAATGGCACCTTTGAGAGAGAGAGAGAGAGAGAGAGAGAGAGAGAGAGAGAGAGAGAGAGAGAGAGAGAGAGAGAGAGAGAGAGAGAGAGAGAGAGAGAGAGAGAGAGAGAGAGAGAGAGAGAGAGAGAGAGAGAGAGAGAGAGAGAGAGAGAGAGAGAGAGAGAGAGAGAGAGAGAGAGAGAGAGAGAGAGAGAGAGAGAGAGAGAGAGAGAGAGAGAGAGAGAGAGAGAGAGAGAGAGAGAGAGAGAGAGAATAGACCAACTAAGTCACCAATTAATTAAGGCACCATATCGTGCTGGATAGTAGCTTAATGACCAAGGCGTCACCTCGTGCTTTAGTAATGATGACTCATGGTGATTACAGTAGGCTAGTTCAACTAGAGGAGGAAGCACTGAGCGCAGACCGCGGGTCATGGATTCATTGTAGACTGACTACTGTAGTGTAGTGTACCCATTTCCCAAGCTTCTAAATGCCACCTGCAGGAGGAGCACTCTATGCGCTCATAAGCCAGGGGCGCTGGACTGAAATCACATCTTTTTCTTTCCTTGTCTCTCGCTTCATAACTTGACTGGAGGGTGTTGGACAAAAACAAATGGTAAGTAGTCTACTATAGTGCAATGTAGGCTATAGGCTAATGCATAAAAGTCACTGAGTTTTACGTTTGTGTGGAGCTGGGATGGGGGTGCTTGTTTGGGGGTATACTGCCAGGTAGCCTAAACCGCAACGTAACCGGTCTGGAACTCGGAATGAATTATTTGAATGCGTCCTCTCTGTGGCAATATATAAGCCAAGGCTATATATTCGGCTTTTCGCATTTGCTTTCTTTTTATTTTGTTATTTGTAGCAAGTGTGTCCCTGGTGTCGCCAATTAATTCAGCGAAACATTCGTACTAGTGTTTGAAGTACTAGGCTATTGCAACTTGTTTCAGGTTTTGACTTGTATTTCGACTTCAATAACAGTTACCTGAAGTCAAAATGTCCGCCCCAATTATGCAAATAGACTGATAGGCTGACAGTTTGTAGTGATGCTCAAATTGATTGAAGTGACAAATATGGGCTGTGTGTGTGTGTGTGTGTGTGTGTGTGTGTGTGTGTGTGTGTGTGTGTGTGCGCGCGCGCGCGCTTGAGTGCGTGCGTGTGTGCGCGCGCGCTTGCGTGCGTGTGTGTGTGTGTGTGTGTGCGCGCGCGCGTGCGTGCGTTCGCGCTTCATGTCATGTTGCAGCCTGTCTGTCAGATCTGATCAAGAGCTAATTTCTAGTCCATTTGTATATGAACTGAGAATGTGGAAATGCTGAACTTTCGTCTGATTTACCAGTTAAGCCCCATCTACAGTGCTTTGTTGTACAACAGTGACACAAACAAAGTGCGTGCGTGCGTCCACTCCACTCCACTATAACCGATTCCTCCCACAAGTAACCCTAACCTGCTTGGAATGATGATGACCAACATTGACATCATTATATAGGGTGGTACACTGTGCTACTTTCACGCACGCGCGCGCGCGCGCGCCCATGCATGCATACGCATGCACGCACGCCATTGATTTAAGGGAATAGATATGTCTTAACTGCCTGGCTTTTGCAATATGTGCAGTGGTCAATCAGGTATTTAGTATTGATTAAATGGACCATCAGCAGGACTATGATTAGGCCAACAGTGTGTGACAATCAGAGAGGACTGATTGGTTAGACCAGTGGTTTTCAACACTTTTCACATCAAGGCCCATTTTTCTGCCTTTGAGCCATGAGCCTCAATTTATAGTCTCAATATTTTTGCTGTTGGATAAGATTTTGTCCACAATTCCATGCTGTACAACTCACAATTTAGACATTTGTGATTGCAGTTGTGGCTGCAATAGGAAGTGCATTCCATAGTTTTGGAGCCAGGAGGAGGGAGAAGATTCTGAGGACATGTGGATCATTTTCCTGGCGTTTTAGTGACGGTATACTTCCGTTTTTTGTGCGTTGGCAGTGGCAGTGGCTGATCTGAGCGTACAGGAGTGGTGCCATACATTTGGTTGCTTTGAGTGCCAGCATTACTGTTTTGTACTCTGTGTGTGCAGCCATGGAGGGAGTGGAGATGGGGGAGACGTTCGAATTTTGGCTGGTTGAAGACCAAGCAAGTTGTGGCATTTTAAGTGTGCATGCCCGTAAGGAGTGGGACTTTTGATATGACCAATGTTGGTTAAGAAGCTCGATTGACTACTGAGTGAGAAGGGTTTGTTGAATGTCATAGGGTGTAGTGATGGTAACTGGAAAACTCCGGCCGGCACAAACTCGGGCCCTGAGTATATACAGAGTTACGCTGTCGCAAATCCCGATCACTAAATGGGATCATTCCAATGGCGGCTCTTCTACATAGACTTCATTATCTTTATTTTAGATTATCTTCATTATCTTTATTTTAGAATGTTTTGTAATAATATAGGATATAGCAAAAACATCAGGCAAACAGCCTGATGTTCATAAATCCCTTTATTTTACGTCATTTAGTACAGAATGCACACTAACAACCCAGCTTTGATGATTATACGTACATTGTCTTATTTGTTTTGTATTACCACTAGTAGGCCTACGGCGTAGACATTACAGAGACTTTAAAACAGATGTTTTCATAGCTCTTATTCGCGCCACCATCGTTGAAAACAATGCATTTCAAACTCCAGTTTGTCCCTCTTTCAGGATGACCACAGCCCTCCCGAGCGCTCAGTTTTCTAACTCCTCAATATCGCAACATTTCAGCTGGTCTGACTTTTATTTGGGCTGACTTTTCCAGTATTCATAGTGATGTGGTGCCATAGGAGAGATAACAGACAAATTGTTGAAAATAACTATACACATCTTGTAAATTGTGTAATTTAACTCTTGAGGGTGTGAAATGAAACAAAATAGACCTACAAAGGTCCATTTGGTTTCAGTGGTTTGACTGGTTTCACATTGGTATGTACACGTCCCCTCAAACCTGGATATTGGAGGGGCTAACAGCACCCGTCAAAATAAGTCTCTGAATGGACCTCCAGACAATGTATCGTCACCTTCCCAGATGGCTCTGCAGGAGATTAAAAACCTTTGGGGATTTCAACAGACAATTGACTTGACTTACTTTGAATAATGGAAGAATTTGGCTTCTGTGAGATATTATCCCTTTTACAAATTGAACACATTCACACAAAGAATGAATGTCACAAGTTCACAGAGCCTTTGAAATAGTTTTAATAGTTATAACCAAAGACACGTTTGGAGCAGGACTGTCGTATGTGGACAGGCAGGATCAAGAATGTGGAATAGATTACACACATCCAATATATGGAGCGTGTCTTGAGTGTACAGGGTTTGATGAGGTCAGAACCACATATGGAAAGTTGACTCGGAACAGGTCAGCTCCTTATACAGTATGATCTAAGGCAGCGGGGCAGTGTCTTGGGTGTACAGGGTTTGATGAGAACCCTGCCGCCAGGCCTTAACATTTGAGCCTGTTGAGAACTCTAGTTTTGCAACTGCATTAATAACTTTGGAGTGAGCCCGTCTAGAGTTTGAATGGATGGAGGAGGGATCAACATATGGAATGTCAGAACAGGGCAGCTCCATACTCTACTGTATATATAGATCTAAGGGTTTAAAAGGAACCCTGGCTATGAGACAAATAGGGATAATTACATGATACTTGTCCTCAATAACTAGAATTGAACATTTAAAACACATAGAATAAGCTCTTTAGTTTAAAAATAGTTAATGTTTTTATCCCATGGGGGCCGCCATTTTACTGTGCCTGTCACATGACCTGTCATAGTGATGACGTCACAGAATATCGCAGTAGAACGAATGGAATACATCAACAAAATACATATTATCTCCACCTATAGTTCATAATTTATTTCACCAGTGGGGGTCGCCATTGCCATAACAAACAGAGCAGTGTATATACATCGATGTTTTACGTTGCATTGCTGTTTAATCATGGAACATTCCATTAGCTGTACTATAACGCAGATCCTCTGTGACGTCATCACTATGACAGGTCATGTCTAGTTATAGAGGGCAAGTA
Source organism: Benthosema pterotum (assembly GCA_039105355.1). Classification (NCBI taxonomy): domain Eukaryota; kingdom Metazoa; phylum Chordata; class Actinopteri; order Myctophiformes; family Myctophidae; genus Benthosema; species Benthosema pterotum. Next base: position 20,807,329 of record CM076983.1, on the reverse strand, counting down.
TAATGTATTTATCCATATTTGTCTCATTAGCCAGGGTTCCTTTTAAGGTTTGAGGTCAGATATGACGTTGCACACTGGACAATATTGATTATGTCAGGATCTCCTTTCCTGTTATGTCATGATGTGATGGACGGACTGACGGGAAATGCACACTTGCAAAAGTGACCTGCGGTCGATATAAACACGTGCACATAATTTAACAAACTCCTATACATCATACCGGTATCATATTATGTGACAGGTTGGTTGTGAGAGTGTCTATGATAATAATGAACATTAAGGGGCTTACTGACAAACAAGAGGAACACATTTTTTCTGAAAACCTTTGAAGAATTTCACCTTGTACTAGATGAAATTTTATCAGATGTTTCCAGAAAAGAAGTTTTGACTTCTCTTCCTCAGAGTACTATCATGATGATGGTGTATGATGATGATGTAGACCTTTGGACACCACATGGTAACCACAGTAACCATTTCTGTGCTGACTAATAGGCCTGTTACCGTAGTAATCATGCCGCTACCGACTAATAGACTCAAATACACACATCACCAAAGTCACATGTTGAGGCGGTTAGCACCGCAACAAAAACGTGGATCTGAGGTGATGAAAGTCGAAACCTCAACCACCCTTGCAACAACATTAAGACACATGTAGACCTGTTGCGTGCTCCAATGCAGGTTGGTAGAGCTGTGTTTTATTTCAGCTCTTCTCTTGGCCAGTTCACACTTGTAAAGGAGAATTTAGTCTCACTCTCAATGCATTTTTACTGGTAGAATAAAAGTAAACTTTACTTTCTCTGACTACTGCCTTAGCATTGCCAACATTTTAATTAGGCAGTGTCTCAGGGTACTGCATGGCGGATGGCTTATGTGAATTGCTTACCCCTAGCTCCCCTAGCTCTAAATGTGCAGGTTGGTGCCTTGCATGTCATCTGTGCATTTGTGCGTGAAGGATGAATGAATGTAATGCACCTTGCACAATCTGTAAAACTACCAACAATGTGCAAACAAAACAGCATGATGTGTGAGATGGTGTCTTAGGAGGTGTGGATATCGAAGGGAACACAACCACCCTAAAGAAATATTGTGTGTATTCCTGTGTGTTCCTGCAAGTACAGTGATGCAGATCCTGACTTTAGATTGCACATAGATTTTGTTTTCATTGTTTTGTTCGCATTGTTCCACTTTTTGCTTTGTGATGTACAGTAAATGTATGTTTTTCTCATGCCAATTAGCCCATTCAATTAAATTGTAATGGTGAAAGCACTATAGCCTACTCGAGAGGCATACTTTTGAAGCTACAGGTTCTCATTGCTGTCAGAAGTAATGCTGAGCTTGCACAGGAAGGAAACTATAACCACCGGTCCAAGGCTACCTTCCTAGCATGCCAGTCTGTCTAAAAACCATCAGTAACAAACAAAATCAATACTCTTCCTTCCGAGGCAACAATGAGCACAGCGTTTTCACACACGCGCACGCATTATGCACGCAGACCCACACGCATGCGCGGCACACGCACGCACACACTGAATTCCAGAGATTTATTCAGATAAAGGCAGTAAAATGTATCATTATATATTGTTATATTTCAAGGTTTATGACACCCCCACAGAAGCACCGTGACCTTTTCCCATAGCCAGTCTGAGGTTCTGTGTGCTGAGGACATTGAATTATCGACCAGAAAGCTGTAATGTAAAGACTCCCAGCAGGAAATAATCAAATTCGGTGAAACTCATTGCTTGGCTGGCTCCATAGAGTCAATACACAAATATATAACAACATAGAAATCGCTATAACAATCATGTACTGGTGCATTTTGAGTATATAAAAGCTGTATGAAAGACTTTAAATGTGTTATTTAACCTTTGCGAGGACTAGTTCCCTATATTACAAGTTCATACGCATCATTCACTCATCGTTCATAATGCATCGTGGAGCCAACGCATTCACCGATGTAAGCTTGGAGATCTGTGCATTTGTCAGGCTGTGATATGACATTTTTCACCCAAGGCGAGATATTTTATGTTGCCTTATGTGACTTTAAATGGGTGTAGATGTTATATTACACCAGGCCAGAGCCATAATTCGTGCAAGAGAGAGTTATACTTCACCATAACTCCAATGCTTTCTATAAACCTACAGGTCAGGCCTTTGTCACAGTTTGCCAATAGAGGGTATGCACATAGATAAAGTGAAAGGGAAATCGAGTGGCAAAGTAACTTGGCAAAGTGTGTGCTATTTAACATTGTTTATGGCAGTCAGATAGGACTTTTCTGTAAGAGTCGTAGAGTCATTTTTTTGACACTCAGTAGAGGTTCCTGCATAACTTCTGGTTATTGTGATGGCAGCACGCACATACCCTCAATAGTTGTAGAAGAGCCAACATTTAAGTTGTGGAGTGAATGGAGTTGTCGTCTTACTATATGGCTCTGCACCAGGCAACACCATCCGAAACGAGTGGATGTGCGAGTTCAGTTTTCAGCTTTAACCCAATCATTAAAGGAGCGTTCAGTTACTGCATATGGGTGAAAAAAAAAAGTCCTCCCTGTTGGACAAAACCGGTCACATGTAAGGGAGCAGACATTGACTTCTTCCATACATGTTTTGTAAGTTATCAATTTCAACAGTAATCATTCATATTTTTCTTTTGCAGCTTTTTTTTTACCAGTGAATCTGACCACATTATATTTTAATGTATTTTAATAATACAAAGGGCATATTCAAAAGCATTAGTGGCCATATCCTAAAGGCACTCTGGCCTCTGCATGGAGCTTTTGAACGTGATCATCCCACCCTGGCTTAGCATTACTTTATTTTAGCATTGTTTTCATCTTTTTGAAAGAGAGATTTCATTTCGTGTGCCTGCCACAATATGTGCATCTTTGGGTGCCTTATATTACCCAGCAGGGTATCAGAAGAAAGATTTACAGATTTATCCAGATCTTTCTTGGTCAATTTAGAGCAGCTTATTTTCCCTTTACTTAATGTAGTGTTTTGATGTCACTCTCATTCAGTTTCTCTCATCTCATTTTCTCTCTTTGTTGCACAAACAAATCAGGATATTGGAAGATTGTATGTTTTCAAATACCGGTCATTGCAATTTATGTTAGTATTTTTTTACACTGTTTAGACTATATAGTATTCTGACTATCATTAAAGATGATTAATCAATCTTGTATGATAAACAGAAACTCATTCTCACCATTCTCATTCTATATCTGGGCTTTAAAATGTAATATCAAACCACAATATATCACATGACAACATAGCAGCTTCTTACTGTATATACTGTACAGTGATCCTGTCCATCACAACACTATGCATCCTGGCTAGCGACTGGCAGTCAGTGTTCGAGTGACAAATTGAATGAATGTGTGACACTGCCATCTTGCCTTGTGGCATTTGTCAATGTAGTCCTGTAGAAGGGAATGATAGGAAGAGTTCAGCAAGGAATTAACGTACACAGAGTAAAGGCTATAGAGTCAGTCAATAATATATGATTGATAGCAGCAAACTCAAGTGACTGAAACGTTTATTCCAATACAAAACTATTGACTCAAAACTAACAAGTTACTGAACAATGTTTAATTCAAAGTCACTCAGGAAAAAACCCCTTTCAAGGTCGCTGTGTCTTCTGATCCATTATTTTGACTCGCCTGACCCTAACCCTAACCCTAACCACACACGGAAGTAGTGTACCACGTACAGGTAGTCAGGGTAATGGGATGTCGAAGTTATGGGTAGTCCCATTTTGAAATGCTACACTCATGACAAACTTGCATCAATAATTATGTACAGAAGAGCCAGTGATGTAAATATATACGGATGCATGGAGGGTATGTATGCACGGAGGGTCTTTTTAGATGAGTCTCAGGGACATTTGCTGAGTCTCACTTCAGCAATGTTAGGAGTGATTTTTACAAATTGCAGCATTTAACTCTATAACTTTATAAATTGATTATATTCAGGTGTAAATGTCCAAATCTGGAATCAGTCCCACTTTTAACTGTTAATAGATCAATCTTTACTCCTTTTTTAAAAAGGTGGATTAATAATACTGTACATGTTTGCATTCCTGGTATGCAGAGGTTACTGTCATCAATAAATTGCATATTTGGATACATCACATAACAGAGGCAGTAGCCTTCCATATCAATAAATCATACAGCCAGATCTCTGGTCTCAGTCTATCCAAAAACAGACAAAGCATGAGATCACACGTGCCATTACAGATTTTTTTTTTTTTTTTTTTTTTTTTCATTTGACTTTTTTACCAATAGTCCCATGTGGATCATATCATGGTCAATTATATCAACAACCTAACAGAGGAAACATTATAAGTATAAACTATATAAAATATGGATGATTATGTAATATTCTGTCTGCAAAGAAAAACATAACATGAATGGAAATTGTAGTTTTTTATTTTTTACCTTATTTAACCTTATTTTGCAATTCAAACAGGGGCATCGCTTTTATGTGTGAAAGTCATTAATTCAGTGTTTGTTCTACCTGTCATCCAGGTCAAGCCTAATTTATAACTTGTGCACAATAAACCATAAATTGGCCCTTGGACAGGCCTGTTTGCTCTGTGCTCTGTGATTTCTTGCTGTCCATTTGTATGAGCCAGGCGTGCTGTGTCCTGCTGTGATCTATTGTCCTGTGAGCCTGTTTGTCATGCACTAAGTGACTGCAGCTACCTAAACCGAGTAAGATAGAGAGACACAAACACTAATACCTGCTTGTCATGGCCACTAATTGGATATGCAATCACAACCACAAGCTTGTTTTTTATTATCAATTTTGTACGCAATATGTCATTTGTCTTGTCTTTGTTGCCAACTCATGTTTCCAGTCTCATCTCTTTTACATATTTGTGCCTTGTCTCTGGCTGTCTCATAATGTATCATGATACTGCCCGTCGACCCCGCCCCCTTCCTGTGATAATAGGTCCAGCTCAGAGAAGCAGCGTGAGGTGTACCCGTAACAGATGCAGGAAGATTAAATCTCATCATTAGTGTAGTGTGGGATTGATGGGCTCCTGTGGCCGGTGTAGCCCCCACCGCCAGAGTGTGAATTACAAAACCCTGAGAATTCCTGACAGTTTTATTGTAACCGCTGCAATCTGGGCTACAGAGTGGGCATCCATTTCACAGGTGAGGTGATGGCTGAGTGATGCTCGGCTGTCACTCTTGAGTTCCCTGTTATGTGACTCAGTCACTCTTGTAGGCTACATTATCGAGCACTCTCTCTGCAGTGAACTGACAGGTCCAGGGGAATAGTCCTATCCGGTCCGTCGGGATTTACCACGGTCGTAAGAGGATGTTTATTATTAGAGACTGAATTGCGGTGAGTTGCGGTGCATCCTGTGGAGATAATTACTTGGAAGGAGGGCCATGCAGCTTTGCCAAAAGGACACTTCAAAACCACTGCTGGCAGTGCTGGCCTGGATCACATGTTTATTGTAACTTAGTAACTCCATGATTTACTCCTCTATTCACAATTGTAATAAGTTATTATTACTGTTTTGTGCATTGGCTGCATGTCCTGGGGAACTCGGGCACCGTCCCATCATTTGATATCAAACTTTGAGTGTCGCAAATGACTGCGAGCAGCCTGTAAACTGGTTGCCGGGAACGTAACAATCACGCCTGCATATACCTGTAGTGAGGGAGGCAAAAGCTTCACATAGGAGGGGCTAGTGCCCCTCAAAAATCACACTTGTTCGAGGTAGCTGTGCTCTTATCTTTGCACATCATCATGGCGATTTGTGTGTCTACATACAGCGTACACGTACAATGTACATACAAAGTACTGTATGTACAGACACACAAGCTGGGCATTAGAAGGGCTACTGTAGCCATCCTAAAAAAAAACACAAACATCTGTCTGTCCATCCACAGGTCTGTCGAGGAGCTGAATCACGGTGTGGGGGAAGTAGGCATTGGCTTCCCTGACTGACCAGCCAGACCCATCAGCTTCACAGATTAGTTGAGCTCTGTGTCATGTTTGTGCCACTGCACCAATGTAAGTGGTTGTATCATGGACGAATTCTGGGATGGAAAGCCCATGTTTTTGTTTGTCAACCTGTGGACTTTCAGCTATTTTGTTATGCTGGTTGGCTGAAGGGGTTGTCATCAAGGCTGTAGTCCTGTTATCAGAGTACAGACTCAAATTTGCATGAGTGTGATTTCAAGGGGAGTGCTTTCCAAGGAAATTAGATTATTTTACGTGTCCAAAAAAGGCAAAAAAGTGGATGAAGCAAATGATAAAATGTATTCATTGTGAGATCTTAAGGTCAGAGGTCTGTTGACGAATGACTATGAACTTCAGTTTCCGAAGGATCTTCACGGCTCTCTGCCGAATGTCATAAAGAGTGATAGCACAGAACCGCCAAAACTGCTAAAATGGCAAAATTCATACAGAAACAATAAGGGGTTTATACAATGCACTAAGGGCTCGGCCCCTATATTCTGCTCCAATGCGATGCTACCGGTGTTAATGTCCCCAGAAATACATTTTTGGGTTGCAGTGATGTCATGATGATTCTGTGATTATATACAGTATGTCGGTATGTGCTGACAGGCAATTTCTTCACGAACAATTGATTTGGTCTGGCTTTAGCCAGGCTTAAGAACCATCATGCTTAACGAGAGCCTTGAGGCCTTAATCATACCATTAGGGAATAAATATAGAAAAAAGGGGAACATAAGACATTGATGTAGAGTGGCATACATTCTAGAATATGCTTTTGATGTGCTACTCTCAAATTCTCCGACCATGTTTGCATACCAGTGTGATTTAAGTGGCTTAGACGTAGGCGCTCTGCTACTATATAGCTCATCCGTAGGGAGTCACTGGAACACAGGGTGTCATGTGGAATTAACTGTGTCCTTGAAAGGGCCGAGGTCTCGATCTTGCCTAGAGCAGTGAATACTGTGCGTGCTGTACTTGTTGATATCATGCTTAGCTGAGGATTCCTTTTGTTTTCAGAGAAATAGAATATTCATGCCACATGGAACTCCCTCCAATTTACAATTCCCAAAGATGAGAAACACAGTGGAGGACTGTAATCTCAAAGCAATATGTAGGAACACAGCCGGAGGCATCGAGACTTGCTTCTGCCTGCCATAGAGAAGAAACATATAAGAGTGGGTCTGTCTTTGAAATGCTCCAGAGTATCAGCCCATATAGTAGCAGCCCATAATGAAGACCACATTTTTGTAGCAGCTGATCATTTTTAGTCTATCATTCACAATGTATATCTCTACCTTTGCCAAGTCGAGCTAGTTTGTCCAGTTCGCATGATAAATCAGGTTGAATCAACTCAGCTTTTGATATCCCCCTTCATACATGCATATTTCATTTTGGGAAATACACTGTAAATGTTTGATATTCACGTTCACAGTTTAACAAATTAATTAATTAATTAATTAATTAATTCATGTTGTATGTTAAACCAATTATTGTCCAAATGTTTTGATTTAGATTTTAATTTGAAAATAGTACATTTAATTTTAAAATAGTGATGAAAAATATAGCGGATCTACAAGCTCAGTGTGTTCCATCACAACAGAATGCAAGCTTGTAGATCAGCTATTTTTCAGTAGATTGTGGTAAAGAATATGCCCTGCCCTCTTTGGTCTGTTCAACAAACAAAATTAACTGAATCCTGGAATTAATAGAAATTCGAGTCAAATTGACTGTCCATGAATGTGTGCAGAGGCTTTTTGACCCGCTCTGTAGACAATAGACTACAGGCCATTACTGTAAGCTACATTTAACCTTCTGTGAGCTACATTTAACCTTCAGGGAGCACTTGAGTGGCATTACAAACTGTAGGTCTTGGCAGGAAAATATTGTAGTGAATGACTTATAATGGATTGATTTTGTAGTGTATCATGAGGAAGATAATCAAATTACATACAAAATTAAGTTTTGGAGAATGTTAGGCAGCCTCCATTTGTGTTGCTGAAACTGTCTTGTGGCTCAGGTGATTTCATCTGGCCTCGGACTAAAGCCTCTGATGTGATCTTTTTATGAAACAATAACACTAACATGATTCTCTTGAGTCTTGAGCTGAAATGGTTTGGGAATCCCTGATTTACTCAGCTATGAGCAATGTTGCATGATGTGACCATTTAAAGACGACTACAGTAAAGGTAATACTGAGGTTTTGTCTGAATGTTGTATTGGTTTGAATCTCATGAGTGTCTAGGAAGAAGTGAATAATGGTTTGAAAATCCTGTTCATTCTATCAAAAAATACATTGAGGTAACCTTGCTTATAACACGGTATGCTCCAGTGGGGCTACAACATGGCTAACATTAGGTCCAGTCTCTTGTGGATGTGTGTAAATGTGCCACTGTTAAGAAGTGAACACAGAGCTTGCCTTGCAGCAATAACTAAATGTTACAGTAGGTTAAAATGTTAAGTGACCACTGACTGTCACCCATTTAGACACAAGGCCCTGACATCTAAATATTGGGTTAAGTCACTGGTCACACTTGATGATAAAAAAGCCTTCTAAAAAAAGCTAAACTAAGTTTTCTGAAAACCCTCAAAGTCTTATTTAATCAATCAATCATCAATCAATCAATCAATCAATCAATCAATCAATCAATATGCATACCACTATTAGGGCACTCGGAATAACTTATTCTATCAACAATTTTATTGGGAAAAAAGATGGGTTTCACCATATTGATGATTTTTTCACACCTCCATTTGTAGGAAACACATGCTTAAAATAGGAATGTCCGGTTAAAAAGTGTATAATATTTAACCATGCAACATGTTGTGAAACCCTATCGTATGACATATTAGCTGCTTGAGTTGTCTGTCTATAGTGCATGCAGGCTATAAGGTTTTGGCCCATCGGCCCCTAGGTGTATTCATAGCATGCCCCCAGGCCACCTGGTCTGTGATTATTGGTTCAGGTGATGGCTGTTGAGAGGGTACTATGGTAGCAGCAGTCAACCATGGCTGTGATGACAGCTGCCACTGAGCTCCTGTCAGTGACAACCACTACTTGTTTCCCTTTTTTTCTTACTAGGCTGGCTACAGCTCATTCTGCGTCACCCGCCAGTGTCCTTCAGCAGTCACTTGTGCAGCCCTTACTTTTTAAAAGATTATGCCTAATTTATGCCCCTTAGTGTGACGATGTCACTTGTAAAACTCAACTGTAATTATCATCAATATTGTATGGCTTGATCTTATTTGTATTTATTTTTCCCCCCACACTTTATTTTAGAAGCCCCTTACATGGTTTATTAGCTTTTTGTTTCGTGTGTCTTTTTTACGAGTAGTTTAAACCATAGTGATTTATTTATTTATTTATTTATTTATTTATTTATAGGCCAATACATTCCCTAAATAATAACTCCGGGTTGAAAGGTTGAAATGGTTTCACAGTTGCAATGAACTAGATCCCTAGGAGATGGAATACTGTCTAAACTCTAAAGCATATGCTGTATGTTAAACACAAGACCCAAGAGCCAAATCAGGCCTGTGAATGAATTATCTTTGGCCCACGGGATGATATGTAATTACTATTAGAACTGGCCCTCTGCTATATTGCACACACTATGACATACTGTATGTTAAGAAATGCAATTCATTGTTTTACTTTCTCAACTCAATTGATTTTCTTTCTCATTTTACTATGTAAGCAGTGCTTGGTGAGGATCATAGAACAGGAATGCACTTTCAGTTTTTTAATATAGGCAATTTCATCTTTGCATTCATCTTGATATTAAGGGGAGTTGATTTTGAAGGAAAATAAATGTTTTACCCTTTCATAAACCGGTGTCCATGGGTTGAAACACAGTCCGGTGGCTCCTGCCCCTGACTTGTACCATTTTCTTTTTTCTATTTTGACCCGCTGAGTATTTAAGTTTGCCATCCCAGGTTTAATGAAACAAAAAAGACCCCTACAGAGAAAACGTTTATGTTCCATAATATCTATCTACCCATTGTGTCTGTTACAGAATGACCTCTGACCCTTGAATGAACACTGCCTCCCTGAGAGGCAGGGGGCCCAGGGACTCCAGCCCAGGGATGGAGTTGGAGAGGTACACTGGGGACGTTACTGCAGATCCAAACAACATCACAAACTCTACAGGAACTCCAACCGACACTGTGAGAATGGACAGGTTCACCGACACGGTGGCGGTCGTGGTCGTGGTGCTGCTGGGCCTTCTTGCCCTCTTCACGGCACTGATCAACGGGGCCGTCATCACCGCCATTTGCACCACCAAGAAGCTGCACCTTCCCGCCAACTACCTCATCTGCTCCCTGGCCGTCACTGACTTCCTGGTCGCCGTCCTGGTGATGCCGATTAGCATCCTTTACATCGCCATGAAGTCGTGGTCCCTGGGCCAAGTGGTGTGCGAGATGTGGCTGAGCGTGGACATGACCTGCTGCACCTGCTCCATCCTCCACCTGTGTGTGATCGCCCTGGACCGGTACTGGGCTATTACCAAAGCCATCGAGTACACACGAAAGAGGTCGGCCGGACGGGCGGCCGGCATGATCAGCATGGTCTGGCTGATCTCGATTCTCATATCTGTTCCTCCCTTGTTCTGGAGGGAAAGGCCCAGCCTATTGAACCAGTGCATCATACAGCACGACCACCTGGGCTACACTATATATTCTACATTTGGGGCCTTCTACATCCCCATGATCCTCATCCTTCTCTTGTATTACCGGATCTACCATGCTGCAAAAACACTGTACCAAAAACGTGGCTCTTCCAGGCACCTCAGTAGCAGGGGTATATGCAGAGAGAATTCCTCTGATCGTTGCCGTGTGACACAGACGTTTTGTGTGTCTGATTTGTCCACCTCAGACCCCAGCCTGGGTACCGACAAACTAAATGTTACCATTCGCATCCCCTCCTTTGAAACAGAAATGGACGGTGCTGATGAAAAGAACCAGATATGTACCTCACGTGAGAGGAAGGCAGCACGAATCCTGGGCCTCATCCTTGGGGCTTTTATTGCCTGCTGGCTGCCTTTCTTCATGAAGGAACTATTAATGGGGTTGCAGGTTTTAAATCCTTCCCCGCTTGTCTCGGACTTTCTAACATGGCTGGGCTATGTAAATTCTCTCATAAACCCTTTGTTATATACCAGCTTTAATGACGATTTCAAGATTGCTTTCAAGCGACTACTCAAGAGAAAGGAGCAGGCATAGTCCTGGGATTTTTAATTTATTTTTTAAGGTAATTGATGCATTTATATAGCACCTTTCTCCAAGGTGCTTTACAAAGATAAAGACAAAGATAATGTGCATAACATTCACCCATTCACACAGTGATGGCAGGTGATACCATTTAAGGCACCAATTAACCTACACATCAGGAACAATTAGGGTCTGGACACCAACTCTGGGGGAGGCGGGCTTCAACTGGGAACCTTCTGGTTGCCATACAAAGACTTGCCCCTGAGTCACCACTCACTGCCACCCGTTAATGTTATTGCACCAATGGAATGTATAAAGTACAGGGAAAATAGTTACAGGTACCTATGTAATACTGCAGTACTTTATGGTGTATGATATGCTGTGTGATATGCTTTCACAAATTCAAATTCAAAAAAATTAAAGTGTAAAGATTGCTTGTTTTTCTTTAAAAACAATTAAAGGGTAAAGTTTGCTTGTTTATCAAGTGTTCTTGAATTAAACAAGATATTTATTTTTCTGCAGTCATTCCCTTTTCCCCAATTGTGTTGTGATAAGGCACTATAATACATACACAAATAAAAACAAGTAATATTTGGTGAAAGACCATTATTTTAACAGCCCAACTAAACATTAAAGGGGTACTCCACTTTAAAAAAAAAACTTTTGGTCATTTTATGGTCTACTCAGCCTCATGTGAACACACCAAACAGTTATAAGTTACTCCATTCAGTATTTGGATATTTGATGTTCATTAGTCTGCCGGAACGTCCTTCCTATACAAACCCATTATAACTTAAAACTCCATTTTAACCATGACAGATTATTCGAAAACAACCAATCTTTTTTCTGGTGACTGATATTGTCCTCCTAATACGTGAGAGGGCTGTGGAATTGCATCTACAGTTTTTATTTATTTTTAAAATATTGTTTTATTCATTTGGGTAGGCCTACCCAAATATGGAGGCAGCTACATTTTCCAAAACAATATTTTAAAAATAAATGAAAACTGTAGATGCAATTCCACGGCCCTCTCACGTATTAGGAGGACAATATCAGTCACCAGAAAAAAGATTGGTTGTTTTCGAATAATCTGTCATGGTTAAAATGGAGTTTTAAGTTATAATGGGTTTGTATAGGAAGGACGTTCCGGCAGACTAATGAACATCAAATATCTAAATACTGAAAGGAGTAACTTATAAACTGTCTGGTGTGTTCACATGAGGTTGAGTAGACCATAAAATGACCAAAAGTGTTTTTGAAAGTGGAGTACCCCTTTAACATCATTAGGGACATACTGTGTCAGTCAATATTATTATTATTTTTTTTTTTATTATTTTACTTTTTGGTAACCCTTCCCAGTGAAAATATCCAATATACAGTAACAGTACAAGGTTTAGCTATTTCTGGAAGATATCTATAGTGTGAAGCACATGATAAAACATGAAGCATATGATATATTTACCATATTTTTGTTAAATATGTAGGCCTACACTCAAATCCAAACAACAAGAGCCCCTGGGGTACTGCCCCATATCAAGCATGATGCGGATCAACTGCAGGATTTAGCTTCCTTCCTTCCTTCACCCTTCAGAAAGGACAGCAAAGGCTTTGAAATCTTCTGAAAATCTTCAAGTTTATCTTTGAGTATAAATCCAATTGTTTCTAAGTGTAGAGTTTCTGTTATCTCATTGAGCAAAAACAGACACATCTCAAGCTAAACTGTTAAGATGACATTGCATGTGAACCATGCCTTCATGGCTGGATTGCTGCAATGAAACCACTACTGATGGAGGCCAATAAGCACAAAGAGACTTGCTTGAAGCATTGAAGTATGTACAGTGCCTTTTGGCCTAGTGGTCCACGCACTAGCCACGTATAGGCTCTAGCCTGACAGTGTTTTGCATGTCTGAGTCCCATTCATGACCTGCCTCCTTTGATGTGTCTCCCATTCTCTTTCTTCCTCTTTGCTGTCCTCAATAAAGGAACAATAACAGAAAAGAAAAACAAACAAAAAAGGTGTTTTGTTTTCTCTGAGTCCAGATTTTAGTTTCCAACCACCGATGCCAAGGGCATGCTAAAGCAGACATTCCATAATTGATGTATTACGTATTGTCCCGAATATAAGACGACTCGTTTATAAGACAACCCTCATTTTTCAAGACCCGTTTACTGAAAAAAGAACATTGAATGTCAAATAGTATAGCCCCTGAATATAAGACGACTCCATTTTTGGGATATTTCCATTGGGAAAAAAAACATAGTCTTATATTCAGGCCAATAGGGTATATCCCAGGGGTAGACTTATCTTATAAAATAAATATCCAAGGCAAGTGTGTGTGTGTGTGTGTGTGTGTGTGTGTGTGTGTGTGTGTGTGTGTGTGCGCGCGCGCACGGGCGTGTGTGTGTGCGCGCGCGGGCGTGCGTGTGTGTATGTGTGTGTGAGAGAGACGCTGCTCAACAGTGCCATCCAGTGGTATTGATGTCATGTGTTTCAGCATGGTGTGCTCAGATCAACAGACTGATAGACACAGTGACAGGAACACACATATTTGCACAATGGAGTCGCTATACTTTATACAGTATATTAGGGGTGGGCAAAAAATCGATATGCCAATCTCTTGTAATTCTTAATGCCATGATATCAATATCGAATTAGTATCGAACAAGGTCCAAAAAACGATTTTTTGATATTTATGGAGGGCCTATTCATTAATTTGTTCATGTCAACAAGACTGACTGATGTTATCAGCCTGCATTGATGTGTATGATTGCACTTTTTGTTATCTATATTGTTAATGATTTTAGGGCCTTTTTTTCTGAGGGCGTACAGATGGAACCAAATGGACCTGTTAGCGTCCACAGAAAAAATCTTGAAAATGGGTGGAATTCCCCTTTAAAATGTTCGAGTAGGCCTATAATAAAAGCTCAGTCATTTGTGGGGAAAAGATGCGATATAACAATATATAAAATCGAATCGCAACATAATTAAGAATCGCAAAATAAATTGGTCCATGAGCCTAAATATCAATAATGTATCGTATTGTGAGGTAAGTGAATCGTCCCACCCACCCACAGTATGTGTGTGTGTGTATATCTGTTGTTGGCGTGTTGTACAACATGTGCATGTGCACATCATGCTACTGGGGGGCTGGAGCGGGGCTGGAGGGTTTTCCATATCGCTCTAATATACCTTTAAAGCACTACCTGGACATTATACAAAAACTGTATTTCCTGCTCTCATTGAATTGAAACCTAACAACAATGATAAACTCACTTTGCCCTGACTTTATGGATACACATATCCTTTTTCCAACACGTTTAATATCAAGGCCCATCATATAGGCTCAATTTGCAACTCTAGATTTGTTTTATAATGGGATGAATCTACAGTTGCAATACTCTACAGGTAGATTCATCCCAAATATATTGACAAAAATCCACTAGACACGTTTGTGTGAGCTATTTTCTGTCAAGAAACTCTCTGTAGCCATGTGATTATTATTATTATTTTCTGGTTGAAAACCATGGTTTGTCCCATTCATTGGTTCAATTTGTACACAAGTACACAACACGTATGCTAAGATAATAGTACACGACACGTATAGCAAGATAATAATAATAAAAAAGATAAAAGTTTCCACATTTTGCCATCACATAACAATAGGGGGGTAAATAATAATAACGATAATAAATGCCTATAATAATATCGCCATTCTACCATAGCCCTGTGTGTTTACTACCACTATCATAATTAGACTACTGCAATAGTGTAGGTGTGCCAGCAGGGGGGGCTTATCTTTCCTTTTTCTATCTCTCGGATTTTTCCCCCCTCATCAGAGGGTAAACAGCACGGACTACGTTACGTCGTAGTACACGGCAGCAGCAGTGCTACGCGCTGGGGCAGGGAGTGAAGATGGCGGACGAGGAGGCCGAGCAGGACCGCACTAGCGGCGGTACGAGCGGCAGTCAGGATGACGAGAGGAGCACCGTGACCATCGCAACCATAGGCGCCCTGCGACAGCGTCTGCAGGAGCTGCGGGAGCTCTTGCTCCCGGACGACGGCGGCGTATCCTCCGAGCAGACGTCCTCGCAGTACTGCCAGGAGTTCTGTCAGGTAACGTTCTTTATGAGAGAGACCCCCGCAGCTAAAAGCAGCTAGCATAGCATCAGCAGAGCCTTGCTTAGCATATAGACAGACTTCTGACAACTCCGTTCGCGGCGATGGGTCAGTTCTAATGGCGGGTCTTCTACATAGACTTCTAATGAGAATGGGGACTACAACTAGGGACGTGTCCTGGACCCGGAAGTATGCAGAAATACATCGGACTCAGGCAACAGTCCAGCTTCAGTTGTTGTTACTGCATAATGCTTAAACAGTTGACTGACAAGCTACTACCACACACATGCGTAAACTCCTTATTCGCGCCGTCCTGTATTTCCGACCACCCGCTTGTCCTGCACGAACAGCGATTGAGCGCCCAGTTTCCGAGGACCCCTCAATGTCGCAACTCTTCTACTAGATGGCTCTAGCTTCAACCCGTTTCCCCAGGAGGAAGGAATGGATCATTATATTGGTGCTGGGGGGAGGGATGGGAGCGCGCAATTCCAATCACAGAGTGGTCCCGAGCGGACGGGGTTTGCGCTTGACACCGAGTCGCAACGTATCAACGCCCACCGTCCCGGCTGACCGTGATACACTAACGAAACGTACGCTCCCGATAGCAGTATGGCTACTCTGATCTTCCCGTTACTAACCTTAGCGCTGGCTAGTTGTTTTTTATCGTCATTATTGCCAATTGAAAACCCTTTGTCGGAGAAATAGGTCGGCTATGTGACGGAGACTGGCCAAAATACCTGTTCACAATGCGGTTTATTTAACATTCGCTGGTTTTATGTAAATCAGCAATGGTCACGTTAGCCAAATGACTAGCATGCTGGCTGGGCTCGGCGTTAGCTCTGTGTTTGTCCGTGTCACCAGATGTTGTAGTCTGCTGCAGAGAGCCGTTCTTGTCGCAGTTTAATTTGTTTTGCTTTATTCTTTGCTTTGCATGGTGTTCGCAAATCGTGTTCATGTGCGTTAAGATTTCATTACTACAGTGTTATTGTGTAGCTAACATATGCCACCAATCCGTCCACGGAGGGGCGGCTGAACTGAAGATAATAGGAAGGAAAGGGATGGTGCAACGCTGTGTTGTGTTGTAGTAGTAGGAGTCTCACTGTTTGTACGTGACGCCCCGTTCGTGACACTCTCATCTCGCTGGCGATGCTGACTACAGCTACGAGGAGAGAGTCACGTGTAGCTCGGTTGCTGCTGTGGATGACCGGCTTGAATAGCTTGCGCTAGCAATTAGCTACATGCTAGCGCTTCCAAAACATGGTAGTGCCGTCTTCTAAAATTAAATACGCGTTTTCTGTGTGCCGGCCCTCAAATATTAAGGTCCGGCGCTGAGTTTTTTTTTGTTGCGACTCTATCGACACCATTCCCGTTTGCATTGATTACTGCTTAAGGGGTTTAATCCGCCGTTTCTCGCCGGGTGCACCCGGCGGTCATCCAGAAAGGTAACCGAGCTACACGTGACTCTCTCCTCGTAGCTGTAGTCAGCATCGCCAGCGAGATGAGAGTGTCACGAACGGGGCTATGTTTGTACGTGACGCCCTGCACGTGCTGGTGATGCATCTTCAATCACAATGGCCTCTCGTCATCAGCCATATATCATCAATTAAACATCATATTTAGATGGATGTTTACACAAGCACGGCACAGTATTGCCTGCGTGGCGAATCTGGCGATGCACTTTGACGCGCGCGTGTGTGTGTGTGTGTGTGTGTGTGTGTGTGTGTGTGTGTGTGTGTGTGTGTGTGTGTGTGTCAGTCACTCAGTCACAGCGCTCTTGGTCAACAAAGAGGGAAAGCACTCATATTATTTGTAGCAATTTAAGGTGATTGATTTTTAAAAAATATACATATATATTAACAGTTTGGAGAATTGCAGTACAATTCAAGCACAAATCAATACAAAGACTGTAACTGTCAGTGGGAAGACACCATAAAAGCATTTCTACTTGTCTACATTAGGGTCCCCATTTCCCCCATTTCATTTCATCAACACATTTGGAGCTGTACTAATATTCACTTCTGTATAGCCAAAAGTAGTGGAGGTAAAAGGGGAAAAAAACAAAATATGCAATGAGGGTAAAATGGGGTGGCTAGGTGAATCCGATTTTACAGGGGTCAGTTTCGAATCACAGCTGGCTGTCGGTACCTTTTTTGAGAGTGGTTTGAAGGCCTCAAGGGATTTGCATGTCTTAATGTCTGTTGGTAGGGTGTATCACTTTTTGGTGGCATGGACGAAAAAAATAATTTACTCCATGGGTTAGGCAAGATCTGGATTGCACATGGTTTGCAGCAATGCCTGTTGTGTTTGCTGTATTGTTTCTTTATTTTTGTTTTGCTTTTCATGCTATGAGACTGTTGAGGAGGCTACACAAAATGATTTTACTTATACCTGAACTCAAGATATAACAAATCAAACAATGCAGAACTAATCATTTGGAATCGTGCCCAGCCCAGGCATTGTACCTTGGCTTTTAAGCCTGCCTGGGATACCTGATCACAGCACTATAGTAAATGAATGCTATGAAACATGTACCTGGTAGATAACAGAGGAAAGACACAGAGGTAACTTGGCAGAATTGGCTGTTTCAAGTTTTCCTCCCCATTACATTAATTGTATGAAAAATGAGTCCCGGTGTGCTGTAGTCCTGGTGTAGATGTAGTCATTTATTTTGCTTCATGTGCATGACTGAATTTGATGAGTTGCTTTCCTCGCCGGGATTAATAAAGGCTACCTTATCTGTTTTTTGTTTGTTTGTCTTTGCTCGACCCTAAGCCAATCAGTTGCTGTCTAGACCGATATAGTATTAAGTTTCCTGATCCTGACTAATAAAGCATTTTGGTCTATATATCAGTAGTTTTAGCATAATTTTATATGTACATTTATTTATTTATGCGTTGGGATTTGTGAAAGCGGGAATAAATGACAATATAAACTACCGGTACCGTAATTTGAAAATTGTGAAAGTGATGAAAATGATAAGAAATAGAACTTTCTATAAAACTACATTATTTGGCATTTTGGCAATATGGTTTATCCCTTATTGCTGCCAAATAAATCTCATATTTTGGATGGAATTTCAAACGAAGTGAAACCATATTTAATAAGGCTGCCTCAGTGAGGAGAGGACAGATTAATTGTGTGTAGAGAAATGCCTCACTGACGCTGATTAAATTCAACAGTGAAGACAAGCCCTGGTTCTCCAGTGAGAAGTGGGAGAGATCAAGAGGAGCTATCTTACAAATTAGGGAGCATGCATGTACAGTACACAGATTCAGGCAGTATCAGCTTTCCTCCATAATGTGCCCTTGTAAACCAGCTAAAACATGGCTCTCATTTGACACATTACCTTTAAGGCTGATTAGCTTTAATAGAGAATATGCATCATCGCACCCGTAAGTTATTTCTGGCCTTGACAGCCCATACATCCAAACAGAAAAGTCTGAAAAATCTGCATTAAACAACGTTAAACTTGCCTACTTTGCATCTGTACAAAAAGATTGAGTTATTCTCTTTCAAGTTTGTGTGAAAATGAATGTTATTAAAATACAATTACACAAGAACCTTTCAGTTTGAATGAGCTGTCTATTGGAAGTTACCACTCAGTGTAGATAAAGGGGGCGTGTCCTGGTGGGAAAATCATACCTGCATACTCTATATTTTTCTAGTGGAGAGCAACAAAACTAGCCATGTTTGTTTTTCTTGGCCAATTCAAATGCGTAGTCACATAGTTTGTACCAGTCTGAAATTTGAAAATGAATTTACCATCACCCATTCAATCAGAAATGCCTTCATTGGCAACAACTTGAAATTGAAAAGTAGACAAATCTAAATTCAGTTATCCTGACATTTTGAGAAGAACCAACAGAAACTGCTGTGACTTGTATGATGAAACAGATGAAGTTGACCAATTCAGATGGCATTATTTATCAATCAGCACAGTAGCATAGCAGTCATTCACAGTATATAATCTATAACACACAATTGCTCTCTCTTCTTTCACAAGGATTCATTCATTACAATAGTAAATACAGCAGACATATTCAAACTGCTATATTGACTATTTAGGAGATTGTGCGAAAAGGCATTGCTACTACACATTAAACCCGGAAAACATCAAGCTTGCACAACTTCTATTTTTGCAAAAGTTTGACAAATGTTGAATAGAAATGCTGATTTCAATACATTTTTGGAATCGGCCTAGCCCTCTGATTTCACTTGTTTGCTGTGGAATTTACAGAGAGAATCTTTCAGGTGATGGACTCAAAAAACCTTTCTGTTCCCAGAAAGGAGGCATCATTTACTTAAAGGTATTGGCCTCTCTCTCTGAGCATCACTGTTTTATTTGTTGTGGCATTTCTACAAGGCATTCTTCTTGACCTCATTGTTGTAAACGGCTATATCAGGATGTGCGGGTGCAACAGTACATCCTTGATTAAAAAAAAAAAAAATACAATCACACCATTCAATTTGTTTGATTATATAAATTGTTTAGACTCGTTTTCGCATTGCTCAATCACATTTCTCTAGTATATGTACATGCTGCCAAAGTGCATTAACTACGATATTGGACACACCAACTTATGTGTATCCCAATGGTCAAATTAGGCTTTGTGTTTTGGGGGATAAACATTAACCACAGATACATATCTACAATGACTGTACTATCACTTATTTATCTGACCAGTTAAAACATTTTTAAACCCAATACCAGCCACTATTGTCTTCCATAGTTACTGCACTTTGGTCTGTTGTCAGCATGGCCAGTTGAAAAAAATACCAGGAGTGTGAAATGCATCTACACTCAGTACACTGTCACTATGACAACTGTATGATTGCTTTTATAATATGTACAAACACAGTGAAATGTCCAAATGGTGTGAGGCACAGTAAAATAGACAAAATAACAATCTGTCCTTTCTTATTGGCTACTGTTGTTGGTCACTCACATTCCTTGTGTCTGTGGAGTGTCTCCCTCCCCACCCTGACACCTGAAGGCCAATGGCATCTGCTCCCCTGACCCGCAAAGACAAGTTCACTGTAGAGTTCAGGAGGCGGAATAGCCAAGCCAGAAAGCACTTTGTCGCATAACCAACTGTCTGCCGTGTTCATAGACAACTGGACATGGACAACTGGTCGTCTAAACTAACACTCAAGTTCATACTTGAAAATGTCCACCAGATGTATGCCTGGTCTGCTGTTTGTGTAATTCATTTTTTGTAAATTTCTTAATATGATTTGGAAACATTTGACTACATTAATGAACCCCAAAATGGGGACACAAAGTTGAAACATTTGACTACATTAATGAAGCCCAAAACACAAAGTTGAAAGTGGTTAAATCTGTATGTAGTGCTGTAGGTACTACGGGATTTGATGGGCAGGTGGTGTTTTTCTCAGTGACAGACTCTCTTGGTTTCAGATATTTGGTTGGTTTTAGCACACGATGTGCAGAACATAGAAACCCTATGTACTTTGAACGCCATCCCCCAAGGGTCTGTAGTTGGCCACCCTTTTCATTCCTGGCACACCCAATTTCTGTGACGCTTGCTTCAATAAGCATATTTTTGCTGAATGTACAGCCCCTCAAAAATGAGTATTATACATATATATAAACTTAATATACCGGTAATTCAGAAAATATTGCCTTACCTATGACCAAATGGGAATTTTTATCGCACTAGCATTTCATAATCACACATTGATGCAGGTTGCTCAGAAAAAGTAGGCCATATTCGTTGTTATCATAGTTATATCGGTATGTTGACAAGATTGGATTCCTCTTCCATCAAGGAAGCACACAGTGCTGTAAAATATCTAAGAGACGGTTGTGTTGACACTCTGGACTTGATAAATCACAGTGATGATTTAGGCCATGTTATCTGCATGGCTTTGGTCCACTGACAGTGGACACATTGATATGCTTCATGAAGATTCAAATTGTCCTTGCCAGTGCACGTACGTTGTTTCTACCTCAAAGTAACACTTACTTTTACAAATGTAACATCTAAAGGCCACAAGTTCCACTTGTCCAGTCACTATTCACCAAGGAATTACAATCCACAGAGGCATAGTTTTAAATTAAATCCTCTTCCATCATCTCATCTCAGAATCTCCTCGTCTAAAGTAAACGAGGAAATTCCGAGACAAGTGGATGAAAACACCCTTTTTTATTGAAAATTACGGCTCTTGGCAAATAGTGACCAGATAAGTTTAACTTATGGGGCCTTGCATTTATTTGTACACGGTAAGCATTACTTTGAGGCTTTGAGCTCATTCCACGACATGCAAAACAATGTACGTGCACTTAGACTCTCTAGACTTGAGTTGATGAAGTCTGATTTGAAAAATGCCTACGAGAGTCTAAATCTTAGGCTAGTGCCATATGTTTTTTTTCCTGTGCTTAACTGACCAACCGGCTGGCCTGATCTGAACCCCACAGGGAATCTAGGTTGTATCATTGCATATTATTGTCAATATACAGTATTATCATCTTACAGCTTAATATTTCTTTATTTATTGGTGTGATAGGTTCTTGATTGTACCCTGTGTATTTGTTTTGCCGGATGCTAATTATGTGGATTCATGGATTTAATTTTAATTGTTCATCATTGCACATATTCCTCCTTTTTAAATTTAACACAACATCCCATTCCCACCTGCATCTCCCCCTCATCCCCTTCAGTTGTGTTATGGACATTGGGCATCTGTGCTGCCTTGTTACCCTATTAAATGCAACAGTGCAGACTTCCCAGAGGCGTTTAGCATGGGTACTGATCATGTGTGGTGTGTGTGAAGACTGAACTTAAGTCATTTGAGAAGGAGAGACAGAGCGCATTCTGTAAATGGAGCTGTTTGACCGCATGCAGCCTGGCTCACATCCTCACAGGCCGCTCATTTCCCTTCAGGTGAAGTTGTCTGAGAAGATTCTCATTAATGAGGGCCAGCGAGACGAATGACCAGAGTCACCAGATAGGAAATCAGTTATAGGGGTCTTTTCATTTGTCAGTACTAAATCCAGTACTTTGAAAGTCGTATTTAAAAACAAAAAAAACAAAAACAAGATTTAATCCCATAAGAGCTAATTGTCAGACAAATGAAATGCAGTCTCCGGTGTCGTTTTCTCCACCCGTTTGAGTATTGTTTCATTAGTACTGTAGGTCACCAACATTAATGTGTTATTATCCAGCTTATAGGCAATCTACAAGGCATCACACACGTTTCATGCCTGGCGTTATGATGTGTGTCTGTATTTCTCCGAGGGTGAAAAGACTGTCCATTGTGTTCTGGCGTCCGCTGGTAGAAGGGGGTCTGTGTGGTGGTCCGCTGGTAGCATGATAGCCGTTCTACAAGCTCACAGCACGGGTCACACGGCACAAGCAACAGCCCTGTCAAGACATATTAGAGGTTTATGGACCCTAAGACACCCCCGACACGTCACAGGCCCTCTATAGTTGTAATTATAAAGATTTGCGAAGACATCTTGAGTCTCTTAAGCTGTTAAGAGACTTAATTAATGCTCAATCTGTCAGGTAACCACCAACAAACTTGTGTTTCTATCAGGTTCAGGCCATTCACGGCATTAGACCGGAGCTCTGTCATGATGGATATATTTTTAGAATAAAATTTCATCCATCAAAGTGTACATATTCAGTTCATTTCAACAGTAGCTTGTGTTGGGCTGTTCAGAAGTTAAGTTATCTTTTGAAATGTAAACCAGGTACAGGCCAGATGATGATAATCATCTAGTTGCTTCTTATTTGGATTTCTGTCGCAGAACATAAATACAACATTTGCACATAGATGAAAATTGTCTTCTGCATTTACACTTCTGAACTATTACCTCCTTGGCTGTGGGTGCTCAGCTACAGTCAATATGTAGTAAAAACTGCATTCCAAGAGCTAAAAATGTAAGACTGCTGTTCAGATGTTACATTTTACTACATCAATCTATTAATGTTTAATACAATTTACACTCACAAGACTAGTTGTACTACATGCTAATGCATTTCTGCATAAAGCTATAACAGCTTTTGATCTGATGAAGGCATGAGTCTGCTTAAAAGTTGTATCCTTTCCCCTGCTTTTAATTTTGTTTGTTTTTTGTTGTACATTCCTATTGTTGAACCATTGCTATAGTTGCATTACTTTTAAGGACATGTAGCAATACCAATACATAATGTTTTTGCCAATAAACCTTGTGACCTCACTTGGCCGATAAGCTAGGTCCAGCATAAAAGATACATTTGAAACCTTGAGCGTTTCTCATGTCGATTGCACAGCCAAAGGAAATTGTAGTTATGGCAAAGGATCTGCATTCTGAGTCTCATGGTATTGCTATTCTACAGCAGCGATCGTAATGTCCTGGAGAAACCTCAACTTAATTTAACTTATATCATGTTCTTAAGGAGAAACAACAAAAGCATGTGAAAGCTCACATGTTCGTGTTGTGAGCTTACATGTACATCTGCAATTGTCGCTTGAATGCCTGCCTATTGTACAGACAAGGAATGCTATTTTTATTAAGGTTCTTCCTAGCGATTCCTTCTCAATGGTCCACTTCCTATAAGGGATTCCTATAAGGGTTTTTAGTGAGCACTTACAGTTCCATTTGTGCACCATGCGGTGGTCCATGAAATCTCCACAATTGTTGAAAATGTGATGGACCGATTCTGGTTATCTATGTTGGATTGAGTCCCAGTCGGATCTCAACCCTAGTTTTCACTTGGTTGATTCCCTTCGTTTGTCACGCTTTCCATAGACGCTGCTGGAGTATGCTGGCCGATGGAAGATTGAGGAGAACCCTCTACCCTTGGTGGAAGTGTACACAGTGGCCCTGCTGAGTTATGCCCAGGCCTCTCCATTCCTCTCCCCACTGTGTGAAAATGCTCTCCATGTGCTCGAAAGGCTTTCAATGTGAGTCCAGATTTAACAATCACTTAAACACCTATATACTTTGTTCCTGTGGGTCTATACTCGGTCCATTTCTCTTTTTACAAACACATGTCTTTACCGAAAATAGGCAATCTACAAGCCTATAGCGTGGCTCAACAGTGCCAGCAGGAGTTGTTAGTAAGACATCGTACGAATTGTGAAATGCAATTTGTAGCACAAGTGCAACTACAGAATGTGAATGTGTTCAACAGTTCCATACATTTTTTTCACATGCCAAAATGTGCCAAGTCGGTCCTCATATTAATGATAATAACTTCCACACGTGTGTGTGTGTGCGCCTCCACTGCTCTAGTTGTGGGCCAGCTGTTCATGCATGGCTCAAGCAGCCCCTCTTGCCTGCTCTGCATCTCAGCCTGCCCTGGTCTAGCAGTGCAGTGAGATGTGTCATTAGGACCAACAATGAACATTAACACTTCAAGTGGCGAAAGTGTGTCCAATCTGCATGAGGAAACGAGTAAACTTAAGTGGAGAACTCGCACAGCCTCCGTTGCGTTATGTTTATAGTGTTAATGTTTGATGTGACGTCTTATCTCTAACACTGATGTCTGGCTGATGTCTGGAGTCTGGACCCCACTGAGCCGTTTATAAGCGCACATTGTTAGTCATATCTTTGTGATTAAGTCCAGTACTAGGAATAGCACTTGTCATTTCACTTTAAGGCGTCAACACGTCGTCGCTGTGCACTAATGAACAATCATGTATAAATGATTAGTCTATATTGCATTTGACATTTGTTTTAATGTTAAATGTTGTGTATGCTGTCGTCCGTGACCCATTGTATTGCACTGCTTTCAAAACACCCTGGGCCCTATTTTGATTGTCGTAAGTCAAAACTTGGAGGTGTGGCAAAGCTATTTGACTGTTCTGAGTGGCCAGACTGCTTTGCCACACCTCCAAGTTTTGACTTAAGATCTGATACTTAAGACAATCAAAATAAGGTCCCTTGTATGTCAGTGTCTCAGCATTCTGCTGCTGTTTATCGCCTTACAGTGCAGGGAACACAACTGACCCACATGCTCACAGTGCATTGCATCCGTGACGCGTTGTGGTCTTGTAGTTCTGTGGAGGTGGATCTACAGAAAATGTGGAGAGAAGAGCTCCTCTGCAGTTTACAAATAGCCGGCATTGTGAATAATTGATTGATGACAATTTATACTTACAGTAGTATTTGGGTTGAAGATATACCATAAAATACATATACACAACATGTATATCCATTTTGGGTAGGATCAAATTAAGTCTGATGTACTGTATGATGCATGTTCACGTCATTTACATTTAACACCATTTTTCGAATATATATATATATATTTTTTTAACAAACGTTGAGTTCCCCAGATGTCCCTATAGTGCCAAATTCCCAACTATCCTGTATGCCCCTACTGTAGAAAATGTCTCTAACATTAGTCATATTTTAAAACTCTGAAACTGAATGTAGTCTTTGGGAAGTATGTGTTTCTGGTGTATTGGTACAGATGGTTAAAGCCGCCGCTAAAGAAAAACAAATTATGTGATAACTTTTCATTGTAGCCCTAAAATTATTTGTGTGCTACTAGATTTTCAACTTGGGAGCACACATACTACTTGGAAAAAAAGTGTCCAGCCCTTTGGGCCTACAATAGGGAGGTCAGGGTTAAAGCGTTGTGTTTCAGTGTGGTCACGATGAAGGTGCATACATTGTTTGCTGTATGTGTTTGTTTCTGCTCTGCGGTCTGCGTTAGTCAGACTCACACAATTTTCAAATGCTTCCTCCTAAAGAGTCACTGAATAACATGAGAAGGGAGTAAACTGCCCCACCTACTCTTTCTTGCTCATGTTTTCTCTTCAGTTGTGTCAGTTTTCCTATTGTACTGTGTTAATCAAGATAGTCAAAGTATATATAGCTTGCTCCTTAACAGAAATTGTCAAAGTGTCATTTGATTGTCAAACATGATAATCAGATGACGGCCTCCATTACCGACTTTCAAGATCCCTACGAACTATACTGTATAGCATTTACAAATTAAGGAATAGTTGTATAGCTTGAAAGACTAGTATGTATAGTGTATGTCTTTTCCCAAGGCAATTTGGAACATAACATAAAGGTTTGTTGGCAAAGTGTGAACAATATAAGAAATGCCCCACTACTACTCAGGTCTACCTTATCTGGAATGCCAAGTATTCTTGGTATTTTCAATTTCCTGTGCTTTGCTTGATTGTATATCATATGCAAGTCATGTACGTTAATATCATTATGTTAAAAATTACCATAGCATTACATTGATTTGATTGCTTTTGCTTTTCCAAATACAGGAATTTTGTGGAGCTTTTACTCTCACTGAAGGAGAAACTACCTGATGCAATATGGAATGAATTCAAGTCATCTGTGCAGGTGAAGTATAGGACTGTTTTGTTTAGGGCTGGGGGCAATAACCGCAATATCGCCATACCGCCGGTATGTAACGCATACCGCGGTATGGGCTTCATTACCGCGGTAAAATAAAAAAATAATAAAAAAAATATTTTCGACTTTTTTTGTTTGTTACTTTTTTGCGACATTGAGGGGTCAAAAAATGCGAGCGCGAGCCAATAGACTCCATAGGGTCCGGTTGTCCCTCTTCAATAGAAGTCTATGTATTGGACTGGCCCCATGAAGTGAATGGAGTTGTCACAACTCTGTCTATACTCTGTGGATCTGCCGAGGAGAGGGCAGCACCATAGTCTTTTCTCATAATTTATCACGTTTGCCTGGCGAACTTGGAATTTGTTTAATATGTTAAGATAATAACAATAGTATTAAAATGATTATTATGCATGATTATGCAGGGCCAATAAAGGAAGGTCGTTAAATGGTCGTTTGATCCGAGCTAGAATGCATGCACTGGCAGCCATTGCAATTCCAATTGACTGCTTCAATCCAGCTCGATCTAACCCAGGGGTGTCAAACCCAAATACAGAGTGGGCCAAAATAGAAAAATTGGTACAAGTCGAGGGCCGGAGATACCGGTCTGTGTTTCAACACCGGTTTACAATGACGTCCCTGTCAAACAGCAAAATAGTAATTTCCCTTCAAAAATCAATGCCTCTTAATGGCAAAATAATTGTAAAGATGAAACTGCCTGCATTAAAAACTGTTTTAAGTTACAACGTATAATGAAAAATAGCAGGTGTTCACATCTCATAGCGCGCCACAGAGTGGCGCGCTATGAGACGTGAACACCTGCTATTTTTCAGGGATTTTTTTTCTTCTATGATCCTCACCAAGTGCTGCTTTCATAGTTAATTGAGAAAGTAAATGAGACTAAGTTGAAGAAGTAAAACAATTAGTTGCATTCATTTCTTATCATGGTGTGTGCAATATACCAGAGGGCCAGTTCTAATACTAATTCAATTTTATCCCGCGGGCCAAAGATAATTCATTCACGGGCCTGATTTGGCCCGCGGGCCTTGAGTTTGACATATGTGATCTAACCGAACTCTAAATGTTTTGTCAGTCAAAAGATCATAGTTGTGGCCGATGGGGCGGCTGTCCTCCTGCCTGTAATGTGCGATACTCTCCACGGACCACCTCTCTCTCTCTCTCTCTCTCTCTCTCTCTCTCTCTCTCTCTCTCTCTCTCGTGCGATCCTTTCCAGTGGAAAGGATCGCGAGAGAGAGAGAGAGAGGTGGTCCTCCTGCCTGTAATGTGCGATACTCTCCACGGACCATCTCTCTCTCTGTCTCTCTCTCTCTGTCTGTCTCTCTCTTTCTCTCTCTCTCTCTCTCTCTCTCGCTCTCTCTCTCCCCCTCTCCCTCGTCCATGCGACGTTGAGCGAGGCGTAACAGGAGGGCTCGACCCAATTCAGCCCTGAGTTTAAGCCGTCTGTTCTCTTCATTGCGGCTGTTCTACATAGACTTCTTTATCTTTATTTCAGATCGGTTTGTAATAATATAGCATACACATCAGACACCAGGCAACAGCAAAACTTTAGTGTTTATGAATCCCTTCATTTTGGCTGGTCCGAGTTTTATTCGGGTGCGAGCCAGACAGCCTCGCTCGCATCGCAGGGCTTTTTCCTCACTCGGCAGCATTTGAAACCAGTTACTTGCCATAATCCATAGTGCGTGTAGCCCAATGTTTGTCCCTCATATAAACACGCCAAAGATATTAAACCTCCTAGCTGATCGCCGGCTCCTACCCTTATTTGTCCCAAAATGATTCGTATAATCCGTTTAAAACACAATCAAGGGACGATTATTTACAGCTGGTGTTTCGTCATGTTACACAGCTTATTCACTGATTCACTGTAGCGACGCATGTTACACTGGATGTCACCTTGGTAAACTGATGGACAAAAGTTGCCCGGCTGTTTTTAAAAGGACGCTGCCTGCTACTGTGGTATAGAGGTAGGCTACTTGGAGGAAGGGAAGCGGCGGCGGGGTGCACTGCACCCGCTGTACTGTACATGTCGCGAATTTTGCAGTCTGTGTTGAATAACACTATAAACGGGAGGGTTTTTTTTTTGCGTCGCCGGGGGGGGGGGGGGGGGCGTGTACCGCATTACCGCCATACCGGCGGTATGGGGGTCCGCAATTACCGCGGTATTAAAAATCCCATACCGCCCCAGCCCTAGTTTTGTTCTATTTCATAGAGGCGTCTATCCTTGGCCCAACCTTTTCTCAAAGACCTGAGTGTTGGCCCATTTTCACCAAAGGACACATTAAACTGTGCGTCCTTGAAATGAAAACATTTGAGTGTTTTTAACTCCTCCAATGGTTTCTGTTGTGTGCAGACCGCCCACGCCAAGCTGCAGGAGAATGATATTAGTCAGCTGTCCATGCTGTCCGTGTTGGCCCAGCACTCTGGTGTGTGGACTAACAATGTCCTGCTCAGCCTTCTGTCCGGTCAGGACCTACAAACAGAACAAGGTGCGTCTAACCAATTAAGCCCTATTTTATACTTTGTCTTATGGCTGAGTCGCATGGCAAAAACATCTAAGAGTGAGCTCTTAGTACGTATAGTTCCCCATATAATTCACATACCCCCAAATCTTTCTGCTGCAAATGTCAGAAGCACAACAAAACATCACATCACAATACTTGTGAGCTTATAAATCCCACATCTTTGCTGAACTTTCACCTATTATGACATGCCCAGGTGCTATTGTTTGTGAGGTTGAAATGGTCAAGGGTTGGTAGCAGAATGTCTATGCAGCTTTTAGTAGTGATGGAAATGTGACTTTACAGCAGTGGTTCCTGACCCCTTAACCTTGTATGGTATTGGTGCTTCTGTCTCTTCGTTTTGTTTGTTTTTGTTGGTTTGTTGTCTAAAGAGTTTGTTTTGATTTCCAGTTGATGAGTTCCTGACACTCGAGGGGCCTGTCCTGCTAGAAATG
This sequence comes from Benthosema pterotum, assembly GCA_039105355.1. Lineage (NCBI taxonomy): Eukaryota > Metazoa > Chordata > Actinopteri > Myctophiformes > Myctophidae > Benthosema > Benthosema pterotum. The sequence goes on along the minus strand of CM076983.1, from coordinate 20,777,722 downwards.
AGAATAAAGCATCTAATGAAGGAAAACCACATGGGCAAAGCTGTGTTGCTGGCGAAGACCTGCTCAGAGCACACAGCCTTCGAAGGCAAGGGCCACTTCAAGCAGATGCACCTGGTCTGCCTTTGTTCTACCTCTCAACAGGATCAGCTGATGGAAGAGGTACGAACTAGTGACTAGATACTGTACTGTGACACTAGATATTGTATGGTAAACTACCAAGATTTAGACAACTACATTTTGTAAAAGCACAATGTTGTAGTGCAATATTAGGCATCCAGGTTTTGGGGCGTATAATGGAAGGCCGGCTATCCAGTATAAAATCTGCCTTATTTCACCAGCAAAAGAAATGTTCATTTTGAGCCCTATCAAAGAAAAAGGCAAACATTGTAAAAATGGCCAATCTACAAGGTTATGAGCGTGTATTAGTGATTAGCTATTTCTATCATCTGTGGTATTGAGTCTAACTAAATGTAACAACTCAACTTCCAAGAGCTTATCAGGCACGGTGATGTTTTACTGTACAGAATAGTAGTCAGTGTTATATTGATTTAATTAACGTGTCCTTCTGTCCTGAGCAACCCCCTGGCCTCTAATCTGCCTGCTCCCCATCACAATGCCTTTCTTGTCTTGCCCTTCCGTTTTTAAAGGCTTGGCCAGGTCTCACACGAAAAAGATAACCTCTGATCTGAAGTTGTGACTGGCTAGTAAAATAAACTTAAAAATGTCCTTGAAATGGTTACTCACTGTATCTACGACGACAGTGATTTGTTTCAAATTTGATCTCTCAAATCACACGATCACCCGGTTGCAACCCTTAAATCTAACCCGATATACATATAAAAGAATATAAATAATTTTACTTTTCTAACGATGCTGACAAGTAATGCCACCTTTTCACATTTTTCAGGATTTCCTGTAATACATATACAGTAAAGCATCTACATATACCGGAACATATAGTACTTTTTTATTTTAACTATTGTATCTAATCCCTATAGGTCTATACTTTATTGACCTCAGTCCCTTAGGGTTCTACACTAGACATACATGTCCCCCTATAGTACACTGAATATCTTTGCCAAAAATAGCTGATCTACAACGAAAACATGGGCACGTTCCAAGCTTGTTCTATATTTATAATCTTCACCTAATGTTTGCCTCCAGATTGGTGATGCCAGGATTCAGGTGACAAAACACTATGGATCTGGAGATTAACCCATTGTAGACTATCCCGATTCTAAAAATGTCTTTGAAATACTAACCTAAGTGTACTGGAAAACTTCAAATTATTGTGTAACACCATCAAATTTTTGAAATTTTTTGATAATGTACATTAGAGTCCTTCACGGGTCCATTTTCAAGGAACCGACTCGATTCAGACCCGGACGTAATCGGAGCCGCTCCGATTTGGGCCCGCTGCTATAATTAACATGACGGCTCCGGACCGTTGAAAGCCCAGGACGATTTAAACCCGCTCCGAGACGGGCCCGGTGCTATTGTTGAAATTATGGCTCCGGACCGTTCAAAGCCCGAGGCGATTCAAACCCGCTCCGAGACGGGCCCGGTGCTATTATTGAAATTATGGGTCCGAACCGTAAATGTCCGAGTACCCGAAATGTCCGAACGCTTTAATGAGTTCTACTAGTATATTATGAATAAGACGTAAGCTTACTGTTAGTTGTCCACTGTTGGGTGGTGCTGCAGCGCCACTCGATGCTCAATAGCCTACATTGAACACCATGCATGTTGAACAGGACTCGACTCACAGCGTATACATAGAAAATAAATCCACGTCTTCTTTAGATGTTGAATCCCAGTAGTAGCTGTACTCTTCTTAGCCATTATTCCACCATTGTGTGTGAATAAAAATAATAATCCATAGTCAACTATTATAACTGCCGTCTCGTGATGGTACATCACACAATTCATATCTCCGTTGTGGAAGAGTGATTTCTTTTTTGTTCTTGTGGTCTCTGTCGCACCAGCAGCAGACCATAGTCTTTATTGCTTATCTTAATAATTATTATTATCACGATAGTTAAGTTGTGTGTGTGTGTGTGTGTGTGTGTGTGTGTGTGTGTGTGTGTGTGTGTGTGTGTGTGTGTGTGTGTGTGTGTGTGTGTGTGTGTGTGTGTGTGTGTGTGTGTGTGTGTGTGTGTGTGTGTGTGTGTGTGTTGATGATGACGTATGCAGTAACTTCCTGCTATGCTAAAGTCACGTGACTCAATGCTCGCCTCTCACTGGCCGGAGGAGAACAAGGGGGGGATGACGAGGGTGATTGACAGCTGTGGCGGCCAATCCCCGGGTTTTGGGTGTAACCCGAGGTCCGAGACGCCCCGGAACCGGCCTGATTGTACCCGGGACATGCAGGGGACATGCAGGAACCGGCCTGAACGAACCCGCGACATCGCGGAACCGGACCGTTTGTGCCCGGATGTCATTTCTTGTAAACGTAACCGGAACTGGCGACGGGCCGGGTCGGTGCTCGGGTTTTACCGGGTCTCGGGTTAACCCGAAGTACTCTACTGTACATTCTGTACAGAACGCATATTGGTGTTCCCGTCAACTAGGGTAAAACTACCACTAGGGGTTCCTGTCTACTATGGGTTAATCTCGTATGGTGTACCTCTCTTTACAGCTTTCGAAGGTTGACTGTCGCGATGCGCTGGAGATGATCTGCAACCTGGAATCTGAGGGAGACGAGAAGGCTGCTTTCACCTTATGCTCTGCCTTCCTGACCCGCCAGCTTCTACAAGCAGACACATATTGTGCTTGGTAAGAAAACAAAGTATTTATCCTTTAGAACTTGTTCTACCTGTTTGATATGCATTTGTGGGATGACATGAGTTGTTTCTGTTGATTCAGTGAAGTGTTTCCGTGTGTTCATATGAGGTGGTAGCGATTCCCAACCTGTGGGTTGCAAGGGTATTCCAAATAAATCGTGAAATGATTTTAATAATGCAAAATACTACGACTAATTTTGTAAAAAAAAAAAAAAAAAAGTTCTTTCAGTCTGTAAAAGGTGGGTGGGTCTGTAAATGTGTGTTATAGAGTATATTTTTGCACATATTATTTTATTTTATTTCTTTTCAATTTACTTTTTATTGAATCTTTACATTTTTTTCCACAACAAGACAAAACAAAGCAGGACAGGATGAGACAAACAATACAGTACAAAACACTCAGGGGAAATGCTCATATTAATGAAATACTGCTTGTCATTATGTATCCATTAATGCTACTTACATTTTCTAGCGGAACGTGTGTGAATACACATATTATGTGTACTCACACGGTCCGCTTGTACAAGTTATAGAAAATGTAAGTAGCATTAAACAAAGACAGATTTTGTCTGGTCCTTGACTTGATAATGAAATCAAATGTAATGACTTGGTTTCGTCTAAACTCATGCCAGGAACTTCTGCACATTGTGTTCACTAAAGTTTCTTTCCACGCCAGGGAGCTCACATTGTTTTGGAGTAAGCTGCTGAAGAGGTTGGAGCCGTCAGACCAGGCCTTCCTAGAGCGATGTCGGCAGATGTCCTTACTGTCCAAAACGGTGTTCCACATCCTGTTCTTCATCAAGGTCATCCAGTCAGAGGTCAGTAAACAGTATGCCTTTGTCTGTTAAGCTGGCACTTATAAGACCAAGCCTTCATGGCGAGAGCAATGCATCATTTTATGCTTTTTATTGATAGCACAGTATGCCGACAGGATATGGAGGGCAGAAAAGCCCCTTCCTGATAGGGACTCATCAACTTCATGTCAGGCTAGGCTGTAGCCTAGGTGCATTTGAGCCCTCCTGTTGATTTTTAAATGTATTCCGTTTTTTTTTTTTTTTGTTTTTTTTTTTTTAGTGACTGGGCATAACATTATTATTGTTATTATTTTGTTAGCTTCAGTTATTCACACTGATTCTGTTGTTGGAGAAGGAAGCACATGGTGTCATCCACATGCGGTGACAACACAGTATATTGAAGAAGGATAGGCCACAGCAATGAAATGAGAGGAAAAAAAAGTCAGATCTTCAATGATTGTTTAATATCAATGGAATCGCGCTAAGACGTGTTTGTATCAAATAGATGTATTTGATGTAAAATGTCTGGTAACGTCATGTTTCTTAGCTGTACTCACTATAGGTGAATGAGGAAGTGTATACTCTATAGGGCTTAATCGGTGCTTTTTTTCCCCACAGAGTGACAGTGTGGGGCTGCCAGTGTGCATTGAAATGTGCATCAGAGCCTTGCAGATGGACTCAAACGAAACAAGCACCATGGCCAGCATCTGCAAAACCATTTCCTGTTTGCTCCCTACTGACCTGGAAGTAAAGCGAGCCTGCCAGCTAACAGAGTTCCTCCTGGAGCCCACAGTAGACGCTTTCTACGCCGTGGAGACGCTGTACAACGAACCAGATCAGAAGTTGGAGGAAGAGGAGATGCCCGTGCCCAACTCCCTACGCTGTGAACTTCTGCTGGTCTTCAAGACCCAATGGCCTTTCGACCCAGAATTCTGGGACTGGAAGACTCTGAAACGCCAGTGTCTGGCACTGATGGGTGAAGAGGCCTCGATTGTGTCGTCCATTGACTTGCTGAACGAGAGCCCAGACTCTCCTGAGGACGTCTGGGACAACTTTGGCAATGAAACCTTCGAGGATAACAACGGTACAGTGTCCGAGGAAATACTAGAGAAGAGAAGGAAAAACCGAGAGTCAAAGAAGATGAGGGAGAAGGGTTTAATATCTGCAAGGTTTAGAAACTGGCAGGCGTACATGCAGTACTGTGTTCTGTGCGATAAGGAGTTCCTTGGCCACAGGATCGTACGCCACGCACAGACTCATTTAAAAGGTGGACTATATAGCTGTCCAATATGCACTGAGACTTTTACCACAAAAGATACATTGGTTCCCCACGTAGCGTCACATGTTAAGCAGTCATGCAAAGAAAGGCTGACTGCAATGAAAACAAATAAGAAATTGGCAAATCCCAAAACGGCTGCGCCTGTTATTGCTGCTTTGCAAGCAAAGTCTGAAAATCAGCTTGCTACACCAGAAAATGGGAATTCTCAAGCACATAATGGAACGCTCACAGCTGAGACAAAAATCACCGGGTATATGATGGATAACACAGAGGAAAAGGTATGCCCAGTAGCAAACTGCAGAAAAGGGTTTAAATTCTTGAAAAATCTTCTCGCGCATGTGAAAGGTCACGGGAATAATGAGCAGGCGATGCGTTACCTTGAAATGCAGAGTAAGAAAGTTGTATGTCAGTACTGCCGTCGCCACTTTGTTAGTGTCACCCACCTCAACGATCATTTACAGGTTCACTGTGGCACTAGGCCTTACATTTGCATACAGTTAAATTGCAATGCCAGCTTTCTATCCAACACTGAGCTCCTAGTGCACAGCAAAGGGCACACTGTATTTAAGGCAAGGTGCATGTTTCCTAAATGTGGGATGATATGTAATGGAGCCTTCCAGCTGTATGACCATGAGGCGCAGCATTATAAAACATTCACCTGTGAAGTACCAGAATGCGGTGGTGTTTTTCATTCACAAGTGGAGTTGGATTGGCACCAGCAGAGGGAGCATGAGGCCACTGGAGAGGAGGAGAGCGGTCCAACTCTAGAGAACCACACTTTACATGATGACACAGACTTTGGGCCATCACTGATCGAGCGAATGCTCTCTGAACCAACACCCTTGACACAGGAGACTTCACAAGAGTCAGACATTTGTAATGAGGAGAACACTGCTCAGCTGGACCTCGGTACAGATGAACCGGCCATTGAACACTTGCTGGCATATGCTCAAGAACCTGTCCACAACTCTGAACAGGGTTCAGAGAAATGCGAGCCCCAAGACCAAACTTTGTTTTCGGTCAGTATGGCACAACAACAGATAGAATTTCAGGATAATTCTGTGATTTCATCCACCATGAATTCACACTTTTCTGACCCAAATGCATACAAAGGTTCAGGCTCTAATTCATTTGATTATGTGCAGTCGGCCCCACAAAATCAACTAATACCTCAATTTGAAACCAGTGTAGATAACTTGCCACATGCATATCACACCGACGCATCACAGAGTATTCAGCCACAGATGTTCACCAGTGAAGGAGATCATGACTCTATGAACTACAGCTCCAACTGCATTGTACCTTTTCCACAACAGATCCAGCCCGTGTGTTCAAGCAACCTGTTGCCACCTGACCAGGTCAAAAATAGTATGCCAACAGCAATGTCACAATCTCTCCCCCCAGTAATGACCCCTCTGTTACCCTCAGGAACTGGGCCAAACAATCCCATGCCATATTCAGTCAATGCGGTGCCGGCTGCCCCCACAGTGCCGAAAGTACGTCACTATTGTGCATTTGAAAACTGCCCCAAGAACTACAGCTCTTATAAAAGTGTTGCTAAGCATATGAAAGCTGACCATCCGGAATTCTATGAACAATGGAAAATTGCCAGGAGAGCCGCCAACCCACCCCGGGGCAGGCCAAAGAAGCTTGTTGATCTACTTCCGAACCCACAGGGAAATGCTGTCGATATACATCAAGTTCAGAGGCAAAATGTCATACAATCGCACCCATTTCCAAACATGCATCTGAGCTATAATGAGCAAACCTCTCATGCCCCATCTATTACAAATCAACTTGCCCCTGTGGAAAATATCTTAAACTCTATTGTACAAATGGGAAGTGCCCCAAATCAATTATTAGCAGTGCAGCCTCAAGTTGAAGCAGGTCACCAGTGGCATTCAACACCTGTAAACAATCAAGTTTGTAACTCTGGTCCAGCCCAGTCCCAAAACTATCCATCAAATATGCAAGCGATTGCACAAGTTGATTCTACCAGTGGGGCTCTGTCACTTGGTGCTCCCTCTGGCCCTATAATGGGATCCAATTTGACCAGGCCAGCAGACAATCTGCAGTCAGCAATTGTGCAAAATGCACCCCAGCATGTTTTGCCCTCGTATACAAACCGTATGAAAGAAATTTCAGACACTGTGGCAAAACCGGTAACGCAGTATACACAGGTACGAAATACTTTTGATACTAATAACACTGTGTCCGAAATCGCAATGGCAATACTAAGTCCTACACAAATCAAAATAGAGCCTCGGCCTTCACTTGAAGCCAGTGATGCTAGGGCTAGTCTGTCTGAAAATCACAATGTCATTGTTGCTCCTGTGAAGCGAAAAAGAACTAGAACAAAGTGGCCAGCCATCCACAAAGATGGCAAGTTTATTTGCTGCAAATGTTACAAAGAATTTGATAATCCTAAATCGCTTGGAGGGCATCTGTCCAAACGTTCTAACTGCAAGGATTATGATGATTCAGAGTTAAGTGCAGACTTGCCGACATCCTTTCTTGATCTTCTCAATTCAGAGCAAATGGTTAACCCCCTTGAGCCACAGACATCTTATGATCCCTCTGCAGTTTATCAGGGGACTCCTGTTCAGTCAAGTACCTCAACAGGCCCCAAAGAGTTCCCTACTCCTAATTATCCACAAGCCGGTTTGCCAGCATATGGGAATGGTGAACAAACCGATGACCTTCTTAAACAAATCATGGCTGATGCAAACCTTACTGACCTGTTTGAGCAACCACCACCAACTACCGAACCTTCGTTCCAAACTCCATGTGGTCCCTATGGAGCTGTTGAGCGTTTGCCAGAGAGCCCGGTGATACAGCAGAGTTCAGTAATACAGCACACTGCCAGTGTCCAGGCCAAGAGGGAGAATGAAACGTATACAAGCCATTACGCCCAGTCAGGTGTTTCTGCGCCTGTTAACCGTGCTATCCGTGATCCTCTACTCACACAGCTCCTCTCACGAACCTCCCCTACTGCATCTCCTAATAGGCTGGCCACTGACCACAAGTCCCCCGGTGGAATCCTTAATTCTCTCTCCCCAATAAGCAGTCTGACATTGGATACGAAGCAGTCAGTGCCACTAGTAGAAACCCAGGGTAGTCCAAAGACAAAGACAACTACCGATCATGATATCAAGAAGAGATTGCGGGAACAGATTTTGGCAGGTGACTTTCAACGTAGAAACAGTTCATGTATTTCAGTCGGTGTTGACCCTGACGACACTATAAAGAGTCCTTTGTCATTATATCCAAATCAAATGAAACAGGAATCAGAATTTGTTAGAACCAGTGGGGGGCAGGTTCAGTCAAATTCAGTAATCACCCCTGCACCCCCTGGTGAAATTGAAGGAGGGGTCAACATGCCAAGCTTTTCTTGTTTTAGAGAGCTTGCCAACCCACAGCAGATGCCAGCCCCCACCAGTGCAGAGGCTAATGATGTTGAAATGAGCTCCACACAGCCTCCTGTACACCCACCACCATGGCCAATGGAGGTCAAGAACACTTTGGATAAATCTGACCCGACAAGCCTCTGTCCGCCGCCACCGATTAACAGTGTTCCCAGTGATACAGTGTCCGCAATGGCCACTTCCGATGTTCCGAGTATGTCGACCTTGGTCAAGCCATTCACTTGCGAGTGTGAAAACTGCCCATTTAGTTCAATGTCGATGGATCCACTTTGGCGACATCTCGCCAAATGTCACAACTACACACAAGAGATGCTAATATCATATAAGAAAAGGCGAGGTAGATTCGCACCATTTGTCTGTCAGAAATGCACCAAATCCTTCACCCGCAACTCCAACCTTCGTGCTCACTACATGTCGGCTCACAAGTTGTCCAATGAAGAGTTCAAAGAACTTGATATGCAACGTGTGTTGGCTAAAAGATGTCACAAGCAGAATATGAGCAGTCCGAACACTGCTATAAACCCTGCCCCATCTGCCCTGAGCAGTCCAAGCACTACTATAAACCCTGGCCCATCTCTTCTGAGCAGTCCAAGCACTGCTATAAACCCTGGATCATCTCTTCTGAGCAGTCCAACCACTGCTATAAACCCTGGCCCATCTATTCTGAGCAGTCCAAGCATTGCTGTAAACCCTGGCCCATCTATTCTGAGCAGTCCAAGCATTGCTGTAAACCCTGGCCCATCTATTCTGAGCAGTCCAAGCATTGCTGTAAACCCTGGCCCATCTATTCTGAGCAGTCCAAGCACTGCGGTAAACTCTGGCCCATCTATTCTGAGCACTCCCAACAGTACTATAAAGCCTACCCCAACTCTTCTGAGCACTCCAAGCACTGTTGTAAACCCCACCTCATCTCTTCTGAGCAGTCCAAGCACTGTTGTAAATCCAGTTCCGACTGCTCAGGCCACCATTGTGACTCCCCTTCCCCCCACTTTTATGCTCCATGGTCCAAATAAACGAGAGTATCAGCCAACATCATTTGCACAGTATAACCGAAATAGAACCGATCAGAGATTGCCTGGTGACAACCACACACACAATATAATTAATGCCAGGCAAATTATTCCATTGCAAAATGAAAAACTAACAAAAGCATCAAGTTGTATAGTGACCCAGCAAGCTCATAATAGACCAGTTTCCTCTGTTTGCACTCAATACTTGTCCGGTCACCAAACTGGAGCTCAATCACCAACAGCATCAACCTCTCAGAGCCAGAATGTCCCCGTTCCCCTTCAGGCTTCAATACCTCCGTCTGTAGAAGACCAGAGTAAAATGAACAATCAGCAAATGATCAAACCCAAAGTGGAAACGATGGAGGTAGATCCCCCTAAGAAGTCAAAAGATAAGCGTCCAGAATCAAAAGAACCAATCAAAGATGCATACATTTACAGACCATATCGTTGTGTGCACAAAGGCTGTATGGCAGCCTTTACCATCCAGCACAATCTGATCCTCCATTATAGGGCTGTTCACTCTGCCCTGTCAGCGCTGGAGGTGAACCAGGAGCAGGATCGAAGTGAGGGGCAGGACGAGACAAAGTGTCACAAGGAGGAGCCACACAGTCAGGACACCCATTCAGTTGAGGCACCACAGAGTCAAGTCGTTAAAGAATTTAGGTGCCAAGTGAAAGACTGCCCGAGACATTTCCAAGAAGTTACCAGCGTTCTGCAACATTATCTGCAGGTTCATGAATACACCTTGAAAACGGCTGTTACTCTTTTGTCCACTATCTACATTGGCAGGTTTTCTTGTGATCAGCAGGGATGTGCCGCATCCTTCACTTCTGTGTGGAACTATATTGAACATGTCAAAGAGAAGCACAAACATGTCCCGCTGTCCAAAACGAAATTTGAAGAGCGGATGTTCAGGTGTGAAGTTGAAGGATGTGACTGTTTATACGCCACAAAGTCAAACTTGATCAGGCATATAGGGAAGAAGCACCCTGAGATTTACTGTATTCAATTTCAGAATCAGAAGCATCTGATCAATGACGAAGAGGTAAAACAAACCTCAAAAAATCCCCATTACCAAATCACAAAGTCGAGCGATGGTAAAGAAAATATTGAGAGCAATAAAAAGATACCCAAGGTCAGTGAGAAAAAGAGAACTGAGAAAACAAAACAGCACTGGAGTAAATATGGAATGCCCTCCCTGAAATCTAAGGAAGAGGCAGCTACAATGTGCACAAAGAAATCCAGTCTACAGTACCCCTGTATGATAAAAGGATGCGAGTCTGTGATGAGGTCAGAACGGAGCATAATTAAGCATTACGTGGGGCATGGCCTGTCTGAGAAATACTTAGAGGAACAGAGGAGCCGCTTCATATATTGCAAAAAGTTTGCGCGGTACAAATATCACTCAATGAGGAGTGACGAAGATTCCAAATCGGAGAATAGTTCTGACTTGTCCGATGCAGAGGACATGGCAAACACTGGCGTAGAAGGAAGTGGATATGAATATTCCAAGCCAGTATTGCGCAAAAGAGTGGCAGCTGAACTCTCTGCCAAAATGTTTGATGGAAAACTATCAGACAATGATGAACTTTCTGATAACGGTTCCGATTTTTCTGTAGTGGTCAAAGTCAAACGCAAAAGAGGGCGTCCGCGGAAACTGGGGAACTTAAAATTTGACAAAAGACGAAAGAGGCCAGTGAGATCAAAAAAGAGTCGTAAAGTTTACCACAAAGTTAAAGAAGAATCCGATGACTCTTCCTGCGAATCCTTCCCTGCTATTGTTCAGGACAAGCTTGATGGGCAAAATGTAAGTGCAGAGTTGACCTCATTTAAACCCATGGGATTTGAAATGTCCTTCTTGCAGTTCTTAAATCAGTCAAACCCGTCTCATCACAATAACAGTGAGACAAGGTTTAAGAAAAAGTCCTGTTCATTTGTGCACACCAAAGAAACGTATGTTGAGTTCAACAACCGCCAGAATATTAAATCACTTGATAAGGTCACAATTGTTGTAGCGGAAGCATATGTCACTGAGCGTCTATTGGAACAACTTCAGGATTTGCGGCCCACGGTTATATTAGAGAAGAATGATTTTGAATGATTTTTTTTCTTAATTTCAAGAAATAGAATCTCAGGAGTAGAATGTTTTATCTGATTTTATCTGATGTGTACTGATGCCCTACAAAATACGTGTTTGTTGTTACATTGCTATACCTTAGTGTAATATTACCTCTATAATATGTGTCCCTTTTTTTTTAAACAAAATACATAGCATGTTTGTATTTACAATCTAATAAATCACCAGTTAAACCAAGAGGGAGAAAAATGGCACCAGCTTATGATGTCTTAATCGTCCCTATGGGACAACATAGGCCTATGATGAAATTGACTATGACTTGTAATAATGTGTATAGTTTGTGATTTGAAAATGCTGTGTGTATTGTTTTAAATCAGCTACTGCACTCAGCAGTCTTAATACAATTAAACACATTTTATTAGTTTGTTTTCAAATGTGCTTTATTTATCCCTTACCACTTTTAAAACAGTACATAATCATATCAGTTTAAAGTTAAAGGTACTGCAAACACCGCTCATCATATTAGACATTCAGGGAATTGCTAAACTGTGATACTTTTATTTACATGAGCAAACTGCTCACCTTTTGGCACATTTTCAGTTTAGTTTCTTGCCATGGAAAACGGCCACTTGATATACCGTATTGTCCCGAATATAAGACGACTCGTTTATAAGACGACCCTCATTTTTCAAGACCCATTTACAGAAAAAAGAACATTGAATGTCAAATATTATAGCCCCTGAATATAAGACGACTCCATTTTTGGGATGTTTCCATTGGGAAAAAAAACATAGTCTTATATTCAGGCCAATAGGGTATTTGACGTGTGTGTGTGTGTGTGTGTGTGTGTGTGTGTGTGTGTGTGTGTGTGTGTGTGTGTGTGTGTGTGTGTGTGTGTGTGTGTGTGTGTGTGTGTGTGTGTGTGTGTGTGTGTGTGTGTGTGTGTGTGTGTGTGTGTGTGTGTGTGTGTGTGTGTGTGTGTGTGTGTGTGTGTGTGTGTGTGTGTGTGTGTGTGTGTGTGTGTGTGTGTGTGTGTGTGATCCTGTGAGATATGTTCTAGTATCACTGTTTAAATATGTTGTGGTAATTTGCGTATGTGGGTGGATGCAAGGATTGGAATATTCCCAAAATATTTGCCCCAAGCCATTGTGGTGATGTCGTCTGAGTGTGTGGTTAACCAGACTCAGTGATGTATAGAGAGGGATTTGAACGGACAAGTAAATGGTTTGGGGGGGGGGAATACCACCATATAAATAGTTTCCACAAATGTATGAGGAAGTGGGTCACATTAAGAATATAGAGAAGAATCTGATTAAATGTGTATATTTCTTATATAAAAAGTTATCAAGTGCTTGCACAGGCTTGACATTGGGGAACATAGTGCACAAAACATAATAAATAGTAATAGTTAAATAAATATACAGACTGGATACACTGCTGAACATGCAACTTATTTTATATCCGGCTATGGGAACATTTGATTGATTAAACATTTTTAATGACACTCAAAATGGAATGTGTTTAAAGTAATTTGTGGTTCTCCGTGAGTAGAGAATTGTTAAAGTGTATCCCATTCATTAGGGCAATGGTTCTGACAGAAGCATTCCCAGCTATTTTGGTTGAGGTCCCAAACAAAACACGGGACTCTTTGCAGCCAAAACTGTCTGTCCTTGAAATTATTACAAAGGTTGAGATTGAGAATCTATCGGCGTCACAGACTGTCTTTCATCTGTAGATGTGGATGGCTGTGGAGGGCTTGTTTCTTTGTTTGACGTGGGCTGCTTCTGTTGTGTTGGTGTGACAGACCTGCTGCTCACAACAACAGGTGCAGCTGCTGCACCATGGCATTGACAGTGAGCAATGCGGGCCCCAGCCTTTGCCTCCACCACAGGCACATACTGCTTGCTTAAACATTTCCAGCACTGTTTAGACAGGATATACATCAATTCCACAAAATTCAGTACAATACACAAAATCGACGTGCAGCCCATGATATACAGGAAGACCTTCTTCTCGGTCGCTTTGGCAATGTAGCAATCTACCGTGTTGGGACAGGGCTCCAAGCTGCACTGTAGCAGCACCGGCACCTCGAAGCCACTGTACAGAAAATAAAAGGCGAGTAGGGAGCCCACCTCGAAGACCGTCTTGAACACCAGACTGACAATGTAGGTGCACAGCAGGCCTCCGTCAATGCTGCCCTTGTTCTGGTAAAGTTTACGTTTGTGTTTGGCCTCTCTGTGTTCTCTGTACGCCACATGCAGAGCCACCAGCAGGGAAGGGGTGGACACCATAATCAGCTGCAGGGCCCACAGTCGCGCCTGGGAGAGGAAACGTGAGTATTTTTTATATACAGTACTTGTATGTCATAATTGACAGCCTTATTTACTTAATTACTTTTTTTCTACAAAAACAGATGATTTATGTGCTAACAATGCATGATTGATAATACTTAACTTGAGGTGTAGAGCTGTTTTGAGCTATTTTGGAAAAGCTTTACATGAAAGTTGAGTACTTGCATACTGAGCCTATTTTGATGCCTACATTTTCATACTTTTACTCTGTTAATTCAACAGAATTAATTCAACATAATGTATTTTTGTGGCTTTCACCATCATTGTTTTCATACAAGGACAGACAGTTGGCTGACAGGAAATGGGGAGAAAGACGGGGGTGACATGCAGTGATGGCCATCGGGATCGGGAGTCGAACCTGCAGACGCTGCTAGTGCTGGATTACCAGCCAGGGTGCTTGGACCACTTAGCCCCGGCACAGGCCAGTTGTTTTGTTATTACTATTTTGTAGTAGACTACTCTTTCACCATCTGTATAGTAGAGCCTAGTCACTCCAGTCACTGTATTGGTGAAACGGCGCCTCTGTTGGTACGGTAAACATAAAGGACAGGTTCTCAGTGTACATGTGTACATAGGGACAAAGCAGGGCCTTGCACCACTCAAGAATGGAATGAAACATTTGATGGGTGGTGGGCTATATTCCTTCCACCAGAGGTGCATAAAACCTTGCAGGGTAAGAGCTCACTGACAGACCAACCTGGGAGATGGGGAAGAAGTGGTCGAAGCACACGTTCTCACAGCCGGGCTGCCGGGTGTTGCAGGCGAAGTCCTTGTTCTCGTCCCGCCACACCTGCTGGCCCGCCACCACGTACACCAGGATGCGGAAGACGAAGACGATGGACAGCCAGACGCGACCGATGACGGTGGAGTACTTGTTCACCCCGCTGAGGATGCTCTCCAGGAACAGCCAGTTCATGCTGTCTGCGTATTGGCTTAGCTTTCAAGCTTTGCTCTCCTGTAAATTAGACAGGAAACACTCTCAGTCAGTCGGTCAGTCAGTCAGTCAGTCAGTCAGTCAGTCAGTCAGTCAGTCAGTCAGTCAAACAAGCAGTCAGTCAGTCAGTCAGTCAGTCAGTCGGTCAGTCAGTCAGTCAGTCAGTCAGTCAGTCAGTCAGTCAGTCAGTCAGTCAAACAAGCAATACAAATAGCCAAACAATAAAACCACTACTTTTATGTTTTCCACACAGACCAGGATTGAGCCCTATTTGTGGGTCACAGACACGTTCTTAAGAGCCCATATTTTGTATTTTACTTTTTTTTTTAATTAGACTAAGTTTAAAATAGGCTAAAATTAAACTGATTTAGAGAGAGAAATTGGATGGATATTATTATTATTATTAATAGTAGTACTAGTAATAGTAGTAGTAGTAGTGTAACTGCTTGTTTTGAATGGATACTGTATCCATTATTCAAATCAAGCAGTTCATCAATAAGTATAGGATTATGCTACATAACATTACAGTATATTCTAGTCAGTGATATGGTTTGAGAAATTTCAAAAATTGTATTTTTAATTTTGGAGAGACTATGCAGATCAAAGCCTTTTTAGGAGAACTTTTAATATTTACAGAAAATCATATGCCACTGTATAAGACAGCCTATATCTAAGTTTAGTGGAGATAAAATGTGACAAAGAAAACGTACCTTTGCAGCAGGAGGAAATACTGAAGAAGATGTGCGTTCGTTGGACTTTATCCTGCCTTTTGTTGTCACAATATGCTCACCTGGAGACTGTCCTCTCCTGCAGCTGCCACACCTTATGTAACCAAATTCTTATTTGAATAGCTGTTCCCCTCGGAAGCAACATTCATTTCTCGCTATAGCCTATATGGCAATTAAAACACATCAAAAGCATGCTACCTCTAATAACCACAGCCATGCTGTAGTCCTTGTAGTCCCCAAAGTTGTTTAAAGGCAGGTTTAATAATAGTTGCAGTGCAGTAGCCACACATACAACTCATCACCATACCAACCCTTGTGCAAATATCTGTTTTTTTCCCCTGCTCATTATCTAGACCTACGTGTGTATGTACATGTCCAAAGCGCAGCAGTAGTTTTTTTTTGTTGTGATGACAGCAGAGCACCATAGGCCTATGTAATTTGTATGAGCATATTGTCTTACTCTCATTAATAAATAATGTGTGCTTGTTACGTCATATGCGTTTTATTATAGTTCCATCTACTGCAGGTTATTTGTTTGTTTTGTTTTGTTAGTTTGTTTGTTTTGTCTGACAAACGAATAATACTTGTCATTTAAGTAAATAGCCGGCGTCGGCTTATATAAAACAGTTATACGTTTTTATTTTAAAAATGATTGTCCATGTTCTAAGCAGCAGGTGTCGCTGTGGACTTTGTTTTAGAAGGTTTCTGCTTCCAGTCGCGCTCGTTGGTTGTGTTGACATTGAAACAACATGGCTCCGTACAGAGACACAACAGTATGATGTTCGCCTTCCAGACCTTGTTTTCACACCAAGGAAAATAGTTGTGGTTCATAAAACAAATACACGAGTACATGTAGACATGTCATCTGTGGAGTCTGGTGAAGGGAAGCAGGCGAGTGCTCCCAAGGAGAAAGGTTTCAAGACCCCTGGACTGAGAGGAGCAAAGACCACCACGCTGTTCCGAGCTGTCAACCCTGAGCTCTTCATCAAACCAGTGAGACTGATTGATTGAAAACAAATCTTAACAGTTTATAGAATTACCCTACAGTGTAGGCTGCATTCAAGCACAACTCCAATACAAGATTGTTAACTGTGAGTGGACGAATCCATAATAAACAACTACTACTATTATGGTTGTACCATAGAGTAATGATTTCAAGTTCAACACGAAAGCAAAAGTAATCTATAATAATAATAATAATGATAATGATGCATTGCACTGGATGCAATGCAAGTCAGACTCATCGAATCAATGGACCTGTGGACAGCTAATTGATAACTATTTGTAGCACCTTTTCATGACCTCAAATGTCCAAAATATTTTTCTCTTTACATAAAACACACACACACACACACACACACACACACACACACACACACACACACACACACACACACACACACACACACACACACACACACAGTTTCAGTTTTGAGATCTATTTTGGCTAAAGCCCTGTAATATAGTAATGGCAGAGGCACAGACTGGAGAAAAGTAGACATATTGGCAGATATTAGTAAAAAACAGGGGCATGTGCACATCCAAATTCAGCTCTGGTGCTGGACTAAAAAACTAAAACACCGAAAGTGTCACACTTTCGGTGTTTTAATTCAATAAACACTGTGGAGCATATCTGTGTGCGGACTTCCTTTATTATTTTGATATTGGCAGATATACCATGTCAAATATAAGATGCATGGATGGTCAAAATAAGATTAAACTGCAAAAGTGTAGGGCAGGCAGCATTTGCAGCAGATATAATTATTTGAATCCATTCATACACAGGACCACAATGGAAATGACAAGCCCATGATAATAAAACTTTATCATTTTAGCATAATTGTATTCACAGTGTATTATGCAGGTGAGATACATCACTTAGCACATTACTGTGCAATGTACAGTGGCAGAATGCAGCAGCAGTGGAATGTATTCATAATCATCTACCTAAAGTGACAATGCCGCTGCCTGTGACTGTTTTGCAGAACAAACCAGTGATGGCATTTGGACTGGTAACAATCACCCTGTGCGTTGGATATTTGGGCTACTTGCACGCAATGAAAGACAACGCCCAACAACTTTACGAAGCCGTGGACAGCGAAGGGGAGAAATACATGAGAAGAAAAACCTCAAAGTGGGACTGAAAACATGTACACATACTGTATGTACATATTCTATAAAGGATTGGGTCTGTATAAATGTCTGGG
This sequence comes from Benthosema pterotum, assembly GCA_039105355.1. Lineage (NCBI taxonomy): Eukaryota > Metazoa > Chordata > Actinopteri > Myctophiformes > Myctophidae > Benthosema > Benthosema pterotum. The sequence goes on along the minus strand of CM076983.1, from coordinate 20,760,134 downwards.
GAAATAAACTACTTTGTGTACTCCAGTATGAGTCGCTTAATCTTCTATGTCACAAAACTAATCACTTATATTTCAATTGCCGTGTTTGGTTCCAATTTTGCTTGCTGTTTATATTTTCTTTTTCACGCTTCCAATTACATGTGTCTATTATCCGGTCTGTATTATAGGTAGTTTATGACAGCCGATTTAAAAGCTTTGTTGTTATATTGTCACTTGAAGTGGAAGGTCAACAAGTTAAAAGTTCTTCCAGGTTAAGGTGAGAAAATATTTGATGGGGACCAAATTCCACATTGGCTTTTTAATTACAGTGTCAGTTTAATGACTCTGGTTAGGATTCACATACGTTCTTTGACTGCTACAATGCCTACAACAATTTAGGATTATGGACTATCTCAAGAGCAGGCCACAGGACTGCATTTGGCCCTACTACCCTAATGAATCAAACACATGCTCATAGAGATAGAGTATACATTGTAACTATGCTGATGCACCGATATGGAAATCATTGGCTGATACTGATGTCTAAAATAACAATTTAACCGATAGCTGATATCAGTTACCCATATATGCTTATTTAGTTTTTGTTGTTTTTATTTTCTCTTCTGCCAGAGAAGCTATACAATACAAAAAATAAATCTCCAGAATCTACAGCTTGCTGACTACAGATTACCATCATGCCAACATAGTCAATGCAAAATGTATGCTTATCACCAACAGATGGCTATTGCCATTGTTTAATGGTCAGATTTATTTGCTCATACTGATATTGGCCAATAACGGCAAATATCTGCCAAAGCTAAATGTGGGCCGACATATTGGTGCATCGCAAATTGTACCGGTAACTATTGCTAAATACTCCTTTATTTATTGGCAGCCTAGAACCAGAATGCAAGCATTTTCATTTCTATTCCATTTGTTGTTGTTTTTTGTTTTTACTTTTGGTGTGTAATGATTCTAGGGGGACTATCTAAGGCCTCTAGAAGTCTCAGTCTAAACATTTGTGGTGGTGGGAGAGGATCCTTCAAGTTGCACGCACAGAGAACACATGCAACACCCAGTATTGCATTTAGACATCCATTCTAAAGTTTATTACACACCCACACACACACACACACACACACACACACACACAGTAGGACAGTGGAACTATGTTATTCTTAGTAGACTGTGGAAAACATGAACAGAATCAGAATGATGTAGGCTAACAGGCTTGCATCCAGGGGCGTGGGGGCCTGGGGGGACATAGGGGTCCATCTTTGTCACACGCTAAACCCCTTATCCCAAACCCCTTGTCCCTTTTTTACTATTTTTTAAAAACTTTTGGGGATAGTTCAATGTGCCAATCTATTGACACTTTGTGAGCATGTAGCCTGGGCGTTTGAACTATTGAAAAAATGTTTTTAATAGTTTAAAAGGCAAAGAAGTTAATGGATAAGGGGTTTAGTGATGACAAAAATCTAGGCCATAACCCAAATGTCCCCTTTTTCAGCCACTTAAAAATAGCCAAAAGTGGGGGGATGGACACTTCATGGGGTCATCAATATATTTATACACATTACAGTACATAATGTATATATTGATTGATTCGCATTGTGGTGAATATGGTAGGTCTTGAAATGGCCAAATAGGCTGCTAGATAATTTCAACCAATCCTCCCTTAAAGTCAGTGATAGCATGGGATCCAAATATAAATAAATATTGTTTTAATATATAATTACATATGTACAACAACAACTCAATCAGTGATGGAATGATGCTTTGTTTCCCAATGTATGATTTGAGATTTGAGTTTATTCTAGAGTGGGAGTTTAAGGATCAAGGCTACAGCAGACCTACACTGACTGTAGTGTAGCCTACACAATTATTTGGCATTGTGTGCAGCACTGCACTTCGGGCGACATGGGCACTAGAGGCTAGAGCCAAAACTGATTAAATATTAATTATAACCAAATAGGAACTTGGGAATGCCATGCGTTCTGGAGGCGTAGACGTCACCTCCCCGCTGCAGCCTACAGCAGCAGCCCGTTTATGTTTTTTCTGTGGGTTTTGTTTTTGCAGACCACACGTTTCCACGCCCTCGCTAATTTGCAGCTTATAAATGAGCCCTCAGCATCCAGTCAGACGGGAGTGTTGTTCAGCCAGCCGTGAACGCTTCTGTCCGTCTCCGTGAATGGATGCAACATGGCGGAAAGCAGCAGCAGGGCAGCACAACCCCACCACCACCACGTCCCTTTCTCTCTTTTGGACCACCACCACAACACGGTAGATGGCCGGTTCTGTCCGCATGCTTCTGGACTACTACCGGGAGTCGAACACGTGGAGATGCAGTAGTTTTCCCACCCCAGTCAACTTTTATTGTCCCGGAGAACTTTTATTGTTAGGAGGAGCTGCTGTGAGTGAGGCTGAAGATGAGCCGCAGGCGACAGGCAACAGGTAAACTTGGGGAAAGAACAGTCAACAGACAAGTGCAGCTGGTTTGGTTGATGCTTTCCGGACATATAAATGATAATATAAATAAATCCATCCATCCGCTTATCCGTAGTCGGGTTGCGGGGGCAACAACTCTACCAGAGAGCACCAGACAAATGATCACCAAATGCGCACAGTAAAACATTCTGTGATTAAACTCTGATTAACGTTTACAGATGTTCGATATGATTGCATGTGTGCTATAAGCAAGGGCAACACTGCGTAGACTTGACTAATGGCTAAATGTATAGTAGCCTACACAGTTTTTAATGAACGAACGTAAATGTAGTGTTGTTCGTTTTGTTCACACCGCCCGGGGGTGTAGAGCCAACTCTGATGGAGGTGAATTGGAATTTGCTGGACTGCTTCCTCTCGTGGACCTTTTGTTGGAACTCGGAAGAAAAAATGTTGGCATGTGTTCAATAAAAATAATCATTTCCCACGAAAACCCCTTTTCAGAGGTCCAGGATTCCACCCCCTCCTCCTCCTTGCCTCTGCCCGCAGATCATGTGTTGAACTCTGGAGCTGTACTCTTCCCTGGTAGCTATCATTTCTTTCCCATTCAGACTTTTCTGTTTTTAGTTAGGCCCAGTATACCATGGTTGTTTACCTTGTAAGTACATATAGAGTAACGGATCAGATGTCTTCACAAACGTTTTGACATTTTTTTTCCTTACACAATATTTTGTTTACTTTTTGTTTTGTCTGAATTCCACATTACTCGTTGTAAATCCCCCCTTTGCCATATGTGAATGTCTGAACAGGTGCTTTTGATCTGCATGGGTGCCCTTTGATCATTTTCCCAGTGGATGGACAAGTCAAACTCTCCTCAGACCTCAGCAAAGCGGAAGTGGTTGACTTCATAAACTACTTTCTTAACCTTCACAAGTATGTTTACCCAGAGGTGCACACACGAGGTTAACATTTGCACAAGTATGGAGAAGGAGATCAGTGGAGATAACATGTATTAAGTTGTTTTATGATGTTCCATAAGACCAACCTAACTTGAAGCACACATCCATTTGTTTTCTTCCCCTAACAGCAAAAAACAGGAGAAGAAAAGCTTGGTTTCAGTTGTGGCAGATTTGAGGCATGCCTCGCCTGCCATTTCGAGATTTATTGCTGAAACTCTTCATCTTCTTGAGGTATCTGGACATTTATTTGTGTTGTGTTACGCACATGAAAGCTCAGACCTTTATACCAAAATGGCATGTACTCATTTAATTCACCCCCAGTTTGGTATGCATTGATTTCACAGAAAGGCACTATATAAAAAGCACCATTTAACTAAAAATAATTTTACTTGGGACCCCCTGGAATGCCTTCATGGACTTCTGGACTTTCAAGGACTCCACTTTGAGAATCGCTGACTTTTTAACATTCTTGTTGGTTTGTCTTGAAGCTGGGGTAGTGTTGCATCTGGCAATACAGTTTGACTTCTTTCCCAGAAACGGACAGCGAATGAGACTTCTTTCCCAGAAGCAGCTAATTGAGATGCAAGGTCACAAATCATTTAACATATTTCCTCGTTTAACATAATGGTTAACCACATGAACCCCAGTGTCCCTATTCTGGTGCAATCATTTGATGAAAATCGCATATCTGAGGTTACATGTCCCAACTTAGCAAGTTGTTGTGAAGTAGAAGATGGGTCACTTACAATTTAAGCTTTTAGCAGATTTGTATGCAGAGACGGAGTCAAGAGCAACTTATGCGCGAGTGAAAACGCATAAACGGTAATTCTGAGCTCTTCAATAGATTGCAAGATAAGTAGTCATAAATTGATGGAGGGCGCAATGTAGTGCCTAAACATTCAACATAGTGCTGGAGAGAAAACAAAACTGAGAAACAAAACATTCTGACAAAGAGAAATGCAATATCTGCATAGTAAACTACACTAGCATTAAGAAGGGATGCCGAATTTTCAGAAAAACAATGGTTTATTATTGTTGAGACTAGGCTGCTGTTGCCATCTGATGATCAGAAATGTAGTTCTACAGCTGTTCAGAGATATTTTGGGAACTCTAGCTTGACGTTTGTGTTCAGATTATTTATCCCCTATCTTTGACTTAAGGTCTCATTTAGCCAGCCAAGTTTAATGAGCAGAAACAATCTGCTTCCTCTGATAGCAGCACAACTCTTTATTTGTTTTATCATAGATCTCTTGTGTCCACATGATTTCAGTATGCTCTCACCTGATTTTGTACAGTGGTAATGACTGGAACCCCAGTATCCTTAGTATAATTGCTGCTCAGGTCCGTTTGACTAACTAGACTGTCTTGCTGTGTAATTCCACTGGGGGCCATCAACGTCGTGCAGGGGAGGAGGAGGTGGTCACATGCACCTTGAGTCACACGCTCACTTATTTAATAGAAGTGCCTTGGTGAAATTGCATTAGCTGAGCTTAATTGTCTAAGGAGAATTAATTCATGGCTGCCTCCTTCCCTCTAGATTACATTTGTTTCCTGGAAAAGCTGTACTGTGTTTATGATCATTGAACATTGTTGTACAATGCCATCGCGCATATGTTTACTCTTCTTCTTGTGTCCTTGGCCTGATTTGGACATTCTTTGCTAAAAGCTTTTAGTTTTGTTTGCTGGTATGCATTTCTCAGTCTGTCATATTGGGTCTTTCTCTATTAACATTCTCTGCTTTCTGTCTTTGTTAAGGTTCACACAAGGACAGTCCATACTGTGTATATGATTCTGCCCAAAAAGAAAGACGTTTGCAAACTATTACTAAAGCTCTTGATTCCACCAAAGTCGTACAACGTGCCGTTCAAGGTATCTGGAACAACACAACAAATCATTTTAACCACTTTTTATCCAGTCATCTGGGTTTATAGATTTCCCCAAATTCAAAAAGTCAATGTTGTAGGTTTAATCTAACCTTACATAAGTAACTGCTTGTTGTTTGCAGAAAGTCCTGCTGAAGGAAGTCTCTGAGCTGTCCAGCTACATTGACCGAAGCCAGTTAACCGTCTCTCTGGGAGGCTATCTTATATACTGTCATCAAAGCTGGGTTACGTTCATCAAGGTACCATTTTAATGATTAGATTTTTAAAGGTATAATGAGTGATTTCACTCAATGAAATGTATATATTTTTTCTTTTCTGGCTAATCCTCCCTTCTATACAGTGTGGTGACCATAAGGACGTCCTCACTGTCCCCAGTGAGCCCCGGGGGTCAAAAACCCTAGTTTCAATTTGGGCTTTGGGATAAAAGCTTTTCATCCAATCAGGATTGAGTGGGGGTGGGCCTTGATGTATATGATGTGTGTGTGTGTGTGTGTGTGTGTGTGTGTGTGTGTGTGTGTGTGTGTGTGTGTGTGTGTGTGTGTGTGTGTGTGTGTGTGTGTGTGTGTGTGTGTGTGTGTGTGTGTGTGTGTGTGTGTGTGTGTGTGTGTGTGTGTGTGTGTGTGTGTGTGTGTGTGTGTGTGTCTGTCACATCTGGCTACCATTTTCAAAATCTTACTATACCTTCTAACATAAAATTGTTCATAGCTGGTTATACTAAAGTCCAACTGTATTATTACAACAAACCGAATTAAGCGATTCCCCAAGAAGAATGGACAAAAGCCCTTTTAATAAAAATAAGAATGCCAAGTATGAATTACCATCTTATACATATTTGATGTACCATTATCTGGTCCTTCTATCAGAGCCGTAGTCTTTCATAAGTGTTTCATAGTCTTTGACTCCTACACACAGCGCACACTACAAACATTCTTGCACAAAGTTTACACATTTGTACAGTGTTTTGAGACTCTTATGAAGAACACTGTTGTGTAAGGCGGGGTGCTTCAGGCCAGGGAAGATGATCAAGGTCTTGTGATCCAGCCAGTTTTAAGGGGGGGTCTGACGCGTGGTAACATTGTCCTCAGCACATGCACAATGCAGACCTCTGTAGTAATGTATACATTGTCGGGGTCATCTGACATGGCAGATGCTGACATGGCATGCTTGGTTCATATAGAGTGCCGCAGTCACGCTCCCACGCCAAAGTGAATTCTCCATTAATTTTCCTCATTGTAGACTTTGCAAAAAGTATTTATATAAAGATGTTTGCACTGGATAAAGCCAACTCAGGTTGTTACAAATCATGACGATGTTCTTTGCCGTTTTTGTTGTTAGACTATCTAGTGGTATTTTGGATATTGTAATCACAAGTCTTATTTTCGAGGGGCCCCTCTCCCATGTCCAACTTTTAGAGATTATGTAAACTAGTATTGAAGACAAGTGTGTGTGTAAATGCAATCATTGAAGACAAAAGTGATTTGGCCAGAATCGGGTGATTTATGATAAGAGTGCCCCTCACTCACACAGGTGTGTTTTTAACTTTAAGCCAGTCTACAAGCTCGCAAAACATTCAAATCTACATGCTCACAAAACACTCAATCTCAAGCTCACAAAACACTCCAATCTCATGTTTGCTAAAGACCATTCATATCCTTGCAAAAAATACAATATCATGTTCACAAAGTGTGTATTGAGGAGTAAAGGTATCATATTTGATTTTGACCCATCGTCTAGCCTTGGTTACTGTACTGAAGAAGTTTGTTTTGTCTCTTGAACCCTAAAAATATTTGTCCCTGGTGAAATAATTAATTGTCCTTAATTGAGAGCTGCTGCTCAGCTGCGGCTCGATCAGATGATGGGATGTTTTTGTGAGCCATTCATCAGTTCCACCGATGCGACCCACAGCTATTGTCTGTTACCTTGGTGAAGCTTGCGCAAATGACGGCGTATAATCAGCTGACCTTATTAGCAAGTGAAAGGGGGGCCCCATCGTTTCTTTCCATTAGATTATATATTCAGTCTTGTTCACTTGGACGCTTGAGCCTCTTGGCCATGCTGACAGTATTCATTAGTCCCGGACCTGAATGAAATTATGTAACAAGTAACTTACTTGGCATGCTGTGATGACAGCCCCACAATCTATAATTGTATATCTAGCTGCATGCGCGTATTACAAGGCTGCTTGTGCATGTGTGTAAAAGTTTAAAATGGGATGTGATTCATTTGTGATGCAATGTATTAATGTACCTGTTGGCCATGTACAAATGTAAAACTATATGGTACAGCATTGCTCACATGTGGGAGTTTAGCCCTATCCCCAGGACACAGTCTTCCACAGGTACTACAGGGATGTATTAAAAAGTGTCTTGTGCTCTTCCATAGGAGATTGATGCATTTGTGCACGATTTCCTGTCAGCGGTGGAGCGGCTGCCATCTTGCATCTCCACCCTCCAGGCTCTGTCCAGGCTGCCGGTACCCTCCACTTATGAGGAGCTGCAACGTTTCTGTTCCACCAATGAAGCACAGTTCCTTCAGCTGAGGAGGTGAGGCCTTAACTCTAGTGTTACTCATTCTGAACATTTCATAATGGGCAAACATTTTGTAAAGATGGATGAATGTTTCACAGATATAGGATTAAATTCAATATTGGGCACAGCATTGTAGAGACAGACGAAACGTAATCCCAGGAAGGCACGGTTTGCTTTGATTTGTTATGACCCTAAAGATTTTCTGCTTTTGCTATGGACTGATTAATACGTTTAGTATTCATTCTTGCAATATGCTTTGGATAAAGCCTGTACTGGTTCTGTCTTTCTCAACCTTGGAACAAATGTTGGATTATCACTACAGCTAATGGGAGAGTAATGTCAAACGAGTGCCAGCAAGTACCTTGTCTTGCATGGCAGTATTTTTATGTATGTATTCATTTTTTAAGGGGTTTGTTGCTATTTTTATCGGCAAATTTGTATTTTTATATTGGCACTGCTGTGCAGAGATCTGGGCCTGGATGAGCTGTTGAGGCATTGTGAACAAGTGGTGGCCAAGCTACGCTACCCTGAAATGGACCCGTGTTACCAGGCCATGGCAGGAACTGCACTCTTCACCCACACGGCTTTCGAGATGCTTCAGAACTACAACAGGTACTTTCAGGGTACACCAATTCACTGAGTGATTGAAACGATGCGTGGTGTCAAGTACTTGAAACCAAAATGGTTATAATTCATGACAGTCCTTGATGTTGATTGTCTCCACCAGGCCAAAGGCATGGGGAGAGTATATTTTGCACAAGATTGTGCGTCCGTTCGTCTGCGTACAGTTAACCCGGGCGATGACACAGTGCACGAATAATTTACATGAAATATTCCAAGCACTTTACTACTACTCTAGGCTGAGGAATATAACCCACCCTTTTCACAGTGTCCTATTATAGCGCCACCAGGAGACCACAACCTGACCAGCTCTTCATCTGGTCAAGTGGGGCACTTTTTCTAGTTTTCACATAAAATTGCACTGTGCATAATGTAGTACACTAATTGTTTTGTGCAATTGAGACAGACCCTTTTATTACATGGTTGGTCTAGGCTTCATGTCTCATGTTGTTTTTGTCCAAAGGATAACTGCAGCTGTGGAAAAGGTGGAGTTGCTATGGCAACAGGCCTTTTCTACAGCAAGGATTAATCTGCACGTCTTGCAGCTGCGTGAGGAAGCAATGAGGGTAGGCTAATGGGCGGCTTTTATTTGGGACTCCTTTGTTTTATTCCCGGAAGAGTGCCATATACTGTACATGTATTTGTAATGTTTATCATTGTTCATATGCAATGTTTTGAAACCTAGGAAAAGCTTTGATATTAACATGTTGATAATTCGTGTCCTCTTGTCGTGCAGATCACAGAGCAGATTGAAACTCTTTTGAAAGAAAAGCTCCAGCCATACAGAATAGAGATTGCCAAGGACATCAAAAAGGCCCGACAGCTGAAATCAGACTTTGAGTCCACCATCTACACCTTTGCTATAGTATGTATTTTTCTTCTGTGATATACTTGATTGTGTCCCTGCGAAGATGCTATCCATCCACAAAAGATGCCAACTATCCACAAGAGTATACTGCAAGTCTTAACAGCATGGAGTCTGCTGGACCTTATTCACTGAAATCTTTGTAGTAGCAAACTTGTGGACTTTTCCCCCCTGTGGTTATCATGACATCTGCAAATATCCTTGAACCTTAACCACAATATGTTAGTCTGTGTATGGTATCTGTCTGTGCCTCCTCAGGCTCTAGTCCGCTGTGCTGAGGATGTGATTCACACATTGGCAGAGATGCTGCCATTCGGTGATGGCCAGGCCAGGGAGAGGTGGGTCTTGGACTTGGAGATTCTGAAGGACCGGCTATACTCTGCCGTGGACTTCCCATACCAGACACTCAGAGCAGTGTCCGACTTCTACTATTACTATAACAAGGCAAGTTCTTGTTCTTTGACAACCCAGGAATGTGTGCTTGCTCAGCTTAAGATAGTCAGGTTGTGAAAAGAAATACAAACCGATTGCGATGAAAAGTAATGCAAATAAAAGTGAAGCACGGCATAATCACTTGTCAGTTTATCATCATGCCAAAGCTACATATTCCAATCAAATATTCAAGCTCAGAATTCTCTCTCAAAGCTGTACTTGACACACTGAACTCATTCAGTTTTATTTTAGGATGCAAACTCGACCATGGTGAAAGTGAACCTCCCCTCTGAGTAAAACACGTTTTTGGGTCATTTATGTCGTATATCTAATCGCTGCTATATGACGACCTTTATTGTGATTGCAGACTCTGTTATTTTTTGACCCCTGTAATTCTCTTCCTTTCATCCCCACAGTGCAACAGTTGGTACAGCCTGGTGCTCTGTGAGAACTTCCTCCAGGAGCTCCTGTCAGGTGTTGACTGCGCACCCAGACACTGGTCACACGGAGCCCCTGTGTGGAGGCAGGCTCTGTCTGCCTTCCTGAAGAGGAATCCCTGCCCTGCTATGGAAGACCTGGTGCAGCTGGCACACCTCGCCAACGTCGTACCCGACGGCCAGCTCCAACACACGGGCCAGCAGCTGTCTGAGCGGTGAGCGTGGTGTGGTGATGGAAGCTGTGTTGAACAGTTGTAAACTGGCATTCCTCTGGCCAAAAAAATAAAAACGCATTGCAGTGTTGGCTCATGGATCAGCATGAATGGTTCATTCTTTGCACAGAGGTATTCCCTGTAGTTAGCGTTTTTCCATCTCCCACAGATGCATGATCCTCAGGAAGCTGCTCTGCTGTCCAGGGCCTGTGGCCATCAGTGACCTCCGGCTGGCTCTGCAGTGGCAATATGACTTCTTGAGACACGCCAACCGTCTTCACCAGGCTCCCACCGACTTTGTTACGAGTGGAGGAGATGCGAGCATCCAGGATGCCTCTGATACCGCGTGTCCCCTCTCTGGAAAAATGTCACGTAGATCGCAGGACGTTATCAAAAAGTCACCTTGTAGATCGCAGGACATTATGAAGAAGTCACCTTGCAGCTTGCAGGACATTATCAAGAAATCACCTTGTCCGTCACAGGATGATATCAGGACAGCATCTCATAGATCACAGGACATTATCAAGAAATCACCTTTTATGTCGCAGGGCAATATCAAGAGAACCTCTCCTAGATCACAACACGATATCAATGATAACACACAATGCTCGCTTCCAGACCTCAACCAGTGGGTTACTGTGAAGGAAGCAGATCCCCTCCGAACCAGCCCCATGGGTAGTGGAATGGCGTTGCTGGTTGAGGGCAAGCCACCCTCTCTCAGCTCGTTTGACTCCGGTTTCGAGGGGGCGGGAAGCAGCGGTCACCTGGAGGCCAGTGGAGGGAAAGATGGCTGTGAAGGAGCGTGCAGGTCGGCAGGAACCAGGGACTCATTCAGACCCATTTCCAGGTAGGGTTTTCATGATCCTGAAATTTGATGATTAATCGTTATGATCAGTTAATTGCACGAGTAATGTTATGCATGTTTATTGTACTATGATTTATGTCTCTGAAATACTAACTAAGTGTACTGAAAACTTCAAATTATTGTGTAACATCACCAAATGTCATTGATACTGTACATACTGTACAGAACACATATTGGTGTTCCCGTCAACTAGGGTACTACCACTATACTTAGTACAACAACTAATGAATGAATCGTAAAGTGGCCACAACGGGCTATGCATTTACTAATCGCATACAGTACAGTGCGTGTTTTTCCTAACAAGACCACAATGCATTTGCACAGATGCACTGTGAGATCATAGATCAGCTTTTGTTCAACAGGTTAATTGATACACAGAAGTGGAAACTGTCATGACTACGATCATCCCGAATGATCGTGTCGTAATGCTGGGCCTGGCCTCTTTTCCCAGGCAGCCGCAGATTCACGAAGAGAACATGCCCAGCGTATCAGACTCTGAAGAGCGCAGAGAGGACATCGACCTGGCTGCGGTGGGAAACGGCTCCAGGGCCAGTGAACGGGTAATCCCCCAGATCGCCGTGGATTCCCTCAACCTGGAGATCAAAGTGAGGCGGTCGACGACGCTGCCTGCCAACCCCTGGCTCAGCCTGCCCGTGGACGACCTGGAGAAGTCGTACACTGTCACGGTTACTCAGAACCCCCCGGGGTCAGCCTCGCAGCAAACATCCGATCCCCATGGATCTGATCCTTCAGACCTCTACCGCCGTCATTTTGACGTGTCCATCAGGTAGGGCTGCGACTACAGTATTGATTTTTTTGTTTGTTTGTTTGTTTTTTGGGTCAGTTTACTTTTGTATTATTTGAGCGATCATAATCCAAGAGGATGGTGGGGTGGGGGGTGCACTCCAAGCTTGTACACTATTTTTGCTACTTCTACAGTTGTTTTGAAAAAGTAACTCATTTTCACTTTTTAAAAAAGCAATCATCAATTTCATTTGTTGGACTAACTGATCATAGGTCCCGGGACCTGCCCACGCCAACGGAGATGCCGGCCAGCATGCAGAACAAAGGTCCTTGGACCAGGGATTGGATGCTGGAGCCCCAAAGCAGCTGCGAGGATCCAGAGCTGAGCTCACTCTGCAACGTCCTGTCTAGCACCATTACCGAAGACCAGTCAAACTGCGTCACAGAGGGGCACCCCACTCTCCTCTGGGATTCATATGACTTCCATGATCAAAATCAAGATGCCATTGATGGGTAATTTCTACTATCCGGATCTCCCCTGCCATTTGGGTTTGAGAGATGATTGGCCTTTGAGCTTCACAAATGACTGCCTGTCAACTAGTATGCTCCGAATTCCTCCATAGAATAGTACAATCATTCAGATTTCATTCAATAATATGACTTCCAGATTGGAGTTTTAAATCATGTCAGTTATTTGAAATGATGCACCTATGGCACAATCTAAGTTTTTGCCAAATGGGTACAGTAGTAAATCACTCCTGGCCTTTGAATCTCTTTTTTTCTTTTAACTCTGATTGTATTGCATAAGCCTGAGCCTTAATCCTCGGTTTGCGCCTTGGCTTATGTCCTGCTTTAATGTTTTGCTTTTTTTTGCCAGTTTATCTGACCTTATACAGTACTTAGTTTGACCATTGGTCTTTGTAAATGTGCTCTATAAATAGTTCATTTTTCACCAGATCCTAATGACCGTAATGGAAGAACACTCATTAGTCTGCATTTTTCTTCATCTTTTCCAGATTAAGCTGTTCAGACGTGGGCATGTGTCCAAAGGATTGGGATGTGAAGGAACAGGAGGGTCTGAGAGAGGTAGAAGAGATTCTGGACAGGGCTGATGGAATACTACAGGTGGGGTGTGAGCCTTTTGAACTAAGCAACGCTTAATGTCTCTCCTACATTGTGTTGAGTTAGCACGTTTGGCGGATGTTTGCATGAAAGGAAAGGCTGTAATTTTTGTAACCTTTTCAAAATGATGTTCTTTATCTAGGGCTTTCATGACTACAGATTATTTCCTAGTTCACTAATTTGTTAGTGAATGTTTACCTATTATGTAATAATAAGTAAACATTAATAATAATAGGTTAAGATTTCAATCCAATTAGATTGACTGTGGTTTTTATTGTGGGTGCAGGAGGAAGAAAAGGTTCTGGCCCAGGAGGCTATGCTGGATGTGCTGTGGAAATCTGAGAATGTGAGGAATCATTGGGAATTATGGGATAGTAAGGAGCATATTGGCGAGGTATGTTAATAGGTTATTTATACAGAAATATCTCATTGTATACTAGGAGTGCAACGGCTGAACAAATGCTCAAATAATAAGTTAGTGAAAAATACTTGTTCATTTGTACCCATGCTCCATTTTTCCAGATGTCCCCCATCGATCTGGTCGAAGCCGGTGTGCTAGGCCTCAACGATGGCCTTGCCTCTGGCGATCTTGAGGACCACAGTGACTGGGAGCCCCTGCATTCATCTAGTCAAACCGAGGCTCCTCCCGATGACCACGAATGCCACGTTGAAGCTGTGAACCCAACACTTCCCTGCAACCGGGCGGACCTGCTGATGGAGCTCCGGAAGGTCAGCATCCTGGACGAGCTGATCGTCGAAGAAAGCATGAAGATCCATGAGCTCAGACGCAATGACGCCACAGAGGAGAAGGAGCCCCCGCGTGGGAAATGTGCGACAACCGGATCCTCTATTACGAGTGGCGAGAGGGAGGTCTTCCGGCTGCAGCTGGAGAGGGAGAAAAAGGAGGTGGAGAGGATGGAAAAGAGCTTGAAGAAGGATCACGGCCGAGAGTGCAAAGACAAGAAGCACAAGAGCAAAGGGAGAAAGATTGTGAGATGTTCTGCAATGGAGAACACAGATGAGGGATTGCTCCGCAACAGCCTCTCGTCAGGAAGTCTAAGGGAATGTGATGGCTTGACTTCAGTAACACCACACAAGTCCTTGGGACTGTGCACCAGTAAATCCAGTAGCACTATGGTATTGCCTGATTCAGATCCACTTGGAGATGGGCCCACTAAACCTAGCAGCACTACAGTATCGCCTGATTCAGATCCACTTGTAGCTGGGACCAGTACATCCAGCAGCACTACAGTATTGCCTAATTCAAATTCACTTGTAGATGGGACCAGTAAATCCAGCTGCACTACACCATCGCCTGATTCAGATCCACTTGTATATGGGACCAGTGAATCTACCATCACTACAGTATTGCCTGATTCAGATCCACCTGTGTATGGGACCAGTAAATCTACCAGCACTACAGTATTGCCTGATTCAGATTCACTTGTAGATGGCACCAGTAAATCCAGCAGTGCTACAGTATTGCCTGAATCAGATCCACTTGTAGATGGCACCAGTACATCCAGCAGCACTACAGTATTGCCTGATTCAGATCCACTTGTAGGTGGCACCAGTACATCCAGCAGCGCTACAGTATTGCCTGATTCAGATCCACTTGTAGATGGCACCAGTACATCCAGCAGCGCTACAGTATTGCCTGATTCAGATCCACTTGTAGATGGCACCAGTACATCCAGCAGCACTACAGTATTGCCTGATTCAGATCCACTTGTAGATGGCACCAGTACATCCAGCAGCACTACAGTATTGCCAGATTCGGATCCACCTGTAGAAGGCTGTGATCCAAAGGGCCTGAATGGTTCCGTCGCTGAACCCGAAGCACTCAGCCTGACTTCACTGCTGGATCTGAAGGAGTCTTCTGAAGGGACGATAAAGGAACCTCAGGAATGTATGAATGCAAAGGAATTGGACGAGAGAAACGGCAACGCATTGAGGCCAGAAACTACCGCGATGCCTGAAATGGGACCAGGCGACAGAGCTTTTGATCCAGGCGGTAACTCAACGTACACTCCTGTGCCTAAACCGAGAAAGATGTCACTTTGTGCAAGCTCCCATATTGCAGAAACGGAAAGGGACGTTGCATGTAACGTAGCGCCCGGATGTGATGCACCTCCCACATTTCAACACGGTGACACACAAGCTACCCTACCGAAGCCCAAAGAGAGAAAACACAAGTCTCTGGTCAACTATGATGCCATTGTATTAAACCCCAATGTCAAAGAACATTGTAACAACAATGGCCCACTGAGTGAACAAATCATAAATCCCAACATCAATAACAATAATAGCACGCTGACTGAACAAATCATAAATTCCAATAAAGCACACTGTAACAACATTAACAAACCCCTGAGTGAACAGGTCATGGTGTCATTCGATGAACCACGGTCCGCCATTCAAACCTCTCCCCAAGAAAGTGTCACAGCCCTTGAATCCAAAAGCATTTTGCACCAAGATCCTGACGGCCAAATGGAGGCTGCTGCTTCTCCTGCTTTAGATGGGTGCCTAAGCCCAGTGTCGCCGCCACAACCAGAGGACCCTCCCGATTTACCAGTCATGTGTGACCCGGGTGGAGGCAGAGCATGGTGTAAAGAGACGTCCACTTATGAATCTACCTGCATAGCCGGCACAAGGTCACCTGTGCACCAGCCGCAACCTGTCGACATCAGTGTCAGAGCGGTTAGTGTCATTTTGTCTCTCTACTGTACATTTTAGTTTTATGTATAGATTTTAAGTAGGTATATAAAGCATAGTTCAAGCTACGCTACAACACCACACAGAAAATGGACAGCAGTGAAAACTATAATGCCTTACTCTAACCCCCATTTTGTTCAACCCCTCCTGCAGATGACTGATTTTAAATGCCCTATAGTGCTGGATACAGGATCTGGTTTGATGAAAGCTGGGTTTGCCAATCAAGACCTTCCAACAACCATTTTCCCAACCATTATTGGGCTGCCCAAATATGAGGTATTGCTATAATTACAAATGGCAGACAACAGTTTGCTGTTTTTTGCTAGCACATTTAAATGCTGGAAATGGTTTGTTTTTTGATGTGCGGTGCTGATCAGCAGTTAATTTTGCAGGACATAATTAACGGTCACATGGAACGAGACATGTTCATTGGACATGAGGCTCAGCACATGAGGGGTGTCCTTGCTCTGAAGTACCCCATAAAAAATGGAATCATTCAAAACTGGGATGAAATGGAAAAGGTAAAAAAAAAAACATAAGCTTGTGTGTTTGTTCACAACATGATGTCTTGACTCTAAATGCAACCTCTTCTTAGCTGGTAGAGCAACTGTGCGTAACATTTCCCATTGCTTTTTTTTTTTTTTTTTTTTTTTTTTTTTTTTAAATTAAAATAGGGATGGATGTAAATGTAATGCCATCCTATACATTAATTCAGGTGTCTATAGCAATGCAGATGAAGTAGAGTTTACTTTATTTGCAATCTATCTACTTGGTAGACTATTAAGATGGTTAACAGACCCATCTCTGTTCAGAATGTATTATTTATATTTATACATTGTCCTACTTCATTCATAAAGCTTGTGCATGTTACCTCAAGGCAGGGTAGATTATTCTCCTGTATTCATCATTTCCCCACTCTTGAGCCAGCAACTATCTAGTTTCAAACCTGACCTAGCTAGTGCCACCGGTATTTCTGCCTTTTATGGAAAGTAAAGGCCTCAGGCATTAAAGTAAATTAATCTCTTTCTTTATCACAGTAAAGTGTACAAGATTGTAGAATGTGTCCTTCATCAGAGCAACGTAAAGCAACCACTCCATCCTTGTTGTGCTGTTCTTTCAGATCTGGCATCACACCTTTCAGCAGCTGCGGGTTGACCCCGAGGACCACCCGGTACTACTGACTGAGTCGGCCATGAACCCCCTGGGGAACCGGCAGCGCATGGTGGAGGTCATGTTCGAGTGTTTCTGTGTGCCTCTCACCTACGTGGCCATGCAGGCTGTACTGGCGCTCTATGCGGCTGGGAGGACCACAGGTTATTTGAATGATAATTTTATTTATTAGCCCAGTGTTTGTACACCCATCTGCCATTTTTTTTTTAAATAACCAATCTGAAAGCTCAACCAGAGGCCATTGCCATGCTTTGTTATTATTATTATTCTTTTATTTTATTTTTTTCAATATTATATTTTGGCACTGACAGAAAATGACTAATCAATCAAGTAACTTTAAAGAGCAAACTGAATTACCATTACAGGTCTTCTCAGTTTTAAGTGGTCCTTTAAAAAATAAACATCTGAGAACTAGTGGACTCCTAATTGGTGTCATAGTAAATCACCCATGCTATTCTGAAGACCTGACATTCGGTAATTGGGACTCATCAAATTAAGAATATTATTATAAATGGTGTGTAAAAACTAAATCTAGAACTTGCCACTCATGAGGCAACGACACATTTGTCTCTACAGACATTGAGGACCACTGATTGCAATCCTTTGTGGCAGATCCTCAGACCCCACTTTGAGAAATTATGTCATCAGTTTGTATTTTGGATATTTTCAGCAAATAAACATTTGTTATTTGAAGTGGAGAAATGGTGGAGGCCAAGAATAGATTTCCTGGAGTACACCATTCTTAGCCTGATTGTCAGACTCTGAGCCATGGCTCAAGAGTCTGACATTGGCCCCATTGTAACAGATTTACGAGGAGACGGGCCCTTGATTTTCCCTCAACCAATCACTGGAGATCAGCAAATCTGTCTTCCTGTGATGTTGTTTGCAGTCGACAACAACAGTTAACTAGCAGTTAACTGACTAGCAGTGCAGTTGGCGTCGGACATTTGCACTATTTATAAATAAATGCAGTATTAAAGAATGAAACTCTAGTTACAATGAAACTCTAGTTACAATGAAACTCTAGTTACAATGAAACTGAATGGATGTGTGCTGTTTTTATGAGCAACTGTTCCGTTTTTGGCAGTTGGATGATCCTCGGTGTTGATTGGCAATTTTTTTTTAGACCCGCCTGCAACTCCTTCGCTCATTTGGCGTTTTTCCGGACGAGATAAATTGAAACTCTTCATCACAACACCAGACCACAGAACCCAGCAGAGTGGGCGGGGCCCAACGGAGTAGATGGGGTCTGTGGGCTGAACCCAGGCTACACCGTTCTTGGTTATATTGTGGTTAACCCTTATTTAGAGTTGTTCACCTATAATGACCCAAAATATGGACAACTAGCTTGGAAGCAGTTCAGAAAGCCTTAATTAAGCATGACTTCAATTAAAAACCACTCGCAAGAGGATCTCATTACTTGATTAATCCCCTTGGTGAGAGTTCTATTTAATTTAGTCATTGCAAAACTTTTGTCACAATCTTTTGTCACAATGTTGCACTATACTATTCCCATCTCATCATGTAAATATTATGTTCTGTTGAATGTAAAGAATCCGTTCTTTGTCTGTAGGTGTGGTGTTTGACTCTGGGGATGGAGTGAGCCACAGTGTGCCGGTGTATGATGGATACTGTCTATCTCATGCTGTGCAGCGTGTTCCTCTGGCAGGCCTGGATGTCACCATGCATCTGAAGAAGGTGTTTATTCAACCATCCGTTTTCCATTTGACATTCATTGTTCTGAGCACAGCAAGACATTGAGACTTTAGGCAATTTGTCACTATAGAATGTACAACGGAACTATTGTTCCTATTGTTTAACCAAAACCGATACTGTATTGTAACAGTTATTGTTTTAAATCCACATCATTACTGAGAGTCAGTGTCATTCTGTATTACTTAAATTTCCACTTTGCTGGACGTTTTACTATTGAGCAAAAGAGTGAATACTTGGGTTAAAATTCATGAGATTCCGGTCTAGGTGAGACATGACCTTGACACAATATAAATGAATAGAACAGAAGAGCAAGGACCCAAAATGCAACACACCAATTGTAGTTTACAATACAGACTGGACTAAATTATTTATTTTAACTGTGTTAAACCTTACAAATATACTTCACTGAGGTCTCCCATAGCTCTAGAATTCGTCCCTCTCCTTTTCCCCCCTCTCTTCATCAAAAGTAAATAATTCACTTTTAAGACGAGTCCAGAATAGGGACACTTGGTTTTTACGTGAATCTAACATGCAACAGCGCTGCAAATAACAAATGAGCTCTATATGGTGTGCCCCGCTGTGTGTATTCATGCATTAAAGATAACTCTCCCTAAAAAGCTTCTACAGGAGCAGGGGGTCTGCATGCGGACCACTGCAGAGATGGAGATAGTAAGGGAGATGAAGGAGAAATGCTGCTGCGTTGCTCTGAACTATGAAGCGGAGCAGAGCCGCAGGGGGTCCGCCAGCGGAGAGATGTATTACACCCTGCCTGACGGACAGATCATCTGCCTCAACACGGAGAGGTTCAGGTAACACCCCGCAGGGAACACTCTACCTAATGAGCAGAGGTGTGTGTGTGTGTGGTGTTTCTTTATTCACCCATTAGGACGAGGCAGAGTCTACACAATGCCCGTATCTGCGGCTTTTGAATAGTCAACGCTAAAATCTAAAATGACACGGATGCTTTCTCCAGACAAACAAATGAGTCTGAAAGTATACAAATGGGTCTTGTACACTTTCATTTGGTGGCATTATTTTGTACACTCTGATACAGGGTCTATCTGGAACCCCCTATAGCGGGGGGGTCAGCAACCTGCGGCTCAGGAGCCGCATGTGGCTCTAGAACACAGCCCTAGTGGCTCCCTGGATGTAGCATTATTACATACACACTGGGGTGATCCGCCAACATAATATAAACATTTCAGTCACTGATAGCACCCAACACGCCATGTGCTGTCTGACGGTTACATTGCCAGTTAACTTAGTGTTTGTTGGCCATGCCACAAAAGTTTAATCTGAACCACACATTTTCAACGGTTTTCATTAATATATCTTAAAGATGTTGTGTGGACATGATAAAAAAAGTTCCCCCAATTCTGTAT
Source organism: Benthosema pterotum (assembly GCA_039105355.1). Taxonomy (NCBI): domain Eukaryota; kingdom Metazoa; phylum Chordata; class Actinopteri; order Myctophiformes; family Myctophidae; genus Benthosema; species Benthosema pterotum. The sequence goes on along the minus strand of CM076983.1, from coordinate 20,740,059 downwards.
TTTCCTAAAAATGAAGGTTTCAGACCTGGTAAAACACAACCTGATGACGCCATCAAGTTATGTTTTACCATGTTAATGATTTTTTTAAGGACATTTTTTCTGAGAGTGTACACTCTCAGAAAAAACAAATGAAAATGGGTGGAATTCCCCTTTAAGGGCTTATTAGGCTTACATTTTTTGCGGCTCCAGACAGATTTTGAATTAAATTTTTGATCGAAAATGGCTCTTTCAACATCTTGGGTTGCCGACCCCTGCCCTATAGGAACCCTGAGGATCCATGGGCCACTAATATTCCAGAAAAATAGAACTACATGTTTGCTAAACTCATCTTCACAAAGGTCACTGTGTGTATTAAAAAAGGGAACCATCACCTTCCCCAGATGGCTGTATGCAATTAGTCTGGGTGACACATTGGCAATTTGCTAATTTGTGTGAGTGTACAGAAAACCTGATTTATGGCATCCAGAGCAGGCTACTCAAGATGAGTCATAACACTTCCTTGCAGTTCAGGTTTGTTTGCAGAGTAAACCAACCCAGAACTGTCTTCGTCTCAAACTACAATCCTGAACAGTGTACACACTGTAGTCTGCTTTATACAAGGGCAAAAACCCACAATGTGCTCATCATAGATCTACTCACCAATAAAATGCAGGGAGATTGTAACACTGCTATTTTCACAGAATGCTTCCCTATGTGACATGGCCACACATTAATTTACAAAAGTTAAATTTGCTGTATTGGAAAGTCCTCAATGTTGTTGTGAAACTGCATGTTTTGTCAAGTACTAAGGCTGTAGACTATGACTCACTCGGACACTAGGGGACCAAATCAGAGAAAGGCAGTCTGTGACTCCTGAGGGCTTTTCACAGGACTTGAACCAGGTCAATCTGTTTGTTTTTGCTATCCAGAGCCCCTGAGATTCTCTTTAAACCAGAACTGATTGGAAGAGACCATTATGGGATACATGAGGGCATTTTCAAGTCAATCCTGGGCTCAGACATTGACCTACGACGGAGTTTCCTAGGGAACATTGTTCTCTCAGGTAAGGGTTTGTTCATTACACACCAGCCACTACCGTACCCATGCCTTTTGGAAGGAACCATTGCCAAGCATTGTATTAACCTGGCATCTGTGTTGTACTAACCTGGCATCCCTACTTTTGGCATGTCGTCATAGGTTGACAATATTTTTGAAAATGGCTGATCTGCAAGCTCATGTCACATTGTGATATGATCACAGTGGCTTTTGAGTAGTTAAAGCTATAACCTGGCTGTTGTTATTGATATTAAACTTCCTACTACACTTAATTCGATTCATTGGAAACTATTTTTCTCCATTCAACCCAGGTGGAAACACCCTGCTGCCTGGCCTGCCAGAACGTCTGCAGAGCGAAATTGGGGGCATGGTGCAGTCGGATCTGGCGGACTGTGTCCACATCAGCAGTCCCAAGGACAGAGACTTCAGCGTGTGGAGTGGTGGTGGCGTGCTGGCCAACCTGCCATCCTTTTCCTCTGCCTGGATCAGTCGGGAGGAATATGAAGAGTTCGGACCACAGATAGTCTTCAGAAAATGCTTCTGAGCTAAACTCTGTCTGCTGGTACGTGGATTACTGTATAACGTGCACTGGTATAGCTGCCAAAGAAACGAACCTTGTCCTGCACTTAAACAATGGAGTTCTGCTTTAATAGATATAGCAGTGTCCTCCACAGCCAAAACTTTATTTTAAATTCTCTCGAAGCAATTGAATGGACACCCAGAGACTAATATCTCAGCCTTTTGACAAAACTCTTCGTTTCTCAAAATGAACAAAACATGGATCTTTTTCAGACGACAAATGATCCTGAACCTTCCAAGTTCTTCAGTGGCCATGTTTTCTGAACATCTTAATGTGAAATGCAGCTTTTCCATGGTGCCATGGTTCTGGTCTAAATATGCAAGTAATAATATGCTTTCAAATGTTTAGTTCTGTCTGTCTTTTGTAAGTAAACGACTTTTGTATTAATTTGATCCTTGTCACCAGGCAGAGTCTTGACCTATGCTCTCTCTAATGGGAGCCCTTACTTGAAATAAGCAGGTGTGACTTTTAACCTGCCACTGAGGTTGTGCCTCCATAACGTATTCATCAAGACTCCTGCATGTAACAAGGATGAACTTGGTTTATTTAAGATTTGTCATGTTCTCAAATTCTCTGTGCCTCTGTTTTCTGTGTGCTGTTTATGCAGCACAGCAATTAGGCCTTGCTAATATAAAATTATGGCCTTAATTTAGTGTTTTTTTTGTTGTCACAAATTCACAATACCCAATATCACATCCGCTACTTTAGGGACACACAGAAGACATGACACTTATTGATCAAATTTAAATCTTAATCTAAGTTAGATATTCTAAATGATTATAGCTCAAAGCTTTTAATTGAATTTAAATTATAAATGTATCCATGTGACTAGGTGCAAGATTAAAATGTTTTAATTGCATTTAAATTATAATCTTATATAATTCATGTGACCGGGTGAAATTTACAAAGGTTAAATGCAGTTCAGCAACACAACCATTCCCTTATTAATTATTTCCCCTTGGGAAGGGGTGTTGCGCATATCCTCTAAGTGCAGCAGTCGTAACTCTAAAGCCTCATTTATTCTTAGTTGTGTGAGGGTGTTGCACATAAGAAATGACAGGTGGGTAATGGAATATATCCATAAGGTGATGTCAAGCGAGGGAGAAGAAATTCTGTTCCTCAAATCCAGTTCAAGAATCTGTGGGGAAAAAGTAGATTAAGAACATGGACCATCACCGCTCTTGTAAGTTTTCCAAGATGCTGAATGGGAAGCAAGTGTTGGTTATACTGATAACTGACTTCAAAGTAATCTTACAAATCTATCTTGTATAGATTTGTAAGAATGGCTATTTTAGTTTTGCAACATCCATGTGCAACTTATCTTGGGCTATAGACATTGATGGTTCTGCTGATCTGAAGTTGTATTGCTATTTGGTTGTCTGGGCAAGAAAGACATGACTTTCCTCAGCAATAGTTCAAGTATTTTCAAGGTACTATTCATTCAACTAGTGGTTCCAAGGGGGTCCCACCTTAATGAGTGACTGTTGGCAACCAAGTAGAACCGTAAAAGCCTGTGACTGGGAGTGTACAAATGTAACCACATTTGATGTCCTTGAAATTAAAAAGTTTGGGAACCACTGCCGAACAGGACCAACAAACTGTAGTGAAGAAATAACACAGGGATGCACCAATAATGGCACAGCATGGGTTGTGCGTTGTATGATGTGCCACTATGCGGATGCCTATACTGCACTGGACAATCCTGATGGTTGATTTCAGTACAATCAAAGGAAGCCCACATGTAAACATTTGGGTGAGTTGAGTGTTGATTCTCCACCAAAAGAACCAGTTGAGCTTTTTCAAAAAGTCTTTTTCTATAGCAAGTTAAAAGCATCATGTCCATATTGGATTATGTGATGCATGGGATTGTGCTGAAAATACTGATGATCACCTTGACTCTTGTGTACAGTAAACGTGTAGAGTGAATTACTATGTTTTCTTTTTGATTTTCTTTGTCCACTTAAAATTTGTATTACTTTGTCTTTAATTTGATTTCACTTGTGGTTTTGGCTTGTCTTTGACAGCTTTGTCAGCATGAACTGTCATGTGTTGACATGCATTGCAGTGACCGTCGCTTAACACCTCAGAGCGTGTAGATTTTGTTTTTGTTTTTTCCCTATATATTTCAGCAGCACACACGTGCTGGACTTGAGTCTGCAAGTTCTTAGAGGCCAAAACTGTTGCATTTACCTTGTTGCTTTGAACTTGCTTGATCCGATGAGCCCTATACAGCCCTATGTCCTTGTGTGATGCATGATTTTTTTTTGTGTGTGTGTGTGCACTGTTGCATAGTTGCCTCATTTTTTTTTGTGTGTGTGGGACCAGTTTGTCTTGTTTTGTATTTTGGTGCACTGTTGCGTAGTTGCCTCATTTTGTTTGAGACCCGTTTCTCTTATTTCTTTTGTATTTTGGTGTGCTGATGCATAGTTGACTCAATTTGTGCATGAGACCTGTTTTGTTTTTTTTTTATTCGCCATATTTTCTACTATAAAACACGGGGCTGTCATGTGATTTTTGAAGCTCAGGTTTTGGGTGGAAGTCGGCACATAATCCCTGTGGGAACTTCAGAGGCTTATGTAAGGCAGATCAGTTAACGTCAACACTTGGCCTTTTAGGTGTAATCCTAGATTTGAAATGAGGAGTTCTTGCCTTGTTCCAACCTTATACAAATGTTGGAACAACTTATACAATTTTTAGCCATCTGGACTGCAACATTTCGCCTAAATGATGCTTTGTATGTCATGTCTGTTTTTTAGAATAAATATATTTTTAAATCTTTTTTCTGTGTTGTAGTTGTATTGCATTGTGCTATCATTCCTGTAGATTGAAGTGAAAACATTGCTAAGGTATAATGGGTGCGAAATTGCCTCCTTGCAGCGTGTTCATAAGACGGAATGTTGGTGATGTCTCTAAAGGCCAGTTATTTTTATGGACTGAAGAATGACTTTAGTGGGGTTGAGTGTGACTGGAGTAGTGAGTCCTGGAGCTAGCTATTTAAATGAATCTATGTATTCATTAACTAAACGTGTGTGTGTGTGTGTGTGTGGGGGGGGGTGCTCTTAAGTTTAAGAGGGCTGCAGCCTGCAAGTCGTGCAATTTTGTAGCCTGGTACCACACTAATTTGTCGTTGGCAACATAAACGTTCAATATGAACGTTAAAGTTTCCACCTCCAAATCATTGATTGATTTTGAACTTTATACGTTCATATTGAACGTTTATGTTGCCAATGACAAATTAGTTTGGTACCAGGCTAGCAATTTTGTGAGATTATTCAATCGCTCAAACACATTTTGTGACAAAGCCAAATACTGTACTCTCACATTCTCATTGATGTGAATTAGTCTAGTAGGAAAGGGGGGTCCACGCGCATATAGTGGATTTTTTTTCGCGACCTGTTTTTTCTTAATCCTTGAAGGGTCTATTTTGATATTCTGCCAGGTACCGAGAAAAAAAAATGTCCCAAGGGGTTCATTTTTAACCTTTTGTTACACATATTCCACCGAAATATGCAAATGAGGAGGCAAGAGAAAACATCATAACTATTGACATAAACAACCTACAGAGACAAATGAACACATTTTTCCATACAATGTGGACCTGAGGAATACAGAAAAAGTGGTATTATAAAGATTCAAGCACATCTTGACTCCATTTAGGGTCAAAAACTGCACAAAAATAGCTGAAAATGTTCGGATCATATTTATATTTCTCTGTTTACTAAATTCTTTTGTGGATTTTGAAGTTCCAACTGTTATTTTCTTAATCCTTGAATTGTGTAGTTTAAGATTCTACCAGGTACCTGGCAAGAAAATGTCCAATGGGGCTTTTTAACTCTTTTTACACATACCGCACCAAAATATGCAAATCAGGAGACAAGAGAAAACAGCATAACTACTGACTCAAACAACCTACAGGGACAAATGAACACATTTTTCCATACAATGTGGACCCGAGGAATTCAAAAACAGTGGTATTATGAAGATTTGATCACATCTTGTCACTACTGTGGGTCAAAGACTACACAAAAATATCTTAAAATTTCTGGATGATATATATTCCTTTGTTTACTAACTTCTTTTCGTTTCCACAAATAGTTTCTTAATCCATGAAGGTGTATTTTAAGATTCTGCCAGGTACTGACAAGAAAAATGCCCCATGGGGTTCATTTTTAACCCTTTTTAAACAATCCAGCCTAAATCCAGAAATGGAAAAAAGATAAATCAGCATTATTGATATAAACAATTGATATATACAACACAGAATAGCTGAAAACATTTAGTTCACATTGATATTTCTCTTTTCAGTGAACTTTTTTCTTACTCCTTTAAGTGTATTTTATTTTGCTAAGATGAAATAACGCCCACATGGGTTCTTTTTAATTCATAAAATACTACACTATACCCAAGTTCTGGAACAGAGGGGGGCACTGGCAGTCACCTCAGTCTTTTAGGCTGGCCATTGGCGCATTCGTACTCCACTTTAGTGTATCTGTGGACCACTCTAGTGCATTATTGGACCATTCCAGCGCATCTGCGGACCACTGTTGTGATCTATAGATCCCAGGGAATTTACAGATTCGACTATAATGGACTACATTTACACTACATTAAGACCTCTACAGATTACGCATCTGTAGAGGTCTTTACAGCACCTGTACAAGATTGTATTGCATCTCCAGATCACTACCGTGATCCTTAGTCCACTGTAGTGCATATGTAGAACATTGCACCATGTCTATACACCTCTATAGGGCATCTGCAAAGCCTTTACAGCATCTGTAGACCACTATAGTGGCTTTCTAGACCACTATATTGAATCTGTAGAGCTCTGTCGTGGTCTGTAGACTAGTATAGTGCTTCTGTATAGCACTGTACAGCATCTGTACAATGCTATAGAAGCCTACAATTGCACTAAAGTGGTCTACAGAGGCACTACATTGCTCTGCAAAGGCAGTGCATTGCTCTAGAAATGCTCTATAGGCATCTAAGAATGCACTACAGTGGACCACAGAAGCACTAGAGCAGTCTATAGATGCACCAAAGTAGTCACAGGTGCTCTACAGTGGTGTGTACACATAGTACAGTATTCTATAAAAGCAGTACAGGGGTCACAAAGATGTTGTGCAATGGTCTATGCATACAGATATACCAGCTCAGTGGCCTTGTGGTTAGACTGTCTGCCCTGAGACTGTGAGGTTGGGGTTTGATTCCCAGCCTAGTCATACCAAAGACTCTAAAAGTGAGCTTGGCACTCAGCATCAAGGGTTGGATTGGGGATCTCTGTGACATACTAGCGACATGTCCAGGGGGTGTACTTGTATATCAAGCTGCCGCATGCTACAGAAATAGGAGGTTCCTGACCTATATGGGCCTCAATGGCTCAGCCGGGCCTCATGACATCATGGCCTAGCAAGAACAGTGGTCTTATGTAGTGGTCTCATACAGTACATTGGTTTTTAGATGTACTACAGTTGTAGATTGTTCTGGTTGTGCCAATGACCAGAGTAAAAAATTAGGTGACCAAGCCTCAATAGTGACTCCCCTCATAGCCTCGACAACCAGGCTTTCATTTTCGTTCGCGTTGCGCGAAAACGGAAAGCCTGGACTAACTTGTTACACACAGTGGCCTTGAGGGGGGAGTCAACCTTCCGGGGTGGGCGTTGATCTAAATGATGTGACGTAGAACAGCAGTGGACGGGCGCGGGTCGGGGCCGGGGATGACGTCAAGTTCGTGAGATCAAATGAGATCAGCTCGATCTGCCGTGTGGATCCCACGGCACCCCGCCCCCCAAGGCCAAAATCATTGCGGGTTAGGCCAGGCTACTCCCCTCACTGTTTCATGTAAGAAAGGGTTAGTAAAGGAACCTCATGGGACATTATTTCAGCTTCATATGTGATAAGGAGAGAAGCTGTCAAGAAAAAAATCCACCCCAAAATTTACTAAAATGAGAAATCTTGATGTGATCGATTTGGGGGGTGTATTTGAGGGGTGTTTTGTCCTGTAATACAGTCTAGATGAGCTTGAATCTCAATAATAACAATTTCTCTGTATTCTTTGGGTTAGAATTATATGGGAACATGTTACGTTGTGGCTGTAGGTTGATATTGTCAATAGTTACGATGATTTCTGTTTTTCCCATTTTCAGGTTTGGGTAGGATTGTGTTAGATAGGGTTAAAATGAACCCCATGGGACATTTCTCTTGACGGGTACCTGCAGAAACTTAAAATACACCTTCAAGGATTAAGAAAATAGTGTTGGAACACAAATAATTCACCTAAGAAGTTAGTAAACACAGAAATATAGATGTGACCGGCCATTTTCTGCTGTTTTGTGCCGTTTTTAACCGAAATAGACCCAAAATATGTTTGAATCTTCATAATACCACTTTTTCTGAATTCCTCGGGTCCAAATTGTATGGAAACATGTGTTTATTTGTCCCTGTAGGTTGTTTGAGTCAATATGATGTTTTCTCTTGTCTCCTGATTTGCATATTTTGGTGCGCTATGTGTAAAAAGGGTTAAAATGAACCCCTTTGGGACATTTTCTTACCAGGTACCTGGTAGAATCTTAAACTACACCCTTCAAGGATTAAGAAAATAACAGTTGGAACTTCAAAATCCACAAAAGGGTTTAGTAAACAGAGAAATATAAATATGATCCGAACATTTTCAGCTATTTTTGTGCAGTTTTTGACCCTAAATGGAGTCAAGATGTGCTTGAATCTTTATAATACCACTTTTTCTGTATTCCTCAGGTCCACATTGTATGGAAAAATGTGTTCATTTGTCTCTGTAGGTTGTTTATGTCAATAGTTATGCTGTTTTCTCTTGCCTCCTCATTTGCATATTTCGGTGGGATATGTGTAAGAAAAGGTTAAAAATGAACCCCTTGGGACATTTTTTTTTCTCGGTACCTGGCAGAATCTCAAAATAGACCCTTCAAGGATTAAGAAAAAACAGGTCGCGAAAAAAAATCCACTATATGCGCGTGGACCCCCCTTTCCTACTAGACTAAATTATTTGCAATCCATGCATGATTTAATACATTTGGTAATTTGGCACCCTCTATGGGTTACTGCCTAGAACTCTAGATAGAATGTAGGAAACTCCAACCAGTTACTATGACAACTATCAACAAGTCAACTCCAGTCTCTGTACAGGGGTTCTTGTTAACCGAACGAAATGTCTCAAGCGGAGGGTGTGATTAAAAACATTATTCGTCAGATTGCTCAGGAATGCGCAGCACATGGAAACGTGGTGACTGATACATTGGTTGCTTTCGTGGTATGTGCATTAATGGATTAATACTGTAATCACAACCTGTTTTATTCGTGCCACAGTCGAGCGTGCAACGTTTTGTTTTTCTAGGTGAAAGCTGTAGTCCTGGATCCTCAGAATGAATTCAACGTTGATAGAATGCTGACAAAGGAAGATGTACGAAAGCTTGTGCAGGTGAATGAAGTTGAGGTTCTTTAAACCAATTACATGTGCATGATATAAAAATATCGATGAATGCGTGCATTTAGTTCGCTCTAAACGGATCAAGCATGCATGTCTAAAACACATATTTCCACCACTAGGCCTACTTTACTTATACCGATGTATAATGAGGAGGCTTGGAGCGCCATCTACAGGATAGTTGTTACTGTTACTATTCTAAACTGAAATTGCCCTTGGAAAATTGGATGTGCATTTCAATGTTCATGTTTTCAAGCTAAACGGATTTCTTTCTTTTCAGCTGTGTGTGGAAAAACTGATGAAAAAATGTAGCCCAGCCCTTGACACGATCAAAATGCAAGTTTATTTTGATATGAACTACACCTCTCGATGTAAGTGTGTGAAAGGGCATTCTAACTCTACCTTTGAATGCAACAAATGTTTTACAGCCTTGCTCAGTTAAAAATGGACCCGCAATGGACAACACATCTCATCCATGATTTACTTGAGTCCACATTTTTAACTTAATTTCTTAACCAGGATCCTGCTTCCTTCGACATTAATTGGTACTTCTATCCCTTTAAATGATTTAGGCTGGCCCAAACAAAATTGTCTAGAGCGTGTGAGACCTCATTTGCTTTGTTTCTGCTCTGATACAGCCGAGTTCATGGAGGAGCACCATGGTGTGCTACGGTCCAGGTTGAGCCCAGTGATGAGAGACATCACAGACAGCAGGGTGAAGACCAGAGAAGAACTGGATGCTCTCTATAAGGCCATCATTCACTACATGCTCCTGTCCTCTGGCCTGGGCTCTCCTTCTGACCTCAACACAGTGCGAGAGACAACAGGTCTGTTAAAAAATGGTATTACCATATGTGCATGTTCAACGTATTAATTGAAGCCATGGTTATTATACTACAGGCTCTATGCACACATAATTCCACCCCCAGAAGGCTACCTTTATGTGCAGTTGACCTACTTACAAAAAAGTGCTCCAGTTGTTGTTTTGTTGGCAGGGACAAAACTCCTTAATGTCTGTTTCACCTACCCCAAATGTATTTTTTTCCCCCACAAAATAACAACTGGACCACTTTTTTGGAAATAAATAAACTGCAAATAAAGTTAACTAAGCCTCTGGGTGGAACTCTCCTTCAAGGCTCTGTGGCAACTAGTGGTTCTCAAGCCAGGTGCAGGAGCACTTACCGGAGCAAGCATGTATTGCGCTTAAAGGGACATTTCACTGTTTTTGCAAAAAATATATGTTAATATATATGTTAATGACATTTAGAAGGTTTAGAACACGTTCATGGTTATCTTTATGTGTGTAATGTGTGGTCTTATCTTTTAGATGTTACCAGTGAGCCCAGTATCTCTGATGTCATCGACACTACTTCCTGGACTACATGTTGTCTCAGTAAGACAGCCCTCCCCCTAGCCACAAGGAGGTGTAGCTCACAGAAGAACTGTGGGAATTGTAGTCCAGGAAGTAGTGACAATGACATCAGAGACACTGAGCTCACTGCTAACATCTAAAATATCTAAAAACACACATTACTCAAATAAAGACCACCAGGAAAGTGTTCTAAATCATAATGTCATTAACATGCATTCCATGTGCCAGCTGCCCTGCAGAGTGTGTTCCCTCAGGTGGAGCTGGGAACCTTCATGTCTCTCCTGAAGAGGGACAAGGAGCAGCAGCTCACTGAGCTGACCATGATCGTTACAGGCATCCGCCTCTTCAACAAGTACAGCAAGAAGGGAGGAGAGGCCATCGACAACTGTGAGTCAAACACAGACTCCATTGTCTAAAACTTTTTTTTTCATCAAATGCTTTGTTTTTTAACTTACAAAAACAAAATACAAACTAAGCTTGTGTAGTATTACGCAGAAGCGGGGATCGAACCCGGGACTCCCACTCGCCAGTCCAACGCACAACAAGTCGCGCCAATAGGGCTGAGCCCGATTGGCGGGACTGTTGTCGCTGGCTCATGGCTGGGTGCTACACTTGACCATGACTAAATGCCGCCTAAACGCCCATCATCATCATAAATAAATAAAAAGTGGACAAAAATGTTAAGGAAGGACAGTGGAGAAGACCTCGAGTACAACTAAAATAAGTAGTTTCATGTTTGGTTGTGCTCGTTTGCTTGGTTGCTTACACGCATTTACATTCCTACAAACTCACAATGCATCCAGATCTGCTATTTTCAGCATGCAACCAAGTGTAAAATCTGCTATCCCGACACCATCATGGCCTAACAAAGTAATATTTTAGTAACAAAATCAACTGTAATCACATTTAGTAGGCTAAACCAGACTCAAACTAAAATCTTTCACATGGCTAAAATATGGAATAAAATTTAATTTTATTCATTGTGCAAGAAGAACATTAAATACATTAATACATTTATCACAAACATACTGATTTTTTTTTTTTTTTCCAGTCTATCTTCAGTCTATAAAATAGGCATAATTCTGTGTCAACTAAGGACCTACCATAGGCTCATACAAACATGAAAACATAAAAAACACATCTGTCAAATGTTTGCAAAAAGCATTTTGAAATGACTTTCCTCACTTTTTGTGCTGTTCTGTTTCTACAGTGCCTAAAATCCTACGTGAGGCGCTACCAGCCGCCAGGAACGTAATAGAACATGAGTTGGTTCTGTCACAGAGTTTGGCCTGGAAATACACAGCAGTACTGGAGAGACTGATTGGTACTGAGGAGAACCAGCAACTCCTGGTGCAACTCAAACAGGCCCTGTACAATGTCAGACAGCACCAAGCTTTCCTTAAAGTAATTTTGGTGAGATGAATTTTCTCGGTAATACAATCGGTATTCTAGTGATTCTAAACAATTCTTGTGAATGACCAAATCATTTTAAACCCTCAAAATTAAAATAATATGAATGCCAGTGTGTCCAGAGTAAAAAAAAAAAGTGTTTGCGTTCCTTGACAGGCAGATGTGTGTTTATGCGGAGAGCACGTTGAACGCCTGCAGGGTGAATTGGTGTCACGGATACAGCAGCTTAAAGACACAGTGCATACAAAGACAGCTGTACCTACCGCACAGGTTTTTGTAAGTATAGTATGTGATGTAACTAAGTAACCAGTAACCACGAGTGGCTGGGAAATGTTGCTCAACCCTACTGATCAAAGCTGGTGTTTAACACAGAATGCTTGTTCATGAATAGATGGAGACTTGGTTGAGTTTGCACTTCCACATTTTTCCCCAGAGTTCGTTATTTTATTTTTCCTTTATATAGTATCGACAAGAGCTTGTGACTAAATGATAACTCTACATTGTATCCAATGGAACACAGGTTATTTTTGGCCCACCATTTCCTCAATAACAGACCGTTTTGGTTTTGGACATGCGTGGTTTCCACCTGACGGTGTTAGCCCCACTTCAGGGCCGTGGCCACGCTGTGGAGGAGCCTCCAGGACGAGATGGTGGTGCTGAGCATCCTGGACGGCATGGTGACACACCTGCAGCCCTTCCTCTCCTCCCAGGCTCAGCTCTTCTCTCCCGGACGCTTAGACGGCCTGCTGCAGGGCTCCGATGTCAAGACCGATGAGGGGAGAATGGCTGAGTCTTCAGGTACAATACACCTGTCACTGTTACTTGGGATCCATTGGCGATTTTAGTAGGGTGGGAACCTACTACTATTTTGCTTTTGTCCACAATTCCAGGCTGGATTTGGGGGAAAAAACAGTCCAACATACAGATCAAAATGACCATTAATCTTCTACATTCGCTAGTTGTGTAGACTTGGGCTAATTCACATGATGAATATTTTAACTCTTGAGAGCGTAAAAATGAAACCAAATTTGGTTTCATTTTTACGCTCTCAAAGAGTTACATCTGGTTAACAAACTTTCCATCATTTAGCAGACTCTGCCCACCCCTGCCCCCCTCTAGATCCGGCCCTGAGAACCTGCCCTCCTGATGTCCAAAAAAAGTTATATACCCCCGCAAGGGTCCATTTGGTTTCATTCTACACTCTCAAGATTTTAGGCTCTTCCCCCCGCTGGAAGAGCTTAAAATCGCCTATGTTGGCATCTGTATTGTGGACCATATCTCTCTAGGTCGGACGAGCACTCCGTCGTTGCTTCCAGTCATCCCGATCCTTCATGCAAATAGACAGCTTCGTGCTGCTGCGTCTTTCTTGAGTACGTCCACATTATGTTAATGAATGCTGCCTTCTTCTTCATGGCTTGAATTCCAGGTGACCGTATTGAACCTTCAGAGATGAAGACACATGAGTGGCTTCTGCCTGAGACGACTGCAAACCTTGACAAACTGCCACTGCAATACAAAGGCTACTGTGGCTACGCGCTGGTTAAGAAAGGCGGGCTTCTACTGCCAGGTATGTGATCACCTTACGGTCTTCGGTGTTTTTCACCCCTATGAGCAGAGTGGTTAAGTTAGAACCCACAGTACACACTGCATATGATGTGTTGCAGATTAAACGATTAGTTCAGATTTTTGGACCTGTATAAAATACTCCTATATGTAACTTTATGGTCAAAATAATAATTACATTGTTTTTTATTGTTTTTTCGTCTTCCTTTAATTATATCATCTCCAAAGATATCCTGTCTTTTTGACGCCGCTAGGGGCTGCAGGAGGCCTCCGAAGAAATCTCTATAACCTTTGTCATTGGCTAACAAATAGTCCCTTTGAGCTGCCTATGATTAAGGATAAAGGGAGGACTGGTGGAGTCAAATGTGAAGGTGGTGGAGGACTATGATTTTTAAAGGGCTACTGCAGCTCCTATGGTTACGGTTAAGGAAGTGATCTAATAATGAAACGAAAAAAGAAGAAGAAAATGCCATTAAAATTCTGAGATTTATTGCTTATATATACTTTAATACAGTGGTTGCAACCGGACCGGGGGATGATATGCCCGACCAGGCCCTGCCTGCCTGACTCACCAGCCACCCCCCAAAACTAGCATCATTTGTATGACCTATTTGTATGTTGACCTATTATTTTCTACCATATAGAGCCGCTTTTGCTGAACTTTGACCCCTCTGTCACATGGGTCTGAACGATGTGCTGCTGCTGGCACATTGATACTGGTCACTTCATAGTATAGAAATCGGGTAATAAAAAATAAATCACAGAGGATGTCAACGTGAGGTTTCGACATCTCTTCTCATTTCCTGCACAGGTAATCCGAGCATTGGAGTGCTGAAACACAGGGACAAATTCTATGTTTTCAGCTCCAAACAAGCCGCCTTGAACTTTGCCTCCAGGGCAGATGAGATGATTGAGTCTGTGGGGGAGAGGGCCAAGCGCTCCCCCGAACTCATTCACCTGCTCCAGCTCCACCAGCAGTTCTCCACTGTCACTCCATATCCCGAGGTACTCTGTGTGTGTGTGTGTGTGTGTGTGTGTGTGTGTGTGTGTGTGTGTGTGTGTGTGTGTGTGTGTGTGTGTGTGTGTGTGTGTGTGTGTGTGTGTGTGTGTGTGTGTGTGTGTGTGTGTGTGTGTGTGTGTGTGTGTGTGTGTGTGTGTCACCGTACTTACTGTAGCTTAAACATGGCTTCACTAAGACAGATTTACCCTAACTTTGTTGACTTAATAGCGAAAATGAGACAAACATCTACAAGCTGAGCTTGTCTATTTTAACTCATTTTGGAACATTTTCCCCAGACTGAAAGTGGTTAAGACTTTCTGTAGTTTCTACTACAATTATAGCCAAACTCCTGCCTTGTTGCTCTCAAGGCCCATGACAAAGTAACTCCAATTTCTTTTGTAACTTCACAGATGCAGTCAGGGGAGAGTTTACTGGTCAAGCCCATAACCAATTGTGACAGCTGTACCCAGACTGACACCCACCTGCTGGAGACAAACATTGTCAAATCATATGAGTGGAATGAGTGGGAACTACGACGAAAGGCAATCAAACTGGTCAGTAAAGCCTGATTCATAATAGTGTATAATGTATGTATAATTCCGCCTAGTGCTGAAAATGGCAGATCGACAAGCCCACACGTTGTGCATCAATTAGGCTTATGTGCATTTTCAGAGATAGCTGTTCATTTTAATGATTAACCACGACTACCACGACAAACTGTTTGGTTATTCTTTTGTCTACGTATCACTCCAAAAGTCATTTTAGGTTTTGTTTTATTAACAAACCATGTCATGAAGTCCTTTAAGTGATGATTTCACTACAAAACCCAGAAAACACCACACACGCTTTACAACTATAATTGATAAATGCATTTTTCTCTAAATGCATTTGATGCAAATGATGAAATGTGAAAATACAGGCTGTTTTCTCAAATGTATTTTAAAAAAACTGAAACACATTATCAACTCATTTCATTTTTTCCTTTGAAGTAGACACCTTAAGCTGTCTTTGGATCACATTAATTTGCACAAATTCACAACAGAGGAATTTCTATTTGTTACTATTGAGCCTAATGGGAGCGAACCTAGCTTTTCTGCTAATCTGTCAATCATGTTATACCTTGGATCAATAGAACTTACATTTGTATAACGTATTAGTGCCCCTTACTCTGTATATTTACTTGCTCACACTCAAACCGCAGACTTAACACCATTTTTGTGATCATAGGCTGAAGAGGAGCCTGTAGGCTCAAAACATCCCATCCAATGATGGTGTAAGTAACCAATACATAATAAACCTTTGGAGCATGTGTGCAGATTATATTATTTTTGTGATCACAGGCGAACCTTCGGACCACAGTGACTCACTCCATGCAGACAGGCCTGAGCCACATGAGACGAGACAACAGCACGCAGACGTTCCCACCCAAGGATGAAGCCTGTCAAACCAAGAGACACGCATCCACACATATCCCTAAGCCCCTGGTGTACCTGGCGGGGCTTCGAGGAAGCAGGACTGGAAAAATGATTAAAACAAACTTGACCACATCTATTGACGAATAACCATCTTTGAGGGGCGGTGGGGTATGGCTGTTTTTCTCTTGAGTAAGCAAATAAAGCTTATTGTTGTGTCAGAGGTATTTCTTCAAATGTGGCAAAGCATATTCAAAACGACACAAATTACACCATTATGAATTATTCTACATTAAATCAGGGCTGTGGCTCATCATGATCATTTCATCATGATGAAATGATTTCATGCATGTTTGCAAAAAGAACATTGACATTGGGGCGATTACAGTTGACAGACATGTTGCTTTGAGTGGCCAGCTAGTCAGATGACATACAATGTAGCCTTATTTTTTTTTAGAGAGAGAGAGAAACAAGTGAATTAAAGTGGGAATTCCTCCAACATAAGCAACTATAGGGCAAGTCAGTTGTTTTTAGAGTAGTTGTTTCTTCCCAATCATTTTCATGGCAATGAAAATATTTATGCAGCTGGTGCCCTCAGTATCTTATGGAATACTCAACTAGGTGAGGTAGGGCAGGCTATTGTGGTGACCGAATCAGCAATTAAACTTTGTGTATCTCACATTTGTTGGAAGTTGGTTGCATTTCTTTAGACGTGTTATAGTAAGCGATAAGAAAGCGACGCAAGACTAGGCCAGATCACAGCCCATATGGGGATGATCTTTACGTCTTCAACAATTTAAATTATAATAACGCTTATTCTGAGCCAGATCTGATTGATTTACGTTTGTCTGTCCTCAATTTGATTCTCTCTAATTCATTCAGGGACGACCATCTTTAGTGGTCAGGATCGTGTTGGTTGAAATCAGGTATTCTGGCCCAGATTTTGGAAGACCATGCCCTGTCATTTTTCCTTAATTAAGTCAATTTCAAATTAATGTAAATTGCTTTTGAACCTGTAAATGGCAACAAAACAAAAACTAAGGCACTGGTTGGAGTACTTCTGGTTTACCGGAACAGGGTTCAACTCCCTGCGGTGCCCTGCTCACTATGTTGTATTTACATGGTTTGTTTTTGTATCATGCTCATGATACAGTAGGTCGTGCTCAAAAAATGAATAATTGACAGGCTATAGACAGACCGTTGATGTCTTGAGTTGAGTCCATCATTTTTGAAAAATGATGAACTCAACGAAAAACGTAAGTCTATAGTCCATGGTCTCACAATTTTTAGTTGTTCTCGAGGATTTTCGAGAACTGACAAAACCAAGTAAAAGGTAAGGCTGTTGTCCATGGTCTTTAGTCATTTTTGAAGATTTTCAAAAAATGAAATAATGGAAAAAACAATATACTGTATAGTTCATGGTCTCGGAGTTTTTTTTTTATGACGGAATTGAGGACAAACCTGTGTCTATGGCTGATGTATGTCTTTTTTAGTTGTTTTCGATTTACGAAAAACGATGTAATAGAGGAAAGACATAAGGCTATATATCCATGGTCTCGGATACTATGTCATTTTAGCTGTTTAGTTGAATTGATGAAAAAGGTAGGACTATTGTCCATGTTTTTTTGTCATTTATGAGGATTTTTGAAAAACGGTGAAATCGAGGAGTTCATGGTATGCCATTTTTCATCGTTTTCAAAGATCTTTTCAGAATAACGAAACCGAGGAAAAAGACAAGTTACAGTACAGTGTCTCAAATGACATACTATTGTTGTTTTTCATCGTTTTTTGAGAATTTTCGAAAAATGATGAAACCTGGAGAAAACGACAGGCTATAGCACAAGGTCTTAGACAACATAACATAGTTTGCCGTTTTTCATCGTTTTCAATGATTTTCAAGTGACAGGCTATAGTACCTGGTCTCGGAGGACATACTACTGTATATGTCGCTTTTCGTCTTTTTCGAAGAATGACGAAACCTGAGAAAAACAGGCTATTGTACATGTTCTCGGACAACATATTATAGTTTGCCATTTTTCGTCAGGCTATAGTACATGGCCTTGGACAACATATATAGTATAGTATAGAAATCGAGAAAAAATGACAGTATAGCATGCTGTTTTTCGCCATTTTTGATGATTTTCAAAAAATGGCAATCTGGCAAAAATGACAGGGTATAGTACACGGTAACACGGTAACAGAACATTCTATAGTTTGCCGTTTTTCATTGTTTTTGAGGATTTAAATGGGGATTTTCGAAAAATGCCGAAGTCGAGAAAAAAATAACAGTATAGTATGTCTTTTTTATCGTTTTTGCAATTTTCAAAAAATGACAAAACCTGGCAATGACAGGCTATAGTACACGGCCCCCTAGACAATATACTGTAGAATGCCGTTCTTCATTGTTTTTGAGGATTTGTGGGGATTTCCGAAAGTAGTCGAAAATGGGAAAAAACGACAGAATAGTATGTCATTTTAGAGGATTTTCAAAAAATGACAAAAACTGGCAAAAACGCAAGGCTATAGCCTTAAGGTCTTGCACAGCATGCCGTTTTTCATCGTTTTGAGGATTTTGGAGGATTTCTGAGGATTTTTGAAAAATGTCAAGATCTCGAAAAAACCCAAAGGCTATAGGCTTACGGTTTTCCATCATTTTGAGGATTTTTGAGGATTTTCAAAAAAATGACAAAAACGGTAAGTAACGCAAGGCTATAGCCTTATGGTCTTGGACAGCATCCCGTTTTTCATCGTTTTGATGATTTTTGAGAATTTTCGAAAAATGTCAAAATCTCGAAAAAAGCCAAAGGCCTTACGGTTTTTCATCGTTTTGAGGATTTTTGAGAATTTTCAAAAAATTACGAAAACTCGCAAAAATGCAAGGCTATAGCCTAATGGTCTTGCACAGCATGCTGTTTTTCATCGTTTTGAGGATTTTCAAAAAATGTCAAAATCTCGAAAAAACCCAATGGCTATAGTACGGTTTTTCATCATTTTAAAGATTTTTGAGGATTTTCAAAAAATGACAAAAACTGGCCAAAACGCAAGGCTATAACCTTGCGGTCTTGCACAGCATGCCATTTTTCATCATTTTGAGGATTTTTGAGGATTTTTGAAAAATGTCAATCTCCAAAAAGCCAAATGCTATAGCCTTACGATTTTTCATCGTTTTGAGGATTTTCAAAAAATGACAAAAACTGGCAAAAACGCAAGGCTATAGCCTTATGGTCTTGCACAGCATGCCGTTTTTCATCGTTTTGAAGATTTTTGAAAAACGACAATTTAAAAAAAAAAAAATAACAACAAAAACAAGAAAGGCTATAGCCTTACGGTTTTTTCATCGTTTTGAGGATTTTCGAAAAATGACGAATTCTGGCTAAAGCGTTACGGTCTTGCACAGCATGCCGTTTTTCATCGTTTTGAGGATTTTTGAGGATTTTTGAAAATATCGAAAATTTGAAAAAACGCAAGGCTATAGCCTTACGTTTTTTCATCGTTTTGAGGATTTTCGAAAAATGACAAAAAATGACGAAACCTGGCAAAAACGCAAGGCTATAGCCTTACGGTCTTGCACAGCATGTCGTTTTTTATCATTTTGAGGATTTTCTAGCATTTTCGAAAAATGTTGAAATTTCGAAAAACGCAAGGCTATATAGCCTTACGTCTTTTCATCGTTTTGAGGATTTTCGAAATATGCCAAAAAATGATGAAACCTGGCAAAAACGCAAGGCTATAGCCTTACGGTCTTGCACAGAATGCCGTTTTTTTTTTATCATTTTGACGATTTTTGAGCATTTTCGAAAAATGTCGAAATTTCGAAAAAACGCAAGGCTATAGCCTTATGTCTTTTCATCGTTTTGAGGATTTTCAAAAAATGACGAAACCTGGCAAAAACACAAGGCTATAGCCTTACAGTCTTACAGCATGCCGTTTTTTTTTTATCATTTTGAGGATTTTTGATCATTTTCGAAAAATGTCGAAATTTCGAAAAAACACAAGGCTATAGTCTTACGTCTTTTCATCGTTTTGAGGATTTTCGAAATATGACAAAAAATGATGAAACCTGGCAAAAACGCAAGGCTATAGCGGTACAGTATTGCACAGCATGCCGTTTTTTTAATCATTTTGAGGATTTTTGACCATTTTCCAAAAATGTCGAAATTTCGAGAAAACGCAAGGCTATAGCCTTATGTCTTTTCATCGTTTTGAGGATTTTCGAAAAATGACAAAAAATGACGAAACCTGGCAAAAACGCAAGGTTATAGCCTTATGGTCTTGCACAGCATGCCGTTTTTTATCACTTTGAGGATTTTTGAACATTTTCGAAAAATGTTGAAATTTCGAAAAAATTCAAGGCTATAGCCTTACGTCTTTTCATCGTTTTGAGGATTTTCGAAAAATGACAAAAAATGACAAAACCTGGCAAAAACGCAAGGCTTTAGCCTTACAGTCTTGCACAACAGTGTACTATAGCCCATGGTTTTTCTTCGATTTCAACATTTTTCAAAAACGCTCAAAAACAACGAAAAACGCCATACTATAGCATGGCGTCAGAGA
Source organism: Benthosema pterotum (assembly GCA_039105355.1). Classification (NCBI taxonomy): domain Eukaryota; kingdom Metazoa; phylum Chordata; class Actinopteri; order Myctophiformes; family Myctophidae; genus Benthosema; species Benthosema pterotum. The sequence continues at coordinate 20,719,674 of CM076983.1, read as the reverse complement.
CCGTGTACTATAGCCCATGGTTTTTCTTCGATTTCGACATTTTTTCGAAACGCTCAGAAACGCTCCGAGACCATGTACTATAGCCCATGGTTTTTCTTCGATTTCGACATTTTTTCAAAAACGCTCAAAAACGACGAAAAACGCCATTTTAGCATGGCGTCCGAGACCGTGTACTATAGCCCATGTTTTTTCTTCGATTTCGACATTTTTTCAAAACGCTCAAAAACGCTCCGAGACCGTGTACTATAGCCCATGGTTTTTCTTCGATTTCGACATTTTTTCAAAAACGCTCAAAAACAACAAAAAACGCCATACTATAGCATGGCGTCCGAGACCGTGTACTATAGCCCATGGTTTTTCTTCGATTTCGACATTTTTTCAAAAACGCTCAAAAACGACGAAAAACGCCATTTTAGTATGGCGTCCGAGACCGTGTACTATAGCCCATGGTTTTTCTTCGATTTCGACATTTTTTCAAAACGCTCAAAAACGCTCCGAGACCGTGTACTATAGCCCATGGTTTTTCTTCGATTTCGACATTTTTTCAAAAACGCTCAAAAACGACGAAAAACGCCATACTATAGCATGGCGTCAGAGACCGTGTACTATAGCCCATGGTTTTTCTTCGATTTCGACATTTTCTCAAAAACGCTCAAAAACGACGAAAAACGCCATTTTAGTATGGCGTCCGAGACCGTGTACTATAGCCCATTTTTTTCTTCGATTTCGACATTTTTTCAAACCGCTCAAAAACGCTCCGAGACCGTGAACTATAGTCCATGGTTTTTCTTCGATTTCGACATTTTTCAAAAACGCTCAAATCAACGAGACCGTGTACTATAGCCCATGGTTTTTCTTAGATTGCGACATTTTTTCGAAACGCTCAAAAACGCTCCGAGACCATGTACTATACCCCATGTTTTTTCTTCGATTTCGACATTATTTCAAAACGCTCAAAAACGCTCCGAGACCGTGTACTATAGCCCATGGTTTTTCTTCGATTTCGACATTTTTTCAAAAACACTCAAAACGACGAAAAAACGCCATTTTAGTATGGCGTCCGAGACCGTGTATAGCCCATGGTTTTTCTTCGATTTCGACATTTTTTCAAAACGCTCAAAAACGCTCCGAGACCGTGTACTATAGCCCATGGTTTTTCTTCGATTTCGACATTTTTTCAAAAACGCTCAAAAACGACGAAAAACGCCATTTTAGTATGGCGTCCGAGACCGTGTATAGCCCATGGTTTTTCTTCGATTTCGACATTTTTTCGAAACGCTCAAAAACGCTCCGAGACCGTGTACTATAGTCCATGGTTTTTCTTCGATTTCGACATTTTTCAAAAACGCTCAAATCAACGAAAAACGCCATACTATAGCATGGCGTCCGAGACCGTGTACTATAGCCCATGGTTTTTCTTCGATTTCGACATTTTTCAAAAACGCTCAAAGACAACGAAAGACGCCATACTATAGCATGGCGTCAGAGACCGTGTACTATAGCCCATGGTTTTTCTTCGATTTCGACATTTTTCAAAAACGCTCAAAAACAACGGAAAACGCCATACTATAGCATGGCGTCAGAGACCGTGTACTATAGCCCATGGTTTTTCTTCGATTTCGACATTTTTTCAAAAACGCTCAAAAACGACGAAAAACGCCATTTTAGTATGGCGTCTGAGACCGTGTACTATAGCCCATGGTTTTTCTTCGATTTCGACATTTTTTCAAAACGCTCAAAAACGCTCCGAGACCGTGTACTATAGCCCATGGTTTTTCTTCGATTTCGACATTTTTCAAAAACGCTCAAAAACAACGAAAAACGCCATACTATAGCATGGCGTCAGAGACCGTGTACTATAGCCCATGGTTTTTCTTCGATTTCGACATTTTTTCAAAAACGCTCAAAAACAACGAAAAACGCCATACTATAGCATGGCGTCAGAGACCGTGTACTATAGCCCATGGTTTTTCTTCGATTTCGACATTTTTTCGAAACGCTCAAAAACGCTCCGAGACCGTGTACTATAGCCCATGGTTTTTCTTCGATTTCGACATTTTTCAAAAACGCTCAAATACAACGAAAAACGCCATGCTATAGCATGGCGTCCGAGACCGTGTACTATAGCCCATGTTTTTTCTTCGATTTCGACATTTTTTCGAAATGCTCAAAAACGCTCCGAGACCGTGTACTATAGCCCATGGTTTTTCTTCGATTTCGACATTTTTTCAAAAACGCTCAAAAACGACGAAAAACACCATTTTAGTATGGCGTCCGAGACCGTGTACTATAGCCCATGGTTTTTCTTCGATTTCGACATTTTTTCAAAACGCTCAAAAACGCTCCGAGACCGTGTACTATAGCCCATGGTTTTTCTTCGATTTCGACATTTTTCAAAAACGCTCAAAAACGACGAAAAACACCATTTTAGTATGGCGTCCGAGACCGTGTACTATAGCCCATGGTTTTTCTTCGATTTCGACATTTTTTCAAAACGCTCAAAAACGCTCCGAGACCGTGTACTATAGCCCATGGTTTTTCTTAGATTTCGACATTTTTTCGAAACGCTCAAAAACGCTCCGAGACCATGTACTATAGCCCATGTTTTTTCTTCGATTTCGACATTTTTTCAAAACGCTCAAAAACGCTCCGAGACCGTGTACTATAGCCCATGGTTTTTCTTAGATTTCGACATTTTTTCGAAACGCTCAAAAACGCTCCGAGACCATGTACTATAGCCCATGGTTTTTCTTCGATTTCGACATTTTTTCAAAAACGCTCAAAAACAACGAAAGACGCCATACTATAGCATGGCGTCAGAGACCGTGTACTATAGCCCATGGTTTTTCTACGATTTCAACATTTTTTCGAAACGCTCAAAAACGCTCCGAGACCATGTACTATAGCCCATGGTTTTTCTTCGATTTCGACATTTTTTCGAAACGCTCAAAAACGCTCCGAGACCGTGTACTATAGCCCATGGTTTTTCTTCGATTTCGACATTTTTCAAAAACGCTCAAATACAACGAAAAACGCCATGCTATAGCATGGCGTCCGAGACCGTGTACTATAGCCCATGGTTTTTCTTCGATTTCGACATTTTTTCGAAATGCTCAAAAACGCTCCGAGACCGTGTACTATAGCCCATGGTTTTTCTTCGATTTCGACATTTTTTCAAAAACGCTCAAAAACGACGAAAAACACCATTTTAGTATGGCGTCCGAGACCGTGTACTATAGCCCATGGTTTTTCTTCGATTTCGACATTTTTTCAAAACGCTCAAAAACGCTCCGAGACCGTGTACTATAGCCCATGGTTTTTCTTCGATTTCGACATTTTTTCAAAAACGCTCAAAAACGACGAAAAACACCATTTTAGTATGGCGTCCGAGACCGTGTACTATAGCCCATGGTTTTTCTTCGATTTCGACATTTTTTCAAAACGCTCAAAAACGCTCCGAGACCGTGTACTATAGCCCATGGTTTTTCTTCGATTTCGACATTTTTCAAAAAACGCTCAAAACACGAAAAACGCCATACTATAGCATGGCGTCCGAGACCGTGTACTATAGCCCATGGTTTTTCTTCGATTTCGACATTTTTTCGAAACGCTCAAAAACGCTCCGAGACCGTGTACTATAGCCCATGGTTTTTCTTCGATTTCGACATTTTTTCAAAAACGCTCAAAAACGACGAAAAACGCCATACTATAGCATGGCGTCAGAGACCGTGTACTATAGCCCATGGTTTTTCTTCGATTTCGACATTTTTTCAAAAACACTCAAAAACGACGAAAAACGCCATTTTAGTATGGCGTCCGAGACCGTGTATTATAGCCCATGTTTTTTCTTCGATTTCGACATTTTTTCAAAACGCTCAAAAACGCTCCGAGACCGTGAACTATAGTCCATGGTTTTTCTTCGATTTCGACATTTTTCAAAAACGCTCAAATCAACGAAAAACGCCATACTATAGCATGGCGTCCGAGACCGTGTACTATAGCCCATGGTTTTTCTTAGATTTCAACATTTTTTCGAAACGCTCAAAAACGCTCCGAGACCATGTACTATAGCCCATGTTTTTCTTAGATTTCGACATTTTTTCAAAAACGCTCAAAAACGACGAAAAACGCCATTTTAGTATGGCGTCCAAGACCGTGTACTATAGCCCATGGTTTTTCTTCGATTTCGACATTTTTTCAAAACGCTCAAAAACGCTCCGAGACCGTGTACTATAGCCCATGGTTTTTCTTCGATTTCGACATTTTTCAAAAACGCTCAAAAACAACGAAAAACGCCATACTATAGCATGGCGTCAGAGACCGTGTACTATAGCCCATGGTTTTTCTTCGATTTCGACATTTTTTCAAAAATGCTCAAAAACGACGAAAAACGCCAATTTAGTATGGCGTCCGAGACCGTGTACTATAGCCCATGGTTTTTCTTCGATTTCGACATTTTTTCAAAACGCTCAAAAACGCTCCGAGACCGTGTACTATAGCCCATGGTTTTTCTTCGATTTCGACATTTTTCAAAAACGCTCAAAAACAACGAAAAACGCCATACTATAGCATGGCGTCAGAGACCGTGTACTATAGCCCATGGTTTTTCTTCGATTTCGACATTTTTTCAAAAACGCTCAAAAATGACGAAAAACGCCATTTTAGTATGGCGTCCGAGACCGTGTATTATAGCCCATGTTTTTTCTTCGATTTCGACATTTTTTCAAAACGCTCAAAAACGCTCCGAGACCGTGAACTATAGTCCATGGTTTTTCTTCGATTTCGACATTTTTCAAAAACGCTCAAATCAACGAAAAACGCCATACTATAGCATGGCGTCCGAGACCGTGTACTATAGCCCATGGTTTTTCTTAGATTTCAACATTTTTTCGAAACGCTCAAAAACGCTCCGAGACCACGTACTATAGCCCATGGTTTTTCTTCGATTTCGACATTTTTTTAAAAACGCTCAAAAACGACGAAAAACGCCATTTTAGTATGGCGTCCGAGACCGTGTACTATAGCCCATGGTTTTTCTTCGATTTCGACATTTTTTCAAAACGCTCAAAAACGCTCCGAGACCGTGTACTATAGCCCATGGTTTTTCTTCAATTTCGACATTTTTCAAAAACGCTCAAAAACAACGAAAAACGCCATACTATAGCATGGCGTCAGAGACCGTGTACTATAGCCCATGGTTTTTCTTCGATTTCGACATTTTTTCAAAAATGCTCAAAAACGACGAAAAACGCCATTTTAGTATGGCGTCCGATACCGTGTACTATAGCCCATGGTTTTTCTTCGATTTCGACATTTTTTCAAAACGCTCAAAAACGCTCCGAGACCGTGTACTATAGCCCATGGTTTTTCTTCGATTTCGACATTTATCAAAAACGCTCAAAAACAACGAAAAACGCCATACTATAGCATGGCGTCAGAGACCGTGTACTATAGCCCATGGTTTTTCTTCGATTTCGACATTTTTTCAAAACGCTCAAAAACGACGAAAAACGCCATTTTAGTATGGCGTCCGAGACCGTGTACTATAGCCCATGGTTTTTCTTCGATTTCGACATTTTTTCAAAAACGCTCAAAAACGACGAAAAACGCCATACTATAGCATGGCGTCAGAGACCGTGTACTATAGCCCATGGTTTTTCTTCGATTTCGACATTTTTTCAAAAACGCTCAAAAACGACGAAAAACGCCATTTTAGTATGGCGTCCGAGACCGTGTACTATAGCCCATGGTTTTTCTTCGATTTCGACATTTTTTCAAAACGCTCAAAAACGCTCCGAGACCGTGAACTATAGTCCATGGTTTTTCTTCGATTTCGACATTTTTCAGAAACGCTCAAATCAACGAAAAACGCCATACTATATCATGGCGTCCGAGACCGTGTACTATAGCCCATGTTTTTTCTTCGATTTCGACATTTTTTCGAAATGCTCAAAAACGCTCCGAGACCGTGTACTATAGCCCATGGTTTTTCTTAGATTTCGACATTTTTTCAAAAACGCTCAAAAACGACGAAAAACGCCATTTTAGTATGGCGTCCGAGACCGTGTACTATAGCCCATGGTTTTTCTTCGATTTCGACATTTTTTCGAAACGCTCAAAAACGCTCCGAGACCATGTACTATAGCCCATGTTTTTTCTTCGATTTCGACATTTTTTCGAAATGCTCAAAAACGCTCCGAGACCGTGTACTATAGCCCATGGTTTTTCTTAGATTTCGACATTTTTTCAAAAACGCTCAAAAACGACGAAAAACGCCATTTTAGTATGGCGTCCGAGACCGTGTACTATAGCCCATGGTTTTTCTTCGATTTCGACATTTTTTCAAAACGCTCAAAAACGCTCCGAGACCGTGTACTATAGCCCATGGTTTTTCTTCGATTTCGACATTTTTTCAAAAACGCTCAAAAACACGAAAAACGCCATACTATAGCATGGCGTCAGAGACCGTGTACTATAGCCCATGGTTTTTCTTCGATTTCGACATTTTTCAAAAACGCTCAAAAACGACGAAAAACGCCATTTTAGTATGGCGTCCGAGACCGTGTACTATAGCCCATGGTTTTTCTTCGATTTCGACATTTTTTCAAAACGCTCAAAAACGCTCCGAGACCGTGTACTATAGCCCATGGTTTTTCTTCGATTTCGACATTTTTTCAAAAACGACGAAAAACGGCATACTATAGCATGGCGTCAGAGACCGTGTACTATAGCCCATGGTTTTTCTTCGATTTCGACATTTTTTCAAAAACGCTCAAAAACGACGAAAAACGCCATTTTAGTATGGCGTCCGAGACCGTGTACTATAGCCCATGGTTTTTCTTCGATTTCGACATTTTTTCAAAACGCTCAAAAACGCTCCGAGACCGTGTACTATAGCCCATGGTTTTTCTTCGATTTCGACATTTTTTCAAAAACGCTCAAAAACGACGAAAATCGCCATACTATAGCATGGCGTCAGAGACCGTGTACTATAGCCCATGGTTTTTCTTCGATTTCGACATTTTTTCAAAAACGCTCAAAAACGACGAAAAACGCCATTTTAGTATGGCGTCCGATACCGTGTACTATAGCCCATGGTTTTTCTTCGATTTCGACATTTTTTCAAAACGCTCAAAAACGCTCCGAGACCGTGTACTATAGCCCATGGTTTTTCTTCGATTTCGACATTTTTTCAAAAACGCTCAAAAACGACGAAAAACGCCATACTATAGCATGGCGTCAGAGACCGTGTACTATAGCCCATGGTTTTTCTTCGATTTCGACATTTTTTCGAAATGCTCAAAAACGCTCCGAGACCGTGTACTATAGCCCATGGTTTTTCTTCGATTTCGACATTTTTTCAAAAACGCTAAAAAACGACGAAAAACGCCATTTTAGTATGGCGTCCGAGACCGTGTACTATAGCCCATGGTTTTTCTTCGATTTCGACATTTTTTCAAAACGCTCAAAAACGCTCCGAGACCGTGTACTATAGCCCATGGTTTTTCTTCGATTTCGACATTTTTTCAAAAACCCTCAAAAACAACGAAAAACGCCATACTATAGCATGGCGTCAGAGACCGTGTACTATAGCCCATGGTTTTTCTTCGATTTCGACATTTTTTCAAAAACGCTCAAAAACGACGAAAAACGCCATTTTAGTATGGCGTCCGAGACCGTGTACTATAGCCCATGGTTTTTCTTCGATTTCGACATTTTTTCAAAACGCTCAAAAACGCTCCGAGACCGTGTACTATAGCCCATGGTTTTTCTTCGATTTCGACATTTTTTCAAAAACGCTCAAAAACAACGAAAAACGCCATACTATAGCATGGCGTCCGAGACCGTGTACTATAGCCCATGTTTTTTCTTTGATTTCGACATTTCTTCAAAAACGCTCAAAAACGACGAAAAACGCCATTTTAGTATGGCGTCCGAGACCGTGTACTATAGCCCATGGTTTTTCTTCGATTTCGACATTTTTTCAAAACGCTCAAAAACGCTCTGAGACCGTGTACTATAGCCCATGGTTTTTCTTCGATTTCGACATTTTTTCAAAAACGCTCAAAAACGACGAAAAACGCCATTTTAGTATGGCGTCCGAGACCGTGTACTATAGCCCATGGTTTTTCTTCGATTTCGACATTTTTTCAAAACGCTCAAAAACGCTCCGAGACCGTGAACTATAGTCCATGGTTTTTCTTCGATTTCGACATTTTTCAGAAACGCTCAAATCAACGAAAACGCCATACTATATCATGGCGTCCGAGACCATGTACTATAGCCCATGTTTTTTCTTCGATTTCGACATTTTTTCGAAATGCTCAAAAACGCTCCGAGACCGTGTACTATAGCCCATGGTTTTTCTTAGATTTCGACATTTTTTCAAAAACGCTCAAAAACGACGAAAAACGCCATTTTAGTATGGCGTCCGAGACCGTGTACTATAGCCCATGGTTTTTCTTCGATTTCGACATTTTTTCGAAACGCTCAAAAACGCTCCGAGACCATGTACTATAGCCCATGTTTTTTCTTCGATTTCGACATTTTTTCGAAATGCTCAAAAACGCTCCGAGACCGTGTACTATAGCCCATGGTTTTTCTTAGATTTCGACATTTTTTCAAAAACGCTCAAAAACGACGAAAAACGCCATTTTAGTATGGCGTCCGAGACCGTGTACTATAGCCCATGGTTTTCCTTCGATTTCGACATTTTTTCAAAACGCTCAAAAACGCTCCGAGACCGTGTACTATAGCCCATGGTTTTTCTTCGATTTCGACATTTTTTCAAAAACGCTCAAAAACAACGAAAAACGCCATACTATAGCATGGCGTCAGAGACCGTGTACTATAGCCCATGGTTTTTCTTCGATTTCGACATTTTTTCAAAAACGCTCAAGAACGACGAAAAACGCCATTTTAGTATGGCGTCCGAGACCGTGTACTATAGCCCATGGTTTTTCTTCGATTTCGACATTTTTTCAAAACGCTCAAAAACGCTCTGAGACCGTGTACTATAGCCCATGGTTTTTCTTCGATTTCGACATTTTTCAAAAACGCTCAAAAACAACGAAAAACGCCATACTATAGCATGGCGTCAGAGACCGTGTACTATAGCCCATGTTTTTTCTTCGATTTCGACATTTTTTCAAAAACGCTCAAAAACGACGAAAAACGCCATTTTAGTATGGCGTCCGAGACCGTGTACTATAGCCCATGGTTTTTCTTTGATTTCGACATTTTTTCAAAACGCTCAAAAACGCTCCGAGACCGTGTACTATAGCCCATGGTTTTTCTTCGATTTCGACATTTTTTCAAAAACGCTCAAAAACGACGAAAAACGCCATACTATAGCATGGCGTCAGAGACCGTGTACTATAGCCCATGGTTTTTCTTCGATTTCGACATTTTTTCAAAAACGCTCAAAAACGACGAAAAACGCCATTTTAGTATGTCGTCCGAGACCGTGTACTATAGCCCATGGTTTTTCTTCGATTTCGACATTTTTTCAAAAACGCTCAAATACAACGAAAAACGCCATACTATAGCATGGCGTCCGAGACCATGTACTATAGCCCATGTTTTTTCTTCGATTTCGACATTTTTTCGAAATGCTCAAAAACGCTCCGAGACCGTGTACTATAGCCCATGGTTTTTCTTAGATTTCGACATTTTTTCAAAAACGCTCAAAAACGACGAAAAACGCCATTTTAGTATGGCGTCCGAGACCGTGTACTATAGCCCATGGTTTTTCTTCGATTTCGACATTTTTTCAAAACGCTCAAAAACGCTCCGAGACCGTGTACTATAGCCCATGGTTTTTCTTCGATTTCGACATTTTTTCAAAAACGCTCAAAAACAACGAAAAACGCCATACTATAGCATGGCGTCAGAGACCGTGTACTATAGCCCATGGTTTTTCTTCGATTTCGACATTTTTCAAAAACGCTCAAAAACGACGAAAAACGCCATTTTAGTATGGCGTCCGAGACCGTGTACTATAGCCCATGGTTTTTCTTCGAATTCGACATTTTTTCGAAACGCTCAAAAACGCTCCGAGACCATGTACTATAGCCCATGGTTTTTCTTCGATTTCGACATTTTTTCAAAACGCTCAAAAACGCTCCGAGACCGTGAACTATAGTCCATGGTTTTTCTTCGATTTCGACATTTTTCAAAAACGCTCAAATCAACGAAAAAACGCCATACTATGCATGGCGTCCGAGACCATGTACTATAGCCCATGTTTTTTTTTTGATTTCGACATTTTTTCGAAACGCTCAAAAACGCTCCGAGACCATGTACTATTGCCCATGTTTTTTCTTCGATTTCGACA